>CAWUFW010000567.1:2490000-3690000 GCA_963921515.1 Calotriton arnoldi
ATAATCAGCATGAATTGAATAAGGCAAGTGCCCAGCATGACGCGTTTCGACAGTTTAGACACTGTCTTGATCACATGGCGCGCTGTGGGCATCTAAAAGCAATAAATAGTGATAACATGGTAAAAAAAAAGTGCAAAGAGCCCGCCCCTCAATTGTCATAGAACTAAAAGACATACTCGGCAACAAAGGTACCATGCCATCGAGTAAATGTTATAATCTATGGTGGTAAATATAATAATAAATACCTGAATAGTTAAACATGGATGTAGACAGTTATACCATATATAATGTATCCACAAGTCGAAAAAGTACGGACGAACTCCTCGGTGAGTAAATCAACAAAACTTTATTCCAAAGCATTTACGAGTGACAACTGTCTACGCGTTTCAACTGCTCACGACAGTGTGCGCCATTTTTAAAGTGCATTAAATAGTAAACGGTGTTGTAAACATAGAAGAAATCCTCAGGTTGCAAAAAACAAAATGTGAAAGACATTGCATTTTCTGTTCACCTTTGAGGTAAAAGACATTGTATCCACATACAAAATTTCATTGTCAATAATTATATCTGAATTTCATTCTTACAATATAAAGTACAAAAAAGACCAGAATGTTCCTATACCATAAGTCTCTTAACCTCAATCAAAGTTTCTGCAGGCAAGTGCCTAATGTCTGCCTCCACAGTTTTCTTTTTATCACCTCAATAAAGTGCTCAAGTGCCAAATAAATATACATATAACCCCGTTTGGCAGGAAGCAGGGAGCCATCATAATTAAACAATAAGGGGTAAAAAAAACCTCCTTTCAAAATATCATAAGTTCAGGGTATTGGAATTCCATGATGTCAGCAATGGTTATACCGGGTAATGTTCAATTAAAACACACAGGACTAGACCTCTGTCCACATTTTCTCCATAATGCCCTGTGTTTTCAGAAAACCCGCAGATACGACCAAATTTGTTATACAGTGCAAGACAGTGTGCAAATATAACATGAATGTATAAACATATGCATATGGGCAGTATGTTTCATACCCTCAATAACAGTGACTTTAGAGAAGACAGGTGTATAGTTCTTCGTCCACGTTCAGACCCACTGGTTCCCTACTGTCTAGTTCTAGAATGTACCAGGTTTCTAGTTTACGCAGTTCTTTCTCTCTGTCATGTATATATATATACACATATATATACACATATATATATAGAGATAGATAGATAGATATATACAGGACTTTAAGTGGGATGAAAAAACTGGGGGGTCTCTCAAAGGGGAGTGACCGATGTAATTAAGGGCGTGGCTTAAAAGCACCTAAGCTGAAAACCGATGCTTAGCTTAGTGTGCCGCCCGACTGGTATTTTGCTGCTTCTGTCATTACATCCAGATATATAATAGAGCAAGTACCATTACACTTACAACAAGCCAGTACTATTGGTTTTGTCAATAGTTGTTAGTTGCATAACATAAATAAGCAACAACCCTGGCTTCGTAGTAGAGCATATTGAAAATGCTTCAGTTCTGAAACAGTTCTGAAATGGTGGGACTGTGAAAGAGCTATAACGAGTCTCTTTGAAGTTACATCAAAGGCAGTGAGGGTGGTACTGCCGCAGAGTTAAGATTTATTTTTTTCATCTTGAGGGTGAAGGAAAAATGGAGAGCCCGATAGGGACCCGTTTCAGCACCTGCTTGTTAGAACTGCCTGTGCTGAGCACCAGCCGGACCCGGCCCACTTAAAGCCCTGGATATATATAAACTGAAAAAACCAAAGGTTAAAGTAAAGTTATAGTTAGGTGAAAATGTCAGTGACAACATTAACTTTTTGAACTAAAAAAACATAGAAATTCAACAGTTATAGTGAGCAGCCTTAACTATAACTTGCGCCCCTGCATGTACTGCTTATGACCTCATATATGACATAACTCATGACATGTTCTATGACATAATTTATGACTTCACTGATGACATATCAAATGATATCATTGATGACATTACTGATGACATCACTGATAACATCATCCAAGCTTTTTTTGGTACACATTGCTCTATAATAGGGTTTAGCTTTGGTGCTCTAAATGTAAGTACAAAATAACTCAAATTAATTATTTTAGTAAAATAATGTTTTTTTTAATTTCACTTGGTGTAAATCTGTTCAGAGGTTTTGGAGTTAGTAAAAGAAATGGAAATCTACAGCGGATCCAACAGATCTCATGCTGAGATTTGATTGGCTACCTACACGTCAACCAGAAAGTGTTGGCAGCCATCTTGTGACTAAGGACTCATCCATGTCCCAAGAAAAAGGGCAAAAACTAAGAAGGGGGCAGGAAAGGTATACCCTGACCCCCTAGTCCTGGTGGTGAGGTCCCACAGTGACCCTGCCGGGGGCCAAAAACATTTTTTGGTTCAAATCTTACTGCAAATTCACGGAGGATCTGTAAATCTGTGGTAAAAGGTAAAAAAAAAGCACCAGCTCCCTCGCTTGTTTGGTATATGCCACCCGGGTGGAGCAGGTCCCGTGGGTGTATTTATTTATATAATTTGGGGGGGAGGGCCGCATGGGCCCCCTCCCCAGGCTGATTTCGGATCCGGGGACCGCCATGCAGGGGCACAGCTATGTAGAAATAGTGGGAGTGGGGCTGCATGGCCCCCCCTCCTGGAGCCATTAATGGACCTGGGGACCTCATACCCTAGGACCGACTCCGGGTATGTTCTGGAGTGCCCACCCCTCTGACATAGTGATTTCCTTGTTTGCACTATTGTGGGCAGGGAAACCTCTGTCTGCTCTTGCTTGCCTGGAGCAACTTAAAGCAAGCGAGAGCACATAGTAAGTCCACTCCCAGAGAGAAGGAGCAGTATAAATGCTCTATCCGCTGTGAAGCGGGCAAGGAAACAGTTAAAAAAATTGCTCCCACACGCAGCATTTTTTGCTGCTCCCTGCGTGTGGGAGCAATGCCGGCCCTTTCTGGAGGCGGGGAGCCAGCTAGGGACCCGGGGATATTGGGGCTCTCCCTGTGGCCTCCAACAAAGAGGCAATGGGTGCCCTGGGTGGGGCCAGGTCATACACCATTAACTGGCCAGGCCCATGGGATGGGGTCCCCAGGGCCGGAATTGTCCCAGGGAGGAGGGGCCACCATTCACTAATTTTTGCTGGCCCCATGATTTGGGATCCCTGGGCTGAAATTGGCCTGGAGAGGATGCCTCCCTCCCCCTATATAATAAGGCCAAGCCCCAGGAAAGGGGTCCCGGTGGCCGTTGCCAAAATCGGTCTGGGAAGGATGGCTGCATGCCCTCCTCCCCATAATGTAAGTTATGGGCCATGGGGAATGGGGTCTCTGGGGCCAAACACAGCCCAGGGAGGACTGCCATGTACCCCCTCTCCTATAAAAAGGTGGCAGACCATGGGGATGGGGTCCACGGGGCCAAAATCCACCTGGGGAGGGGTGGTTGCATGCCCCCCACCCATGTTGACTGCCTTTGGGGAGTTGCCCAGGCCCTGTGGCCAATCCCCCACCATGCACGATCGAAGGCTGTGTGCAGTGTGGGGGTTGGCTGTATCCAGGGGGTTGGCTGCCGGGCCTGGGAGCATGCCAGACCCTGTGGCCAACTCCCACTGCCCACAGCCAAAGACTGTGCATGGTGTGGGATTGGCTGTATGCTGTAGGGCCTGGCCACCGGCCAAGCTGCGTGGCGGAGGTTGGATTAACATATGGTAATTAAATATTACTTTATGTTTAAAAAACATAACAATTCAGTGAAAAAACAAAGGTTACAAAGACGTTATTGTTAGGAAATAAAATTTAAAAAATCTTAGAAATTCACTAAAAAACCAAAGGTTACAGGGACGTTATAGTTAGGGTCACATTTTACACGCAAAAAAACATAGAAATTCAGCAGTTATAGTTAAAGTTATCTCAAGTAACTATAGCTCATGCCCTAAGGTAACTATAACTCGCGCCCTCGCCATGCAATTCTAATTTCCTACATATTACATCACTCATGACATCTCCTATGACATCATTGATAATATCATTGCAACATTTGCTGTAAAATTATTGATGAGAAAGCTGTGTATTTTGGGGGCGCGAGTTATAGTTACCCTAGGGCACGAGCTATAGTTACTTGAGGTAGCTAACTGTACCTGCTAAATTTCTATGGTTTTGTGCGTGTGAAATCTGAACCTAACTATAACATCCCTGTAACCTTTGGTCTTTTTAGTGAAAATATGTATACATACATATTCCTCCCAACCCCGAAAGAGGCCCAAGAAAAACAGCGGGCACTCCAATATTCATGTGTGGGTCAATATTTTATTTCACAGATTTTTACCACTCCGACGTGTTTCAACTTTCAACAAGCATATATATGTATTCACTGAAAAAATATGTTTATCTCTAGTCACTACAGCTCATGCCCTAATGTAACTATAACTCACGCCCTTGCAATGCACAGTCTTGTTATCAATAATAATGTCATTTCAGATGTTGCAGTCATGTTACCAATGACATCATAAATGATGTCATGAGTGATATAATATGTGAGGTAATTAGCAGTGCATGGAAACGGTGCAAGTTATAGTTACTTTTGGGCACAAGTTATAGTTACTAGAGCTAACTAACTGGTGAATTTCAGTGTTGTTTAACAGTTTAAAACATTAGGTTGTCATTAATATTTTACCAAAATATAATGTAACTTTAACCTTTGTTTTTTTTCAGTGAATTTCTCCTTTTTTTAATGTAAAGTAAGATGTAATTACAATTCCTAACTTTAATATTACTGTAACCTTTGTCTTTTTCAGTGAATTTCCAGTTTTTTTTTAACGTAAAGTAATATTTTGTTTCCCTACATAACACCAACCGGTGAGTTGTGCATGGCCAAAGGCCGTGTGCTGCTCGACGGTTAGCTGCAGACCCTGCATCCAGCCCCTTGCAGGCAAGCAAGCAAGCCTACACCGTGTACCGCTGTGACCCCTAGTGATCAGCCAACCCCACACCATGCACATCCTTTGGCCTCTGGCCGTGCATGGGGTGGGGTTGGCTGCAAGGTTTGGCTTTTGGCCAGGCTCTGCATCCAACCGCTCGTAGGCAAGCAACCCCATGTCGCGCACGGCCTTCAGGCAAGCACAGCATGCAGTTTATCTTGCAGGTCCTGGCGGCACTCTAGCAGACTTACTGACTTTGTCAAAGAGTCACAACACCACAATATAAAAAGTGGGCCTATTGGCTTTATCAAGGAATGAGCATAGCAGTATAAATAAAGCGATACCAAAGGGGATGATGGACGGAGCGCTTGAGCAAATCAAACACTCACCCCCAGTCAACTGATCTGGGTTTAATCCATCATCATTCTTTAGCTCACTCCACCACCCCAGTTCAGACATGGCCATATGCAAATCAGTCTGACCCTGTGCCTCATGGGAACAGTCCAGCCCGAACTGCCAAGCCATGTCTTCCCTGGACCGGAAACAAGCATCCTGGGACCGGTTTCTGGCTATTCAGCCGTCATCAGCCAGGCTATCTTGAATCCAGTGGCAAAGTGAGCAAGGGACCCACGTCTGGGCATACCCTGCCAACTTAGGGCGAACAAAGCGATACCAAAGGGGATGATGGACGGAGCGCTTGAGCAAATCAAACACTCACCCCCAGTCAACTGATCTGGGTTTAATCCATCATCATTCTTTAGCTCACTCCACCACCCCAGTTCAGACATGGCCATATGCAAATCAGTCTGACCCTGTGCCTCATGGGAACAGTCCAGCCCGAACTGCCAAGCCATATCTTCCCTGGACCGGAAACAAGCATCCTGGGACCGGTTTCTGGCTATTCAGCCGTCATCAGCCAGGCTATCTTGAATCCAGTGGCAAAGTGAGCAAGGGACCCACGTCTGGGCATACCCTGCCAACTTAGGGCGAACAAAGCGATACCAAAGGGGATGATGGACGGAGCGCTTGAGCAAATCAAACACTCACCCCCAGTCAACTGATCTGGGTTTAATCCATCATCATTCTTTAGCTCACTCCACCACCCCAGTTCAGACATGGCCATATGCAAATCAGTCTGACCCTGTGCCTCATGGGAACAGTCCAGCCCGAACTGCTAAGCCATGTCTTCCCTGGACCAGAAACAAGCATCCTGGGACCGGTTTCTGGCTATTCAGCCGTCATCAGCCAGGCTATCTTAAATCCAGTGGCAAAGTGAGCAAGGGACCCACGTCTGGGCATACCCTGCCAACTTAGGGCGAACAAAGCGATACCAAAGGGGATGATGGACGGAGCGCTTGAGCAAATCAAACACTCACCCCCAGTCAACTGATCCTAGGATGCTTGTTTCCAGTCCAGGGAGGACCTGGCTTGGCAGTTCGGGCTGGACTGTTCCCATGAGGCACAGGGTCAAGACTGATTTGCATATGGCTGGATCCAAACTGGAATGGCATGGTGAGCAAAAAAACGATGGATTTAGGCCCAGATCTCTGTACTGGGGTGAATGTATGACATTGTTCTGCATTCTGTCCATCAACTGTTGTTTTTGCATTTGTCACCCCGAGTGGGACGGGTATGCCCAGACGTGGGTCCCGTGCTCTCCATGCCACTGGAATCAAGCTATCCTGGCTGAAGAGGGGTTTAACCCGAAACCGGTCCTAGGATGCTTGTTTCCAGTCCAGGGAGAACCTGGCTTGGCAGTTCGGGCTGGACTGTTCCCATGAGGCACAGGGTCAAGACTGATTTGCATATGGCTGGGTCCAAACTGGAATGGCATGGTGAGCAAAAAAACGATGGATTTAGGCCCAGATCTCTGTACTGGGGTGAATGTATGACATTGTTCTGCATTCTGTCCATCAACTGTTGTTTTTGCATTTGTCACCCGAGTGGGACGGGTATGCCCAGACGTGGGTCCCGTGCTCTCCATGCCACTGGAATCAAGCTATCCTGGCTGAAGAGGGTGAAACCCCGAAACCGGTCCTAGGATGCTTGTTTCCAGTCCAGGGAGGACCTGGCTTGGCAGTTCGGGCTGGACTGTTCCCATGAGGCACAGGGTCAAGACTGATTTGCATATGGCTGGGTCCAAACTGGAATGGCATGGTGAGCAAAAAAACGATGGATTTAGGCCCAGATCTCTGTACTGGGGTGAATGTATGACATTGTTCTGCATTCTGTCCATCAACTGTTGTTTTTGCATTTGTCACCCCGAGTGGGACGGGTATGCCCAGACGTGGGTCCCGTGCTCTCCATGCCACTGGAATCAAGCTATCCTGGCTGAAGAGGGGTGAAACCCGAAACCGGTCCTAGGTTGCTTGTTTCCAGTCCAGGGAGGACCTGGCTTGGCAGTTCGGGCTGGACTGTTCCCATGAGGCACAGGGTCAAGACTGATTTGCATATGGCTGGGTCCAAACTGGAATGGCATGGTGAGCAAAAAAACGATGGATTTAGGCCCAGATCTCTGTACAGGGGTGAATGTATGACATTGTTCTGCATTCTGTCCATCAACTGTTGTTTTTGCATTTGTCACCCCGAGTGGGACGGGTATGCCCAGACGTGGGTCCCGTGCTCTCCATGTCACTGGAATCAAGCTATCCTGGCTGAAGAGGGGTGAAACCCCGAAACCGGTCCTAGGATGCTTTTCCAGTCCAGGGAGGACCTGGCTTGGCAGTTCGGGCTGGACTGTTCCCATGAGGCACAGGGTCAAGACTGATTTGCATATGGCTGGGTCCAAACTGGAATGGCATGGTGAGCAAAAAACGATGGATTTAGGCCCAGATCTCTGTACTGGGGTGAATGTATGACATTGTTCTGCATTCTGTCCATCAACTGTTGTTTTTGCATTTGTCACCCCGAGTGGGACGGGTATGCCCAGACGTGGGTCCCGTGCTCTCCATGCCACTGGAATCAAGCTATCCTGGCTGAAGAGGGGTGAAACCCCGAAACCGGTCCTAGGATGCTTGTTTCCAGTCCAGGGAGGACCTGGCTTGGCAGTTCGGGCTGGACTGTTCCCATGAGGCACAGGGTCAAGACTGATTTGCATATGGCTACAGGGTCAAGACTGATTTGCATATGGCTGGGTCCAAACTGGAATGGCATGGTGAGCAAAAAAACGATGGATTTAGGCCCAGATCTCTGTACTGGGGTGAATGTATGACATTGTTCTGCATTCTGTCCATCAACTGTTGTTTTTGCATTTGTCACCCCGAGTGGGACGGGTATGCCCAGACGTGGGTCCCGTGCTCTCCATGCCACTGGAATCAAGCTATCCTGGCTGAAGAGGGGTTTAACCCCGAAACCGGTCCTAGGATGCTTGTTTCCAGTCCAGGGAGGACCTGGCTTGGCAGTTCGGGCTGGACTGTTCCCATGAGGCACAGGGTCAAGACTGATTTGCATATGGCTGGGTCCAAACTGGAATGGCATGGTGAGCAAAAAAACGATGGATTTAGGCCCAGATCTCTGTACTGGGGTGAATGTATGACATTGTTCTGCATTCTGTCCATCAACTGTTGTTTTAGCAGTATAAATAAAGCAGAACTATCATCTTTCTTTAAGGATCACTAATATTTTGAATCAATATATCTTTCAGTAATTCACACAATACAGTGTTTAGTAATAGTGATTATTATATAAATGTTTAATAAAGTTTTATTGAAATAAAAGAAATCAACATGTCTGTGAGTTTTTATTATTGCATTTTGTGGGCTGACAAATGTTAAAAGAAAGAGTCTAAGACATGTTTTTTAAACATAAAACCAACATGTCTTTGACACTTTAACACTTTTCAGTCCACAAAACACAATCATAAAAACAACCACAAGTGGCACTGGCACTCTATCTGAAAAGTATAGAGCTCCAGCTAGGAGTGTTTTTAAAAATATGATAGGTTACCCGGGGGGCATGGATTTAATGATGCAGGAGACTTACTTTTTTTTAAATGTTGCTTGGGGCTGCTGCACTCCCTCAAGCCCCCCTCGCAACATTAAAAAAATGTTTGGTGGTGCCCTTTCCTCTTCTACTTACATCACCAAGCTCAAAAATAAACCCCTTCAAGGAGCAGTGAGTAATAAATGAGCAGCTCCTGTTACTCATTTATTATTGTTTTCTTTTTTTAATTTTACTTTGGATGTCCCGGTGCCCTTTTTTATCATTAATGGGCAGGAGCTTTCGGCCTCACTTCCGAGCCTTTACAGGCCTGTAGACCTTTCCCCCATGGCCGTACTGAATTATTAAGGGGAGGGGGCAGGCAAACCCCCTCCCTGACCCTCTACAGGCCCCATCCCCCAGGGTCAGTTCTTTTTTATGGGGAGTGGGGCGCACTGCCCCCTCCCTGAGCCTCTATGGACCCCAGGGACCCCATGCCCTGGCCTCTAATTCTTTTTTATGGGGAGAGGGCATGCAGCCTCCCTCCCCGAGCCTTGATGGGCTCCAGGAACCCTCATGCCCTGGGGCCTTTTATTATTAGGGGGAGGAGACATGAGGACCCCCTCCATGAGCCTTTACGGCACTGGGGACCCCAACTCTGGGGCCTAATGTGGGTACCCCAGTGCACCACTCAAGGCACCCACAACACACATCATTGCAACAAGTTTTCCCTACCCGTGCTCTTGCGGGCAGGTAAACAGTGTGTTGGGGGTGAGCTCCCCAGAACAGAAGAATCGAGCCAGCCTCAGGGGATGGGGTCCCCGGGGCCTTTTGTGACTGAGGGAGGGGGTTTGCATGCCATCCTCTCCTTTAAAATTAATGCGGGCTGGGTATTGGGGTCTCGAAAAGTATGAGAGAGTGGGGCAGAGCATCCCCTCCCCTTTAAAATTGATAGTGCCCAAGGAAATAGGGTTCCTGGGGCCTGCAAAGGTTCAGGGAGGGGGACCGCACATGCCACTCTCCTATTATTATGTTTTGGCCCCAAGGGATGGGATCACCAGGACAACGAAGACGCTAAAGGAGGGGGCTGTGCGCCCCCTCCCCTGTCTTTTACACAGTGGGCCCCAGAGTATAGGGTCCCCAGTACTGAAATGGGCTCAGGGAGGGGGCTACACACATGCCCCCATCTCCAAATATTGATTTAAAATAACCCCCGGGACATGGCCCACTCTGTGTCATTTGAAAGTTTAAAAAAAGATGCATGTCATTTTGGGGGTTTTCCATGATCTCTCAGGAGTACTGCAGTATCATGGCAAAAAAACTATTTTTTTTTAAACGTTTTGGCCCCGGGTGGGACCCTCTAAGACTCCCAACAAGGGCTAGAGGGGCAGGGTATCTCTACCCTGGCCCCTTATATCCTTTTTTTCACTCATTTCCAGGACAGGGGACTAAGTCCCCGGAGTCCTGTAATGGCTGGCGCAACATTTTCTTTGGTGTTGTGGCCAGCCAGTCAGATCGCTCACTCATGCATGACCAAGATGGCCCAAGGAAAGAAAAGCCCCCTATGCCAATAGAACGCTCTATTCCCTATATTTTTAGGTTGAGCTCACGGGACTCTCACGAGAGTCGATTGAACCCAACCATCCACTTATAAAAATATTTTTAACACCTAATTTCACAAAAACTACTGAATGGATTTATACCGAATCACAAAAGGTCCACTTTCTAGACCAAGATCTGTCTTCCTGCCAAATTTAGTGTAATTCCGTTCATCTGTTTTGGCTGTAGCCCTTTAAAAAAAATCCCTATGGAAATTGCACGGGGATTTTGCATTTTGGGACCCCCCTTTTTTCTCGGCTTCCACTTGACGGATCACTCTGAAACTTTGCATGAAGAAACTAAGCAAAAATAGAGCATTTTTTGTGAAATTTTCGTGGATTGATCAGACAGTGCAAAAGGTATTAGCAAACCAAAAAAGGCATATTCTATGGAAAAACAGACCTAACTATTAACTATCCAGTGACAATCGCTATACCTAGGTATGGTAATAATATCTTATTCTGCATTTTGAAAAATCCTTAGAAATTAACTGAAAAAAAAGTTTAATTGACAATATAATTAGGTGAAAATGTCAGTTAAAACATACCGTTTTAAATGGACCAAACTACTGACATTCACCAGTTTTAGTCATCTCAAGTAACTATAACTTGTGCCCTAAAGTAACTATAATTCACGCCCTTCCATGCACAGTTTTGTCATAAATGGTGTTGTTTCAAATGTTGCAACTATGTTAACAATAGTGTCATAGAACATGTAATGAGTGATGTTTTATTGGAGGTAATTAGCAGTGCATGGCGAGGGTGCGAATTTTAGTTACTTTAGGGTATGAGTTAAAGTTACTTGAGATAACTGTAACTGATGGATTTCAGTCGTTTTGTTCATTTAAAACT
This sequence comes from Calotriton arnoldi, assembly GCA_963921515.1. NCBI lineage: Eukaryota > Metazoa > Chordata > Amphibia > Caudata > Salamandridae > Calotriton > Calotriton arnoldi. The sequence continues at coordinate 2,501,279 of CAWUFW010000567.1, forward strand.
ATATATTTTAGCAGGCATTTTCACCTAACTATAATGCCCCATTAAACTTTGTTTTCTTCAGTCAATTTGTAAGCATTTTTTAATGGAAAGTAAGATATTACTACCATACCTAACTATAATGTCTTTTTAACCTTCAGTTATTTAGTGGATTACTATGTTTTTTTTATTGGAAAGTAAGATGACTATAGCAGTGCGTGGCATGGGGATGTACACAGGGCCTGGGCTGCTGCCAGTCCCTGTGCCCAACCCCCTGCTGCTGCCCAACTCACTGCTGTGTTCGACCTTTAGCCGTGTGCTTTGTGAGGTTGGACGCAGGGCCTGGCCACCCCGTGCATGCCACAGTGCACGGCCTTTGGCTGTTGGCAACGAGGGGTTGGGCGTAGAGCCTGGCCGGCCTTGCGCCCAAACCCTTTATCTAACAATATAAGGGGTGTCATTTAAAATAAGGCTTTGTCACAAAATCACCAATAACTAAAATCAAATGTGTGCTTCATAAATTCACACATTGCAGTGTTTAATAAAAGTAATTCTCATAAAATATTTTTACTAAAGCCATTAACATTTCTTTGAGTCTTCCTTTTAAAAATGTCATGGCACAACCACACTTCAGCGTAAAAGCATACAGCTCCAGCTCCACCTGCTTTTTAAAAAAAATATGGTCATCTCTCCTGAAGTCATGGAGTTAAAGGATTTAAATGTAACATTTTTATTTTTAATGTTGCTGGAGAGCTGCTGCACTCTCTACAGCCCCCCCCTACATCATAAAAAAAATGTTTGGTGGTACTCCTGCCTCTTCTATGGGCACCACCAGAAAGAAAATATGTACTTGAAGAAAGTTTTAGGGCCTTATGCGGCGCTTCTTTCTAGGAGCAGTACATAATAAATGAGTTGCTCTTTCTGCTCATTTATTATTAATTTTCCTCCTTTTTTAACTTTTTATTATTATTGTGGGTGTCCTGGGCCCACCCGGGACACCCACACCTTTTTGTTTTCATTGGGGGCTGTGGAGGGAGCCCCAAGACCCACACGGCCCTGCCGGCTCCCCTGCCAGCACCCATCCCTCAGCCATTGCTGGCCCCAGGGAGCCCATCCCCTGAAGCAAAGTTTTTTTTATGGCGAAGGATGCTTGCAGCCCCCTCCCTGAGCCTCAAAAGGCCCCAGGGACCCCATTCCCTGTGGCTGACATTCATTAAAAGGGGGGGTGGCCCCGAGACCCCATCTCCCAGAACCTACGGTAGGTGCCCTGTTCCCACCTGGGGCTCCCACAAGACTTTGAACATTGGGGGCCACGGCAAGAGATCCATGGCACCTGCAGCCCCTCTGGTTCTCCTGCAATGCACCCGTCCCGCTTGCAGTGGGAGCCGGCTTTGCTCCCGCCCAGCAGGAGCAGATTTTTTTCTCTGATTCCACTGAGTGGGAGCAATCTCAGTTTCCCTACCTGCACGAGTGCAAGCAGGAAAGACATGTGTGCTCCCACCTGGCAAGTGTATTTCTGCAGCTGTGGTTGGGTGGGAGCATACAAGTCTTCCCTGCCAGCGCTCTCGTGGACAGGGAAACAGTGCCCTGGGAGTGGGCTACCCAGGACACAACCATTGAGCCAGTCCCGGGGGATGGGGACCCGGGGCTTTTCGAGGCTTAGGGAGGTGTGCCACACACCTACCTCCCCTTAATTTGAATTACGACCTTGGGGTATGGGTTCCCGGGGCCCTTCTGAGCCTCAGAGAGGGGGTGCACGCGACCTCCCTTTTAAGTAAATGCGGCCCATGGGGATCGGTGCTTGGGGGCTGAAAAAGGCTCGAGGAGGGGAGCTCCGCGCCCCCTCCCCTTAAATTGAATTTTGGCCCCGGTGGGTGGAGTACCTGGGGCCTTTCAAGCTTCAGGGAGGGAGGCTGCATGCCCACGCCCCAAAAATAATGAAATTGCCAACCTGCCGGCCCTGGCCAACACAAGGGAGTTTTTTAAGAGCAGGAAGTTATGCTTTTATTTTTTAATTTCACTGTAGATTTGCGGATCCACTGCCAATTCATGGTAAAAAACAATTGAAAAAAACTTTGGGCCCCAGGGGTTGCCACCAGGCCTAGGGGGCAGGGTATTCCTACCCTGCCCCTTTTATATTTTTAACCTTTTTTAGCTCAAGGGACTGATTCCTCAAGTCCTAAAATGTCTGCCACCATACTGAGACGGCTGGCCAAACATTCATGCGCACGTAGGGAGTGAAAACCAATCCTCCCCTCCCCGCTCCATCAGCAGAGCAGCCCCGTCCCACTTCCCAAAGCTACCGCGCCCGCAACAAAAAAAATAAAATGATAATAACATTGAGTTATTATCATTTTCTTTTTTCTTGCACTGCTGAATAGCAGTGGGGCGACGCTCCTCTGCCTTAGCGGAGGTGCCGCCACTGACTCTACCCTACTTCCTGTACCCCACTTCACTCTACACCACTTCACTCTACACCACTTTAGTCTAGGCCACTCTACTGCACGCCACACCACTGCACTATACATCCCATTACTCTACGCTACTCTACTTTATGGCTCTCAAAGTCCCTCTATGCCACTCTACTCCACTCATCTCTTCTCTGCACCACACTACTATCCGTCACTGCACTCTACACCACTGTACTTTATTCTGCACCACTCTACTCTACCCTATTTCATGCTACTCTACTATACGTTACTCTACTTTACCCAACTTCTCACTACCCCACTTCACTCTACCCCACTTCGCTATAACTCATGCCTTCACCATACACTGCTTATTCCATTTCATATTACATCACTAATACCATATTGAATTATAACATTCATAACAACACTCATGCCATCTCAAATGACATCATTTATAAGAACACTGTGCATGGTACAGGGCCAACTTACAGTTGATTTAGTCTGTCTAGTAAGTTTACAACACTCTCTACATAGGTGCATGAGTTATAGGAAGTTTTGATGTGGGCAAAATCCTAAGTTGAAGTTATAACTATAACTTTTTAATTTTTAAGTTTTGTGTAGTTTAAGTTGCTTTTGTATAGAAATAATCAATTAAGTTTTCCTAACTATAACTTATCTTCAACCTTTGTTTTTTTCATTGAACATATATATATATATATATATATATATATATATATATATATATATATATATATTAAAGCTCCTGTCTTCATAAGAAAACGCTGCACTCACGGGGTAAGTTCCACTCTTTAATCAGCGAGGACGCGTTTCGGCGTTCTGCCTTCTTCTGCTCGCTTTGAATCAAACAGTAAACAGCAAATGCATGATTGTGCTTTTAAACTAGTAGATAGATTCCCATTGGGCGCAGCAGATAAAAGGAGGGAAGGGATAGGTCTATCCTGTACCAATCACATACTCCCTCCTTTGTTATTACGGGAAACCTCTTGTGAAATGCTCCGGGAGTGAGAGTGTCAATACTCAAACAGTCTAGATGGCAAATACCGCTATCCCAGATTGTACCACGGCATGGGCACTCCCAAAGCAAAACAGTCCATTCCTCCGTTTACTGCCGCCAGATCAGTTCAAAGTAGCTCATGCTTATGAAGACAGGAGCTTTAATTTTAAATGGACCCACCTCCATTTGGTCTGCACCCGTCGCAAGAGTGCTGCGAGCGCCCAGGTGGACATTGGAGCGAAGTATTGTAAGGCGCCTTGCACCGCCACGAAGGTAATCGTGGTGTCAGCGTCGACGCAGTCGCCAGCCATACAGGCTGGTGGGGACACGGATATTTACCGACCCCTGCGCTACATATCACGGAACCTTGTGGTTGACGAGGGGCTCCCTGAGACAATCATCTTGGCAGCAGCATGAGCTACTTTGAACTGATCTGGCGGCAGTAAACGGAGGAATGGACTGTTTTGCTTTGGGAGTGCCCATGCCGTGGTACAATCTGGGATAGCGGTATTTGCCATCTAGACTGTTTGAGTATTGACACTCTCACTCCCGGAGCATTTCACAAGAGGTTTCCCGTAATAACAACGGAGGGAGATTGTGATTGGTACAGGATAGACCTATCCCTTCCCTCCTTTTATCTGCTGCGCCCAATGGGAATCTATCTACTAGTTTAAAAGCACAATCATGCATTTGCTGTTTACTGTTTGATTCAAAGCGAGCAGAAGGCAGAACGCCGAAACGCGTCCTCGCTGATTAAAGAGTGGAACTTACCCCGTGAGTGCAGCGTTTTCTTATGAAGACAGGAGCTTTAATTTTAAATGGACCCACCTCCATTTGGTCTGCACCCGTCGCAAGAGTGCTGCGAGCGCCCAGGTGGACATTGGAGCGAAATATATATATATATATATATATATATATATATATATATATATATATGTATATATATGACAGGTGCCCTGTCATTCTCATCCATGCCCCCAGGTGTTTCTCACCCATCCCACTTCTCATATATTGAAATAATATTTTCTATTCTTACAGATTGCCTTGCTTCCTTTCTTGCCTTCACTTTCCTTCCACCCCATGTATTCTGCTCCTAGTCTCTCTTAAAGAGCAGGAAGGAAGCATAATGCTTGGCAGCAGTTCTGTGAAATAGAGCCCTGCCAAGTAAATGTGCCATGAGCTTGGATCTGTACAGATCGAGGGAAGCAGTGGAGCTGGGGGGTGGCCCACCACTCCACTGTTTCTCTCCAGTCTGTGGAAACCCATGTACTGCGTTGGATAAGGGAGATGGTGGATCACCATACAGAATTGTACCTCTCCCTGCAGTGAAGACCCTAGGAAAGCAGCTGATCAGCATTTACCTATCCACCACTTCCTTTGGGTGGGATGGGAAATGGAGGATACAAAGGAGGGAAATGGGGCCGCCAAAGTAACTCCTATCTATGCTTTGGCATAACAGCAGTGAGCGATTGGTTACTGGCATAGCACTGAATAAGCTGCAGCAGATTTTGCTGAAGCCGCTAATGACTTCCATAGAAAGCCATAGATAACAATCAGGGGCACATCATTATCATACTCAGTATAACTTCCAAGTCAATGACGCCCAGCCTTAATATTTCACCAAGAACTGGATGTGAAATACATTTCTGAATCTTAACATCACAAAGACTAAGGGGTCGATTCCGATCTCGGCCGGTAGGGCACCGAATCGGATTCTGCTTTACCGGATCCGATTCGGAGCCCTATTTCCCGACGGATTCGTACGTGCGTCCGGGCGAGCGAGTACGATGCGACCGCTCGCGAACTCGCCGACCGACTCGTTCGCGGGACCCAACCGCTCCGACCGACTCGCACGGACACGACTCGCACCGCGCAATGGAGACGTTCCCCGGCCGGGTAAGTATGATGCGCGCCTCGAGCAGTCCGACCGACTCGCGCAGTCCGGCTCCAAAGAGCAGTCGGAGCCGCACTTTGGGGGTCCGTGTCGGACCCCCCTGTATGCGTAGCCGCGCGAGTCGCACACAGGGGGGACCCATGGGTCCCCCCTACCTGTGCATGTATGGCGCGTGTCGCTTTGATGCGTACCCGCTGTAGGGGGCGCCCTTGTTCGCCTCGCACCCATTGAGTCAATGGGAGCCCGCGTACGCGTTGTACGACCGGCTCCCATTGACTTCAATGGGAGTCCGACCGAATCGAGTCCGATTGCATATGGACGCATCGTACTCGTTCGGTCGGGCTGCTAGGGTCCGATTCGGTCGGAAATCTCTCCGGGTCCGGCTCGGTCGGGGAGATTTCCGGCCTGAATCGGAATCGGCCCCTAAATGTATGTTAGATCTGATAGAAGCAGGTTATTATAGCCTCGCTAATTCAGGAAAGATTGTATCCATTCTTGACTCCCAAAAGTAAAAAATGCTCTTAGTTGTGTCTACGATCACGCCCATTGGTGAAATGAAGGCCATCAAAATAGGCATCTTTACGCTTCCCACCTTCCATCCTGAAGTCAAGGAAATAGTATTTGCTGGGTGGTGCAGGGTGCAGAGCAGTTATTGTTTTTGGAAGGGTGTCAGCTCTGTTGCTCTTCACCCCAGTTGCATAGGGTGATTACGGAGCCCATATCATGACTTTGCCCTTGAACATCAAGCCAATGAGATTAAATGCACAGGAAGCTCCAAATTTAAACTCCTCAGGAGAAAGAACATTACACCACAGTCGCTTGCCCCATTATTGGTGCAAGAACCATCTAGCATTTTATATGCCAAAATTTTGGGGGAAAATGCTCAGAAAAGTGGAAAATTCGGTTGTGGGAATTTTTGTTCATGTTAACATGAAAATGCACAGCACACGCCCCACCCTCTCAGTGTAAGCAAGAATATCCATAGTTTCCAACCTCCCATCAGCAAAGTCGCTGTCACACTTTTAAGAAGTAAACAACAGTCATTGGTGGAGAAAGAAAATGTATTGAATATCAATATCTTCAACTAGTTTAAAGTTTTTTTAGCTTATACCATAATAATTAAAAAGAAATTATTACTATTCTAAATATACATATACACAAAAACATTTGCAATAATAAAATCGTTAAAAAAAATCTCATTGTTTCTAACATATATATAACATTCATTCTTTAAATATTGAGGACAAAGCAGGAGCATGTATAGGCCTTTCCTCTAACATTGAGACAGGTTGTTTCTTAAAAAACACCGATGTGGTTATTTTTATTTACAGTGATTGCAGAGCCAAGGTCAGGCGAGGGACTCAGTCATTCTGACAGGCATTTAAAAAAAACCGCAGTTAGTCCCATTGTTTTGTCAGTCACCAATTACTGACAGCATATTGGGCAAATTCACTTGACTGAGCCTTAATGATGCTGAAACAAAACACATTGCCGAGCAGGTTGGTGGCTGCTTTCCAGCTCGCATGTCTGTCAGGAGGTGGAACAACATTCTAGTGCGGTAGTGCAGAGTTGCCAAAACGACAGAAAAAAACCCGCAGAGTGGCAAAGCAAGTGGCAAAAACCACCACAAAAAAAGAGGCAATATGTAGTAACATTTGAGATCGTAATCCACCACAGGAAAGAAATAGTAAAGGTTGTTCTGTCTGTAAAAGAGTTCTCAGTTAAAGACACAGACATTTGCACTGAGATTTAACATAGTTCCAACATGTTATACCGGGGTAGGCTACTCCTATATCCGGGAGTAGGTACTCCTATATCCTCGTGTAATAATGCGGCCTCAATGTTACACTAATACTTCCGTGCATTTCATTTGCACATTTTTTGGCAACCCAAATGTTTTGATGGGGTTTTCTGGTGTTGTGGTGTGTAAGTGAAATAGACGTAGGAAAAATGGAAGGGGGTTATTTTAGGGGTGTGCGAATTTGCAAAGATCTTTTTCTCGTGAAGTGCAGAAATTCCCTGTCAGTTATGTCTTCTTGTGCAAATCGTGAGTTTTATGGGGTATGTGTGTTGTCGCTGGGGAGTAGGAGGAAGGTTATGCACTCCTGTACAAAATGCTTGCAAGTTCCCGAAGCGACATGATTTCAGATTACTGCGACCAAAGAATAACAGTCTGATTACGAGTGGGTCGCTTAATCCCGACACATGCGTAAACGGCTGTTCACATATGGGTCAGAATTACAAGTTTGAAGGTATTTAACATATCAGATAATTATTGGTTGCATTAAGTACCTCAAGCTTCGTTAAATTTCGACAGGTCAAATGTGCCAAAATTTTACCGGCTGATATATGTACATTATTTACCGCACCATGCAGATTATGGTGCGTTAAACACCAAAATCTGCATGTTATTCCCCACAAACTCGTATTAGGTGCTGTTTACCACACTCTATTAATAACATACCCTGTGGTATTCTTAGTTATCAGGTGCGATAAATAGCACTTAAACTCGTAATCAGGGCTATAGCATGTATTGTGTCAGAGGACTGAGATTTTAATATCAACTTGTCAAATTATAGTAGTGAACATATCGACTACCAGGGTACTGTGAATGTATGTCTATATAGTAAGTATAGATTTACTATTCTTAACTCCACATATACGCAAATTGATGATACATATCTTCAAGGTACTTAGAAGTAGAATTAAGAAGAATAAATCTATACTTAGCTATATATAGTTACCTGCATGATATAGTTGTTGTTGATGTTTTGGCCATGATATTTTGCGGGGTTCATATTTTTGTCCTCAATAGTCTGACATACAACCCGAAGCAAAATGCTTGTGAGTTGTAGGGGCTGCATAACACTTGCAAGAGAAAACTCTGCAAGTGTAAAGGCATAGGAAATTCTGTGAACTATGGGGAGGCCAAAAATCTGGCATTCCAAAAGACTCATGTAATAAAAAATGTGCACAACCCGATTTTTTTTCATGCGCACATTTGCTAGGATCAGAGATGCCAGTGGATGTTCACAGTGGAGCATAAGATTCACAGAAGCAGCTGTAAAGTGGGAATTAGAATTGTATTTGTATTTATATAGCGCTTACTACCCCTGACGAGGCGTTGAAGCACTTTTTGGCGAGTAGCATGCTACTCCAGAACCCAAAAAGGATTAGTGTTGAATTAGTATAGGGAAATATGAATTAATTTGAGCGGTGGACATGTGCGTCTGTTAGTTGGATTGAAAAGGAGAATGGAGGGATAGAAGAGGGAAGAGTCTAGAAAGTGTTTAGCGGGAGATCATAGTAGTAGGCAAAGGTTTGGGATAGTAAAGGAGAGATGGAGGAGGGAAGATTCTCTAGAAATGGATTAGGGAGATCATAGTAGTAAAATGAGGCGTCGGATGAGTATAAGGAAGGATACATGAGGGAATAATTTAGAAAAGGTTGTTTGGGAGATCTTAGTTGTAAAATGAGGTTTGGGGTCATGCAAGGAGGGAAGGGTCTACAAAGGGTTATTTTGGAGATGATAGTAGCAGAATGAGGTTTGGGATGAGTCAGAGAGTGGAGGTAGAGGATATATTGAGAGAGGCTTCACTAACATACTAACACAGATACAGCAGAACTGCAGCAGTGCAAGATTCACTGTATGTAGGGGGAAAAGCATTAGCTGTCAAGGGCGGCTGCCTCTGTTGAGTATCACTCAAGCTTGCAAACATCTTTTGGATGGACAGAGAAAATAGCATTGCCAGTGCTTCTCAGAACATAACTGGGGCTATTCTTAGGCCTTCTCGGTGGACTCAGTGCAGGAGGCGGAGCCAGGTGAAAAAGGCAGAGTTGCGTCCTTGCTTCTGACACCAGGACAGGGAATGAGGACAGTTTAGTCTGCAGCAGGCATGATGTAAAATAGCACTATGGGCATGTAGAACTGTCTGCCCTGCAATGGTAAAGTCTGGCCACCGCGGTTAAATTGAGGAGCATTGGTCGAGCTATATGTTGGACCAAAGTACTGCAGAAGAGTGCCCTGCTGAAATATCAGGCCTGCTGGCCACTGGCAGATCTGTCTGTGGATCTCATTGCTGCATTCATCCGGGGTGCTGTGTGGAAAGACAGAGGTGCATTAGCAGAGCTGTGTACAGGGCACAGGTGCTGAAGGGGTTTCAATGATGTGATAATAGGGGATGCTGCAGGACAGGATTCAGGCGCATCAGCATCTGTTTGTGGTGTGTATGTGAGTGATTGCTATTCTAACAGACATAGTTGAAGATCTGGATTGAGATGCATCAAGAGAGCTAGGGGTGTGTGTGTGTCTTTGATAGCACAGGATGCAACCTGTCTGGACTGAGGTGCACTGTCAGAGCTGTTGTTTCTGGCTCCCAACGCTGCGAATGATGGCAGTGTTTTTTTGTTGTTTTGTTTTATATAGCCTGAACTCGACCCAAAGGTATCAGAGTGCTTTACATGAGCACCAGTTACGTTATAGATGGACACATTCATTTTTTGTTAGGCACGTGGAGATTAAGTGATTTGCCCAGAATCACAGGATGTTGAGTGACCCTGCCAAGACTCGAACCCGGTTTCCCAGCTTCGAGGTCGACCGCTCTAGCCGTTAGACCGTTAGGTCAGGGTGGAGGTGCACTGGCAGCTGTGGTTGAGTCTCAGCACTAGCATAACGCAGGTGCTACAGAGCAGGACGATGTCCACTGGCAGAGCTATGTGGCTAGCACAATGTCTGACCAACCTTCTCCTTCATTCTCAGCAGCAACAGGTTCTTTTGTTGCTCTTTTTTGTGGGTGGTGGATGGGGATGCTCATAAAACTTTGAACTCAGTAAATGATCTATCTGCTCGGGCCTTAGAATCCTATTTACAGACAGATGTCTGACACTCTTCTCGGGAGCCCCTCCATCCCTGAAGGTAGTCCTTAGAATTCTATTTAGAGACAGATGTCTGGAACCCTTCTCGGGAGCCCCCACCATCCCTGAAGGTAGATCTTAGAATCCCATTTACAAACAGATGTAGGACAGATGTCTGAGACCCTTCTTGGGGGCATTCAATCCCTAATCCTTAGAATACCATTTACAGACGGATGTCTGACAGATGTTTGACACCCTTCTTGGGAGCCCCTGCATCTCTGAAGGAAGTCCTTAGAATCCCATTTACAGACAGATGTCTGACACTCTTCTCGGGAGCCCTTCCATCCCCAAAGGTGGTCCTTAGAATCCCATTTACAGGCAGATGTCTGACACCCTTCTCGAGAGCCCCTCCATCCCTGAAGATGGTTCTTAGAATCCCATTTACAGACAGATGTCTAACAGATGTTTGACACCCTTCTTGGGAGCCCCTGCATCTCTGAAGGAAGTCCTTAGAATCCCATTTACAGACAGATGTCTGACACTCTTCTCGGGAGCCCTTCCATCCCCAAAGGTGGTCCTTAGAATCCCATTTACAGGCAGATGTCTGACACCCTTCTCGAGAGCCCCTCCATCCCTGAAGATGGTTCTTAGAATCCCATTTACAGACAGATGTCTAACAGATGTCCGACACCCTTCTCAGGAGCCCCTCTATCCCTGGAGGTAGTCCGTAGAATCCCATTTACAGACAGATGTCTGACACCCTTCTAGGGAGCCAATCCGTCCATGAAGGTAGTCCCAAGAATCTGATGCACAAAGAGAGGGATGGGGAGCCAAGGGAAAAAAAGGTCCAGTACCCGTGCTCCCAAGGTAATAAATACGTGTTAATCACTACAGAGTAACTGTTCCTATGAGTAATTGCTAGCCCATTCGGCAGCGTGATGTATAGGTGAAAAGACGCCTATCTTCCTCTGTGAGTAAAGGTTGGATAAGGGGGCTTCCTCCTAATTGGAGAGTTGCCCTCACACACCCGTTAGGGTGTCATGCTTCCTCATTAGGCGTTTTGCTCCTCGTGGGGGTGGAGCTGCAGTCCCTCATGGGCCCCGCAAGAGGGCTCTTTGGCAGAGATCTTTTTAGAGGAATGCTGCAGTGGTGAGTGCGGTGTGTGGAGTGTGCGCAAGTGGGTTAAATAACGTACCGGTACCCTAGGTAGTATTTATTCTTGGGTCCGTAAAATATAGGTAAAACCAGGAAAAAAAGGAACTCATATACCCTGCTATCAGTGAGGAGGGTCCGTTCGTTCTTGCAAATTGAGTGAATAGTAATATAGATTAATAGTCAGGTCGACATGTTTCATGCCCACTTGGTCCCTAGTGGATCCTATGGCGTTTCATCAGGACCAGGAGAGTTTTAAGAGTAGAAAAATGTGGCACAGGGGTTCAAGAGAGAAACACACAATACACCCTGTGGTGTTACCCTGATGATTCAGGTATGTGGTCTAGGCGTATCGACCACTTCTAAATGTAAATCCAACCCCAAATATTGTCCGGGCATGCCTCAACGGCGGGGAAGCGGCTCAGGAGGTTACATTGACCTCCTAGTATTCAGCATTCATACCTGCCCTCAACCGCTTGGTCGCCGGAGCATTATCCAACCTTTACTCACAGAGGAAGATAGGCGTCTTTTCACCTATACTTCACGCTGCCAAATGGACTAGCAATTACTCATAGGAACAGGTAGTCCCTAGAATCCCATTTACAGACAGATGTCTTACAGCCTTCTCGGGGAGCCCCTCTGTCCCTGAAGGTAGTCCTTAGAATCCCATTTACAGACAGATGTCTGACACCCTTCTCGGGGGCCCCTCCATCCCTGAAGGTGGCCCTTAGAATACCATTTACAGACGGATGTCTGACAGATGTCTGACACCCTTCTCCGGAGCCCCTTGATCCCTGAAAGTAGGTACATATTACCCACCCCTCCAGAACCCTCAGTTGGCAGGTGGGAGCTTCCCTGCTGGTTAGACTGCAGCACACTGGCCCTGGTGCTCTCTGACGTCTCCTCTTGGCCAGAGTCCGACAGCCCTTTCCTCATCCGCATGCAGTTACACATGAAACAAATGTCACTGAGGGCGGTGGTGGTGCCCAGGGTGGCACCCAGGGTGATGACTGGCAGAGGTAGCATCTTGGAACTGGGCACCTGGTGGCGTGAGAGAAGAGTCTCAGGTCTCACATCCCCAGGCTAGGGTGCGGGGCTCTGCCAGGGACCTGTGAATGGGTTATGCCAGGCTGGGCGTGCAGCTTCAGAAGGCAGCTCTGCGCTCACAGAGTGGGGGCAGCGATGGTTATCTGAGAGCATGCTCAAAACAAAGAACAACTTTCAAATAATAGTCACATATGTGCTTTAGAAACCTTGAAGTCCTAAAAGAAGGCAGGCCAAAGTGCACCTGGGTACTTGCAGTCTCAATTAGAGGTCGAGCAGTGCTTACCTTGAGCCGGTGGTTTCCAGTGCTCAGCACCAGCACTTAATTGTCAACACGGCACTTACGACAGTCTGCCACATGGTGATGCTGTTTGTCTAATTTACAAAAAAGCACACAACAGTTGTTCATTGATTCACAATACAATAAAAACGATTAATAGCAACTGCCCAAGACAATCTTATAGCTTTGGGAGCCTGGATTAGTCTGTATTGTCACACTTGTATGACTGTGATGGTTAATAATTGGTTTGGTCCTGCCATTGGGAGCACTGGCAGGAGCCATGGGTGGGGCAAGCAACAGTGGACTACTGATGAGGGCCCTGGAACTTATATTGTAAATTAAGCACTGGGTCGAGGCAGCACTAAAATGGGCAGAGATGTAGTTGGTTCCCTTTTTTTCACTCTGATCCAATTTAGATTTGTGCACTGATGCGCTCACTCTGGCTTTGTAGGTGGTGTCAAAACCATCTAAACACTGGTGTTAACACTGAGCACAAAACACAGGAAAATGCTCCACTAATGCACACGAAACAGGTGTACAACATTTTGTTTCCCCACAAAAGTGTAAATCAGTTACAAAAACAAAGCTAGAGGCAGAAACACGTGTAATTTAGGCCGTGGTGTTTCTGTGCCCGATTTTAATACTGGAATAAATGATCCTGTGTGTGCTTATGATGCGGAAAAGCGTTGGAACTTTAAACATCAAGTTTAAATTAAACATCGTCTGATAAGGACACTACTGGAAAGGGGCCTGAGTCATTATTTTTTTTTCAAAAGTGCAAATCTTCAAAGTTTCTTCTAGGAGTGTTTGCTGGGTGTGTGTTTGGGGACTTTATATTTAGGGCCAGTTCTGCCCATTGTGCAAGAACAGGACTTCTCTTAATGAGCCTTTACTTTCTGAATGTAAGTGATTGTTCTTAACACCGGTGAAGAATGTTACAGGAGATACATACATTTGTGGAATGTCATCAGAACTGAGTGAAAACAGTGTTCACTTACAAGTGAAAAGAAAGAGTTTCGGCCTGTGGCAATTGTTTGTGATACGTTTGATTGTGGAGAAAGGCAGTGACAGTGTAAAAGAGTACAGCACATTTGCATATGTAAGTTCAACTCACGTGTGCAAGGGGCTTTTTTCACTAGTATAGAACGACGTTTGTGATTCAGAAGTTGTAAATTTACGTTTGTAAAAATATTTATTTTTCCTTGAGTGGAGAGAGAGCGTTCCATTGCAGGAATGCTCTGAAAGTTTTGGGAACACCTAAAACTTACTTCTCTTTACAAATTCATAGCCAGTCTGCAAATGGTCCGAGGTGTCTTATTGTGAAGGGCGGGACTAAATGTTTTTCCTAGGTGGGAATGGAAAGAGAAACATCTCGGAATTTAGGGATGATGCAGGTTAAGTGGCTTTCAGAATAAAAAAAAAGTGTCAAAGTGCCTTTGTACTAATGAGATTAATTTTCACGTGTTATTTATTGTACACCATGTATATTTATCCATGTGGAAATGCATTCACATTGTCAGAAATGGGAAAGGAAATAGAGTTTTTCTATGAGTACTTTTGGTAACTTGAGATGGTTACAGCTTCTTAAACTACTCCTGCAAACTGTTTTTACATTTCAAATAAATTGGAAATTTACTCCAAATACAGGAGGAATTAAAATGTAATATTTCTGTGAATCGAGCCCTGAGTGTTGTCGATCACATCAAATTAATTTTATGTGCAGAATACACCCGCAGATCAAAGATTCAGCACTGCCTACATCTCTGGATGAAAAGACCCAACACACAGCCTTCCACTCAGTCTAGGTCGTCATTACATTGGTCTGGAACATCCTTTGAACACATCAAGCGGGCACAGTGCTGCCAACGGTGGAAACAGACCAGCTGGCAGTATCTGGCAGACATATTACAAGTCCAGCATCTTAATTTTGCAATAAGAAGGGAATATGTCGCCATACATTTTAGAACGCTGCTTACATTCGCTCATCTAATTGTGATGGACCTTTCTGTATCATATGAAGATTTAGCCTATCTCGTGCCCATTGACTACTCAAAGCTTATGACATGATATAACATCTTTATTTCCGAGTTCCAAAAAAGCAAGCAGTTATGTAAGAGACACTACAACAGCTTTACAAATGTAGAAACTTGAGTTAATATGTGCATAGATTACCAAAAGAATAACATTCATTAATTTAAAATGTCTTCATTTATTGAAAAAATAAGTTGTGTTCATGAAGAGCATACAGAAACTAGCAAAATGTGAGACATGACCATAGTGAAACACAAATCGACTAAGGTATAAAAACCCATTGCAATTGTAGTCTATGGTTTGAGCCTACAGGCATGTGCTGCTCTTGGCTGTAAAGCCACCAACAATTGTCAACATAATTAAACAACAGAACTTAACACAATGAAATACACAAAGCAACATAACAACACATTTAAAACATAATAGGTCATAACAGAACAAAACAGTCAAAACAGAACGCAGCATGCGATCCACAGTACAACACAACAAAATAACATTACAATAATAGAGCACAAAAATGCAGTTGCACAAGAAACAGCAGAACTCACCACCACCACAGCAAAATACTACCAAAAAATATGCGTAAACGTTTGTATAATACATTACCACCGCCAGAATCCTGTTTCCACAATATGGTGGTAAAAGGTGTTTGGAACAAGCGCTGCCTAAACTTACCACCAAAGACACTTCTATAAATGACTCTTGATGCCCAAATTCCAGTTCTAAGATGTCTTTCACTGGCAATTTAGATTCGCACCTTAAAGTGCCCACATATACCAAGATGTGTCTCTCGGGAAGCTTGTGAAAGATTAACTTGTGTGTTTCCAGGTGCAGTGTGCAGGGTTGGAGCTGTGAAGGGCAGTAACGTTTATCTTAACAGAGATTGAGATATCAAGAAAGGGGTCTGCCTGGAAGTTGTCTTATCAGTGACACTGGTTGATAATTGATTGCCAGAGACTGGCCCTTTTCTTATAGATGGGGCTAATCTCTGTATTCTTTCAGGTATATGAAATTATCTCTCAGACAAGACTGCATTGAAGGATGAATTTAAAATAAGGCTCCGGTTCCATCTTTGATAATTCTATCACTATTCAATCACGGCCGGTCCCCCTTTCAAATTTTCTTCATGAAAGGGTCAAGGCAAGAAGTTAGAGTTTGGGGTGACCCTTTTTGTCCCATTTGGGCTTTAGTGGAGGGCCCACTTCCTCATACCACTGAACAAGCCCACCAGTTTTGTGAGGAGAAACCCTTTCTCAACACCATAAAGGATAGATTGGCAAACAATCCATCCAGTCTTCCTTCTAGTGCTGTGAAGCTCTTTGGGCATAGGCAGGAGTCCAGATTCTCAACAGTGCCACAGACAATCCAGTCTAGTGAGTGTGAATGAAAACCCCTTGTGGAAAGAAATGTAGCTTGTATTTAATAGTTTAGATGTGGCTACAGATCTGAGTTAAAATATAATTTCTGTACTTGTCCAAATTACGGAATGAATGATTGATTGAATGCATTTATAAGGCATACATATACCTGTGGCTTCATGGAACTGAATATAAAATCAATCCTCTATTACATAAAACACCCATGCTAGTGTCAACAGAACAGACAAGTCTTTAGAACTTTCCAAAAAGCCAGGTGATCACTGAGATTCCTGGAACTCAGTGGCTAAGAGTTGCATAGTTTTGGCTCAGGATCTCAATAAGCATCCACCACCTCGGTCCTATAGTATTAGGCAAGAGTAGGTAGAAATTTTTTGTCCGAGATTGGAGGCCTGGCATGGGCATGATTGAGCCTTGATCAGTAAATCTATCTGTGTGATGACAGGTTTTATGTTGATGTCTACTCAAGGGGATTTTGAGATGAGGTGATGTATGACTAAACGTCTGGTTTTGTATTGTTTGTGCCTTGAATGTGTGAAATTGTGAAGGTGGAAAGCAGGGCCTTCACACTAGACTCTGGAGCCATTCATGGAGGAAGTAAGTTATTTATTTGAACGTAGCCCCTTCTTTACAGCCACAGCCAAATTGGTCCTGTTACAGTACCATTCTCCCTAAAACAGTCACTATCTCCCAGCTTCCACTCAACACACACATCAACCAAAGAGGTTTAAGGCATTGGCACAGTGGGTAATTGTCCTGGGCCCCCACTTTTGAAGAGCCCCCCTGGGAAAGATAACTTTATCCTTTTCTCACCTTTTTCCCTATCTTAGCTTGCCTCCCTCTTGTCTGCCTACCTCTCCCTACAGCTCTGTCTTTCACAACCCAGTGGCATCTTGAGGATTTTTGTGTCCCAGGCAAGACATGTTTCAACTGTGTTTGCATGACTGTTTAACCAAAGGTTTAGCATATGATTAAGCATTGTTTGGCATCATATGGGTTTAATTTAGCATAAAACAGATAATTAAATTCAAAGTTGTTCAGGACCGGGATACCCAAGAAATGCCTTGCACATGGTCCCCCAAATCCTTAAGATGTTACTGACACCAAAATTCTATTACATCATTCACTCTCAGCATTGTTGACACCAGGTCATACATACAGGGGATGGGGACACACAGGATTCTACACTGTCCAGTAAAAAGGATTAACTAGAGGCAAAAAAGGCTGGTGAATAGCGTAAAGCAACTTAAACAGGATCCCTTGTTGAATGGTAACAATACAATTCCTGACTGTTCTGTGATTTGTTCAAATGTTCCCAGTGTTTTCGCCTGGCGTATTGTGAAGTTCTGTGCCATCATAAATGCAAGCATTTATACAGTTTTAAAGGTACAAAACACAATTTTCATTAGAGGTATGCAAAAGAGTAAGGGTATAGAAAAGCACATTTCTTTTGTGATCGAAGTTGAAGAAAACAAGATAAGGGCACTGCCAGGATTTGGTGGTTTATGAATAAACCTTGATCTTTAATAAAGCGAAGGATGTTGGCATTAGAGCAGAGCATACCAAAATCCTAAGAATCTGGCCACATGTTTGGTAGGGGAATACCGAAATGGTGGCAGTGCTACCAACTAGACATGCCCAGATAAAATGAGGCAAAATATTGTAGGGCAGTGCCTGACAAACATGCGAAACAGGATTGATAGCCATAATCCTCGCCAGATCACTTTCACTCTACCTGATTGATTGTATTTGTCAACATTAGGAGGGCTTTGAAAAGGGCTGTCCACTACTATCAAGTTCAAATCTATATTGTGTTAATGGACACCTAAATGTTGTGTGTGTGTGTGGGTGGGGGGATGGGGCGGAGGGTGTGTGTGTGTGTGTGTGTGTGTATGTGTGCGCATGTGTGCTATAGAGAGACTTAGTCGATATTTGTGTTTGTGCGTGTGCACCTATGTGTGTGTGTGTACGATGCAGTCTGTTTTTTTTTGTGTATGTCTTTGCCTATGTGTCTAGCTATTTGTGTTAGAGAAAGTGTGTGAGCGAGATTGGGCAAGAGACATTGATGAGTCTATGTGGTGGTATGTGTATGTCTGAGTATGTGTGTCGGACAATATATGTGTGTGTGTGTGTGTATTATTTGCTTGTGTCTGTGTGTAAGAGAAAAGTGTGTGTATGTTTGTGTGGTTATGACAGAGAGAGGGCAAGAGGGACTGATGTGTCTAAGTGTTGGTATGTGTGCCTGAGAGTGTGTATGTATGTGTTGAATAGAGAGTCATCAGATGACTGTGGGTTTTTATGTGTGAGAGAGAGTGAAGGTCTTCAGGGGGGTCGCGATTGCAGAGGGGGGGATGAAGTTCTCTCTGGGTCCGCTGTGCCCGTGAGGCGGCACTGACGTTCCGTCCAGCAGTGGGTCCACCACCCTACTCTATCCCACCTGGGCAACACAGCTGATCTCCTCCCTCACTCCGGCCCTTGCCCTGAACGCAGAGATGGCCAGCCTTCATTGCCCCTGGCCCATTCAGGAGCTCTGCGTCGCTACTGCTGGAGGGCTTCCTGGCTGGAGGAAGCCACAGCAGTACCTCCATGCTGGGCTCCTCTTGATCAGGAGTAGCTTCCCTGCTGTGCTGTGAGTTGGGATGAATCCCCCTGCCACTATGTTGCTCCAGGCAGCCGCAGCGTGCTGGTCCTGACTGCAGCGGCATCCACGGCCCCCGGTCAGACCCATGGCTGCCATGGAGCTCGGTGGCACTGGAGACCCCTGCCTCTCTGCTGATAGCTCTAGGGGTCAGCCGAGCGACCCTGAACAAAGGTGCCTTCGCCACTACTGCACCACAGGGGAGGGGGGCCTCGGCCCCTGTTAGAAATGGGGGTCTCTAGTTGGCAGAGGTAGGTACCTTTGTCCAAATAGGGACCCTTGCTTCTAGACAGCAAACAGCACAGGGGCAGTATTCCTCCTCAGCTTCTCCGTGTCTTCTCCTTGGTAAAAGTTCCTCTTGTTTTCCCAGAAGCGATCTAAAAGTCTGGGGTCTGGGCCCCTCTTTTTATACACAAAAATCCTTTGTTCTATGAAGGCAGAGAGTGTCTGTACCCAGCCCAAACCAGTTCTGTCCTCACAGGTGCAGCTTCCTGGCAGGAGGTGGAGACAGCATTGTGGAAGGCAGACCAGGCCCATTCAGGTGGAAGGAAATCTCCTCCCCCTACTCTAAATGCAGCCCAGGTCTATTCAGCACAGCCCTGACTCATCAGACTGCTGGAGCCACTGCCCCTCTCCAGCCCCTGTCATCCAAAGGCCAGACATGCAATACACAAACCTAGCAGAGGCACACTGGATGGTTAGGCAAGAAAATATCTAATTTCTAAGAGTGGTATTTTCAAACACATAATGTAAAAATCACCCTCACTAAAAGATGCACTTTGACATTCTGAGTTCAGGCATACTAAACTTTATTTTCCTACCTTGATCCCAGGGCAAGTTATGTTTATAAGATGTTATAAACAAACTCCCCATTCTGTCCTATGGGAACAGGTAGCCTTGCAATAGTGAAAAACGAAATTGGCATTAATTCACTATCAGAACATGCCACACACACCAGGGCATGTCCTACCTTTCACATACACTGCACCCTGCCCACAGGGATACCTTGGGTCTACCTTAGGGGTGTCTGACATGTAATAAAAGGGAAGGTTAGGGCCTGGCAAGTGGGTGCACTTGCCAAGTCGACATGGCAGTACCAGACTGCACACAGGCTCTGCAATGGCAGGCCTGAGTTACATTTACAGGCTGCTTCTGCGTGTGGCACAAACAGTGCTGCAAGCCCACTAGCAGCATTTGATTTACAGGCTCCGGGCACACACAGTGCACTGTACTAGGAACTGACTAGTAAATCAAATAGCCAATCATGGAAACACCAATCCATAACAGTAATTTACAAAGGGAGCACTTGCACTTTGGCACTGAACAGCAGTGGCAAAGTGCCCAAAGCATCTAGACCAGCAAAACAGAGTCCAACATACAGCAAAAACACAGGAGGCAAAGGCAAAAAATACAGGGGCGACCCACGCCAATGATGCCAGGTCTAACAGCCCCCTACACCATTTACCAGATATATTGCCATCGCTGACAGCAAACACGGACTGCAACACTGGATGGTGTCCGCCATCTTTTTTCACACAGTCTTTCCCCCTCCGTGCCCACTCCAACCTGGACATACCCCAACTAGGAGAAACTGGGGTAGGACTACAACTATCTATCCAACAACAGCCAGCCATTTCGGAGACTCTCACTTCCAGTAAAGGCAAAAAAATATGCTAAAGCTCTACTCCTTCTCAAGGGACTTTACCAATGTGTGTCTGATGTAACCCAAATAATGTAGGCGTGCAAGGCACAAGTCCCTGATGGCTGCAGACAAAAGTACTGCCATGTATGTAGGTCCACCATCTGTGTGAAAATGGATCATTGTATACTTCCATCCTATGTCATTTCATATACTGTCCTTCGTCTACTGTCTGTATAAACTGATACCTTTGCATACCATATTGCTATGCTATATAGTATCATTATGCTATTTCTATGTTCTTTGCGGTCAATCCCTGCCAATGCTATTTGTGCTCTCTTCCCTCCAATATTAGCAGATTATATCTAAGGGTTTTTTGTGTTTAGGTCGATTTATCTTTTTCGTATCTCGTATTATTATTCTTTTTGCACATTTATATAGCGCGAACTCAACCCGAAGGTATTGGAGCGCTTTACACGAGCACCGGTTACGTTACACAAGGACACATTCATGTTTTTGGTGGGCACGGGAGATTAAGTGATTTGCCCAGAATCACAGGATGTGGACGCGACCCCAAGGCTCGAACCTTGGTTTCCAGCTCCAAAGTCGGCAATCTAGCCGTCAGACCACATCCTCTCCCCATATGTATATATCGTATGTAATCCATGTACTCTGATGTCTTATGCAATGCATCTGGTTCTCTTGTAAAGCGCTCTGACACCTCCGGGTAAAGTACCTGCTATATAAAAATGCATAAGTAAATGAGAATGACAAGTCTATGTGCTACTGCGCATCTCTGTGTGTTAGAAGGAGAGTCTGTGTGTGTCTTATCAGTGTGTAACGGACATGGTTTTCTTGTGTTGCTGTGTGTCTGTGAGAGAGAAAACGTCTGTGTTGGTGCGCCGGGGTCTAGGTGTGTGCGGGTCACTAAGTATGCGTGTTTGTGGACGTGCCAGAAAGTATTTGTCTTTATCTGTGCCTCTGTGTGCATATATGTGTTTGAGGTAGAGAGATAGAGAGGGAGAGAGCGTGTGCACCCGCGCGCATTCTAAACGTGTCTTCGCTGCATTATAATAAAGTGCGCCATCTTTGCACGCAGCGCAGCGCTGTGGCACTTTGTGGAGTCAGGCTGTTGTAAGGTGTCTTTCTGTGGAGATGCTGTTGCTCGCTGCGCGCCTTTCCCTCGATGGGGCCCTCTCCCTGGCGCCCTCCGCGCAGCGCAGCCCGCGTGCGCCACTCCATGCGCATTGAAACCTGACCCCTCTTTGTCCACGGCCCCAAGTTAATGACCCTCTGCCTTCTTTTCCACGCATCCCTCATGCATTGTGGCGCAGGGGTCATTTTGAAATTTGTCTTCCCTTTCTGAGCGGGAGTTTTGAACACCAGATGACCCAGCTAAACATAAAAGATTAGTAATGAGCTGGTACCCCGCCGCGAGGACAGATAGCTGGGGGACCGCGGACCTGTAGCCAATACAATTAATCACTCCATGGAAACAGCGTGCAGCGCAGACAATGGCAAACGGTGCCTGGGAAATGTGTGGAACAGCACGGGGTGGAATCGAAACACTGCAAGCCTTGGGCTTTAACTTTTCTCATTTTTTTGCCTTAAAGAAACGTATTTCTTAATTCGTTTAAAGCAGACAATTGTGGACACAGTAAAACTGCGTGCACGTGAGGCTGGAAAATGCACTGACTAGTTTCAAAATCAACAAAAGCTGTACTTAGGGAAGTGTGTAATTGACTTTGCAAACTTTGTGCATCCACTGTTTTCATTTTACACTTAATGCAACATAGTGTTTTTCTTTACCATTATCAATTAACTGTGAAAAGAATATAAGCTGTTCGGTAGTTACTATTAGTGCAGTGACTGGTAAAATAAAAGCTTTAAATGTAATTTTTTTTACGAAATTCGTAATTAGACATTAACTTTTTTGTCGTTTAGCACGCGTTGTACTCTAAGGTGCTTCAATGTTTAAGGCGCTGCTATAAAGCGTTGTGTTCTGCATATTGTACAATACTAGTGATGACACACTGTAAAGAAAAGAATAGTAAATACACAGTCTATGGAAACACAGCGGCTCAAATTTAAATAAAAAAGTGCTGTTTTGAAAAACGGTGGCCGTTAAGGGTCACCAGTGGAATATACAAGTCAGTGCATGCACAAAGTGTGTATTCTTTTTCTTTTAAATGCACATAGTGAAAACGGAGGGCTTTCTTTTTCGCCCTAGCACTGTTCTATATGTGAAGTAACTGTGACGCCATTTTATATGACGCCATTTTAAACTGCAATCCATATTAACGGATATATGTAGTGCGCATGTTAGGTTTGCAGCGACATAATCTCGGGTTTAAAAATTGCAGTGACTTCTTTCAGGGAGCCGGCCTTTACTGTTTCACCACGAGCACTTTGCACAAGTAAGCTTTTTGTTCACCTTTTTTCACTTGTGTTGGGTTTTCTAAGATTTTGCGTAAGAGCTGGTGTGGCGCAAAGCGGCGCTAAACATTGCGTCCATTTGCATGCCATTATAAAAGCCCGAAGGAGCAGAATAAAATTGCCCAGCAAATGGGAGTGCCCGTGCTTCGCTTAGTATATATGGGCCTAAATATAAAATGAGCCTCTATGTACTGGTGGGGGTGCGGACTCTTTTTGTACACTACATGAATAACGAAAATCACGTACCATTTGTAGAAAGAACTATACTGTAGCCGCAATTTCAAGTGTACACTCACAGTAGTGTATGTCTTGTTCCTTTATTTAGAATTAATTTGCTAAAAAAAGATAGACTTTGAGCTGAACCGCCTCTTTCCCCTCCCACCGTTTTGGCAGGTATGGCCCATGGCAAACAACAATAAGGTGATTTGCTCAGGAACACACGGTTCCATTCTAGTTGGGGAGCCGGGATTTGAACGCATGCGGGCTAATATACAAACCAGTCTGTCAAACACGTTGATTTTGATTACCTGACTGTTTAATATGCATTTCTGTCCCACGCATTTTGACTCTGAACTATGTAAGGTATATTCGGGAACGGGGTGGCGGTGCCGTTGCGAAACCTGGGTTTCAATGCAGGCAGATCTGTGTGTGAGTGTGAATGTGTGTGTGTGTGTGCGCGCGCGTGTGTATGTAATATTTGCTTCTGTCTGTGTGTGTGTAATATGTGCGTGTGTCTGTGTGTGATGGAAGGTGTGTGCATGTGTGTGTGAGTACGACAGAGAGAGGCTGATGTATCTAAGTGTGTCTGTGTGTGTGCTAGAGAGTGTGTATGTACGTGTCGAATAGAGAGTCATCGGATGACTGTGTGTGTCTGTGTGAGAGAGAGTGAATGAGAATGACAAGTCTCTGTGTTAGAAGAGTCTGTGTGTGTGTGCATCTCTGCCTGTCTTATTGTCTATCACTGTGTAACAGACTTGGGGCATATTAGCAAGACCCACGTTAAAATTATCGCCGTTTTAGCGACAGGAAACTGCCGCTAAAACGGCGATAATGGGCTTGCTAATATGCGTTATGGAATTCCAATAGAAGCCCAGGTTAGATGTCCTGCACATCTAACCTGGGCTTCTATTGGAATTCTATAACGCATATTAGCAAGCCCATTATCGCCGTTTTAGCGGCAGTTTCCTGACGCTAAAACGGCGATAATTTTAACGTGGGTCTTGCTAATATGCCCCCATGGTTTTCTTGTGTGTGTGTACGTGCGCGCACTGCAGCCCTCAGCAGCACATGTCACTGCATTTGTCAGGGTGTATGTGTTGAGGTCCGCGCCTGTCAGGCACTCTGCATACAGCTCTCATCTCTGTCGCTGTGCATCTCTGGGCGCTGCTGACAGCTCGCGAGGGGTTGATTGTCAGATGTATAATGACATGTTAGGAAACTGGGGTGGCGGGTTTCCTGCTAGCTCCCACGTGCGCCCTACGTTAAAAGGAGTGTGCGGCTATTCTCAGGTTTGCCACTGTCTTGACACATACAGACCTTCATCAAGCGGACCAAAGCCCCACCCAGTCCACAGCCCCATGTAAGGCCTCTGTATCCACTCTTTCAACTGCCCCGCCCCCTGGGTTAGAAGGTGCCAGCCTGCCCTGGGACAGCAGCACATGTCTAGCAGTGCACGTCTCTCGCAGCGGACCGCCACAATGGGAGATGGTACATTGATGACCTTGCCATTCGTCGGTCCGGGTTCTAATCCTGGCTCCGACACAACTAACATTTGTGTGATTCTGGACAAATCTCTACGCCTCGCAGAGCCTTCAATTGTAAATATCTATAGCGTAAATATACACACCTACTTATTTATGTCTTGTCTTATTTGTCACGTTCGACAAGTTTCTGTGTAGTCATTCTGCACATTACGTAAGACCAGAATACTGTGATCCTAAGCAAAGAGAGGCTTAGAGGTACTCGAGATCTCTGGTGTACAGTCAATGTGCCTTGTGGCAATGACTTGAGATGATGATATATAGATTATGAGGCCATGCTTGACTTCAAATGCAAGGACCACATGAGCGTAATGTACATCTCTGGGCTGTTACACAACTGACGCCATTTTATAATCAGAGCTGTAAGCGTCTTCATAGAAGCACTTGAAATGGCCGCTGCTTCTTGCAGGGCCTTAACGCAGGTCCCTGCAACCCCTGCGGTGAAGGGGGTGGGTGCACCATTCGGGGGGGTGGGGGGGTCCAACCTGTTAATGAGTCCCTATCCCGTCAGGAGACTCACAATCAGCCCAAACCCACTGAGATACGGTAGACTCACGGGCCCATCCTCATATTCTGCAGGGGGCCCCATCACGTTGCGTTACGGTACTGGCTTCTTGCCCTGCATGGGTAACTCATTTTTATTGTAAAGCGTTCACTGTTATCTAAGTAGTGTTTAGAGAAACACTGTCTAGATCCTTAACCACTGTAGCCGATCGCTAGCCATTGATGAAATGCCCTTTATGAAATGCCCTTTACCTCAGCCTTTTTTGTTCACTATAGGTGACAGTGTTTTTTTAAGGTAATATTTATTTTTTAAGAAGATTGCCATTTTTTATTTTTGTCTAATGAATGTCAGCAGAATTCAAAAAATGAAAAAATCTCATTACATCCTAGCTAAATCCACACATATGTACCAGTGCTTCGATCAAGGTGCCTAAAGCTCCCAGCATTCTTAGAATATTAGAAATATATATAAGGCTGCTTATACACTAAAGCTCACAGCTGTGTATGGACACTTAATACGGGGCACCTTGAATTGAAATTGAATTTGTATAGGGTTATCCATGACGAGGCGTTGAAACCCACCTATAGAAAAGCACGTAGGTTGTAATTGTACATATGTATACTGTGATAGCTTTAATCTGAGTTATTTTACCTGCATCAGCGGACTCCTGAACTGGATGGAATTCCTTATAAATAAATAAATAATCCCATCTAAACTGGAATGCCTTATAAATAAATAAATAAATAAACCAATAAATAAATAAACAAACAAACCAATAATCCCATCAACAAGCAGAAATAGATGCAGGCCCTTATGTATACAAATCATGTACATATTTCCTAGGAGCGGTAAACATTTTAGCACGACAGGCAGTTTGTATTTCCATAATAAGGAAAGCAAAATGTTGTTAGCAGCAGGTGCCTGGGAAGGCAAAATCATATTAGAAATGTATATCATTTATGGGGGGAAATGGGACTCAAAACGCCTCTTGAAAGGACGCCACCTGGGGACGTTGGCGTGGCGAGTCAACGACTACAATCGGCGACTTCTACGAGCGTCCCTCTGGAGACGGCCCTGGCGAACACACAATTGCTGTGTGAATGGC
The DNA here is from genome assembly GCA_963921515.1 of Calotriton arnoldi. Classification (NCBI taxonomy): domain Eukaryota; kingdom Metazoa; phylum Chordata; class Amphibia; order Caudata; family Salamandridae; genus Calotriton; species Calotriton arnoldi. The sequence goes on from CAWUFW010000567.1 coordinate 2,527,395, forward strand.
TGATCATGTTTCCTATTATCTTATGTTATGATCGTAATCGGTCAGATCGCGAGACAGAGCGTGATTTTGTCATTTATTTACTATTTATTTATTTGTTTTCTGTCTTGTTGTTTGTTTATTTATTAAGCGCTAAGAGTAGCGCCTCAGCGCGGTTGTGCGTTACGGGCCCCATTTGAGGGATGGGGGGCAGGAGGGGGAACTAGCAGCCGCAGGTGAGAGATTGAGGGGGGCGTAGGAGGTCCGTGAGTCCCCCTGACAAGGCGGGTCATCGAGGCTTTGGGGACGGAAGCTCCGATGGCCGCCTGTTTATGTCCCGCCATTATCAGCGCTCTCGCGTGATAGACCATCACGCGCTGCCTTTGTCGTGTGTGTCATCGAAATGAAAAGCTTTCAGCGGGCGCACAAAGGTGTCGCTGGATTAAGTGTATGGAGGGCCTCATCCGTAATTACGGATCTAAGCCTGGGCTGCTGTGGGAACATCAAAGCAGCCGCGCGCACGTGTCGTTAAAGAAAACGCCACACGACAGCAAATATATTCGTCATGTATAATATGTGTGTTTGGGCACCCGCGTGGGTGTGCATAAGCGTGAGTTTAGACGTGTGTGCGAGAATGGAAATGCAAATGTGTGTGTGTGCACTATTTGTGTGTTTATAGACGTATAGGTAAAGAAAGAAGTGTATTATGTGTGACTGTGACTTTACACATACAAATGGACCTGTGTTCATCTAAATAAAGGTGTATGGGTAGTATATACAGTCTGCATGTCTTTCGTTAGGACGCCATTGCTGTCTGAATATTTTTTTTCTTTATTGCCAGGCAATGAAAATGACTTTATATGTTTCTTTCGTTATTACTATATGTATTCATTTCTAGCTAGAACATTGGGACACGGGTGTTGAGGTTGACAGGCAGATGTATAGACACAAAACATATCGCTAGACAGTCATTGTTAGACAGCTCGTCAGCATGTGTGCTTGTGTGTACATAAAAGAGAGAGAGTGACAGAGAGAGGGAGGAGAAAGGCGAGCAAGCAGATAGGTGACTATGTAGGTATTGAGGCAGAAGGACGTCGAGATAGACAGGCAGAGTGACAGCTAGATATAGACAGAAAGGTCTGGAGTCAGAGACAGACAGGCATGCGAATAGATAAAGACAGACAGTCAGGCAGACAGACAGGCAGACAGAAAGACAGACAGACAGATAGATAGATTAAAACCCAGCTATAAACCAACAGGAGCACTGTACAAAAGGGATGGGAGAGGGTTTAAGGTGACCTGCCTGTCTCACTGATTTCATTGCTCCATTGTCCCTCAACTTCTTAACTTTTTTTGTTGTAAGAGATCTCAAAATGTGGCTCAAGGAAGCGCCTCGGCGCTCGTCGTACTTAGCACCTGTCAGGTCCTTGGAGTTTCTCACTTTGTTTCTCCCCACTAATGCGCACATCAAGCTAGTCATCTTGTCGACCGCACATTTTGTCTGCCTGGCCTTATAATGACATATCATTCCCTTGCTTGAAGGTGGACAGACCACTAGGTCATCCCTTTCACCAATCGTCTTGACACCTCATCTTCGTCCATCTGGACCTGCTACTCTCTGTCCCCAACCCTACATGCTGCTGGAACGAAATCATTTCAGAACACTTTCCAGGGTCTCTCCTCGCTTCCATGCCCCAGCCGCAAACTCACTTGGCAACAATGTTGGTAATTTTAACGCTTTTATAGACAACCTAACCTCCTGGAGAGTTCGCATGGATGCTGCAGAAGGCAGTCTGCCCATGGTGCTCTGCGGACCTAATACTTTGCTAACACGATTGGAAAAACCTCAAAAGATTATGATGGCTGGACTTTAGTGCCACCCCCAAAGTCAAATCTCACTTATCCTTCCTAAGGTACAAATGTAAAAACCAAACTTCCCCCTTCTTGCTGTGTGCCGGGCCTACAACGTCTGCTGGCAACTCTACAAAAGAAATCTTTAACATAGTGAATCCATCCTGCCTTCCACTTGCCTTACCAGCGCTGTCACTCCACCCCAGGAATTATGAGATTAGCTAACCGATTTCTTTCACAGTAAAATTCAAACCCTTGTGGCATCTTCCCTTTCCAACTGCCCCTCCGTGCTGCCATCTCCTCCGACTCACCCGATCTTACTAGCCCATTTCTTGTCCCTTTTTCTGGAATCTACCTTGGGAGTCAGTAGAACTATCAGATCAGGATCTCCCCTGGCCCTTGCTCTGCATCTGTTTTTTCTAGAGCAGAAGCTTCTCTTTGCTCATTGGTTGCAGGTCTTTGTAATCAGTCTTTAGCTGAGGACACCTTCCTATGGCTTGAAAGCAGGCTCGAGTGGTTCCGCGACTTAAGAAACTGTGCCTGGATAAGCAGCTACCACCTCCTATCATTATTTGCGTCCAATTCTAAAGTACTAGAAAACACGTCAACATTCAGCTTATATGGAATCCCATAAATGTCTGGATTTCATCCAATCTGAATTTCATCCTCACTGCATCAAACTTCTCTATTGTTGGTCACCAAGGAACTTTGCATGAGAGTGGGATGGGGGATAGAGCTGCCCTGATCCTCCTGGACCTCCCTGCGGACTGTGATGCAGTTTTTCGTTCTTGCTCCTCATCAGACTTGAGTACCTAGGCATGGGCATGTGTGGATAGTGGCTCACGTCTTTCATTTCAGGTCACTGTCAGACAGTGTCTCTCCCTCCTTTACCTCTTCCTTCAGGGCCTTAGATCGCGGGGTCCCTCAGGACGGCTCTCTGAACCCCACCTTGTTAACCTCCATGTTACCCCTCTAGCAGCCCTTCTCTGGTGTTTTGGACTTTCCCTTATAATGTATGCAGAAGACATTCAGCTCGTCATTGCCACACGGGTTCCGCTCGGTAAATCGTTTGCCTGTCTCTCCAGTGTGGTGCAGTGGATGAATAATAACAGCCTTAAACTTAACTCAGACAAACCAGAAGCTCTCATCATCAGTGGGAGGGCAAGCATTGGTTCCCCCCGGATAGTGGCCTCACAGTTTTGGCAGGCCTCCTGCTCCCTCCACACTGTAGGGAGCTTTGGTTTCCTCTTTGACTGTACCTTGTCTTTCGGCCCCCAAATCACCTTTATGCCTACAATTTGCTTGTTTTTTCTTTTTTACCTCAGGATGTTATGAAAATTCATCCCAATGTTACTGTTAGATTCTTGCAAAGCTGTCACTCAGGCAGTGGTTGCATCTCGTCTTGATTCTGGCAATTTCATTTTCTTGAGACTCCCTCACCTTCTACTTTCTAAACTCCAACTCAACCAGAGTGCAGCAGCAGTCTTACCCTAGATATCCCTCACCGTGTTTCAGTATCTGGCCTTCTGGCCTTGCTACATTGGCTGCCGATATCCCTTATGACTGTGTTCAAAGCTCCTTGTTTGGTGCACAAAACTGTCCACCATTACAGACCTATTTGTTTACAGAGTTCCTTTCAGCTCTATGTTTTCTTCTCAGTCTGTTTCGTCTGCCTCATTCCCTCTGCTCAAATTACTGCTATTCGAAAAGTCGTGATGGATGGACGGTCGTTAGCTTACTTGGGAGCAAAGCACTTGAATTCTCGTCTGCTTGTGGACAGACTTCCAACCACCAGCTCTCCCACAAATCCTTGAAAACATTATTTTCCCTCTTTTCCTATTCTGGTTATTCCTCTTGCTTGACCTCTCGCTATCTTGGAGCTTTTCTCCTGGTGTAAGGGCACCGTGCTGGGTACCAGTGTGCTCTACATGTCTTATTAATTAATTCATTCATTCACAGTAGTCTTGTTGTTGCAGTTTGAGAACTCAGGGCCAGTTATGCTAAGGCTACATGTGTTGTGTTGTTAAATGGAGGGGGTCTGCCAGGTAAGACAGTTCTGTAGAAGTGCTTTGGCCTTGATTATCTAGTGTAGCTGGGAGGTGATTGCCTTTATTATGATTTTATCTAGAATAGCTGAGTGATCAGTGTTAGACCTGGCACCATTGGCGTGGGTCTCCCTTCCACTTTTTCTTTGCTGTTGCCTCCTGTGTTTGCTGGTCTAGATGCTTTGGGCACTTTGCCACTGCTATTCAGTGCCAAAGTGCAAGTGCTCCCTATTGTAAAGTGTTGTATGGATTAGTGATTCCATGATTGGATTATTTGATTTACTTGTCAGACCCTAGTACAGTGCACCGTGTGTGCCCAGGGCCTGTAAATCAAATGCTGCTGGTGGGCTTGCAGCACTGGTTGTGCCACCCACAGAAGCAGCTTGTAAACTATGGCTCAGGCCTGCCATTGCAGAGCCTGTGTGCAGTCTGGGACTGCCATGCTGACGTGGCAAGTGCACCCACTTGCCAGTCCCTAAACCTTCCCTTTTCTACATGTTAGTCACCCCTAAGGTAGGCCCAAGGGCAGGGTGCATTGTATGTAAAAGGTAGGACATGCCCTGATGTGTGTGGCATGTCCTAATAGTGAATTACAGCCAATTTCGTTTTTCACTATTGCAAGCATATCTGTTCCCATAGGCCAGAATGAGCAGTTTGGTTATAACATCTTATAATCCTTAACTGACCCTAGGAACAAGATAGAAAAATGAATTTAGTATGCCTGAACTCAGAATGTTAAAATACATCTTTTAGTGTGGGTGATTTTCACATTCTGTGTTTGAAAATACCCCTTTTAGAAAGTAGGTATTTTCTTGCCTTTACCTTCCAGTGTGCCTCTCCTAAGGTTGTGTATTCACTGTCTGGTTTGTGAATGACAGGGGACTGGAGAGGGCCTTGGCTCCAGCAGTCTGATGGGTCAGGGCTGGGCTGAATAGGACCCACATAGAATAGAGAGTAGGGGGGAGGAGACTTCCTTTCACTGACCTGAGCCCTTATAGAATAGAGAGTAGGGGGCGGGGATTTCCTTTCACTCCCCTGAGACCTCATAGAATAGAGAGTAGGGGGAGGAGATTTCGTTTCAGCTACCTGGGCCAGGTCTGCTCTCAAAAAATGCTGTCTCCACCTCCTGCCAGGAAGCTGCACAGAACTGGTTTTGGTCAGGCACAGACACTCTCTGCCTCCAGAGAACAAAGACTTTCTGAGTATAAATATTGGGGCCCAGGCCCCAGAACTTTAGATCACTTCTGGGAACCAAGACGAACCTTTGCTGAGGAGAAGAACCAGGAAACTGAAGGAGGAGACTGCCCCTGTGCTGTGTGCTGTTGGGGTTGGCCTGCAGTGGTTACTTTATTGCCAAAGAAAGGAGAAAGGAACTTTGTGTGTACTTTCATCATCTTGAAGATTGAGCTTGCCTCCTGCCTGAAGTCTCAGGGATACAAGACTTCACCAACCAGCTCCCCTGAATTCCCTTGCTGGGAATTCTACCTGCAAAGAGGTGCCTGCTGTTGTGTTGGGCCCTTTTGAAGACTGCGTGTCGCTGGGAGCTATAAGCGTGACGCAACAAGGAGAAGCGTGTCGCCGCCGCAGCAGTCGCCGTCGCATCGCCGAAGAAGCGTGCCACCGCTGTTCGCCGTGGTATCACCGACGAAGCGTGTCGCATCACCGGAGAAGTGTGTCGCCGCCGCAGAGGTCGCCGTCGCATCACCGGAGAAGCGTGTCACAGGGCCTGTCACGGCTCAGAAGTTCACCGGGTTACCGCACGGCCGTCGGGCGTGCACGCATCGCATCTACGTTGTCGCACCGTAACCAAGACGCCATTTTGTCGCATCGCACCGGATCGTCATCGCATCGAGGCGCCATCTTGTCGCATCGCACCGGATCACAGTAAGAAACCGACGCATCAACTCCCCACACAGTAAGGAAGCGAGCCTCAACTCCCTGCGCAGCAGTAAGGAACCGACGCATCCACTCCCCTGAGTGAAAGGAACCGACGCATCACCTTCCCTGCGACCCTTTTGTTTGTATTGCGTGACGCATCCAAGGTACTTTGAGAGTAAAGTGTTGCATTTACCATCTACATTGAACTAAGCTATTTCTACCATTTTAAAGACTCATTTTTGATTACAGTATTGTGGATTTTTGTCATTTGACCTTGTGTTAAGTCTAGTAAAGATTACTTATTTTTCTAAACTGGTGTAGTGTCCATTTGTAGTGTTTTCACTGTATTACTGTATGTGTTCACAAATGCTTTACACACTACCTCTGAGATAAGCCTGCCTGCTCGTGCCAAGCTACCAAGGGGGTGAGCAGGGTTTATTTAGGAGTGTAGCCCCTTACCCTGACTAGACGCAAGGGTCCCTATTTGGACAAAGGTGCAAACCATTGCCAACTAGAGACCCCCAAATCTAACAATCAGTCTGTAGCTAATGAGGATGTCAGAGTCAATGTGGGAAGGCCTGGCCACTCTTAGGGTGTCCAGGGACATGCCTAGGTGTAGGGTTTAGTGTTTTCCTAAGCAATTTTGGGGCCATGAGCAAGGCATATGTCAGAGGTTTTTATATGATGCAATTTCTGAAAGTTTAATTATAATTCAAAATTGTTTACCATCATGGGGGCTTGAATAAGTAGAAAATGTGTAATAAAATTCAAAGTTGTGCTGAACAGGTGGCCTCAAAATATGTCTTGCACGTGGCCCCAAAAATCTTAAGATGGCTCTGGCTGCATCAAATGGAAGATTTATGTGATCAAGAAACATTTTAAAGTAGCTGTTTGATGTTGTGATGATGAGGTTGGTAACCTCTGTAATGAAGAACAAGTGGTTCCTGAGGGTCTGCAGATGAGAATGATAAATAAGTAGCTCAATAAATACACAGACGGGCAGGCAGGAGGATAGATGGATGGATGGATGGATGGATGGACGGACGGACGAACGGACAGTGAGAGACACTTGTTTACATAGTCTGGGAGGAGATCAAGAGTTAGAAACACAGATATTTTTATCAAGTTCCAGGCACGGCTGGCACAGGTAAGAGTGATGGGGCGGGGTGGGGGGGAGTCAACAGACGACGGGATAGATAAAATGAAACAAAAAAATAAATAAAACCACTTATCTTGCGCTCGCCGCATCGTCAATTCGGCCATGTGGTGAGCACAAGGTAAGTGGTTTTATTTTTTTAAATTAAATTTGATCTATTCCATCGTCTGTCGACTTCCCCCCACCCCACTGCTCTTACCTGTGCCGGCTGCGCCTCTCAAGTTCTGTAGAGGAAATAAGGTTGTGTCACCAGGCAGAGAATGTATAGATTTATGTACGTATGACATTGGCGAGATAATATGGAGGTGAGAAGTGGTCTCATAGAGTGAGGGTAGAACTATGCCATTAGGCCGGAGGAGATGAGGGCTGGATGGAAGAAAATTGTTGAATGGAACTGGAGAAAAGGCGGAGATTACTTCATTAATTGTTTTATCAGTGCTTTCTGGATGCGCCCATGATACACATGAACACTAAACATGCATGCCACTGCAAAAGGTGACAGAGAGCTGGTTTTAAAGGACACTTAGATACTGAGAAACCCAACTAACCTGGTAATATATTGATTTCAAAACTTTCTGCAAGAGACGCCCTCTGCATAAACTTTGTTTTCTTCTCTTGCCAGTAGCATCTCGGAGCTCATCAGAATGAGTGTGGGTGGGGATATGAGAGTTCCTCAGCAGGGGCTGCAGTGCTGGGGATCTGGCTAAAGCTAGATCAGCTCTCGAGCTCCTGCCTGGAGGATTACTCAACATAATCCAGGATCACCTCACCCCTCCTCAGGGTGTCTTACTTCAGCCTGAGTTTCACTCAGCTTTGTAATACTGCAGAGCCTCTGTATGGGGCAAGATCAAGGGACCAGGGGAGCCTGTATTCTGCAGCCGCAACATTTGTGTCCAGAAGCCTGTTGTAGATTCTATAGGAAGCCCGTATGCAAAACAGACATTTCTATTAGCTTTTAAAATATATTCAGTCAATTTGGATGTCAACTGCAGTGGCATAACCATGCCTGCAGCTGCACTTTACATTTTCTCCTGGCGCTTTCTGATTGCCTCATGGCACCTTTCAAACCTCTACTGTGCCTGTCTACTAAGACATTACTAGGAGAGCTTGTTGCAGTATCCTAAGGTGTGGGGTATTTTTCTTAACATTTAGGGGCGTGTGAAGTGTTTAACTTGGTTGATGTGTACGAATTCGAACAAAGTTTGGAAACTTCCCCTCTTATGAAGACAGGTGAAGTTTCCAGACTATACCCAATTCAACAAAGCAAAGGCTAACATTTCCCTTGCAGAGAATAGTGTAATGTCTCCAGCAGGAACTGGCTCATAGATTTCTGCTCCACTACCGAGATCTGACCTTATCCGAATGGCAGGAGAGAAACACTACACCATCCATGCTCCACCCTACAAAGTTCTAGCATATGGATCCGGATATACGGTGAGTGGGGAACACAGCCAGCCAGTTACTTACCCGGAAGAGAATAACAGATGGCTGGGCTGCATTGGGGCATCTCGTGCAGCCATTAGCAATAGTGCAGGCCTGCCAAGTATCACGCATCAGGCGTGACTCTAACGCATTTCAGTGTCGTGTTCCGCATCACCACACTGAAATGCATTGTCACGCATTTAAATGCCACTGTCTCACTCTGTTGTACCAGCGCTGAAACTGGCTTCGCCAGGCTGCTAGCGCGCGCGCCGGCGCCTGCTCCCCGCAGAGACTTGCCAGCAGGCTCAGTAAACAGTTAATGATCTTGTGCACTGCTGCCTGCTACAATGTTACATCTTTTAGCCCTGCTGCCTCTGGCTGCATTGAAATTCCTTCCCGCGCCGCGGCTGTCAGGAGGTGAGGTTGGATTCAGGAAGCGGTGGGGGACTTGACTGGAGTGGTGTGCTGAGTGCTGTCCGCGTCCCGGCGACGCAGCATAATAAGTGCGCTGCTGCCTGCGCATATTTACCAGCGTTGGACCGGACGGCAGCATCGACACTCTCAGCATCATGTTCGCGCATGAGTCGAGGCCTCGGGCGCTGCGGGGAGCTGCAGTGCTGTGCGGCCACGACCGGTGCGGCTCACTGCCGCCGCTGGACTGAACTCGCGCTCAGAGACAGAGTGCCAGAGGACTGTGGACTCACTGACTGACTCGACGCGGGCCGCACCAGCCTGGCCGCAACGTCGCCGCTGCCAGCCTGACAGACAGACTACAGAACAGAAGTAAGTACTTTGGCCAGGCAGCCTGCCTGCCACTGACTTTAGTAGTGTTGTTGTCACACAGAGTGAGTCTCACACACACAGTGCTCCGTGAAGATGCGTAAGTAACAGCGGCGTATCATGATGATGCAGACCCAGCCGCACGTTCATTAGCCCTAGTAGCTGGGCACGCACCGGTAAGTAGTTAATATAATGTTTGCTGGCTCAGGCTGCGGCATCGCCGGGCATCCGCATCGGACGGTGGAGCCTGTGTGCTCTGCTGCACAGCAAGCAACACAATGCCAGGTGAGTTCGGGACTCACTTTGAATCTTCACTGTATTGCTTTTATTTAGGGCCCACTGTAAAGCAAAGTGAATATACATATAAGCTTTAAAAAAACATAATTTCTTAAAGTGATTGCGATTATTGTAACACCAAGGTTTATGCCACGGCATATTTCGGGAAGTGATGGCTCGTTATGAGGAAGGAAAGCAGCCAGACACGGTAATCCACAGCCCTGCTTCTGTCACTCTTAGCTTGTTTCATACTTGAGGGACGAATTTAGAAAAGTAATGAGGGTCATGTCAGTTTGTTTGTTTTTTTATTTGAAAGTTAGTGAAAGACACACGTGTAGAATACTCACCTGGGCACAGAGTGTGCATGGCTGCTTATTAAGAGTCAGGAGGCATGATTGTATTTAATTTATTATTGGGCCTCACTGCTACCATTTACACCCTTATATAGCTGTGGTGCCCTTTTAGTTTCACTGGTATTGTAATTGCTGATTTTATTTTGTTGCTTGAGAGGCCTTTTTGTATTTGTGTTTTTTTGTAATGTTTTAATTCTGTAGGGTATACTGTTGAAACAGTACACCTCACAGGACAGTAACCCACCAAACAGGATGGTAATGGAAACATACAAAATATATCTTGTAGTAGTCAGGGCTGGACAGGCCTTTTATTGCACTGGGTATTTCTCCACAGCCCTGCTATCTGAGGGGAGGAGCTGGGGCCGGAATAGAACAAGCTGCCTTTGATGCAGTCTGTGGTGACTGCACAGGAGAGACAGCAGGTAATAGTGGGGGGAATGAGTGTCACAGAGATATTTTATCTAACTTCCTGAGCCAGAAGCCTGCCCTGTAAGTAAAGTTACAGCGCCTGAGCAGAGCTCAGCATTGCAGTCACTGTCTGCAATCTGCACAATGTTGAGTTCATCGTCAGTGAGGCTGGCTCAGGCTCCACGCTGTAGCCTCTCACATTCTATTGCACTTCCATTTCTGGTGCTTTGCAGCAGTTTTAAGATGTTCTTAGAGTTTCTCGTTGCGCAAATGGGTATAATTCCCGATATTTATATGTTTCCCTCATCATCATTGCTTGATTTTGCTCGCAAGAAAGTGTCACTCATAGCTGTTGAATGTCACTCATAATTACACTGAAATTATGAAAATGTCACATATAAGCTATCTGAAACCTTGGCAGCTATGATAGTGGGAACCTGTTCCAACCAAAGGGTTCTGTTTGATCTGCTCTTTAAAGAAAACGCTGACAGCATCCGAATTTGGGGCACTGTCCACGTTTTTTTAAAGAGTATGCAACTTTGTGAAACATTGATCTTCACAACTTCAAAATACCCTTACGTATTAAGTATCAATAAGTATCTCCCTAGGAGTTCTGATTGATATCATAGCCAATGCAAGATTACATTTTGAACTTCTGCATAGGTCACCAGTCGATTGTGATATTTACAGTCCTGCCAAGTACCACACATCAGGCGTTAGACTAACGCATTTCAGTGTGGTGCTCCGCAACATCGCACTGAAATGCATTGTCACGCATAATGCAGTAGTCTCTGCTCTCGCAGAAAGCGTGCTGCAAACAACTTTGTGTGGCAGCTGGCAGCGCACTTGAGTGCCTGCGCTGGCAGCTCCCGCAGGATTGGGGCGCTCCCAGCAGCTGAGCACGCTCAGCCTCACAGTGGCAGCAGGTGCTGCTATAATGTATCTATCTTTGATTTCCGCGGCACTGTGGGTCTGAGTGACACAGTCTCAGACTGGCCATAGCACCATAGGAGTACGTGACGTCATGCCTGCTACCAAAGAGCGCAGGGAGTTATTACATTTTGTAAAGACTGCTGCGGACTGGCTCGGCTGCTTGCTTAGCCTCCCTCACTGGTTTGCGGGCCCGACCAGGGCATCATGGTGCTCGGATGCTGGCTCGCACCACACTGCTGTTCGCACCTCAGACCTGTCCTGCCCTGTCCTGCCCAGCAGTGCCGCCCGTAAATTATTTCAGAGCAGCCCGGGCGGGCTGACTCGAGGCCACTGGGTGAGGGAGAGTGCTGCATCATATGACCGCAGTGAGAAGGGCGGTTGTTAGTGGTGGAGAGTCACGCTGCCTCAGCCTGGGGGCAGAAGGAGAACAGCAGAACAAACAGTGTATTGTGGCAGGCTTCCAGCAGTTGTGCTTCAAGGGGTTCTGGGAAGAGAGACGATACATAAGTCATCATGTAACGAGAAAGTGGTGCATTTTCAAGTAAGGGGACATCAGTGCCACACATGGTGAAATGCTGTTGCTGTATTTGTGGCAACAGTTGCAGAAGGGTCATCTTCACCAGTAGTGAGGGCTGTGTCTGTGGTAGAACCAGTGGTATGTGACTGTCGACTGCTGCATCGGGGTTTCGCCTCCATCAATGTCTGCTGTTGAGGTTATGTCACTGTCTGTGCTGCCCCTGAGCATTACGAGACCATTAGAGTGGTTCTGGTGGTTATCCGTGCCAGACCAGGTGGCTTTTAAGTGTTAGGAGCACGTTAGTAATCTGTGTCAAAATTGATACCATAATAGTGTGACCATCTGTGCAAAGTGAGAAAGTTGTAATTACCATTGTGAACACTAGGATGGTGTCACAGTTGGTGGTACCTTGTGTGATCACACATGCAACCCCAGGTTTTTGTGTTCATCGGCATTATGTTATGTTATGTTATGTTATTGGCTATTTCTAAAGCGCACGTTCACCGGGGAGGTCTCTTGGCGCTAGGTACTGATATGTCGTAAAGCCCTTGTTACTGATAAGCCTGTATAAATAGCCAGGTCTTCAGGAGTTGCCTAAATTTAGTGTAGTGGGATGACTGCCTGATTTCCAAAGGGAGTGTGTTCCATGCTCGAGGGGCCGTGACAGAGAACCTACGACCCCCAATCCTGTGTTTCTTATAGGTGGGAGTGACCAGGTAGTGGAGGGAGCTGGATCTCAGTTCTCTTGCCGGACTGTATTTTACAATCCGATCTTTCACAAAACCCGGGCAGCTCATATGTAATGCCTTGAACGCCATGCAGCATACCTTGAACCTGGATCTTTGTGCAATAGGCAGCGAGTGAAGGTCCTTAGTCACCCGCGAGATGGAGCCCCCTCTGGGCAGGTGAACTATCAGCCTGGCGGTCTGGTTTTGAGTTAGCTGAAGCTTACGCGAGACAGATTTCGGGAGGTCCAGATAGAATTTGCGTAATCAATTCTGGACATAACCAAGGCCATGATAACTTGGACCGGGGCCTCCCTCGTGAGGAACTTTCTAATCTTTTTTATCCAACGCAGTTGCAGAAAACAGGCCGAAGTCACTGCACTGGCCTGCTGTTTACATGAGAGATCCTCATCGATGATCACCCCCAAGCTTTTTACTGCTTTTTTTGGAGTGGGGGGAGCCCATCTCGCTTGGCCACCACATAGGGTTTCAACAGGCAGTTCTATTCTTGGTGAGGACTATCTCGGTTTTATCTGAGTTTAGTTTCAGATGGTTCTCGTTCATCCAACCCCGTATGAACCGCATGGAGTTTTGAAAATGCTGCCTGGCTAGGACGCTGTCATTGATCGCAAACAACAGTTGCATATCGTCGGCGTAATTGAAGATGTTCACTCCCATCTTCTTAAGGGAGCTGACCAAAGGTTGAATATAGATATTGAATAAATGGGGGAGAGAGAGGACCCCTGGGGCACACCACAGCTCACCTTGACCTCCATAGAGATGTAAGGGAAGAGCCTAACCGATTGAGATCTATCCTTCAAAAAAGAGATCATCCAGTTCAATGCTGCACCCCGTAGCCCAGCGACCCTGACCCGGTCAGCCAACAACGAGTGGTTGACTGTGTCGAAGGCTGCAGACAAGTCTAGTAGTACCAGAGCTTGTGTGTTCCCCTTGTCCGCTTCCCTACGCATTTCGTCCATCACCGACGTGACCACTGCTTCTGTGGAGTGAGCGGGTCGGAACCCCGCCTGAATAGGGTCCAAAAACTCCGACTTCTCTATAAACTCACAGAGATGATGGGCAACATGGGCCTCCAGAATTTTAGCTAAGTACGGAAGAAGGGACACCGGACGATAGTTCTTCATGTCAGAGGGGTCTGCTCCCACTTTCTTAAGGAGGGGTACAATAACTGCTTTTTTAAAAGATTTGGATAACAGGGCCGAATCAATTGAGTGGTTAAGGAATTGTAACAAACTGTCTCCACAAGAGGAGGCTACCACTCTTAGGTCCTCAGGGGGGCAAGTGTCGTTGGGTGATCCTGACTTGACTTTCGCCATCAACTCTGTAAGATTGTCTTGAGAAACATTAGGGAAAAGCGAGAGAGTGTGACTGTTCATGTTTCCTGCTGATGGGTTGGTAGCGGAAGAGTTCAGAGGGATGCACTTTTTTATGGCATCAATCTTATTCACAAAAAAGGCATTGAGGGTGTCACACAAACTCTGTGAGGGTATGACCGGAAGAGTCACCCTGTCTAAATTGGATAGTTCATTAACAATCCTAAATATCTCCTTGGATTTATTAGGGGCCTTCAAGATTTTACTCATGAAGTAGCTTACTTTGGTTTGCCTTACTAGTGACTTATATACTTTGAGCTGTTGGAGATAGAGGGTTCTCAGATCTGGCGAATATTCCGACCGCCATTTCCTTTCTGCGCGTCAGAGAATCAGTTTCGCCATTTTCAGATCTTCCGAGAACCATTTATTGGCCTCAAGGCTTCTAGTCTTTCTGGAGCTATGACTGCGGGCGTGGATGTCACTAGCCCCCTTCAGCCAGTTGGATACATTTTGCTCGTAGCCATCAATATCCTCCAGAGGAACCGGCAAGGATTTCCCCAGGTCCCCACAAAAGTCAGTGAGATTGAACCGGGCCCAGTTCCTAGATGTCGTAACTGGGTCATTCGGAGGGCCTATCTCCTTAGGCCTGACTACCGAAAAGGAGATCAGATGATGGTCTGACCACCCGCACGGGACTATGCTCAAGTTCCGCACCGGGAATTTCGAAGTCCAAATTTGATCCAGTATGTGGCCTTTAATGTGGGTCGGGAGATTCACTAATTGTTCCAGGTTCATATCGCTTAAGGCATCTGTAAGGTCAGAGGCTTGAAGTCCCCCATTTTCATCATTTGCCCAGTAGTTTAGGTCCCCAATCAGGAGAACATTAGCATGGTCTACCACTGAAGGGGCTATGGCCTCAGCAAAGGTCTGAGCAAACTCCTGCATGTAGTAAGGAGGCCTATATACAAGGACGCACACAAGGGCCTCAGTTGCGGATTACAAGTGGATCACTAACGTTCTACCGTTTCTACACTAAATCCAGCGGAGACAGCTTAGTAAACCGGAGGGATTTTTTAATTATAGCTGCGACCCCCCCCCCCTTTCTTCCCTGTTTCCCTGTTAGCTGCCAATATATTGTACTCATTGGGGAGTGCTGACAGTATGTCAGGGGATGACTCCTCCGTGAGCCACATCTCCGTTAATAGCAACAAATCTGGCGACTCAGACTCCAGAAGGTGGAAGATTTCCTCTTGGTGCTTTGCCAAAGAGCGCGTATTCAGGTAAATAACCTGGGTGTCAGTCAAATCTCTTTCTTCCACTGAGGGGATGGCACTAGTAGCAATGTTGTCCAGGTGGAGGCTAACCTGGCAACCACCCTCTAGGTCTTCCTTTCTCGGGGAACTCAGTAGCCCTGCTTCCTTTATGGATATCTTGAGTGTGCTAGGTATAGTATGAGTCTCCCTGTTCAGAGCCAGCAAATATTTCTTATCATAGGAGATGAAAGGGGCATAGTAACTGGCCCCTGGCCCTGGCCGGCTGGGGACGGGCGCAGACGGGCTTGCCTTTGGCGCACCGCCGGCGCACCCGCTGCGCGCGGTCGCGCCATGCGAGCTCTTTTGAAGGCGAAGCCTGCCCTCTCCCCGGCCCCTGACCAACCGGGATGCTGATTGGTTCCCCAACAGCCAATCAGCGCCTAGCTAGCCCCGCTGAAACGCTAACGCGCAGTTCCTACACCGAGCAAAGAGCTACGGTGACTCGTGACAGGTATTCAAATTCAGTTTCAAATACAATTTAAAAATATCAATGTGCTGAAGATTGTTGGCAGAACAGTGCAAGGTTATAACAACAAATTACATTACTAACATTACTAACATTACTAACAAATTAGCTGTCTGCTGATGTCCTCCGTGTTTGTGACCATAGCCTGTAACTCACATTATGCTTTATTTGAGGTGGCCTGGCCAAGCAGACACCTACCAAGGTTCTCTCTAAATGGCGCACTGAATATACAGCCCTATATCTAGGTAAGGTTGAGCTGTGCGCGTCATGTGAACATGCACTTATCTGCAGGTGGGCATTATGTATCTGTAGGTGGAGCTTGTGCACACACGCCTCTGTATACATGTTTTTTTTCAGGTTGACACCTTGCGCATAGAGAACGCTCCTCTGTTCATGGACACTGTGTGCCCACAGCACCCTCTGTAAAGGGAAAGTGGGGCGTATCCTCCTGCTAACAAGCTCTCGGTGACCTTTTGTTGTTCATAGGTGGGCACACATTGTACAAACCATATTTCCAGATGGGAACCCTCTACATTGCAGTTATCTGCAGTTGAGCATGCTGTGTACACAACACTTCTTCACAGGTGGAGCACCACCTGTGCACAGCGCCTCTCTACAGCCAGGGCAGTGTGTGAAAAGCACCTCTACCACAGAAGGTGCTTACTGTGTACACAGCAACTCTCCACAGAACAGAGCCTGCATGGAGAGGGCTCTCGAAAGATAGGGCACTGTACACAGCTCTTCACTGACTCTGAAAACCTTTCTACTGCGAAGGAGTGCCAAAATATAAAGGATGGGCTCTCGAGGTGCCAGGGAGGGGCGAATAGAGGGTGAGAGGGGGGTGAACACAAAGGAGTGGTGGCAGCTATAATTAGTCGGTCAGCAGGTTGTAGGGTTTCCCTCCCTTGGTGGCACCTACACAGTCTGGGAGGAGGGTGGCTGCGGAGGAGGGGCAGAGTAGGAGGTATCCCAGAAATCCATACCTGGGAGGGCACATGAAGTGATAAAGGGCGTCCAGCCTGGGATAGTACAGGAGGACGGAGATCCAGTCCGGGGGTGGGGAAGCATGACAGGAGAGGTATGGGAGGTCTAGGCCATGCATGCAGGAGCGAGGGCAATCCATGCTGGTGCGAGTGCAGGCAGGGTCAGTGCATAGTGATGGCGCCAGATGGTGCCGGCAATGAGTTTCGAAATGTACAAACGTAAAAATTGATAAGCAAAGAAAAACGGAATTTCTTAAGGCATGAAACGCATAAAAAGCAATATGAGGTGGGGTAGTCTGGCTAAAACCGGAGACTAATGAGGGTCTGTTTGTGCACGTTCGCAGAACCGGTGGTCTTTTTCGTTTGCAATGAACGTTTGACATGCCTATATGAATTAACAACTCAGTTTTTAAAGCTAACAGTGGTACCCAGAAATGATGTGCAGCTCTCCAATAAAATATACTTACTTCATCGGGTGTCTGTTGTGGGAGAAATGGTGCATGAGATACCCCTATATGTTCATTGTCAGGTATGAGTGTTTCACCCATGCTTGGAATTTTCTTTGCATTCTGATGTTTGTTGTCATTAATCGTACCAAAATGCAAAAGTACAAAAAAAACAGACCAATGCGAGACACAGTGAATAAGTAGAAAACACTTTACCCCCCACCCATTACTAGGGCATTAGGGTAGGGCACTTCCATTTCTGGCGCTTTGCAGATGTTTTAAGATCTTCTTAGAGTTTCTAGTTGCTCAAATGAGTGCAATTTCAGCTATTTGTTTCCCTTGTCTTCACTGTTTGATTTTGCTTGCGAGAAAGTGTCACACATAGTCGTTGAAATATTACTCATAATTACACTAAAATTATGAAAATGTCACACGTAAGCAATCTAAAACCTTGACAGCTATGTATTTAGCCATGTACAATTCTAAATATCTTGCTCACTAAAAATGTAATTTTAAAGCCACTGGCATTACAGAACATTTGTTTCCTGCACACAGCATTGCTATTATCAGATTTATGTTAAATGGTTAGTAATGGTAGTAATACATACCTAGAGACAGTTTGGCAGTCCCACCAGATCCCTCCAGAGCTTTCCCACAGCGCACACGTGTGCACACACACACTTGCACACATATGTTTATTACATTAGGTTTCTTATATTACATCAAAATTACTAATTCCAGCTACTTCTCAAGTTAGTGATGTAGTTTGAAATGTTTCATGGTAAGATAACATGCAGGACGGTGAGGCACATTGTCTGGGGCCTGTGTGAGACAAGTGCAGTTAAGCAATCCTTGTGACAAGCATAGGACCCGGACCCCCCAGCTTGTCCCTGTCCAACCCCCATAAATCCCACAAATCAATGATTTGCCATCAAGCATTGTGGGTGAAAAGAGGCCAGGTTTATTACAAATAATCCTCACCAATAAACATGACAATACATATCTTAGCATATTCCAATTCCAATATGAAATTGACATTAAAAACACTTTCGTCAAAATATCAAAGAAGGGGGGACTGGGAGCGGTTTATAGAAAAAAGGCTCAGGTCCAGTACCAATGCTCCCAAGGTTAAATGTCAAAAAACGTGTGGTAACTGTTCCTAAAGAGAAAGTAATAGTAATCAACCAATTGTGGTTGGGTATATGTGTCTAGACAGTATACATGTTGGATTAGTGAAAGTTGGGGGAATTCCTCCTTATAGAATTGGTGCCCTCACACACCCTTGCGGGTGTCATGCTTCATCATCGGGCTCTGCTCCTCGTGGGGGTGGCGCTGCAGTCCCTCACGGGCCCCGCGAGAGGGCTCTTTATCGGAGATCTTTTTAGGAGGTGCCGCAGTTGTGCATGCGGGTGTGTGGGCTTGGTGAAAATGAGTGTGTGTATGTGTTCTAAAATTATCTCACCAGATCCCCAAAGTAGGTTTATTCCGGGGTCCGGAAGACAAATTAAAATTTGAGGACTGGAGTAAATCCTACGCAACAAATAAGTAGGGGGGAGAAGTATGCTCCCACTGCTCTCAGTCCGTGAAAGTGAGGTGCACGTGATATGTGGTCAACATGTTTCGCGCAAATGGTGGGTCCCTAGTGGATCCGCTGTGCGCTTCGTCAGGACCGTGGAAAAAAAGGGGTGATAATAAATTATGTTAAGACCGTGGCAGTCAGGAAAGAACACCCTGTACTACCACCATACCTATATTAAGGTCAGCAAGCGTCTCTGTGCTAAGAAAATACGTCTTGTTCGTATATAATGTAATCCCAACCTGTTGGAGACACAGAAAAGAGAACAGAAAGCGACAGAAAAAGGTTAAAAAACAGCAAAAGACAATATCATCAACCAAATAGGGATTGTCAACTCATAGTGGGTAGTTTATCTCACTAGAATTTGTTGCAAATGCAACCGTGACTCATACTAGTGCAGGAGAAAGCATATATATTTAAAAAAAACAGATCTAAAAAGAGGCACTGCTATGTTAAAATACACAGCATGAAGGAGTATTGGAAATCCGTAACCCCAACAACCATGTATTCGCCTGTACAACAGGCATATTGATTATAGCATGGTTGTCATAATGGTCGTTTAAGCGATGTGTGTACATTACATAGACATGTGGTTGAAGTGGCCAGGATACAGAAGTGACAGTAAAGGTCATTGTTAACCAACAGTTTTATCAAGTTCTAATCTTGCGTGTCAATAGCCCCAAAATGCTAGCAAAGAATGATCTCCTCGGTCAGAATGTGCGGTAAAGTATGCCCGATTATCGCAAAAAGTGCCAAAGTATAGAGCAAGCAGTGCGACGGCGCGATGTGGTCTGGAAAAACAAACAAACACAAATGAGCCTACCCTCCTGTCAGTAAGGGATGGCTGCACTGGCGAGTGCTGCGGGAAAACGGGGCGACCAAAACTGGAAAAGAGTGAAGAAATCACTCGGTAAGCATGGATTTGGTTAATGCCAGAAGGCGTGACTAGGTTCGAGCAGTTGGAGCCTACTTACTGTGTCCCCCGTTAAAGTCAGCCACTGAACCTGCCCTCTCCGATCAGGATCGCCGGTAAACTGAAGGAAGACGCCAGGCGCTAGATAAAGCCGGCTGGTTTCCGGATGCGATCGTGACGGGGAGGGCGTGGCTTATGGCGCATGCTCAGTACGGCGGTAAAAGGCTAAGGAAAGAGGCGGCCATGATAGAATGGAGTTCCGGACCCTCATTAAACTATTGTAAATAAAGATGCAGTGGCAGTACCCTTCAAAATATGGTGACCAAGGTACAATAATCATTTGAGATGTGTAGTTATCAGGGACGCTCAATTTTGAATCGCCAGTTTGAAAAAATATAATAACAGTCCGATAAAAGGACAGGTTGGAGTTTAAGAAATATGTAAAACATATTGTCAACAAGCTGTGACTCATACACACAGCCAACTCAGGAGAGCCAGTGGTGTATGAGACTGCGCAATATGCATGTTTGAAAATGCCGATGATAAGGGGGGTTTGTATACATCAACACTGATTGCATCTTGGATTATGATATTGACCACAGGTGAAGATGTGGGGTTATAGAGCAGGTGATGTTTGTTCGTCATGGTGGTAAAACCTAGCCCAATTCTACCCATGGTATATCTTCATTTAATCCATCCCTGTTACTTTTCAGACGGAAAACCCATTGTTGTTCTTGTCTGAATAGTGTTTGTGTGGACCAAAGGGGGTTGGATTCAATTATAGTCCAACGTAGACTGTTTGGTGAGTGATTCTGCTCTAGACAGTGGTTCTGAAGTCTTGTGTTGGTTTTTCTACATCGAATTGCACTCCTATGTTCCCCAATGCGGATCTTAACAGGGCGGGTCGTCATGCCCACATACCTCAGAGAACATGGGCAAGTTATGAGGTATATACAATTCTTTGTATTACAATTTGTATGGCGTTTTTGGAGCCATGGTCTGTCAAGGCCAAGATCAAGTTGTTTGGAGGCTGAAGTTTGCGGACATATTACACATGTCCCACAGGGGAAATGCCTCTTCACTGGGGGAAGAGACCATAATGTAGTTTGTTTGTGTATTGTAGGTTTTGGACGAGTATGGACCAAAATGTCTCTGAAATTTTGTGTGCGTTTAAATGCAAAGAGTGGTGGCGGACCAGGATTAAAACTGCCCGTGTCAAGGATCTTCCAATGTTTTTTAATGATTTTTTGAATTTTGTTTGAACTGGGTGTAAATGTCGTGACACATGTTAGTGATTCTGATTCAGATTTCTCTCTAACTTCCAGAAGGGCCTCCCTGTGGTTATTCCTCGCTCTCTTCCGGGCATTTCGTATGATCTTCTTTGGATAGTGTCGTGCTGATAAGTTCTCAGTAAGTATATCAGCTTGAGTCTCAAACTCAGTGATGGTATTGCAGTTCCTACGAAGTCCCATGAATTGGCCAACAGGTAAATTATTTCGCAGTGCCTTAGGGTGGTGACTTTCATACAGGAGCAGACTGTTTCTGTCTGTGGGTTTCCTGTAGTTAGTGGTCTTGAGTGCGCCATCTTGTAGGGATATCAAAAGATCAAGAAATGGAACCTCTTCACAGGATTTAGTACCGGTGAACTTCAGGAAGGGGTCAAGAGTATTGATCCATTCAAAGAAAAGGGCACATTGTTCCTCATTCCCTTGCCAAAACATGATGATATCGTCAATATATCGACGCCACATTAGGATGTTATTCCTGTAGGGGTTATTTGCTGACTGAATGAATTTGTCTTCAAAATTGGCCATGTATAGGCACGCCAGACTCGGCGCGAAGGTGCTCCCCATGCTGGTGCCTTGAATTTTGATGGTACAGTTGTCTCTGGAAACAGAAGAAGTTCTCTTTAAGAGCAAGGGAAGCACAGTCACAGATGAATACTATGGGAGTTTCATATGGCCATGGGTCAACCTTCCGTAGAGCACTCTCAAGGACTTCGAGTGTCGAGTCCTGCGGAATGTTTGTGTAGAGTGCCTCTACATCTAGAGTCACAAGGTAGTTGATGGATGCTGGTTCAGCAAAATTTACAATCAGGTTTAAGACCTCCATGGTGTCTCTGAGGTATGTAGGTGTTCTTTCCACTAAAGGACGTAGATAAAAGTCGCAATATTTGCTGAGTGGTTCCAGCAGGGAATCAATGCCGGACACGATTGGTCGGCCTGGTGGTGGTGTGGTTCCCTTATGGATCTTGGGGAGCGTGTAGAAGTAGGGAACACGTGGGTCATCGTTGATAAGGAAAGCTGCTTCCTGAGCCGAGATCCATCCTCCCATTTCAGCCTCAGATACAAGGTTCCTGATCCTGGTAGACAAAAGTGCCGTGGGATCCTCATCTATCGGCCAGTAATATTTAGTGTCCGACAATTGGCGGAGACATTCAGCATCGTATGTGTCTATGTCCATAAGGACAATGGCCCCACCTTTATCTGCAGGTTTCAGGATGATGGTAGAGTCCTCCGTGATGGTTTGAAGTAAATGCCTCTCTTCCTTAGACAAGTTGTCAAAAGAATGCGTGTAGGTAATTTTCTGGACATCTTCCAGGATGGCTTGTTCAAAGGTTAATACCTCATTGGGTGTCATAGCAGCGGTGAGAGTAAGTTTAGATTTCTTCCTCAGGCCAGTCCCAACAATGGGGGTTTCCGGTTTGCCTTGAAAAAAAGCCTTAAGTCTTATTTTACGAAAAAGCTGATGTAGCTCTTGATGGAGTCTGAAAGTATCCTCCCTCGGGGTCAGGACGAAACCAAGGCCCTTCTCCAGAAGTTGTGATTCCTCCTCAGTGACTGTCCGAGAGGAAAGATTGACTACTAAGGTTTTGTTGTCTTGCTCCTCAGCACCATCTGTTCTGGGTCTTGCCAGTGGACGGTCTTGGATCCTCCTCTTCTTCTGCCTCTGCCTCTGCCCCTCCCTCTGTTGAGAAAAGGGTGGGCCGGGAATTGATGGTATTGAGGCATCAGTGGACCCTGACCTGGTGGCAAATTCCACATGGTTTGTGGTCCCATCCATTGACCAGGATACAGCGGTGGTTGGAAAGATTGTGGTGGAAATCCTTGGAATAGAGGTGGGGGTTGTTGTCTGTAACCTCCTCTGTGGTGTTATCTGTAGGTCATGTTCTCATTGCTTGATTCGCTACTAGTAGACCCTGATCTCGTCGAGTGGTTGCTACTGCCTTCATCAGATGACATATCATTACTTTGAATGACATAATCTTCCTTGGTATAAGGGTAGATTTTACCTTGATCGAAAAGCTTTATGTCTTTTTGCAGTTTCTGGATTTTCTGTTTTGTTAAATATTCCTTGTGGTCGTTCATCTCCTCATTTATTTCCGATAAACGTGATTTAAAGGAGGAGATAGAAATACCAGCTTTAAGCCCGTTTTCTGCAAGAGTAATCTGAATCAGAAGTTTATCTGAAAGGTGCTTGGCCGTGTTGATGATTAGCACAAGCCAATCGCGTGTGCATTTCCACGCAATGTTAGACCATTCACGACGGAAGGTCAGGTCTTCTAGGAAGATCCTGGGGGACAAAGTGACTAGGAGGCCATTGGGGGCTATATTGGCCCTAAGGTACTCCGTCATAATAATCCCATGTAAAGCTGTCTTAATCTGTCATTTTCTAAGTGTTTGAAGAGATTTCCAATCATCATTGCGGCTCCCTGATGCTGCACTGCCGTCTCCTGAGAGAAGAGATGGTGCTCTCAGTATTTCTGCCACAGTATCATCGTCAAAGCCAAGGCCTGGATTGTCCATGTTGTAATCTGGTCAAGTGCCTGTCTAAAACCAACTAAGAAGTGTATGGTCTACAAAGGGAAGGGAAGTAGAAAAGAGAAAGTGATAAAGTCCCACGGCTGACTGCCGTACAAATCTGTCAAAATATCAAAGAAGGGGGGACTGGGAGCGGTTTATAGAAAAAAGGCTCAGGTCCAGTACCAATGCTCCAAAGGTTAAATGTCAAAAAACGTGTGGTAACTGTTCCTAAAGAGAAAGTAATAGTAATCAACCAATTTTGGTTGGGTATATGTGTCTAGACAGTATACAGGTTGGATTAGTGAAAGTTGGGGGAATTCCTCCTTATAGACGACCCGCCCTGTTAAGATCCGCATTGGGGAACATAGGAGTGCAATTCGATGTAGAAAAACCAACACAAGACTTCAGAACCACTGTCTAGAGCAGAATCACTCACCAAACAGTCTACGTTGGACTATAATTGAATCCAACCCCCTTTGGTCCACACAAACACTATTCAGACAAGAACAATGATGGGTTTTCCGTCTGAAAAGTAACAGGGATGGATTAAATGAAGATATACCATGGGTAGAATTGGGCTAGGTTTTACCACCATGACGAACAAACATCACCTGCTCTATAACCCCACATCTTCACCTGTGGTCAATATCATAATCCAAGATGCAATCAGTGTTGATGTATACAAACCCCCTTATCATCGGCATTTTCAAACATGCATATTGCGCAGTCTCATACACCACTGGCTCTCCTGAGTTGGCTGTGTGTATGAGTCACAGCTTGTTGACAATATGTTTTACATATTTCTAAAACTCCAACCTGTCCTTTTATCGGACTGTTATTATATTTTTTCAGACTGGCGATTCAAAATTGAGCGTCCCTGATAACTACACATCTCAAATGATTATTGTACCTTGGTCACCATATTTTGAAGGGTACTGCCACTGCATCTTTATTTTCAATAGTTTAATGAGGGTCCGGAACTCCATTCTATCATGGCCGCCTCTTTCCTTAGACTTTTACCGCCGTACTGAGCATGCGCCATAAGCCACGCCCTCCCCGTCACGATCGCATCCGGAAACCAGCCGGCTTTATCTAGCACCTGGCGTCTTCCTTCAGTTTACCGGCGATCCTGATCAGAGAGGGCAGGTTCAGTGGCTGACTTTAACGGGGGACACAATAAGTAGGCTCCAACTGCTCGAACCTAGTCACGCCTTCTGGCATTAACCAACTCCATGCTTACCGAGTGATTTCTTCACTCTTTTCCAGTTTTGGTCGCCCCGTTTTCCCGCAGCACTCGCCGGCGCAGCCATCCCTTACTGACAGGAGGGTAGGCTCATTTGTGTTTGTTTGTTTTACCAGACCACATTGCGCCGTCGCACTGCTTGCTCTATACTTTGGCACTTTTTGCGATAATTGGGCATACTTTACCGCACATTCTGACCGAGGAGATCATTCTTTGCTAGCATTTTGGGGCTATTGACACGCAAGATTAGAACTTGATAAAACTGTTGGTTAACAATGACCTTTACTGTCACTTTGGTATCCTGGCCACTTCAACCACATGTCTGTGTAATGTACACACATCGCTTAAACGACCATTATGACAACCATGCTATAATCAATATGGCTGTCGTATAGGCGAATACATGGTTGTTGGGGTTACGGATTTCCAATACTCCTTCATGCTGTGTATTTTAACATAGCAGTGCCTCTTTTTAGATTTTTTTTTTTTTAATATATATATGCTTTCTCCTGCACTAGTATGAGTCACGGTTGCATTTGCAACAAATTCTAGTGAGATAAACTATCCACTATGAGTTGACAATCCCTATTTGGTTGATGATATTGTCTTTTGCTGTTTTTTAACCTTTTTCTGTCGCTTTCTGTTCTCTTTTCTGTGTCTCCAACAGGTTGGGATTACATTAAATACGAACAAGACGAATTTTCTTAGCGCAGATACGCTTGCTGACCTTAATATAGGTATGGTGGTAGTACAGGGTGTTCTTTCCTGACTACCACGGTCTAAACATCATTTATTATCACCCCTTTTTTTTCCATGGTCCTGACGAAGCGCACAGCGGATCCACTAGGGACCCACCATTTGCGCGAAACATGTTGACCACATGTCACGTGCACCTCACTTTCACGAACTGAGAGCAGTGGGAGCATACTTGTCCCCCCTACTTATTTGTTGCGTAGGATTTACTCCAGTCATCAAATTTTAATTTGTCTTCCGGACCCCGGAATAAACCTACTTTGGGGATCTGGTGAGATAATTTTAGAACACATACACACACTCATTTTCACCAAGCCCACACACCTGCATGCACAACTGCGGCACCTCCTAAAAAGATCTCCGATAAAGAGCCCTCTCACGGGGCCCGTGAGGGACTGCAGCGCCACCCCCACGAGGAGCAGAGCCCGATGATGAAGCATGACACCCGCAAGGGTGTGTGAGGGCACCAATTCTATAAGGAGGAATTCCCCCAACTTTCACTAATCCAACCTGTATACTGTCTAGACACATATACCCAACCAAAATTGGTTGATTACTATTACTTTCTCTTTAGGAACAGTTACCACACATTAAAAACACTTTATCACAATAATATTTACAAGCAAATTCTTCTTCGCATCATGATCAAAACCTAAGAAATGGCAGAATCTAATTTTATACAGTAGACATGTTAATTTTCACTCCAACACCAAGGGGCCTTCTGGCTGGCGCCCCCCAAATGAGAGCCACGCAGGTGCAACCCACCTGCGTCCTTGAGAGGTGAGCCCCTGCCATCTGCTCCTTGTCCGCAACCCTAGGGGCCCACCCCTTCACCTCCAGGCTGCCCCAAGGGGGAGCTTGTAGGGTATAACCAGGGACAACAGCCCCATGCCCTAGATTGTATCCTGGCGCCCTCGCCCCCCAGCCGGTGTACCCATTCTCTCTGGGGTGAGCTTACCGTCTCTCCCCCTCAGTGCTGGCCTAGGGATTATGCAGGAGGACTCCCCTTAACAATGTAAGTCAATCTATGAGGCCTCCTTACCGCCACAAGGGCGACCAGGACCAACCAGACCTTCGACCCCCACCACAAAACAAATTCTGAATGAATGACCAAATGCATCAATCCATAAGTCCAGGCCAATGTCCGACAAGTGCACGCCGTCGCGATGGAACATGTGATCACCCCTGAGCAACTTGTGTGGTATGTGACACAGGCGGCCTTGCCCTGCACACAGCTTAGCCAATTCCGCATTCAGGCGCCTCACTGAAAAGTTCAATGCCCTGGACCGCACCCCAGGTCCCCACTTGCACTGCGGGATCATGTGAGATCATGCGATCCGAGCCCAGGGGAAGATCCTCCCCAACCAAGCAAATTCTGCCAGCAAAGCTTCTCTGACAGCCCAACGACCTAGCTTCACCATGTCGTTCCCGCCCACGTGCAGGATGATTAAATCCGGGGACTGGAGTCCCTCGTGCGCCTTCGTCTCTTCCACCAACTGCCATAGCTGCCCGATTTGGAGGCCCCCAACGGAACGACATTCCGTCCAAACACGCCGGTTTCGACTTATACTACTGCTGCGAACGGCAAGCGGCCCGCCGCACGAACGAGTGTCCCAACACCCATATCACCTTACAGGGCATGCTACTGTAGAAAGAAGAGACAAATATAAGAATGGCAATGCACGAACTCATTTTTAACAAAACTTACAACAACTCGGGATGCACATAGTGCTTGAAACATGAAGAGGACCACCGACCCACGCACTTGACCTCTTCAACAGAGAGGCCTGCTCCCGCTGCCAAGGTTGCCGCCCCGATCCTAAATGAATGGGAAGAATAGCCAGCGAGGTCTACACCCATACTTCGCAGGGTGCTCCTGAAAACTGCAGTGAACTGATACTTTGATAGGCACTCCTCGTTCTCATGGATAAACAGGGAGCGGGCCAGCCCTTGCGGGCGAACAGCCCAATAAGTCCCCATCTGTGCCACTGGACACACTACAGCTCCTGTGGCAGGCCTAAGCCAAATCGTGGTCCCTCTACCCAAGGTGTCTGTTTTTGATCTACGCAATGTGATGGAAAGCCCTCCCTGCCCCAATTTAACATCCTGCAATTGTAGACCACCTGCAGTATCCAGCTTTGAAGTCCCCACTAATTCGCCCACTCTGAAGGCCCCGTAGAATGCCAGTGTGAAAGCCGCTGCAAACAAGGTTGTCTCATAATCTGATGTGCACACCGACCGGAGTGCGTATAACATTTCCCCCAGTATCTGCAGATTGAGGGGCCTTCTGCAGTTCTTTCTTTGCGCCCTCTAACCTAGCCCGACCTGCCAAGGCCTTTCTGACTAAGAATGAATTACCAGCATCCTGCACCTCTCTTAGTTTAGCATAAAAACCAATTGCCGCCAAGTGAGCCGTTGCATATGATACTGGTCTGCCCTGTACCCTCAATGCCTGCAGAAATCCACATATGGCTTCAGATGAAAATAAGCCCACAATCCCTTCCCGCTGCACAAAGATCCTGTACGCCTTAAAGTGATGTTGGTATGCCCTACGAGTGCGTTCGCTCAGCGAGGCCCCCACGAGACCCGCTAGGGCGGGGCTCCAATCCTCCACAGAGATCTCAGGAACACTGTCATCTGGTCCGCTGCTTGTGGATGTAACTTCCGGAAATCCTGTAACTTGGAGCGAGACAAAGCGTCAGCCGCCTGATTAGAAACACCTGGGATATGCGCAGCTCTAAATACTATATTCAACTTTAAACACAACAGAATCAGATGTTTCAAAAGTCTTAGAACCTGGCTACAGGAAGCACCCTGTCTGTTAATGGTTTCCACTACAGACATGTTGTCTGACCAAAAGACTACTGACTTGCCACAGAAAACATCAGACCATACTGTGACCGCTACCACAATAGGGAACAATTCCAAGAAGGCAATGTTTCTCGTCAGCCCACTTGCGTGCCATGCCTCTGGCCAGTCGCACCGGCACCAGTGAGGTCCCAAAACTGCTCCAAAGCCAATACTACCTGCGGCATCTGTGAAGAGTCCTAAGGCCTCACTGGTGACCGGTGGCGTTGGCCAGACCACTTTCCCATTAAAGTCCCGCAGAAACTCGCGCCATATCCTCAGATCATCCCTCACCTCCGCCCACAGCCTGGTATGATGATGTTTCTTCGCCAGACTGGTCATTGCTCTTGCAATCGATCTGGAGAAGGGGCGGCCCATGGGAATGATGCACAAAGCAAAATGTGTACGAAAGGACTGCTTCATTGGTGTTTTGTTATTCACACTTTCTAACCTCACATTGACTTCTGTCTGATCCTAACCGATCTCAGGGTCCTCAACCTTTGCTCACCTGAAATCCCTGTCATAGTCTAACCAGGCCAACCGGCCATACATGGTATGCGCTTTCAAAATCTTATTAGAATAAAATATCATTGGCGCCGCCAACTCAGGCCTTTTTTCTAGCATTACAGTTGCGAATACATTAAAACCAAACAACCAATTCGTGATTGACTCC
The DNA here is from genome assembly GCA_963921515.1 of Calotriton arnoldi. Classification (NCBI taxonomy): domain Eukaryota; kingdom Metazoa; phylum Chordata; class Amphibia; order Caudata; family Salamandridae; genus Calotriton; species Calotriton arnoldi. Next base: position 2,556,065 of record CAWUFW010000567.1, read on the forward strand.
TCTACTTTCAGTTTTTTGTCTTTGGAGGAGCTATCTTTCCCCTCCTTCTCTTTTGCCTCCACTTCCCTTCGTTTAGGCCTTATTAGCGAGAATATGTCAATGGACTCGCCTTTCCAAATTTTTTCTTTTACCTCCACTGGAACATGAGAAGCTAACTTTCCAGGCTTACAGAGTAACGTATCCTGGCCCCCCAGGGCCTTCCCCCCACTACTGGGATTCTTATCTGCGGACCCTAACCCCTTACCTGTTGAGACAACTGTGGCTGGATTGGGTTGAGCAGGGGCCTCCTGACCCGCTAACCGAAGGGCTGCACTTGTACCTTCCTTTTCCTGTGCCCTAGCCATAAGTTCTACCTGCTTCTGCAATTCACTGATCGTATTTCCCAAATTTGGCGAAGGCGCCCACGGCGCCACTGCTGCACAACTAACCTGGACCCCAGTCGCTGGAGCCGCCAACTGAGCTAATAGGGATGCTACTGAAGTCAGTATGCTTGTTGTTGTACCCTGGAACACACCAGACAATCCCCCAGACATCGCTGACGATAGCGCGAGTACTGCCCCCGCGGGTGCACTCTGTGCAGACCCCCGCAAGCCCACTGTCTGGGAATTCACCACCGGCGCCTGCACCGCCGCAACCTGCAGTTCGGTGGGAGAGGGGCCCGCCCCACCTAAGCTAAGCGGAGCAGCCTGGCCCCCCTGCTCCCCAGTCAATGCGACCTGTCTCGGGGGCGCAAGCGCCTACAGCGCGCTACGGATATCGGCCAACACTGAACCCACGTCCACCGACCCGGGTACCACCTGCTGTGTCACAGCCCCAGGCAATGGCGACACCATATTGCTGGACAGACCCTGAGTACCCTCACCTGAGGAAGACTGGCCCGCCTGCCCGGCCCCACAAGTTAGCTCCACCACTTCGCCCCCTTTACTACTGACTTTTCTTTTGCTTGGGCGTGTCCTTGCCTTCTTTTGGACTGGGGGGAACGCCGCCCGAGGAGGCACGTTGGCCCGGCGAGGGCGCTCATCCCCCACCAGTGCTGGCTCGGGGTTGTGCAATGGCCCTGGCTGTTCATCCTCCACATCCTCCCTACTGCCCAATTTAGCCAGCACTAATTTCAGTAACTGTGACAACTCTGGATCACTATCCTTTCTTTTAACCATCCTCCCTCCTTTTGCAGGCATGACTCTCGATACAAAGTTGGAAGGAAATGAGTTGTAAAGGTGCCACTAACTGCGCGCCGTCCTTCTGCCCTAATGAATACTAGTATTTCCTAATCCCCTGCACTACCCAGAGGACAAGCTGATGATAGTAATATAAGGGATATGTCCCTGAATACTAGTATTGCCTAATCCCCTGCACTACCCAGAGAACTAGCTGATGACAGGAATCTAAGGGATATGCCCAAAATTGTGAAGGTCACACCGGCACAATCTTGGGCGAAGCCTTCAATTAAATATATATCCTAAAACACTGTGCTAATGCATGCTAACTCCCGCGTTATTCCAAAAAACTAACCGGGGAGAAGGGCGGGAAAACTTTTCCCGCGCACAACCGCGAGTGTGCGCTCAGGGCGCCTGCACTGTACAGCCGTGGGAGGGTGGGGGCACACCGTAGAATACCAAAATATATTATAATGCAATCGATGTACGGTGCAGGGCCGATCTCGCAATTCCCCCGCGACCGCACAACACAAGAAACCAAAGCCCCCCCTCCCCTTACCTCTGTGTGCCAAGAGCACACCTCCGCAAACTCCTGCCTGAGGGGGAAGCGCTACACCCCCCTACCCGCGCCCGCTGCCGGAGACCGGAACCGCCACCAGGGCCTAGCCTGGGCGAGTAATCTCAAGCCCGTGCGGTTCCCGGTCTGGCAGCGCGTCTGAAATGGATGCAGATGAATCCGCTGGATGTGCGCCGGCCCCCGTCCCAGGATCTTCCTCGCCAATACTCAGACCTGTAAAGGGAGACAAAAAAGGCAGAGAAAGCTGCTCCAAAATGGCGAAGATGGAGACCAGAAATGAAGACACTCCACTGGACACGGTGCTGGCGCCGAAGGAAAGAGGATGTGAGCCTGGGCAGAGCGCCCTAAATAGGCCCCCACCATCCCCCCCCCATCAGTGGAAGTGACGATGCCCTTCCCCCGGAAGGGATCCCTCGCCGAGCGCTGCAGCCAATCAAGGTGCCAAGAGTCACGGAGGCGTGGCCGGTCCCGGGGTGCCGTGTCCTAATGGGGCGCTTCCTGAAGGTACGCGCTTCGCCATTTTCTCTGTCCTTGGAAAAACAAGAAGCAGGTACTTGTGCTAGCTCGGTGAACTTCCAAGGACGACTTCTTGAGATGTAAACTTCCACAAGTTAGCCAAGTTGAACAGTCAAGTCTTACTTTTTTTTAGGGTGATGTGAGGTAGACACCTAGATCGGGCACACATGAATCACTCACAATAAAAATAATATCCCAGCATTGTAATTCTTTTTGACAACAATAAAATAATGTTATTATTATAAACATAAAATGTTCAGCAACTTCAATAAGTTTAATAGTGAATCATTACTCTGAATTTGTATCTTCTTATTTGGTAGCTTTTGTACGCCTCACGCGGACATTAACTCACAGTAAAACCAAAGGCACAACAATAATGCACTGATGGGCACTTGAACCTGACATGAGCATAGCACTTGGGCACAACATTGGCCTATTGGTGGTCACACAGGCCTCTCATAGACATCACGGCGCACTCAGAAGCTTTCAGCTTGGCAGGAGGGGTGAAGCATATTGGCTGTCATTCAGCATCGTTGCCACCCACAGGTGAGACACAGGTTGGGTGGGAAGCAATTGCAGGATCCTGATGTCAGGAAGCTCAGATTTTCCAACCTCTCACATGCCAATTCTTTAATGTTAGACTTGGGTTCTCTACTTAAGAGGGCAGGTCTCTTGCTGAAGGGTAGTCATTTTCCTTGTCTCTTTCAGCACCAGTAGCTAGGCCATTTGCTCAGGCCTCAGGCTATAGTCCTTACCCTCAAAAGGAGGCAACCAATAATTAAGGGTCTAGTCCTCATCTTCTGTAACACAAAAGTCTGCAGAGCTCTTTGAGTAAAAGATCAACATTTGATAAGCCAAAAGATTCAGTGAAATTCTAATACTGTGTAGGTGGTCTGATTCCAATTGTCTAATGAGAAACAAATTAGCCCCATACGTTTTTAAGGGACTATTCCTAACAGTGCATTTTCTTTGAGGTGTGCCTCAACTCCATGCCAACCAGCCACATGGTAGCGTATTTGTGTACTGGCTTCCCTGCGATTCTCTAGCCAACAGCTACTGCTGTTAGGATCTACTCCAGGGGTCTTCAAACTGGGGGGTGGCCCCCCTAGGGGGGCCTCAAGTGATCCCAGAGGGGGCGCAATGCTCTAGCCAAAAGAAGCATTATGCTGATAACAGTGTTTTGTTTTCAGTGGTAAAAAAATGAGCTGCAGTGACTCGCTCTGTAATGGGCCATCAGTAACATATTTTGTCATTTATATCCTGGCTGGGAGAAGGTGTCAAAAGGGAAGGGACTCCAAATATTCTTCAAAACCCTCAAACTCTATTTCTAATAATCACACTGTGGATATTTTACGTTAGCAAGGCCTGCCTGACCAGAATAGTGTGTTTTGCAATCATGTATTTGATCGCATTTTTAAAATGGTAACAAAACTTACCTGCAATGTTTAAATAAATCTAGACATATTTAAACATTGACAGTTTAATCGAATAATTGTGAACAATTTTGAGGGGGGGGGGGGCAATGTCATTTTTACCTGCACTTGGGGGGGCGCAGCATTAAAAAGTTTGAAGACCACTGATCTACTCTGTCCTGCAGAACAGAATACAGCATTAGGGGATTGAGCAAGCAGCTAATCCCTTTTGTGAAAGGCTTGCAGCTTTGGCCACTCCTTTGGCCACTTCATTGCTTAGATGGTGCTATGTCACAATAGAGACTAACCTACTGGAAAATAAATGGTTCAGGGACAGTGAACAGCAAAACACCCTTCCAGCTCCTTTCACTGTACCTGTATCCAAACCCTGACATGTACTCTTGACTTCAGAATGAATTCTATGGATGGGGTAACCAGAGGAGCAGCACAAAGGAATTTGCAGGGAGAATGGGATACAGTAGCACTGACTAAAATAAAAACTCTGATTCTTACCTTCTGTTATACAGGCCTGAAGAGCTCCTAGAATGAAAAGAGAACACAGGATAAGCCAGAACTGTCAGCTAATGTGAATTCGTGAGGCAGTAGGTCTGAACCGTATTGCCCACTCGGATTCAAACTTGGGGCCATGTATACAAAAGCATTTTTGTGGTCAGTAACTGCTTGATTCCCAGAATCAGGCAGTTTTTGACCGCAAAAATGCTTTTACATATGTACAGAGCACAAATTGCAATTCGGTAACAAGTTACTGAATCACAATTTATGTGTAGCAATTTGGTATTTGGAAGAGGCGTGCTTACAGTATCCCTTCCAAATACCGATTTGCAGTGGTAAGTACGAATGTTTTGCGACCAAATTACGGGCACAAAACTTTCATTTTTTTACCTAACCATTCGCAATTGGGAAGGGGTCCCCACGGGAAACCCTTACCCTGTGTGAATGTTGAAACAGAGGCAGAGAGAGAGAGAGTATAAAATGTGTATAAAAAGGCATTTTTTATTTGCTTATAACTCTTGAGCTGTGGATGGATTTTCAGAAAATTTGGCAATTCACTAACTTGGTCAGCAAAGGTCCTGCTTGTATGTCCAGATACAAGCATGGGAAAAATGTTAAGGGGGGGGGCAAAAAAGAAGAGATTTCCCATTTAACTCCCACAGGGGAAATGTTGCTCACATCTACAACCCAAACCGTTAAACAGATTTACACCAAACCTGGAATGGAAGTAGTTGTTAACTCAGAAAGCATGCTTTTTTGGCTTGGTGTAAATCAGTTCAGTAGTTTTTGAAACACTAGTGCTTTAAAAAATTGCAGAGCAGGCTTTTAAGGGTTAACACCTCTGTTTACATCTGCCATTTTGAAGGTACAGTTACTGTGCACGATTCCTGTCAATCATATTTAGAATTTTTAGGCAAGCCTACTAGACAGTGCATGTGCTGTCTGTTGTGAGGCATGTTGTAGCTTACCAAGAACAGAGAGGGGCTTGGAGCCACCCATTGCTTTCCATTGGTTGCCTTTCCTTGCCACTCTCATTTGTCTGCTTTTTATTTGTGCCCCAGCTTGTCATTTGTGAGTTTTGCCTAATTTCTATCACTTTGATTGGCTGGCATTTCTGCTTCCATTGTTTGCTTTTCAAGCGCTGTTTTCTCTTTTGTGTTGAGCACTACATGAGAGTGCATGTATTTTTGAAGTGTCCCCTCATGTACTTCCCTCCCCTCCATTGCTCTCTGTCACCCCCCTTTTCTGTCCCATTCACCTATGTGCTTCTCCCCATTGACTTCCCCTCCCGTGCCCTTCATGCTGCTTAAAGTAAATGGGCTTGCTTTCAAAAAGAGAAGGGTTTTTTTGTTTGAGATTTGACAGTGGTCTACTTTCCATTTGCAAATTGGGTCACATCTCCTTTGAGGTGTCGGTAACTGGACTTTGGTCGCACACCATTAGTACATACATTAGTGAATCACTATTTGGAAGGGACGTACTAAACACGCCCCTTCCAGATAGAGATTGTTTATAAGTTTCTAAGTCCATTTTGAGATTCAGTTATGCTACCGAATGAGAACAAGGTTTAGTACATAACAAAAAGCCATTTTGATTTCACAAATCCTGTTATGTTACAAATCGCAGGCTTTGTGACCGCATAATGACTTTCTACATGAGGTCTTTTGGGTGCAAGCACCAAGAACCTTATTCTGACGCTCACACAATTTTGGCTGGTTATTGCACAGTCAGTAAATATTAATACTACCTGTTGCAGTATTTTCCTAGTGCACAAATACCACATAATTCTGAGTTTTAGACTTCGGAATGTGGAAAGCCGTCATAACATGACATGTTTTAACTTGTTCCAATGTGCACATGCTTGGAATTTGTGCATATTGCTTGCATAACTTGTACCACATTTCACCTGTTGAAAATTGTGCAGGCAAACACCTGCCAGATTCTTAATAATAAAATCAAGGTTAAATTCCGATTTGGACGCAAATGGGAGTTTGAGCCCAAATCAGGATTAGAGTGAGGGTCAGAATTAGGTCTTCAGTCTTCTTGCCACAATTCACAAGCATTAACAAATAAACATAGATGGATTCCATTTCTTTTGCAATCAAGAAAGCAATACAATAGTGGAGCAAGCACTGGCAAAGCCAACAGGTCTACCTTGGCAAACTGGTGAAATGGTTAGTTTCTTTCTTATTTTGTATTGCAAGAATGTACACCAAAAAGGAAAAGAAAACTTGTGGTCACCTAAATATGGCTACCACGTGGCTGCGTTTGGTATTTTAAATGTAAAAAATGATTCACTGTTGTGGCTGTTTTATTAGTGATATTTTATATAAAATCCTTTTAGTTGTACCAAGCTTTTATATTATTATTTGTGAAGGAGACAAAAACATGTCACCAGTTAACCAAGCACTCAAATTGCAGGCAGCTACAATGTTACATTATCCCCTAAACACTTGAGAACTTTTAAAAGGAGACAGAAATAAATCACTATCTAAATGGGCACCTGCAGTGTAAGCAAAATAAATTGCTACTTTTAAAGTTAGTTAAAAATAAGTAAAATTAAGAAACATACTTGGAACCAGGTTTATAATTGACAAGAAATGAACTATTTTTAAGAGGATGTGAAAATATGCACAGGCTTTATGCAACCACTCAAACTGAAGGAAGTCACTGAGTAAACTGGACTGGCCCGTTGTCCCATAGTGTAGTGGACAAAAGCAAAATGCGAAAAACAATTTAACAAACTAATGGACGAATCCTGCTGAACAAAAGCCCCTCTATGTATGTATATTCTGTACAGATTTTATAAAAAATAAGATGCTTTATGTACCTATTGCTTATAGCAGTAAATTGCTATCACTAAATCATTTTCAAGTCTAAAGGCTAAAAAATGGAATGACTTGACAGAGGAAGGGAGGTGGGAAGTAAAAGAAAGGTGGTAAGGGGAAACAGAAAGAATAGGAGGTAAACAAAAAAACAGAGCTTGGTGAAATCTTAAGAGGAGGCTTCTGTAACAGACAGGTCTTGATTGCCTGTATGAAACAAAGATGGTTGGTGGTGTCCGCTCGTGCAAATGCGATTGCTCTCATCAAAACATCCCTGGATGTCCCTTTATAACAGTTAACATTTCCCTGTCCTTGTGTTTTTTACTCCAAAAGTCTATTCCTTTTCCAATTCCTTTTTCCAATACATTTTAACATAGTCCTTAAATTGTATCTGATTTTTGTTTCCCTCAACTTCATTCTTTCCAAAGAGAAAGATGTTCATGTGTCTGGAAAGCAGTAGGTAATGAAAAACAGTTGGGTGAAGCCTAATCTCCGAGCTAGGGGGCAGTCAGTGGTTACTGGAAATTATATTATTACAATTTGCCAGAGGAGTCGCAGGGCATCTTCCACTATTGCGCTCTAATGGTCTAGCCAACTTCCTTTGTATACACACCTGACTGGCAGCTAGGCCTAGCAGCTAATGCTTTTTCGAGGAGTTAGTACTAAGTTCAATATTCAAGATACTACTAGACAGTGCACACACGCAATAAAACTAAATATCCAATCGGAGCTGCACATTTTAAAACTGATGGATCCTCATTTATACATAGGAAATATAGGGCATTTTAAACAAACCAGATGTTTTATGAACCTCCTGGGAATGAGCTTTAGCCCCAAGCTCCATCATAGCAATCACGTGGTAAGATGGTGTAATTTGCATAATGATGGTCTCTTAAACAGTGTTCTCCTGTAAGTTGGGTTTTTGTGTTCTTGGCCAGAGTTCTCCAAAGTCTGTTCTGAATGCCCAGATCCATGCCAGAATTTTAAGATAACTACATTTATCTAAATGGGGATATGCTAAAAATCTGGCATGGATCCGGCTGTCCAGGACCAACTTTGGAGAACCCTGTTCCAGGCAATCGTTGAAACATTTCGCTGTTGATATATTTACAATTCTAAATCAGTAGAACCGAAGGTACCAGCCAGATTGTTACAGTACATTAAGTAGGGTGTGATATGGTTGCCTTTGGTCCTCACTTTTCACTGGGCCACAGTTCCACAGGAGACATCACAAGTTTGTGTCAGGTGGTCTGATACTCCCACACACATCAGATACTTGTTTTATATTACTAAAGAATCGGTCCAAATTTTCAGCATCCTGTTAATGGTGGGGTCGGGTTCTGGAAGTCAGTGATTGGAATCACTGGACACAGTTCTAGGGGAGACCAGTCAATGTTCCACCTGGCTTCCAAAATCCATATTTTCAGGAAGTTATTGACAAGCAATAATACCATCACGTCAGTCATTAGCTACCAAAGTGAAAAGGAAGATTTATTGTCTTGGCCCTTATAATGTTTATTTTTTTAGATGATTCTTGCTCCTGAAGTGGACCACTTCACTGAGCTATAAGCAAGAACTGTTACTGTCACTGAACTGAGTGCTTCTGTGTTTTGTGGCTTGCAAGTATGAAAGTCTGAATCAGCATTACAAGGTTTGAATATGAGACTTGCAGTTGGACAGAAATTTAAACATCCGAGGGCTTTCCGTTCTGAGTTATTTCACCTTTTTTTTTTTATTTAAGTGATCAATGTTCAGACCCAACGATTTTAGTGTTTGGCGTTGAAGCAGAACGTATGTTGGAATAAAATCAACAATTGCAGTGAACGTTCCTTCTTTCTTACACATACACGTACATGTTTTGACTATAGCCTTATCAGCACTGTTGACATGGTGAAATAATTAAAGAAAATCAAGTACTATGGAGATACAAGAGACATCTGTCCCAAGAGATGCGCTTAAACTCCACTCTGGATTCAGGTGTGCATTAATAGTATTGTTGCCTTGGTTTATGCAGGATTTTATGCTGTTCGTCTTTGAATTGTGTAAATAGCAGATGTTCTGTTATGATAAGTGTCTTCAAGCACTGATATGCAACAGAGAATGTAGCAGTGTTTACATCATGTATGGCTCTATGAGGATGTGGTTGGAGGCGCCCTTGATAGGACTAGATTATTTTGCATGTGCTGAGGCATTTTAGTAGAAACCTTTGAATCTAATATTGCCTCTGTGTTGTTCCTTTTAGGTCTTGGCTATTGACAGCTTTATCATGCTGTTAGCAGACGTATTGATTCCAATAGATAACATATACTTAGAATGGGCCTTGAGCCGCCTTTCGATCATGACTGGAAGACTTTGATGTCTGCCCCAGTTGTCTATTCTTGATTTGATAGATTTATTACTTATTCTTGTGTTTGTCCTGCACAGGTGCATTTCATTCTAATCGTATTCTGATTGGATGAGTAGTATTCTACTGCTGCAGAGAGGACTATTTTCTATTTTGTATTCAGCCCTCCATCGGAGTGCATTCCCTGCTATCCTCCTGGGTTTTCCTCTTCTTCCCCCACATGCTCTCTTTTCACTCCTTCCCCCCCACTCCCTGCTCCCCAGACTTCCAGTACTTGCTCTCATTTCCACTCCCACTCCCACTCCCATCCCTAATCTGCATGCTAATTTTGCTAATTTTTTATGTATTTTTCTATGAGGTCCATGCAGCTGCAAAGTGCTGCTGGGCCACTTGCTTCCCTTTTTGCACTTTGCATGCACTTGCTTTTCACTTTTTTGACTGTATGCCATGTTAGAATGTTAAATTAAAAATGGATGTTATGAGTTATGGCAAACGTCTGTGCTATGTCAATCATGATGACTCAAGGTCATATTTTTCTATTTCTACAGCTCGCGGACACATCTTTTATTACCAATACTTTATTTTAAAAAAATACCTAGATTGGGCTTGGGCTCCGCTCAGAGGAGTATTCCCATTCAGCTTATGCTTTTGGCTATTTGGTGTATCATTCTGGCTCCTATTGAGTGATTGTCTTACAATGCATGATGGGGTATTTTACAGTTCGAATATCAACAGCAAAATTTCACCTGACATAACTGTATTGGCCTACATATTGTTTGAAAAATAGTGATCTATTTGGTGTAGGTTTTATATTATTAACTCTAATGACACAATAGTTTGATTAGATTTTACTTAAGGCATGATGTTTTGGTGACTTAACCCAATTTTACATCTAAAAATGCATTCAGCCATCCCGCTTTTTGTCACATTCAAAACTATCTTATGCATGCAATACCACTGCCATGTCAAAAATCACCACACCGAATAGAATCAACTTAAACTACTACAATCAATACCACAATATATCACTAGTACTACCTTCAACAATACCATCACCACAACCAGTACCACACCACCAAAAATACCAAACACTACCAATACCACCACCAATAACACCACCACCAATATCCCCAACACAACCGACACCAGTTGCAACAATTCTACCACCACCAAAATCACCACTACTAATACCAACAAGCCCACCACAAATACCACTGGTACCAGCACCAATGTAAATAACATGACCAATATCACCACAACCACCAGTAACAAACACCCAACAATACGAGTCCACCATTACCACTCCAATGCAAGTGCTACCAACACCAAACCGCCATGACTATCACACTGCCACCAATACAACTACCACCCACTAATACCACTCTACGAGTACAAGTACTGCACTACAACTAATACCAATACTACCATCATTGCACCACCACCAATACACCACTACCAATACCACCACCAATGCCAGTGCCGCCACCACCATCATCAAAACCACCGCTAATAACACAACCACCTAAAGAATCATTATTACCACCAATAATACCACCACCAATAACAGCAACAATACCACTAGCACCATTGCCACCATTACCACCACCAATAATACCACCAACAAAATCACACCACTAATACAACTATAGTACCACCAAGCATACATACCACACCAGCAACACTACTAATGCCACAAATACCACCAATACCACACCACATCTGCCACCACCATCATGAAGCACTGAGAAAGCAAATAGATCTGGCTTTAATATGCTATCAAATGGGAAAACATGTTTGCATGCCTGTTTTGTCACATTAAAGTCAGGTAAATTGACATTGCCAATGCTTATTTTATGTTATAGTGGCTCAGCTTTTCAAGTAATTATTTAAAAAAATGTAACTGTACTCTAAGATTGGTTAGGACAGTACCCACTTACATGTGTCTGCTTGACCAAACGTGTGTTATTTTGCAATGTATGGAGTGAAGTACATAGTATCACGTGTTAGAAGAATATTGTACTTCACTGAAGAATTCTGTAACAACATAAAGGAATAAGGCTTGAGGCCAAGTTTCTTCTACAAGATTATGGAACGCAAAGTTGATCTGCAATATCTATTTAGTAAGATCATGGTATTTTATTCCCTAAAATTAGGGCTCCCGGTTTTATGGTATTTATTTTTTTAACATTTCCATCTGTATTTATCCATATTTCTTTTTTGTCCATCTTATTCGTATTTATCCATATTTATTTTGTGTTTTGAGAATAAATGGAGTCATAAAATGGTATTTTTCCACATTTAATTAATTGATAAACGTTATTTAACTGATAAACATGCATTCATACGTTGATTTTAGCAAATTAAGCAGCCATATACAACAAAAACACTACGCCCACAAGTAAATATTAACATTAAATACCGATATATGTTAATATATGCCGGTATTTAAGGAAATCTCATCCTGCTTTTTACCTCCCCATGGTGTCTATCTGCTCAGCTGTTGGCCTGGAATTCACGAAGAATAGCGTGGACAGTCACTTACAAGAAGTATAATTTTCTGTATTTTTCCGTTTTTAAAATAAATACAGACAGGAAACACATTGTTTCCTGTCTGTATTTGTCTGTAAAAATCTGTAAAAAGGGAAAACTGGGAACCTTACCTATAATACATGGTCACAAGCACAATCATCCTCCCTTTAATTTCTTAGGGCCTGGTTTAGAGTTTGGCAGATGGGATACTCCATTACAAATGAGGTGGATATCCTGTTCACTGTATTACAAGCACCAAAGGATATGATGCACTTGTAATATGGCGAACGGGACATCAGTCGTGTTTGTGGTGGAGTAATGTATCTGCCAAACTCTAAGGCAGGCCCTTAGTCTCCTGCCCTTCTTATGAAAAGTATCATCTAGTTGAGGAGATAGAAAGTAAATGTGGAAACTGAATTGTGGAAAGAAATAAGACAAAGAGCAGCTTGTAACTTGTTGCCAACACAGATCTTAAACAGTTTAATTCAAACCACTATAAAAGTAATCAGAGGGTTAGCATGCCAGGTAGCCTGCAGATAAGTTTCTGATTCCATATAGCAAACCCTAATAATGCAATAAACATACCAAATTCCTCTTTTGTACTAACAAATTGAAAAAAGATCAGAAGAAAGAGCGGGGGTGCATGTTTTCTATTTCTCTAGGGTTGCAGTTCTGCTCAGTGACCTGCTTTTCATATTGTCTTATAGCTCTATAAGTAGCATTGTAGTGTCACAACTCAGGTATGATGAGTTATTACCAGAGCCAGTGGAATTATGCAATTGTTCGGCCGTCCCGATTTTCAAATAATTATAGATTTGACGCAATTGACACATAATCCATCATCTGCCACATAATCTGCAGATTTTAACAATTTCTTAGCTCAGACAGTACAAAACTTAATAAAATCACAGCGTGCAGGGGAAGGCCCTTTGCAAAGGTTGACTGGTCACATTTCTGTAGCTCATTGCTACGTTTGGGTGTTAAACTGGTAATAATGAGGTGCAACCAATGCCTAGGCAGTGTTAACAAGTTTAAAAATGGAAAAATAATGAAGTAATATTATCACAAAGTCTGCTGCATTAAGATGTACAATTTGCCTTTTCTTGCCGCATAATTTACTCAACCCTGTTGCATAATTTGTCCCTCCCCTGCCACATAATTCCAGTGGCCCTGGTTATATTACAGAAATAGTTAAGGACAGAAACTTACCCAGAACAGAGAAGCCTAATAGCATAATTGAAAACTTTCAACATGAAGTACTTGATGCTCCTTGACATCAATTATTTTACCTAATTTGCCACCTCTGGCATGAATTAACAGCTTCTAATTCCACCAGCTGCAGTGTTAGCCCCATCTTCTGCAACAATGAAGTGTAAGGCAATGGGGGGGGGGGTCAATGTGAAATCCTGTTACGTTGATTGCTATTACAACTGTGGGTCTTATACTACAACAATCAACCACAGAACGGAATAAAATCAGCTCATCCACATTATGTTCAGGGCCATTGGATTTATTTGATTGTGCGATTGCTGTGATTGTCACTTAATTATAGATTTGCCGCATTTGCCACATAATCCATTACCTTCTGCATAATCTGCAGATTTAAAAAAAAAAAAACAATATGTTCCTAGCTCAAACAGTTAAAAAATTACTGAAAACGCAGTGACATGTTGCTGTGCAGTGGAAGGCCCTTTTCTCGCCACATACTTTACTCAACCCTGCCACATAATTTGGCCCTTCCCTGCTGCATAATTCCATTGGCCCTAGTTATTATATCAGAACAGCTATGCCACTTCCTTATTACACACACCAGTGGTGTCACAAGTGGACTGTAATATGGAAATCATATACAGATTTTATATAAATATTTCAGGCTTCTATGTATTATACCATTGCATCTTCTCAGCATTTGCATAGCCCACCTTTGATACGTACATGGCTCAGCAGTGCCTTGGAGTCTGAAGGCCCATCTCTACTGGTGTAATTTGTGGATTTCAAAGAAAGCCATGCATACTCTCCCCTCTTATTTTCGTATTTCCCTACCTAACCCATAATGTATCCTTTCAAAATTTCTGAGGTAGATTGGTATATAGACCCTATACCAGCTGTGTCCATGAATATTGGATACTGAATTGTGACATATCCCACTTAAAATACAAGTAAAGTCCTTGATAGTAGGAAGGTTTCAGCATTTTTGGGTCTGGCATTAGCCAAAAACCTTTTGATTTTACTAAAATGAAATATAGATAGTATAATTAGAGAGGTTTCAGCCAGCCATTTTCGTCCATTGGTTTGTTGCTGCATCATTCACAATTTTTTTCTGCCTTCATCACCATACATCAAAGGGTCGGCCCACTTCTGTCACTTTCTAACTTCACTGTACGTGATAGCATTTTTTCCCATTCACAAGGAGCATTTTAACACACAAAGTAGTTCCCTTCAGTGCAAAAGGCTATCATGGCAATGTGTGCTCTTTAAGATCAAAAAAATGGTTTGGTTTTTAGAAGACAAAAACAAAACAATAAAGTTTTACAAAAACCATAACAAAAGAAAATGAGCATTGACAAAGCCAAAAGGCTGGCAACCAATGCTAGACTTTTCGGATTTGAGAATCATGTTAATCACGTGCCTGATATAAGATAAACCACTGAACTAGAAGATATCAACATTTGTGGGAAGAGCAGTGTCTGTTTCTTGCCGTCTGCTGTGTTCTCATGATAGCAGAAGTTTTGCAGATGCTAAGTCAGATAATTTATTATTACAACTCATGACCATAAATATTTGGGGACAGTTAAAAATTCCCAAAATGTTGCAAAGCATGATTGAAATTTTGTACATTGGCATTTCTGCATAATCTCAGTGGCTCCTTCCCTGTCAAAACAAATGGGATTCAAAAGAACCATGTTCCATTGCTTTTATTTTAATGTTGAATGCTTCAATCATCATGTTTACAAACATTTTCAGTGTAGCAGTGTCTTTGTTGGTTACAGCCCAGATTGTTTTGTTTTAAAATTTGAACGCACTACTCTTTAAACTAATTCTTTCACTTGTGCCACTGATGAGCTTGAGCTCATTTTATAGCTTTACAGCCCGCTGCTGAGGGCTTTACCGGTTCTCAAAGGCCCTGAATACGAGTTATAGGCCCGAGCCGAAAGCAGGGGCCTATAACGAGGTAGGGCCTTTAACCGGTTTAGCCCGAGGCACAAGGGCTATAAGGCTATTAGAACATTCCATCCACTAAGGGTAGAATGTTCTAAATTAAAAAGGGAGAAATATGAAGACAAACAATGGAATGCTGGAGCTCCAGGCTTATACCAGTCAGTATAAGACCAGATCTATTCCATTGTCTTCAATGGAGCTCTCAACATTCCAGTGTTCCAATATGAGTTATTACCTGGTTTAGCTAACCATTTTTCCCACCGGCGCCCCGCCCCTGCGCTACCCTACAGTTCCAATTTTTCTTGTTGTGTGGCTCTTCGATCTTTGTAAAAGTCACATACACACAAGCCTCTCAGACACTCATACGCTACATACACTATCACACATTGCATATGCACACACACACACACACACATACACACATGTATACATGAGTTAAACCACCACACTCAGTCAAGTTCCTATAATGACACACTGCCCGGTCTCGCAAGCCAACAAAAGAAGTAAAGCTTACCTCAACTCATGATGATACATGAATATTTGTGTATCTGTATTAAAATGGGAAACAACGCTTGTGTGTGGTCGTAACAGTCATGAAGCATATATTATCTTAAAAATCACAACGTGTCTGCATTATCACGACAATTAATGAGCATATGTGAATCAAGAAGACGTACATTTCGAAGGGCTTTTGTGTTCCATCTAACTATGAAAATAGACCAGGGAAGGTGACAAGCATAGGGTTTATGTGTAGGGCATGTGTGTCTCCTCTCTTTCTCTCACACACACACCCACACTCTTGTTCACTCTCTTTATCGCTCTCCCACTTCCTATGTATTTATTTTTGTTTTCTTTCCTTCTCCTTCACTCCATGAGTCTTGCTTCTTTTCCCCATCTCTTGAGGTATCTTACATTCCTCTCTGTCTACCTTCTCTACTTCTCTCTCGCTCACTGTTTCTGCTTCTCTTGCTCTGCATACCTATATCTATCGTTCCCACTTCTTTTTTTCTGTCTGTCCCTCCCCTCTTTCTCTCATTTTATTTATCGATCGGTTCTATCCCCTCGCTTTCTTCCTCCCTCTGCCTCTCTTTCTGACGCGCACACACTCTCTCTGTCGTTCTCTTTGCCATCTCAAGCTGTTGCTCAGCAAGAACAATGGAACAGCGGGGGTAGAGGTCAGGAGCTGGAGCGGAGAGGCTAAAGAGCCCTCCCAGGTTTCGTCATCTGCCTATAACCAGATCCCCCACTATTTTTCTTCTGTTTTTCCTACCACCCTCCCTTTACAGCATTATCCTCCTGTTTGCTCCAGCTGTGGACTTTTCAGGCAACTCACAAATTATGCAATATGCCTATTTTTGTGTAACTTGCAAGTCTCCCTTACTGGGAGGTTTGTATCGAGCTGAGCCAATTAAGAATCCGCCTTCATCCTTTTTTTAACGATGTGCGAAGCTGAAAAGACCCTCTGTATGGTACATTCAGCAATGGTGGGCGATCTTTATGTACGTGGAGAACATTTTGATTCATTTACAGCTTCGTGTAAAACTGCGGCTCTTCTAAATAAAGCCTCACACTAACACAGCCCTAACGTTTTAGGGATGTTTAACATATTCATTTGTATTACTTGCATCGTTCGACAGGCGTGGCTCTAAGCTTTATAATGCTAGATGTTAATATTGCCACGGCTATGCCACTCGTGTTCTCTGCCTGTCGAGGGACCTGAATGATATGCCTGTCCTACTTTAAAGAAACAACGCAAACCATAGAAAGTGTGTTTCGTCTAAAGAGTTCTTGGGCTTCATTAAACATAAAACGCATCAAAATAAATATATCTACTCGGTTGCAGCATGCGCACTTTACATTTGGTAGTGTTTGCTATTACACATCTTGTAGGGATCCGGACGTAAGCGTACGAAAATGCAGAGGATGAACAAAAATAATGTTGTGGTAGAGAATTGTCACCTTTATATAAGGGAATGGATTTTCCTTTTAAATACCTCAATGTAGGTGTACGAAAAGGCAGTTTTTCGGTGGCTATGTTAACCTTCCCTTAAGTCAATGCACGTAGATTCAGTGTCTCCGGCCACATTTTTCAGTGCAAGAGTTCCCAAAGCTAAGTAGAAAGAGGTTAGACAAGATATGCCAGGAAGAGTTACTCTATGCCTGCTTTTATTTTCGAGAGGTGCACTGTCGGAGAGCTTACATGATGGAAAAGGCAAGAGATGCTGCAAACAGACATTTAAATGCGTAAAGTGGCAAGGGCGCAATAGGTTTTGGAGAAAAATAAACATATTGCCCATAACATCATCAGAGAGCCTATCGGGGACAAAGTGGACGCTTGCATACGTTTTTATGATTACCAAATAAACGGGCCTACTTATGGCTCAACAAAACATCTCTGGTTTTATTGTAATATCGCTTTGAAAAGGTAAGTCTTTGTCCGATTTATATATGTATTTGTGCGAGTGTGTGTGTGTATCGATTTACATATCCCGCAATAAACAGGCAGCTGGCATAGCCAGTTAAAATGGATAAATTATCGTATTCATAATTGTAGAATATCCCTTCTCGCTGCTTTTATATCTTGGCTGCTAAATTATATAATATATAATAATGCGAGACTGTTATTGCTAAATTACACTGTTTCCATCAAGTGCAGCGCATTAATTGTAAAAATTGCTATGGCTATGGCTACCTTTTTATTTCTTCACATTGTACTGTCTCCCAGAGTGCCACAAAATGGCATGGCTTAGACAAAAACAGAATGAAGAAGCGTAAGAAAAGAACCCCCAAGCAGCTTTACAAATGAGCGACAAAGCCAGCGCCTATTCACATCCCCACTCCAGGCAGGGTTTATTAAGAGCAGAGCAGGCCGCCTCAACCAATTGCTGTCAGCAGCATGTGGAGACATTGCCAAGGCAACCCCTGGAGGGGCCATGTGCGCCAGGCAGGTGCCCGGATATAAGGAAGAAGATGACGAGCGCCCCGCCCTCTTGCTGGCAGAGGCAGTCATCCCAGCAACGGACGGCGCGCTTCCGCCTTTCAGGGACTTGTCCAATCAGCGACCTCAGACAGCGTGCAACGTCACCGCGCAGTCGACGCTCCCAGGAGAGGACCCGGCTAGGCTTGGAAGCAGAGCGGTACAGCATCATTTCAGAGCTGCATCATTGAGAAGGACCATTCGGGGCCTTTAGTCATCCTCCTCTCTCTGGCTTAGGTGGAAAAGAGCACCAGATATTCCAGCTGTTTTCAAAGAAGAAGGATTTAGAGGCAGGTTGTTTTGTGGTCTGGGCCAGACGACACCCAAGGAAATACAATATAAACGTTGTAATCATTTTAGAAGAGCAACAATGACATCAGGTAAATTACCGACACATTTTTCTGCTTTGATGAACAGCGTAAGTGTGTTATTCTGGTCCGGCGTGACGGTATGAGTGGCTAAATAGCTTTTTTTCGTTTATGCGTGGCCAAATGTTTGCATGAGAGGATATGCGTACCTATTTTGTAATTGTGGGTGCTAATGGTCGTAAGGAGCCATAGCGTTTGCTGCCTTTTTTTATTATTATAAAGGGACTAGAGGCATCAATTAATAGAGAAATCGTCTAATTTAAAACTAGCTCTTGTTCGTGTTTTGCACGTGTTTGTGCGTATTTATTTCTGTGTAAATGTCAGTGTCGAATGTTATTATTTGTATTGTTATTATAAGTGGAATAATAATAATGATTATTAATACTGTTGCTTTTAATAGCAGCATTGGTACAGTTATATGCATGTGCACGCGTATGTATTATTTGTACAACTGTGAATATCATTAAAATATGTTATATTTAGCTGCTCAGAAGTCAGCTTTAAACTGCAGTTCCTGTGTCTGTATGTGTACTCATTTCAGTACGTTTTTAATACAATCACCGATAGCTCCTGTTATCCGCATGTTCACACCATGTGCGTGGTAAAATATAATGTGTAACTATATTGTATTTATAACCGGCTCTGTGTATGTATGGGTGCGTGCGAATGTAACATAGAGTATCAAGAATTTAGAAGTGCTTGTTTTTCAGTGAGTGTACGGTTTCTGGTATGTTTTCTTACGTTTCTAATAAAATAACTGTGGCTGTCGCCAGATGTGGTGGTAGTATGGCCGGTCCAGTGTCTGCGGAAGAATATAGCTGATTCTGTCTCTTCCTCTGGTTTGGAAGATGGGCCTTTCCAGATCCTATCTAAGGTAGATCTCTGTTGCAAAATAGTGTTTCTTTGTATCACTGCCACACTTTTCAGTGAGCGGGTTTATTTTTCACACCTTATACTAAGATGTATTGAGCACGTTTGGGAAAAGAATCGAATCGAACTACTTTTTATACACAGTCAACCCCCCTGGAAATGTCAGCCAGTGCTCCAACAGGATTAACATGAGTTTACAGGTACTCTTTGTGTGTCCGTCACTCAGAGGGGATATTAAATGTGTGTGTATCGCGTGCAACTTTTCTGTTATCCGTTCTGCGTCCGAAACCCAGTTTCCGTTCCTCGTTTTCCCGGGGCTTTGTTTTACGCGCCTTCTCGCGCTGTGTGTCAAGCTGGGGGCAACTGGCAAGTACTAAACGCCGGTTTAATGGCCTGATGTGCCAACCTTCTAACTCGAGGCCAACTACCTGCAAAGTTTATGCCGGCATTCGATATTTAGCACATCTGGTATTTTTATGCGGGGCTCAATCATTTCGTGATTATTTGGTGCGCGCGCCGTCTGAGGCCGCTGAGGCGTCAGGTGATTTCTGAATAGTGGGCGGGGCTTAGGTCAGTCTGAGGAAGGGAGGCACTGCCAGCTTGGTAGTATATGTGCCACCTTCACAAACATAACCGCAGCGCAGTACTGTAAGCCGACACTGTGCTGTGAATATGTGTTTAGAATGCACGTGGTGTCCTTGGACAGGGGGTTTAGGAACTTATAGACATATGGTCTAGATGTGCCTTTTTTTAGTTGGTCTCCGAAAAAGCACTTAAGATTCGTCTCCTTCAAGGAACCATACACTTGCTTGAGCTTTGAGGTCCAACTCGAACCCCCCTACCCCTAATAATGCCACACCCTTTTTTATGGCATTACAAGACAAATCTGTCAGAAATTTTCAGGGCATACTTACCATGTACAGTTTCATCTCGAACCATCTTTAAAGAAGTTTATGTTGAATATACAGTTTATTGCAGATGTCTGGGTGCATTTGTTTAGCGCTTAATGCTGACATTTGGCCTGTTTTTAGGCGCTTCCCCTTTTAGTAGAGCTGTCCATCTGGGACAGTGGAGTAGGCTATTTTCCCAAGATCACCCAATTGTTGTCAGTTTTTAAGAGGGATAAGATTCTATGCCTCCTAGTTACACCATTTCTTTAAATTTCTCATTTTGATTTTGTTGTTATTTTTTTCAATGTGTGCGAAACGTAAGACGATTCACGTTTATTTTACTTGAAGGCCCGTGAATGCTTTTAGTTTGGTGTCCAATTATGTCTGTTAGGTTTTTTTTCTTCTTTTTGGGCGGGGAAACGTTACGCTTTGTATACCACAAGGGTCAGCAATGGCTTCTTTCAGAAGTAGGTAGCAGAAAATCTAAAACTTGATTAGGGCTCCAACGCGTGTCTATTGACTGATGTATTCGCACATTGATTAGATTCAGCAAGCACAACCTGTGGCTAAAATATATAACAACGAGAACACATTTTTTTTCACCAGCAAGCTCTTCATGATCGTATTCTGAGCTGGAATGGTAGCACACGCTTGCATTCAGTTGTTCCGTTCATTAAATGACCCGGTTGGAAAAGGAGGCTTATCAATGTGAAATCGCATTTATGTGCTACTCGTTTAAAAAGAGACTGCCATTTTATGTTTCATTTTCTGGGGCATGTTTTGTATGCAGTGTTAGTACAGCAGCGTTTGCTGCAAGAATATATATATATATCATGCATGTGTTCAGTGCTCTCTTACGTTGGAGCCAGAGACTCCTCACCCCCACCCACATATCATTGTTTCTCTCCCCCCCCTCTTTCTTGCTCCCTCCTACAGATTCTCCCTCGCGCTGTCTCTCCCCCAGTTTCTCGATGGAATGTTCCCAAGCAAGGCTCTGACATGTAAACACACCAGCTGAGTCTAAGCATCCATTTTAGATACCCCTCGGTGACTGGTGGGTGGTTTGCCCCTACACATCTCATAGGGGTGGGAGATGAAGGTGACAAGGTCTTGAGAGCTGTCAGCCATTGTCAGGACATTAGCCTCGCCGAAAAGCACGGGGCATTCTTGTGGGATTGTGGGGTCATCGTGGGACGGCCCTTGCGCCCCTTCCACAATATCGCCCCATGGCCTCTCTCTTTCTTTGTGCCCTGACTCCGAAATCCCTGTGACCTTTTGTGGCCTGGGCCCCTTCTCCGAGCCCAGTGTGGATCCTCAGAGCTACTCCAAGAGCCGCAGTTAACCTGTGGTGCTGGATGGGGGGACCGCGTTCCAGGTGAAGCCATCCATTCGTGGCTTGGGTGAAAGGAAACGGCCGCTAGCCCCGACAAACAAAAGCACCTGGCGTCTTGTTCCCCAGAATATTAAGAGTAGAATACTGTCTGTAAAATTCAACCTCGCCTTAATGTGATGTTCGCAGTGACAAATAGCTAATTTTCCAGCTGTGTCATTGTCTGGATGCCACTATCGATTGCGAAACGCATGCGCCCCATCTCAGTTCAGAACGCGGCAAGGCGCATGCTTCTTACCAATATATACAGCCCTGTTTTTGCTGTTCTTGAAATTGTGCCCACCTGCTACATTTGCTGAAACCTGCCATTCTGTTGGTTCCACAAGTGACTGCAAAAAGTATGGCCCCTCCCCAGCCTGGGAGGTTGTAAAATGAACTGACTTCTAGGCAAAGTCTTTCCTTCCTCCCTCCCTCTCTCCTTCTTTTTCTGTCTTTCTTTCTTTCTTTCTTTCTTTCTTTCTTTCTTTCTTTTCTTTCTTTCTTTCTTTTCTCTCTCATACCTTTCTTTCACCTTGCTCGTGCCTTTCTTTCTTTCTTTTTCTCTTTCTTTTTCTCTTATACCTTTCTTTCACCTTGCTCTTTTCTTTTTTTCTTTCTTTCTTTCTTTCCGTCTCTCCCCCTTAATTCCTCTGCTGTGTGTGCAGATTGTGGCCTCATTCATTTAATGAATCACATGATTGCTTTGACACCGGTGTTAACTCCAAAATCATTCCTCGCTTCTTAATTTAGAAAGCTACGACGAGCACGCTTGTTGGCAATGAGCGCGAGTTTTGTTGACTTTTTCCAAATTGTGGGCATATGTTAAGTTTATTGAAAGCATGGACTCGCTCCTAGCTGCCAGCTCTTACATAACCGTCAGATTGAGTATCTCCAGTGTTTTTATCTCTTCCAATGAGGCATGGACCCCGCCTATAATAAGTTGCCAACTTCCGGCATTATACACACCAGCAGCCGCTCGTCCGATTTGAATCAGCGTTGTCTGCCCTGGTCCGTCCAGCACCTGGTTCCTAAATATACATCCAAGAAGTGCCCCTTTCTTGTGGAAATCCCTTTCTACTGCCTGCATCTTCCCGGCCCCCTTTAGAACGGCATATTTGCAAGTACAATTTCATCCACACAGAGGAACAATAGGTTTCAGGCGCACAAAGGCCCTCTCCCACCCCGCATCCGAGCACAATGTCTCCCGGCCCGATGATGGCTTCTGAAAAGAATGCGCCAGGCACCGAATTAATACGCGATTATTTCTGCTTGACTCGCTTCATAGATTCCACTCTCAATTCCAAATCCCAAGCTATTGTCTCCTCAAGAAAGTTGAAGGCGGGTTCCATCAAACGCTGCTTCCGCCTGTTGTTTGCTTGCACGTTAGTGATTTGTGGTGTTAAAGAAAAAGATCGTAAGACGACGTGTGTTATTAGACAAAAGCAGCTCGAACACGGCGAATGCAAAGCAATGAAAATTTGGCTCTGAAAATTCGGATTAGGGAGTCTAAGGTGCACGAGAGATCTCTCGTTATTAGGGTGCATGGGCACGTTTATACATAGTGACGTTATGACCAGTTTCAAAAACATTGACTGGCTTGTGCGGAACCAATGACATTCGAGGGTTTTTAGCTTGGGTGATTTCTACAATAAAACCATACCTAGGCGAGCGCAATGCTTAATTTGTGCCGGTGTTTGCAGGTGGTGGCCACCGGCACTCACCCCTGGGGACCAGGGCTATTGTTCATCAACAGACGTTGGTCCAGAAAAGAGAGAGAGAAAGGCAGGAAAGGGGCAAAGAAGAACGGGGGGAAATATAGGGAAAGTGGCAAAAAGAGAAAGCAGAAAAGATAAAAAAAAAAAAACAAGATTGAGATAAAGAGGCAGGAAGTGTAGGGTGATGGAAGAAAGTAATGAGGAGGAACCAAGTGTAGACAGCGTTGGTGTTCGGCATCCACAGAATCAAACGACACCAGCCCGGAAGTTCGGCAGAAACGTTGGACCACTCCACCTATGTACTTTTATTTTTTAATTCAGCACCGGTGACTTGTCACCGCCCCTACCCCTCCGCTCACGCACTCCGCGTTGTAATTGTCATACTCCCCGTAAATAGTCGCGGCGGACGATCTCAGCAGGCTAAAAGTTACGGTCCGACTGCCATATGGGGGCGGTTAGCTTACCATTTTGGTGTCGATGCCCCTTAGCTTGCCATATGCTTGCGGGCTGGGCCGATTCCTGGGAGTTTCGCTGATCCCGAGCGCCGACGCCCTTAAATGACGCCCGTTGTGTAGCCGAGCAGCTGCTGCAGATTTGTAATGAGCGATACCCGACATTGGACCATTTACAATGGTTACACTTTTTTTTTACTGGTATACAGACAAAGTTCAGGTATATGCCGGCGTTGCTACACACACACACACACTGCACTGCCACATCGCGTGCATGATCACTTGGAAGTGTGATAAATATTTTATACAGTACAGCCCGGTGCATTTTGACAATAGATCCGAGTGAAAAATCATGACGTATTGACCAGCGTGCACGAGAGAGAGAACGAGAGAGCGAATGAGCGAGAGAACGAGAGGGGGGGGGGGGGGGGGTGTATGGCAAGAGAGAGGAGAAAAAGCCAAGGAGAGAGAGAAGTGGGGGAGAGAAATAGAGATGGGTGTGCGTGTCCGTGTGTATGTCAGTCTGTGTATTTGTGTCAATGTGTGTATATGTGTGTGTGATGTGAGCTTGGTTACGTGTACACAGGCTTTTGTGTGTGATCTACATGAGTTTGCGTGTTTGTGTGTGTGCGCGCGAGCGCATGTGTAGTGTGTTGTGTGCCTGCATGGGTGTATATACGCCCTTGCTGTGCTTGCGCGTGTTTGCCACATGCAACTTCCTCCCAATATATTGTGTTGAGTTTGAACCTAGGTAATCAATATATTTCCTATAAAAAGAAAAAGTGCAGTTCAGTTGTCCCCTCTAGACGATGCCTCATGTTTTCCGGAAATGGGACGGTAGTGTGGGCTATACCAATCAAGTAAGGCGCCGCCACGTTCACTGGGTTTTTCCACCCGAGAAGTTCGTGCTCTACCATAGGGAAATACTGCGATACATAGTTTCGGATCGCACAAATTCAACAAAAGTTATGTTTCATATAATAGTTGTTATGTATTGTCAAATTGTATGTACTCTTTCACATGTGTGAGGGGTTGTACATGTCGGATTTATAAAAATGTTTAAAAAAAATGGATTTCGCCCCTAGATTGACAGGCTGACTCTAATTCGTGTGTGAAGCCTCGCTGCAGAGTCCCTTGTAAAACCGCGGGTGTGGACAGGCCGGGGAGCTGGGGACTGAAGGCTGTGACAGGGACGCACGTGCAGGACTTTCGGGGGGCACGTTTGTAAAACCGCCCGGCGCCTAGACGGATTGTGAAGTTTCATCACATTATCCTACTAGTATCGAGGCGATAACGCGCATTGAATAGTTCTTTTAACTTGTGTGATGGGAAGGACGCTTTTACTAGAAACAACCTGAGCACGCGGCGTTGTTTCTTATCACCTGGTAATAAGCCCGACTCACTCGTGTCTAATAAAATGTGCGTTTTCCTTTTCGTAAGAGTAAACCGCACATGGGCAGTACTTTTCTCCCCTTGGATTAAGGGCGACTGTACATTTATATGCACTGGTCTCATACGCTGTTTTCAGTACACATAAACACTGAAAGGGACCTTTACATCCGAATCATGTGTAAGGTCAGACCGTTGGGTTTTCTTTTATATTCTTGAAAACGTTTAAATGTGCCTGTTTGGTATTAAAAAGTAAACAAACGCATTTCATTGGAAATACGGTTACCGCTGTCTCGTATTTCTCATCCTTTCTGCTTTATAAGATTACACCTTTTATTATGACACTTATATTCCACAAGGGTTCACGTTGGAGAATTGCGTTTTCGAGAGTCCCAGCCGCACGAAGGCCCGATTGGCTAAGATCTTCACGGAGAGTGCCCGGAGCATCTCTGGTTTGCAGCAGGAGTCAAGGCGAGATGACCCGGTTCAAACCTTGGAAGCTGCGGGTACCTCCTGGCTTACTGCAGAGGTGAATGAACCTTGTGAAAATAAGCCATAGGCCCAGTGCCCCTGTGAACCATTATACAGGAAACTCAGTTTGTGCCTTGAAAGATAATGTGTGACCAATTCAGCGACCTGAAGTGGCCAGTGGGCCACACCTAATAATGAACTAATGGGGCTAGGGGGCGTAAATTACAACTGACTCTTACGTTCATATGAACCACCCTCTGCTGATCACAGTATACTTGCTATAAAGACTCTCTAGATTTTTAAGGCCCTGGCAACACATAATTTGGGCCCCCATGATTGGAGCAACTTTTTAAATTATATTACTCATTTTCTGCTGGTTCACGCCTGCGTGGCGTTAAGTAAGAATTATACATTACATTTTCATAAAGGGGGTCACTTAAAACAGTTGCAATATGTGGTGGGTGGATCTCAAAATCCTTCCACAGACAAGCCAGGGCATGAAATATAGCTAAGCAGGGAGAAGAGGGACTGAGATGGAGAAATAAAGGTGGTATGGAGAGAAAAATTAATTCCCCACGAGGCCCCTTGGAGGATAGCGCCCTGGGCGATTGCCCAGTTTATCAATGCCTGAAAACGTCTCTGCGTTCTACTGTACATGCAAACTGTAATTGAAACAATTAACTTCTGCTCTGATGAAATGCATATTTGGCCGAATCCTCTGGGGGGTTGACTTTTTTTATTACTAGGTTAGCCTCCTCGAAAAGAGAAAAAAAGTAGTTCGTTAGTACTAATCGAAGTGGGAGCAAAATATTCTGGCTGAGTTGTAACTATTGTTGCGTTGAATCGGTTTCTCCTTTCGGAAAGTATGTGGTTATCACTGTGTTCAAAAACAACCTATTGAGAGAGGTATTTCTTTCATTTCCATCTTCACCCCTCCATTCTGTGTTCCTTCTAATGATGTGTTCCTATCTGGAAAGTCATAGCTGTTACCTTTAATACCTTTCTTTTTTTCTGGTCCTCCTCGAATCCCACGGGCGCGTAGGGACCATACAGATAGCGTGGATGCGCGCTTAATACTTCAAACAGAGTAATGTAACATACCTTCGCTTCATAGAGTCTCTCTCAACATCTTTTCATCTCAGACACAGTGACGTAGCCAGTGAGTGTGTCATGGGCCCTAGTGTGAAGAAAGAAACGTGTCCTCCTGGCTAAGGTTAGAATTGCAAAATACATCAGTAATCAGGGTTCAGTGGACCTTTCGGGCCTGTATGCCCCGGTGCCGCTGCACCTGCTGCACCACTGAAAGCTACGCCCCTGCTTAGATAGTATCCTCACATCAATTAATCTAATAATGTTTTGTCTCATTATTTACTTGTGAGTTTTTCAGGCCTGTACATACGGACGCAGTGGCCTTGGAACCCGGAATTAGACCCCTTTAAGAAATATGTAAAGGAGTGAGTTCACTTTCGAACACACGCTTGTGCCCCTTGTATCTGAATATGTGGGCGAAATGTCCAGCTCTTAAAAGCGTATGTCCTTACTATCGGCCACATACATTATATATCGTTTTTATTCAAAGGAAAGATCGCTGTCTGGTTTTCATAAAATATTTCCGCAAATTGCATGTTTCTTGACACCACAGTTATCCGTGCCGATTGCCTACGTCACGAGGTAGTGGGAGAATTCTAATTTAACCATGGAAGTGCTGACTGCCTTCTGAATCCCTTACTACATGGTAGATGTTCGCCAGTGGGCTGCGTGCGGTGGCGCTGTACATGGGGGGTCTATAAAAAGAGCAAAATGATGGCACAGCACTGTTAGTTCTTGAGATCAGGCAGGTCCCTTCTACCTTGACAAGAACAGGCAGTTTGCACTCGAAAAGCCACTAGCTGCGCAATAAAACACCCCTCTGTCAGAAACCTGCACAGTTATTATTTGACTGACACCGACTTGTATCTCTGTCGATGAAATGGGAAATACACGAAGTTCAGAACGGTCATGTATCAGTGACGCTGGTCAAGAAGACAGGAGTGGGGCAGCATTTGACTTGTAAAAAAGTGACACGTTGTGACCTGTTGATTACCTCCATCTCACGATGCAACTTGAAGCGAGGTAGCAGAGATGATCGGCTCTACAGGCGCTCTGAACTGTTCAGGAAATAGGTTCGAGGTGACGGGAAGCGAGGCTAAGTTTCTTCCGGGTCGCCTGTGGCATCATTGGCTATCGAACAACAGTTGGATCCACTCGTGCCTTGGATGCTCCGGGTGTTCCAATGGGGAGGGGGGCTGTATGTGTGTGTGTCACACCCTAGCGTGCCCGTGTGTTACATTCTTGAGTCTCCACACCCACTCGCTGAGGTTTTAACCAGAATCCTTTTTTCACTGCCGCCCCTCAGTAAAAGTGTCGCCTCTAATTTCACACTGGTTTATATACTTTTTTGGGGGTGCGTGTGTGTGTTACATACTTTTGTGTCCGTGTGTTACATACGTGTTTCTCCACATCCACTTCAAGGGTTTACCTGGAAGCCATTGTTGACTGCAACACCATAGTATTTATTTATTTATTCATAGTAAAAGTGTCAACTCTATTTTCACAGTGGTTATATACAGTGCTTGAAATGGAAAAATAGAAGTGCCGGTACTCTGTATCCGAGTACCTGCTTGTTTCTGCGAAGTGCCGGTACTCTCCAATTAAAAGTATTACGTCTCTCCTGAGAAGTGCAGGTGATCTCCCTCTCTAAATAGAAAAGTGCTGGTACTCAGTATCGGACCATTTAAAGCATTGCTTATATACTTTTTAGGGGGTGCGTGCGTGTGTGTGTGTGTGTGTATGTTACATCCTTTTGTGTCCGTGTGTTACATCCTTGTTTCTCCACACCCACGCCGGTAGTTTACCAGGAATCAATTGTTCATTGCAACACCCTAGTAAAAGTGTCACCGCTATTTTCACAGTGGTTTGATACTTTTTAGGAGGTGCGTGCGTGCGTGGGTACGTGTATGTTACATCTTTTGTGTCCGTGTGCTACATCCTTGTTTCTTCTCTGCATCCACTCCTGGGGTTTACCTGGAAACAATTGTTCAGTGCCACACCCTAGTAAAAGTGTCACGTTTCTTTCCACAGTGTTTATGTACATTTTAGGGGGCCGGGTGCGTGTCTGGGTGTTACCCTTGTGTGTCCGAGTGTTACATCCTTGTGCCTCCACACCCACTCCGGTAGTTTACCAGGAATCTATTGTTCATTGCAACACCCCAGCAAAAGTGTCGCCTCTATTTTCACACTGGTCATACGCTTTTTAAAAGATAGACCGTCGCGGTCTGCCGAATTTCACTTCAGAAGCGCTCTATTGTGAGTCCGAGGTCACGGTAACTCGTGTTGGCTCTGTAGAGTAAATGTGTATCCTCATTTTAGTTTTTTTTTTCCTTTGGACATCTTCTTGCACATTACTGGAGTGAGTAAAGTCTAGCGCGAAGAACACTCCCATTTCAGAGAGTAAGAAAGGTGCGTGTGAGAGAGAGGCGCTGTCCACTACCATCAGTGTGTTGTTGTGTACAGACTGTCAAGCGTGATAACAAAGACTTCCTGGCGTGTTATTTTACCGTTATGGGTTTTATTGTCCACAGAGGAAGGCTGTAAATCACTATAAGTCACTCTTTAATAATAAAGAACTTGTGAAAGCAGCCGGGCAGCATTTGGGGTGTATTTTTAATGTTGATCCCTACTAGTACCGAATTTAGGAATCCACATTGGAAGAAAAACATAGCTGGAGTGTGCTGAGTATGTTTTTTATCACGTTGCACTGCATCATGCGTTTTTGTGACTTTGGTTATCTGTTACAGCTGATCAGTTAACGCCGAAAAAGCTATATGTTGGAACTTACCTATTGACTGTAAACATTTTATAGCTGCAAACTGTAAATAATTTAAACGGCCATTTGACCCAAGCGCATCTCCCCAACATTATAACCGATTACGTAAGAATTCGAAGATTTGACCTGAATTTTATGGTGTGTGTTCTTGCTCTGTTGGTTTGAAAATGAAATATCTATTGTATGCCATTAAATTGAAAATGTGCTTGATTTGACAGGCCTCATACTTTGGAGCTGCATTTAGTTTGTCATCCAATGCCAATCTATAATTATGTCTGTTCGCATATATACTAAGTAGTATTGTTTATTAATCATTGGGAGTTACTGTAATACGACTAAATTGTGTGTGTATAACTCATGGATGTTATGCAGGTGAGGTATGGCATATGTATGTGTGTGTGTGTGTGTATATATATACACACATACACACATATACATATGCTATACCTGCGTACCATACACGAGTTATACACACAACTCCCACTGTTTAATAAAAACACTACTCAGTATATATATATATACATATACACACACACACATATGCCATACATGCATACCATACATGAGCTATACACACACAATCAGCAACTGAAGCATGGGGCAATACTTAAAAGGGGACCGGAGGGGTATGTGTGTGTGTGTGTGTATATATATATATCACACACACACCTCCGGCCCCCTTTTAAGTATCGCCCCCTAAGCTTCGGTTGCTGGTATAATACACTCGTCAATATTCAATATTACTACAATAGCCAGGTTAAGCTACACAAATGCACACATATATATATATATATAGAAACTAGGTCCTAACTATAACTACCTACTGGCGAACGCCAGTAGGATATATATATATATATATATATATATATATATATATATATATGCTCCCCTTCTCAAGTATTGTCTCCAAGCCTATGGTAGGGGCATGGGGGGGGCAGCATAGATGTCATTCGTGAAATCCGAAGGCACCAGGGGGTTGGAAGCAGATGCTGTAGTTCAGAAACTAATCATAGCGACATCGCCTGACACTGATTAGATGCAACACTAAATTACTGTGCATCAGATTAATGTCAGGGAGCGCAGGCTTTTGGTAAACAAGGCCCCCAACTCTTTGGAGCACTATCATTTTTCAAAAAATAGCCCCCCCCCCATTTAAATGGAGATTCCGACCTTTCACCCGGAGCCTATAGACTGATCTCCTTTTCAAGCGCAATGCTTATACCGAATAATAAGTTAACGTCAGCCCCCTAGCTGAGACTGGCACCATCTTGCCGTTACGCTTCTTGTTAGCTTTAACTTGTTCTGACCTCGCTCGCTTCGACCGTTTGCGGGGAGGGGGTGTTAATGGGGGGAGCGCTAAACTCTCGTCCCCCGGCAAAAAGATTTTCGTAGGTCTGTTGGATGACAGCTAAAATGGCCGACCGAGGATAGCTAGGCGTGGCTAATCGAGCGCTGAGGCGGAGTCACAGTGGGGAGAGAGTGGGGAGAGAGGGTGAAGCACCATTCGGCTGTGCGCGTTTCCTTCACCAAGGGTGCGGTGTGCAGCGTCCTAGAGGCTTGCACCTGCCGCGAGACCCGAGTCCACAATGTCTGCTTCCTCCTTCTCAGTGAACCTAGTGTGCACTGCTCCTAGAAGGGGCCTTATTCACTCTCGCTGATTTAGGGAATCAACAATTTCACTTTGGATTGACACCAAGTTACTCAGTGGAAAATGCAAACCATTTCTACATTTTTGATGTTCTGGAAGAGGCAAGTGGCGGTACTTAAATGTTGTTTGTGTAAAATAATTTGTATTTCCACCACCACAAGTCTTCCTCTGTTAGTTTTAAAATTATTTCGGAATGCTTTAGGCGGCTCTGGAATACATTTGATATATCTTAATTTATATTTGTTTCTTTAAATTCATACCAAAGTGTGAAAATGACGGATTTCGATGATTTATCTGCCTTGCCATGGAAGTATTGTCCAAGCCAGTAGAATACTGGTCAGCTGGCAACCCTTTCTGCTTGTCAGACTTAACACTTTTGTCCACAAGGGCCCAGTGGGCCATTTAGTTGATCTGTGGGCCAAAATGTTACATCATGAACTTTAAATATGGAGGCTGTGCTCATGCAAACATTTGAGAACAGAGTTGAGGGAGAGTTGGAATAGAATTGGGAGGATGAGGTTCCCAATCGGCTTGACTTAAATTGGAGGACATGTTAAGCAGTGTCACTTATGTAAAATTGTTTTCTGACTGACCTAACTAGACGTCCCCATATTACAAAGTTGTATAATTGGAGAGTGCATTGGAGTTAGATGTGAACATAGATAGCCACCAATAACAGGCTAGAGTAAAATAGCATTGGAATCAATGTGAGGGTTTATTTTTCTATTGGAATACAGTGAAAAATGAATATTTTAGAAGGATCTCATAAGAAAAGGGTATATTTGTTTAGAAACGTGAGGGAAATTAACTGTGATGTAAGTATGTAAGTTATATGACTGTATTTACCCATTCAGCTGTGTGAATTTGGCATCAAATGCATCTTTTGCACAAGAACTCAGCTCATTATTGTGCTCAAATGACACTGTTGAGTGCCTTCAAAGCCATTCTTTACCCTACGGGCTATTTTGCACCTCCCAGCCATAAAAACTGTTTTATCTCTTTCATAAAATTGAAATGTGACATAAATCACAATGATTGTCTTACTATGCATATATCAGAAGAAAATAGCTATTTATGATTAGTATTTGTAGATTACCCAAGTTGGTCTGTGACGATCACTTATTAGAATACAAAGAAAAGGCAAGGCTGTCTAGCCATACCAGACAGCTGAGTATTCTAACATCTTTTAGTACTGTATCCCAGATAGTTCATTTGTGTGCTGTTGAACATTTCTAGTGACATTATAAACCATGAGGCTGAAGAAGTGATTCGTGACCCACTGGAGGCTTCACTCATAATCGATGGCTTTCGCTCCACATTCTACGATGGTGAAAAATACGTAACATGTATGTGTGTGTATATATATATATATATATATATATAGAGAGAGAGAGAGAGAGAGAGAGAGAGCATTACGTACATTACGGGTAACTGCTGCGTAATATGGGCCAATATTGCTTTCAAATGGTTCCGGTGACATTTATAAACCACAAGGTTGAAGGCCACATCATTTATAAATGTCACCTAAGGCCCGAAATGTTGGTCAATGTTATGAGAAATGTGTGTTTTTGTTGGGGCTAATGTGCCAACATTTGAAGTGTGTTTTATGCAACATTGTGTATTATTATATGGCATATTTTAAATGTAACGCACATTGCTAGGAACATAAAAGCATATTTTAAAATGTAATTTTCATTTGTAATACATTGACACTATAGAATTTTAATACAACATAGATAAAGAAAGAAAATAAAGTGCAATGTGTGACTTCGCTGAGAGGGTTTTTGTGTTTTCTGTGTTACTTTCATGCACTGGGGAGGAATAATTGGTAGATTCCAGCATCAAGAATGGGCCTGCAAGGATGAGCTTGTCAGGTTTAAGCTCTGAAAGAACCCCTGTTACTGTGAAAGCATTTTTTACTAGCATTGAAAGAAAGAAGAGATGATGTGTTTAACTTTTTAACTTGTTTACAAAAGCTGAATAGCCTGCAAATTAATTCCGAACTGTGAATTACAGAAAATGTTTCACAGTTATGTGTCTGTCTGTATGCATATATAATGTATATATATAATATGTACATATATTTATCTAGACAGATATATTGAAAATACATTATATAATGTATTCAATAAATAACATCACACTTCACACATGCGCATAAATGGTTCACCATATGGGGTTCGTTCAGGTATATTTAATTTTAGAAGCATTATGTAACCCAAACCAGAATGCAGTGGGTTACATTTGTGCAGCAAGGTAAAATCACATTGTGATTGTAAAATGAGTTGTTACCCTGTTCAAAGTCGTAAAAGTCAATTTGTGAGACAATATAGTGGGCCCGATTCACAAAAGGATATATGAATTAATTTAGTTGGATTATGGGAATAAAGGTTTATTAGTAAAGATGCCTTAAATAACGTGCTATTGGCATACGTTTATTTCACTGGTATGCATAAATATATATGCAGAAGCACAGAGTGCAAAATGCTCTTTTTTTAACATTGATGAGTGTAGGGATAACCAATGATTCACTAGAGTCACTAGAGGGGACGCCTGTATTTGGTCACACTTGCCCTCCTCTCGTCCAAAAATTGTAATAAATAGCATATAACATTTGCCGCTGGAATTATGCAGCAGAGGAGCACCAAATTAGGCGGGAGGGTTGATTAAATTATGCAGCAAGAAAAGACAAATTATGCTGCATAATGCGGTAAATTTGTGGCATTTTTTAATAGTATTACTTCATTATTTTGTAATTTTTACACATGATAATACTGTCTGGATAGTATTTAATCTCTTTATTACCAGTTTAATGACCAAATACATAACTAAGCGACTGAAAGATGACCAGTTAACCTTTGCAAAGAGTAAGGCAAAGACAAGAGACTTGACCTTTGCACTGTAGTAATAAAAGCTTCAATCTGCTTTTTTACTACTGCAATTGGTCCAAATAAAATGTTCTGTTTGAATATGTAATTGCAAAAAGAGGGGGCCCCCTGACACTAGTGGGAAGTACACCTAGACAGGGAAAGGACATTAATGTGAATATTCTAGGGCTACTTCAACCTTGAACCCTCTAACCAAGAAAGGGCTAAGAAATAACTATAGTGACACTATAATATAGAAATGTATGAAAAGATTTATTCATAGTTTATCTTGATCTCAATAATAAGTAACTATAAAAACACATATTATACATGAAAAAAATTTCATACAGAGACTAACAATTCAACAACATTCTGACCACATTCAGTCACATTCAAACATATACTACATACATATAATCAAGATGATATACATGATTATCCCATCCCACATGAATGAGTATATACAGACTATAATGAACAAACAACAACAACACTCAATTGAGAAGTTTGCATTTTTAGGGTGGTTTTCACAGATGACTCTACGCGCGTTTCGACAGAAACACTGTCTTCATCAGGAGTTCCACCTCAGAATGTTATGCTCGAAACTGTCCAGCATCTGTACGTAGATTGATGGTACAAAGATGATATATCTTCAAGAGTTTGTTCCTATCGATCAGGATACACCTATGTAATTCTTATATTGATGATGGCCTGTCTCGAAAGGGAACAGATTTGATATGTTAACCAACTCCTTCAGGAACTGAGCCCTGCTTGATAAAATGTGTCCAACAACAGAGGCGAGCTGCTAGTCCCTCAAATGATTAAAAATGGATGCGATGTTAGCCTTATACAGCGTTGGGCAGCTCTATTCTCTGTTTACCAGCCTGCCGCGGCAGCTGAAAAACGCCGAAATTTCATATCAAATCTGTTCCCTTTCGAGACAGGCCATCATCAATATAAGAATTACATAGGTGTATCCTGATCGATAGGAACAAACTCTTGAAGATATATCATCTTTGTACCATCAATCTACGTACAGATGCTGGACAGTTTCGAGCATAACATTCTGAGGTGGAACTCCTGATGAAGACAGTGTTTCTGTCGAAACGCGCGTAGAGTCATCTGTGAAAACCACCTAAAAATGCAAACTTCTCAATTGAGTGTTGTTGTTGTTTGTTCATTATAGTCTGTATATACTCATTCATGTGGGATGGAATAATCATGTATATCATCTTGATTATATGTATGTAGTATATGTTTGAATGTGACTGAATGTGGTCAGAATGTTGTTGAATTGTTAGTCTCTGTATGAAATTTTTTTCATGTATAATATGTGTTTTTATAGTTACTTATTATTGAGATCAAGATAAACTATGAATAAATCTTTTCATACATTTCTATATTATAGTGTCACTATAGTTATTTCTTAGCCCTTTCTTGGTTAGAGGGTTCAAGGTTGAAGTAGCCCTAGAATATTCACATTACTGTTTGAATATGTATCCGTCTGTAAGGAATAGTTGGTCAATACTAAAAAACTAAAATACTCACAAATGAGATCACTTCCAGCTTATTGTTATCACATTGGTTGGAATTATAAGAATTGGGAACATTATCCTCTTTGAGTCTGTAAAGATGGCGCACACATCTGTAATAAAAACACCCTTCAATTAAAAGAGAAGTAACAGGACACTGCCATAAATGAAGTAAGAATTCACCGTACTGAAAAAAAAAGGATCAGCTGTAAATATAATCTTCAAATCTGTAGTGCCATGTGCATTTGTTTTACTAATATCCTAAACTTTGTCACTGGGACCCTTTATGATCTTCCCTAAAGCACATGTCTCCATCAGCTGAGAATTAAGATATCTGTAAATGACTGGTCTTGGTCATCAAAGCCGTACACAGCTCATCTCCGGACTACCTGTACTTAATCCTGTGCAGATACGACCATCTCAAAGCATACACTCAGGACATGGTAATCTTCTGGTAACGCCAAACTTCAGTACGAACCTTCAAGATTTAGGCCTTGTTATTTACTGAGACCTCCTCACTGAACGTTTTTTCCTGTCAGCATTATCTATCTCTTTGCTAACCTCCTTCAAGACTGCTCCCAGCACCCATCTTGTCTCAGGTGAATCTTAACCACCAGCTGCCCATCATCCTCTCATTCTCACTGGATCGGGCCCTGTAAATATGCTCATGAAACATTTGTTTTTACTGTCATGTCTATGTTGAACATCAATCACCCATCAATCCAGTCATCTCCTCTAAGTGTCCCACCATGACAACTCTTTACGCACCATGTAACTTGGCACATACAGCATTTCTTGTGGAATGCTTTAATTGCTCTTGCTTCAATAAGTAAAATAAATGTGAGGTAGTAGCAGAGCTCTAGAGGAGATTGAGGAAAGGATATAGAATCAGATTACACGTAAAGCTTCATCTGGGGATATGTCAGGAGATATTACAAGTATATGTAAAGGCTGATTGACCCTTATTCTCTGTTCAGACATATTGGACTACATAAGTGCCAGGTCAGATAGTCTGGAATGTGTGTTAGGCCCCTAAATGTGGACTGGCTGAATGCTTGGATCTCTATCCTAGTGAGTGAACTTCATGTCTTCAGGGACCGATTAAGGCCTTTAGAGGCCCTAAGCACGTAAAAATTTTGGTGCCCCCATATAGATTTAATTCAAAATATAAACAATAACCATAAAATAAAATGTCATTTTTCGAAATGAAACAAAACTTACTGTAAGATGGAAAATAATGTTTATATTTGTATACTTCCACTTTATTTATAGGTTCGGCTGCACCATTTGCATTTTTGCACCATATGGTCCATGGTAAATTCGGCAATGGAAAATTTCAGTGGCTCCCACTTTCCTGGATGCGCTAAGCACATGCTTATTTTGCTTAATGGTTAATCCAGCTCTGCGTGGCTTCCATGCACATTATGCAGTGGGAGCATTTTAGGCGCCACTGTTCCTGAAGCTGGGAAATTAGAACTCACCATCCAGACTTGTGAAGCACCCTAAGTGCTCCCTCCTCTTCTTCTCCCAACTAGCTCTTTCGCTCTCCACCTCTCCTACCCTCTCTTTTTCCCTCCACCTCCTGGGTCTTGCTAAGCCCAACAGTCGTCCTCCTACACCTCTTATCCAAGGCACAAAGACAGGAGAACCTAGGGGCTGTATTGAACCTGCTGCATTTCCATTAACTCGGCCCCAGCTCACGCTAATCCACTGCCACCAATGGAAGGGGACTAATTAATGACAAGCTTTTACAGTCAAGACCAGCGATAATTGCTTTGGTGGCCCCTTTGTGTAACCAGGCTGGAAAAATGGACCAGGCCTGACAGAAGAGTGGCCGTGCACACTCGAAAGACTGGGGAAATTAAAGAATGGGCCCGCTGAAAGCAGGAGCACAAAATTACTAATAGAGAAGAGATAATGAATAGGGAGTCCGAGGCATTCATGGGGAAAAATCCATTTTGTTACCACGTGAAATGAGGTGGTGGAAAAAAAGGAGTGGGCTAATTGTTCTAATCTCGTAGCCGCCAGGACTGAAGCAGGACGTGCTTTTCAATTCATTTCCCTGGTAATTGTTAAAAAGGGAGCGGCTGCCAAATGAGGCTTTGCTGCCCAGGCCTTTTCATTTTTCCACGTTTCGTTTTTAATTGTTGCTAATATGTCTTATAATTAAACTAATGAGAGCGAATGGTGTTACATTGTGTAGCACATGGGGACAAATAAAAATGCCGGACGTGGATTATGTCATATTTACACCCCCACCCCCAAGAAATGAAAAGATAAGGAGGGATGAGATGTACAAAAGACATACTAGGAAATTTCGAGCTAAATTTAAATAGTCAAGCCTTTTATAAGATTGATAGGAACCTAGGCAATAAAAATACTATTATTTTGACAAAAACACTGAGCAGTTGCCTAAACAGCTCATCCATGCGCATGAATGTGTGTCTCTGGGTGTGAGATGCATAACTGTTAACTGTGTTAAATGGTCTTACATTGCCATTGGGTGTTCTGCTGATATCATAAACCATTAGGCCAAAGGCTGAGAGGTTTGTAAATGTCACCAGAACCCAAACAGGCCAATATACGATCCTGTTACATGTTGTAGCTTTTATGTACTTCTACAGTTAATTTTTTGGTTCAGTAGCACGAAGAGGTGCTTTTTTTCAAATAGGTGCATATTTATTGAAAATATTAAGTGAAATACTGGGTTGCACCTTTGCTTGTCAATAGTAAAGGCAAGAGAAAAATATTTAAATACGCATTTAAAAATGTAGGATTTCAAATAAACATTTTTACGTTTTTAAAACAAATTGTAGAAGTGGGAGAATTATGAAGCTGTTGTCTCCAAGGCTCCCTGATTTCAATGAGAATGCTCATGGTTTTTCGTTTTTCTTAAAGAGGGTCTGGTTACCTAAACGTGCTATCAGGCTTAGAGAGTAATTATCTGTATTTCACAGAAAATATGTAATTTTCGTAAAGGGAAATATTTCACAAGTATGAAATCATCCCCGTGAAGTATGAGTTTTGAAACTACTCTTATCTGTGAAATAAAAACTGCCAAACACGTATATCATGTTCCATGACAGTGAAGATAAATGGCACTCAATGAAACATGTTTTTAACAATAAGTGAGCCCCGTTAAACACTTGTGTTCCTAATGTCAAAAGGTCAAAATCCGGGTAGGTACTATAGCATGGCCTAACTTCAAAAATCACTCCTTAAAGATGTTATATATATCTACATATATATATATATATCTATAGCTATATATATATCTATATATATATAGATATATATAATGAATGAATGAATATGATCTTGTATAGCGCTAACTTAGCCCAAGGGCGTTAAGGCGCTGATAACGGGGCGAGACAACGGATGGTAGACCAGGTAGAAATGCTCAGGGGGGCTCTGTTTGAAAAGCCAGGTCTTCACTGCTTTTCGGAATAGAGAGTGTGACACCTGACTAGAGAGCTCTTCCGGCAGCGAATTCCACAATTTGGCGGCAGCAGTGGAAAACGCTCTACCTCCCCATCTGGCCTTCTTGAATCTCGGAATTATAAGCAGTTTTTTTCCCGAGGATCGAAGCTGTCTGGTGGGGACATAGTGATGAAGGAGAGCTTTGATACCCTCAGGGCCAGCATCGTAGTAGGCGTTATGGGTTAAACATAATGTTTTGAACAGAATCCTTCGGTCCAAGGGAAGCCAGTGTAGTGATCTAATTGTTGTGGAGACTGAGTGGTATTTAGTCAGATCGGTCACCAACCTTGCAGCCGCGTTCTGCACCAACTGCAGACGTTTAATCAGTCCTTTGTTAATGCCCAAGTAAAGGGCATTGCAATAGTCCAATCTGGACGTTACCAAGGCGATGACCGCCTGCTTGCGTGATTCAAAGGAGAGGTAGGGAGTGATTTTTCTTAGGATTCTGATAATCCCAAAACAGGTGGAGACTGTTCTACTAACCTGTCAATTTAGTGACAGAGAGTTATCCACTATGACCCCTAGGTTTTTACCGTGGGAGACTGGGCAGGGACAAGCACTGAGTGAAGCTGGCCACCATTCTTTGGACCAGATATCTGAGTGGTTGCCAAAGATAAGGACCTCCGTCCTTTCCCCATTTAATTTCAGGAAGTTTTCCGTCATCCAAGTGGAGACTGCCTGCATACAATTTCTGAAATTGAGAGCAGAGTCCCTGACATCATGGGTGATAGACACCATTATTTGGGTGTCGTCCGCGTAGGACAACACCTCTAAGCCAAAAGATCTCACCACCTCGGTCAAAGGGGCAACATAAATATTAAAAAGTGTAGGGCTCAGGGATGAGCCCTGGGGTATACCACAAGATACAGATTTAGCGGCTGAATAGAAAGGACCCAATTTGACAGTCTGTGCACGCTCACTGAGAAAGGAGGCCAGGAGATCCAGAGCCGAACCCCCGATCCCAATCTCCATGAGGCGGGCAACCAACCTTTGAGGAGACATGGTGTCGAAAGCCGCGGTTAGATCAAGTAAAACCAGTAGAGTGG
The DNA here is from genome assembly GCA_963921515.1 of Calotriton arnoldi. Classification (NCBI taxonomy): domain Eukaryota; kingdom Metazoa; phylum Chordata; class Amphibia; order Caudata; family Salamandridae; genus Calotriton; species Calotriton arnoldi. The sequence continues at coordinate 2,596,036 of CAWUFW010000567.1, forward strand.
TGTGTCCTGCATCAACCTGGGTCCGAATATTATTGAAGACAGCAGTAAGGGGAGTTTCCGTACTATGTTGGCTTCTGAACCCATATTGTGAGCCATCTAATAGATGGTGATCCTGAAGGTAAGCACTCAGTTGCAGATTTAGGTGTTTTTCCAGGATCTTGGCTGGAACAGGCAAGAGGGAGATGGGCCTATAGTTCTTAGGTTCTGTAGGATCCAGTGAAGGCTTCTTCATGAGTGGTTTAACAACTGCCGTCTTCCATAGAGTCGGGTACTGTCCCTCTGAGATGGCTATATTCAGGACGGCGGTAAGATGGGGGATAAATGCCTCCCTGCCAGCTTTTAAAACCTTGAGGGGACAGGGATCTAAGGGTGATCCAGATTTGACTCCTTCTAGGAGTCGATCGGTCACATCTGGTGACAAAAGAGGGAAGGCGAGCAGTTTAGGGGTCTCTTCTGAGTAAGTTTTTCCCCTGGAGACTGGATCGACCAACTAGAAAGGCTCAAACTCATATTGGAAGCTTCCAGCTGGGAATAGATATCTGATATTTTGGTCTTGAAAAAATCAGATAGTGTGTTGCAAAATTCTTGGGAAAAATCAGTGGAGTCTGTGACCTGGGAGATGAGAGGAAATTGATCGCCTTAAAAGTTCCCTGGAGGAATTCATTCCGTCTGTTAAGTTCAGGTAGTAAAGCCTCTTTTCCTCTATAATAGCAGCCTTGTATTCTTTCAGACAGTTCTTGTGTAGAGTTCTGCCTGAAGGTACTAATTTAGACCGCCATTGCCTCTCCTATTTACGGCAATTTTGTCGCATCTTTCTTAATCAGTCTGTGAACCAGGGTGCAGACGGCTTTTTTCTTGCTGAATAGTGTTTCCTCAAAGGTGCCAGTTCATCAATAACTTTTGATAGTTCGTGTGCCAATTCAGCTGCGGCCAGATTGGCATCATGGGACCTTGACAGATGGATTTTACTAAGGAGCAGAGACAGCGATTTCTTACTGATCCTGCTAAGGTTTCTTTTTTTCTCCATATTCCCAATTCCTGCTAAGTCATTTACTGGAGTTGAAATGCTAAGATCAAAAGGGACCGTAAAGTGATCCGACCAGGAAAGTGGTATGGGGGCTCTGACCACTACCCGATGGTCACTAGAAAATACACCATCCAGGGAATGGCCTGCTATGTGGGTGGGTCCCTTAACCAACTGAGAGAAACCACAGCTGCTCATGGTATCCAGAAATACCTGCGTGTCTTTACAATCAGACAACTCTAGGTGGAAGTTAAAATCACCCAAGATAGTAAAGTTGGATCTGTCTAAGTAGGGTTCTAGCAGGTTACTAAACTCATGACTAAAGGCTGCCCTGGGGCCCGGCTGCCGATAACACAGAACGCCAGAGAAACTTTCCGAGGGGAGGACATTAATAGAAAAGATATATATAGATATAGATATACACACACACACACACACATATATATATATATATATATATATACACACACACAGATTTGTCTAGTGGAAAAATGCTATTTGTTACCATTGTTGAATAGAGAGACGTCAAGACGCATAGGGTGTAAACCGCGTTGCTCAAGAGACTCATGTCTGTTTTGTGGTAAAACTAGCATGTTACTTTTGGTGGCTGTATCTACTTGGTTTCTGCAAAGTGTTGTTTTTTCATGTGTCCAATATATATACAAAGGTCTGTAACCAGAACCTAAGGTGAAGAAGCACAATGAGAACGAATTCCATTGCAAAGGCCTTGTGAGACAAGCTGTTTCATGTGGGTCACACAGGTCTAATTTGAAATCTGTAAATCTTAGGACTTAGTGATTTCTGACGTTGGGCTGTAGTTTTGTAAATATATAGATTTTGTCGTCTGCACTGTAGTAATACAATTTGAATGTATCCATATAAGGTTCCATGTTCTAAATAGTAAGTATTTAATGATTCACTTCTTTCAAATTACATCCTTTAATGGGTTGCATTTATTTTCACGGGCACGGTATAATTGTGTCCACACTCTACCCACCTCTCCATCTCATGCTCACACACTCACCCACATATATGCACGAACTCACACACATGGGCCATGATCAACGTATAATAGGTAGCAGCTAATTTATGTTAATGACTGTTTGCCGCCTACCTGTGAAATACATGTCAGTGACATCAAGACTGTAGTAACCCAGCATGCTTATGTGGTGTACACGTAGACCTATTGTGTACAACCCAGTCCCCCAAGCCCGTATAGCTGAGATCATGGGTGCCCAATGTTAGAATGCTGTCTAGAAGAATGAGCGTAGCTCCAATTGGTGCACCAAGTGCAGTAGTATCGGAGCACAAAGCCCCAAAGAGCCCATTAAACACTGATACTTACTGGATGTCATCTCGGCCAATGGTGGGGGGGAAATCAAATGGCTAGGGACACTTAGGAAGGGTTGAAGTGAGTTGGGTCTGGGTAAATTCTGGAGTAAGCCACAATCCATCAAGAGAGGGGATGCTGCCCTAGTTTAAAAGATGATGGAAGAAAAGGCCACTAGATGCAGCGACCACTCATTCTCAGCCTCACAAGGGAGTTTAACAAGTGCCTTCCTCCTCCTAAACTCAGTGTGCAAAGCCGATGAATTCCTGGATTTTATCCACCCTGTTTGGACTCGGTCCCTGTATCTCCAATTTAGGTATGGGTTGCTTCCTATAGCAGCCTTTACCGCTAGTTGGAGAAAGATGAACTAGGGTTCTGAATATTGTTTTTATTGCACAAACCTACGGGAAAGCAAGGAGCATGTTTTTGTTTTTCTGCCCACTTTATGCAAAACCCAGGTTCAAACGGATTGTGCCAGTTGTGAAGGATATTGAGCCTACCCACTAGAGGAGAAGCATACAGGGTATGCAAAAGTAAAACCTCTTTGATTGTGGGTGTGGCTGTTTCCAAATTGCTCCACACAGCTTGGCTAATCAGATGCAAAATGTTAGACATGCTATGAAATTATCCTGACTTTAACTGCCTGAGGGTGGTGGTTGTTCGCATTTCTGTTGGATGTAAAGTGGCAGCTATTTTATGGAACCTTGTGCTTTTTGCATTTTTTTATATTTTTGCTTTTAACTTATGAAGCAACTTTTTATTTCATTATTTGAAAACTTGATTAGCTATTTATTGCTTGGACTTGATTTATAATGTTTTTATGCTTGGATTTTTTGATGATGAAACAAAATGTTTCGAACTATCTAATAAATTAAATGAAATACACCAGCAGTAGTGAAAGGGGCAATGTCTCTTGCTTGCACCTGGGCTCATGGCATCCTTGCTACGCTACTGTCTGGAAGCCAGTATTTCCCAATGTGACTGGTCTAAAATGCTTAGTAACGCGCAGAGAACAAAATTGAACCAATCCCATGTGACGCTCCTCTTTTTCGTTGTGATATTCCACGTGTTAAGACAGCATGGGAGAATGGGTCGTCGCCTGTCTCTTCCCCCTCCCTCCCCTTCTAGCCTTTTCCTAGTTCTGTTTACATCTCCTTCTAAAAGCTTGTTCTTTTTTGGTCCCCACAGAAAAGCAAGCTGCAATTCCTGCCTCGCCACACGGAGGAGGACTCCACCAAGTTCTTCTTCCTCACGCTGCTCTCCATCGCCTGCATAATCGGCGTCCTCACGGGGTCAGGGATCATCTACTGCCTGCGCCACCGTTCTCATCACAAGCTCAAGGAGAAGCTATCCTCCCTGGGCACAGATGCCAGCGCGGATGTCAGCGCAGCCTACCAGGTAAGAGGGGAGACTGGGGCTGTGTGGGTAAAGTAGCAACATAACCAGGGCTTTCTAACACCCATGCCATGTCGGGACGGTGTCTGTGCATGTGTGTGACGCAGATTGCTGACAAGCTCACTGCTTTTTTAACTGTTGAACCGAGGAAACAAGTTTTGATCTGTGTTGGTCCAAGCCTTGAATACAGCCCAAGTCTGAGTTTTGATCTGTGTTGGTCCAAGCTTTGAATACAGCCCAGGTCCGACTTTTGATCTGTGTTGGTCCAAGTCTTGAATACAGCCAAGGCCTGAGTTTTGATCTGTGTTGGTCCAAGCCTTGAATACAACCCAGGTCCGAGTTTTGATCTGTGTTGGTCCAAGTCTTTATTACAGCCCAGGTCCGAGTTTTGATCTGTGTTCGTCCAAGCCTTGAATACAGCCCAGGTCTGAGTTTTGATCTGTGTTGGTTCAAGCCGTGAATACAGCCCAGGTCTGAGTTTTGATCGGTGTTGGCCCAAGCCTTAAATACAGCCCAGTCTGAGTTTTGATCAGTGTTGGTCCAATTCTTGAATACAGCCCAGGTCCGAGTTTTGATCTGTGTTGGTCCAAGCCTTGAATACAGCCCAGTTCTGAGTTTTGATCTGTGTTGGTTCAAGCCTTGAATACAGCCCGGGTCTGAGTTTTGATCTGTGTTGGTCCAAGCCTTGAATACAGCCCAGTTCTGAGTTTTGATCTGTGTTGGTCAAAGCCTTGAATACAGCCCAGGTCTGAGTTTTGATCTGTGTTGGTCCAAGCCTTGAATACAGCTCAGGTCTGAGTTTTGATCGGTGTTTGTCCAATTCTTGAATACAGCCCAGGTCCGAGTTTTTTGATCTGTGTTGGTCCAAGCCTTGAATACAGCCCAGGTCCGAGTTTTGATCTTTGTTTGTCCAAGCCTTGAATACAGCCCAGTTCTGAGTTTTGATCTGTGTTGGTCCAAGCCTTGAATACAGCCCAGGTCTGAGTTTTGATCTGTGTTGGTCCAAGCCTTGAATACAGCCCAGATCCGAGTTTTGATCTGTGTTGGTCCAAGCCTTGAATACAGCCCAGGTCCGAGTTCTGATCTGTGTTGGTACAAGCCTTGAATACAGCCCAGGTCTGAGTTTTGATCAGTGTTGGTACAAGCCTTGAATACAGCCCAGTTCTGAGTTTTGATCTGTGTTGGTCCAAGCCTTGAATACAGCGGACATATGTGTGCCATGTATTGTGCTAAAACAGTTATCTGACTTTTCTGTCCACTGCATTATCTGTCTGTGCCTACAGCAGGTACGGTCAACCTAGACCCGTTTCAGCTTTTGGGAATGGCCACTTAAAATGTATTCACAACGGATGTACGTGGAGTTCACTTTCATGGTGTTTTCCTGAAAATCTGGCATGCATACTTGGCCTACTTTGGACCCTTATGTCCTACCGATACAGCTGGCAGGAATAATGTGAGTCGTGAGCAGTGCTTGAAATGGAAAAATAGAAGTGCAGGTCCTGTGTACCAGAGTACCTGCTTGTTTCTGAGAAGTGCCGGTACTCTCCAATTAAAAATATCACTTCAGTCTTGAGAAGTGCAGGTACTCTCCCTCTCAAAATAAAAAAGTGCTGGTACTCAGTACCGGACAGTACCGGCCCATTTAAAGCACTGGTCGTGAGTATCAATGTAACTCACTTCACAAACTGATTTGCGCTCGGGCTGAGATATGCATGTAACCAGCATGTCACAGGGTCAGAGTCCAGCATGACAGACTGGACCTTTCATCCTTCTGAGGCCGATAAGCTGATTGCCGCAGAATTATATTTACAAAACTAACATTTTCACCCCCAAATGAAGACAATGTTGCTTTGTACTGACTCTACTTGCATAATATGGGTTGGCATAGTCCACTAAACTCTCTAAGTCAAAGAGTAAGATCCATCCCCAGCGCCTTGAGGTGCCCCAGGCTAGAGCTACATTAAGCGCTTTACACTCAACCGCCATAGCTCATCTGGTGGAAAGCTGTTTGTCCTCAGACATGTGTGCAGTGCAAGCTTTAGAACCCCGAGACGACCAGATTCATGTTGTAACCACATTTTCCCTGCCAAACGCTCTGATTCAGTACTGTGGCCCTGAGTAACTGTTCCAAACGAGCGATTTTCATCCTCCTTAAATGTGGGGGGCTTGCGCTGAAGGGTCGTCACCTACTGACATATCCTGTCACCCCTCACCTAATTCAAGAATAATTTGCAATAAAACGTGAAACCTCTATTTTGGAAACAGCTGCATTCCCTGTTTCAAAAAGATCAGGCCAAATGCTAGGGGAAGGAGGCGGGGCACAAGGGGTGTGTGCGTGGAGCAGTGTGTGTTTATAGGCCGTGCCATGTTATGAATCCTCCTTGTGGGAGCGCCCCACATTTCATGGAAGTACTGCATGCGTGGGGCCTTTTCCTTCATTTGTTAACACTTCCTTGAAGTGATCTGTAGGAGAACAAGATGTGCATTTTGGGGAGATGTACGTGTTCTGAGGCCTGCCTTCATGGGAGCTCCCCACATAGAATGGAAGTAGGGCGTGTGTGAGGGCCTGCTGCTTTGGTGCCTGTGAGGAGAGGTGGCGGGGCACACTGACTACATTTATGGAGCTGTAGTATCCATCCCGAAACAGCTCCTTGTTCTTGAGCGTCCTTTCATGGGAGCCCCCACATTTTACGTAAGCAGTGCACGCGCGGTGGCCTGCTCCTTTGTTTACACCCAGCTGAAGTGGCTTGGCGAACACACAGTGAACTGTGTTTATTTGCCAACAGCTCCATATTTGGAAGCCTCCCTTTAGCTGTGCTCTCTACATTACCCTGAAGCACTCAGTGCATGTGCGGAGGCCGGCTCCTTTGTTTACACCCAGCTGAAGTGGCTTGGCGAACACACAGTGAACTGTGTTTATTTGCCAACAGCTCCATATTTGGAAGCCTCCCTTTAGCTGTGCTCTCTACATTACCCTGAAGCACTCAGTGCATGTGCGGAGGCCGGCTCCTTTGTTTACACCCAGCTGAAGTGGCTTGGCGAACACACAGTGAACTGTGTTTATTTGCCAACAGCTCCATATTTGGGAGCCTCCCTTTAGCTGTGCTCTCTACATTACCCTGAAGCACTCACTGCATGTGCGGAGGCCGGCTCCTTTGTTTACACCCAGCTGAAGTGGCTTGGCGAACACACAGTGAACTGTGTTTATTTGCCAACAGCTCCATATTTGGAAGCCTCCCTTTAGCTGTGCTCTCTACATTACCCTGAAGCACTCACTGCATGTGCGGAGGCCGGCTCCTTTGTTTACACCCAGCTGAAGTGGCTTGGCGAACACACAGTGAACTGTGTTTATTTGCCAACAGCTCCATATTTGGAAGCCTCCCTTTAGCTGTGCTCTCTACATTACCCTGAAGCACTCACTGCATGTGCGGAGGCCGGCTCCTTTGTTTACACCCAGCTGAAGTGGCTTGGCGAACACACAGTGAACTGTGTTTATTTGCCAACAGCTCCATATTTGGAAGCCTCCCTTTAGCTGTGCTCTCTACATTACCCTGAAGCACTCACTGCATGTGCGGAGGCCGGCTCCTTTGTTTACACCCAGCTGAAGTGGCTTGGCGAACACACAGTGAACTGTGTTTATTTGCCAACAGCTCCATATTTGGAAGCCTCCCTTTAGCTGTGCTCTCTACATTACCCTGAAGCACTCACTGCATGTGCTGAGGCCGGCTCCTTTGTTTACACCCAGCTGAAGTGGCTTGGCGAACACACAGTGAACTGTGTTTATTTGCCAACAGCTCCATATTTGGAAGCCTCCCTTTAGCTGTGCTCTCTACATTACCCTGAAGCACTCACTGCATGTGCGGAGGCCGGCTCCTTTGTTTACACCCAGCTGAAGTGGCTTGGCGAACACACAGTGTCCTGTGTTTATTTGCCAACAGCTCCATATTTGGAAGCCTCCCTTTAGCTGTGCTCTCTACATTACCCTGAAGCACTCACTGCATGTGCGGAGGCCGGCTCCTTTGTTTACACCCAGCTGAAGTGGCTTGGCGAACACACAGTGAACTGTGTTTATTTGCCAACAGCTCCATATTTGGAAGCCTCCCTTTAGCTGTGCTCTCTACATTACCCTGAAGCACTCACTGCATGTGCGGAGGCCGGCTCCTTTGTTTACATCCAAGTGAAGTGGCTTGGCGAACACACAGTGAACTGTGTTTATTTGCCAACAGCTCCATATTTGGAAGCCTCCCTTTAGCTGTGCTCTCTACATTACCCTGAAGCACTCACTGCATGTGCGGAGGCCGGCTCCTTTGTTTACACCCAGCTGAAGTGGCTTGGCGAACACACAGTGAACTGTGTTTATTTGCCAACAGCTCCATATTTGGAAGCCTCCCTTTAGCTGTGCTCTCTACATTACCCTGAGGCACTCACTGCATGTGCGGAGGCCGGCTCCTTTGTTTACACCCAGCTGAAGTGGCTTGGCGAACACACAGTGAACTGTGTTTATTTGCCAACAGCTCCATATTTGGAAGCCTCCCTTTAGCTGTGCTCTCTACATTACCCTGAAGCACTCACTGCATGTGCGGAGGCCAGCTCCTTTGTTTACATCCAAGTGAAGTGGCCTAGGAGAGCACACAGTGAACTGTGTTTATTTGCCAACAGCTCCATATTTGGAAGCCTCCCTTTGCTGTGCTCTCTACATTACCCTGAAACACTCACTGCATGTGCGGAGGCCGGCTCCTTTGTTTACACCCAGCTGAAGTGGCTTGGCGAACACACAGTGAACTGTGTTTATTTGCCAACAGCTCCATATTTGGAAGCCTCCCTTTAGCTGTGCTCTCTACATTACCCTGAAGCACTCACTGCATGTGCGGAGGCCGGCTCCTTTGTTTACACCCAGCTGAAGTGGCTTGGCGAACACACAGTGAACTGTGTTTATTTGCCAACAGCTCCATATTTGGAAGCCTCCCTTTAGCTGTGCTCTCTACATTACCCTGAAGCACTCACTGCATGTGCGGAGGCCAGCTCCTTTGTTTACATCCAAGTGAAGTGGCCTAGGAGAGCACACAGTGAACTGTGTTTATTTGCCAACAGCTCCATATTTGGAAGCCTCCCTTTAGCTGTGCTCTCTACATTACCCTGAAGCACTCACTGCATGTGCGGAGGCCGGCTCCTTTGTTTACACCCAGCTGAAGTGGCCTAGGAGAGCACACTGTGCTGTGCAGCGAGCTGTTGCGCGTTTGTAAACAGCTCCATGTTAGAAACCTCCCTTAAGTGCACCCTCCACATTTCAATGAGTCCTGCATGTATGGAGACCTGCTCCTTTGTAGAGGTCTGGGAGAGCGCACTGGGTGTTTGTAAACAGCTCCGTCTTGTAAAGCATCCTTTTCATGAAAATGCTTGCTTGGCGGCCCAATCTGTTATTTGTTTACACCCAATTGAGGTGAGCAGTGTGCGCAGGGAGCTGTATGTTTATGTAAACAGTTCCATATTCGGAAGCCTCACTTTAAATGCGCTCTCCACATTTCACTGAAGTGCTGCATGTGCGGGGCCTGTCTCTAACCGCTCCATATTGAGAAACCGCTATTATGGGCGTTCTCCATATTTCACTGAAGTATGCACCGATGGCGGGCCTGTTCCTTTATTTTTTAACATCTCCTGAGATCACACGATGTTTGACTGTTTGTATATTTGGGGGCTGTAGTTGCCCATCTCTGAACAAATTCATACTGTGAAGCCTCCCTTCGCACGAGCCCTTCACATTTCACAGAAATGCTGCTTGCCTGGCGCCCTGATCCTTTATGTGTTGACACGTCCCCTTGAAGTGGTTTGTGAGAGCACAACTTTGCTAAGCGATGAGGAAAATGAATACTCTTGTTAGTCTTGTCTAGCAGAGTCTGGGTTTTTCGTGTGGTTTACGGGAGATGTTCTTACCTACCACTACCCTTCTTGCGGGCAGCTTCCAGTTTGCTATTTTAAATTGGAATATTTAAGGGTTAATGTCGACAGATGTCTATATCTATTTGTATGTTTATACTCTATATTTTTGGCCTTTAAACACTTTTAGACACAGTTTTGCATTACATCCTTTCGTAGCTGCTTTCGAACAATGGCATTTAGAATTGCTTCTTTTTTATTTAGAAACATTTATTCTAAAACTATCCTTTTTTGGTTTTTAAGTAACAGCACCGCAGCTCTTTGCATGATAGTACTGTCTTCAATTTGCGTTTGGGTGTAAACTGATGGTATATTATGGTTGAAAAAAATGTAGCGTAATTTGCTTCTCAACAGAAGTATATCAATATACTACTTTGATTTTTTTTTTCAAACAAAATCTATGTGCCAAGCAAGCAGAACGGGTCAGTGGGGTAAACTTTTACAAAGTGATGCACAAGGCCGGTGAGCTTTTCATCATTGCACTGCCAACGAAACGCGTGGAGAAGACTAGGGTAATAAAAGAAACTATTGTTCAGGGAGCTAGGAGCAATTTATAGGGGAAATTTTTGTGTTTGCGTGTGTGGTGGTGGTGGTTGTGGGGGGGGGGGGGTTGGGGGAGGGGGGGCTGAAGGACTGTATTAAACGCTCGCCGCTGGCGTCTGCGGTGATATGCAGGGCTCGAGCTCGAATCCTAGGCAGGCTAATTATCGAAGATCTCACGCCCTATAGCTTTACCCTGTGTATATGTGAACTAATCAGGACATTTATTTAAGTGACCTTAGGTTTATCATGTGCTTATTCTGTTAACTGATTGTGTATTGGCTAATACTGTGTTTTTATATCATTTAATGGTTTTAATTAACTAAATCATGATTAATAAACTTTACTTTCTATGCGTCCGAGGGCAGGAAATTGAAAGAAGGCAGTAACACTTGGTAATTAGAGCTCCTAGAAACGGCAAAAGTGTGGCATAGCGCACTTAAATAAAAATAATGTATTAATTCGCTTCGGTGTGCAGTTTAAAGTGAAAATTGCCACTGCAGAATTGAAATTTAGATCTTGTTGTGGTTACACCTAATGCCACATTGTTAAAGTTCACAGACGCCCCCTCAGTATATTCCTGGCATGTCTCTTTAAGGAGGCGCATCTTCTGTAATTCATGCACACTCCCGCACTCAGGGAAAAATGTAAACGAGAGATCATGGCTGATTAAGAAACAACAACAGCCCGCATTCAAAAACTCTCATTTGGAACTTCATTTGTGATAATTAACAGCACCAGCATCTTCTCCGCGACAGCTCTAATTAATAGTATCTGTAATTAAAATCGTGCCCTTCCAGCAGGAAAATTGTTTGAATTTCTCGAAATGACCTTTTGGCATTCCTCCTGGGGGCAGGGTGGCTGAGACGATATTGATTTTATAATGAGCGCTGGTTGTTTAATAAAAATCCCTGTAACCTGCCGCTCACGAAATAACTCCGCGCTTCCATTTCTCTCCGAAGCACAATGCAATTTGTCCTTTTCAAACAATAATAATAACAACATACAAATACAATTCAGCCTTTTTTAACTGCGGGTCAGTATTTTTGTATAATTACCGAAAACATAAATCAGACATTAATGCGCCTCTGTGCCTGTACAGCGTCATCCTTTTTCTATGCTAATTAATACAACCTCCCGGAAATGTTGAGTTTGCTGTTTGTGAACCCCACGTTGTATTTCCACAACCTTAGGTGTGATGTATTAGTGTATTTTGGTTGCGTTTATCCACTCAGTGGAGAGTCCCCTGATTGCGACCGTTGAACACCATCAGTTCCCCTGCTTGTCGCCAGTCAGTTTCGAAACAAGTGATGACGTCATTGGAAGTGCGACGGCTAGCCTCGCTGTTCCAAGCTGATTTTTCCTCGACTTACATTGGTAGGCAGGCCTGATCAATTAATTGGCCAAAATACCACAGAGGTGAGTTTCCATAAGAGGATTTCGAAGAGAGTAACATTTTTACAGAAAAAGAAATAAGAAAAGACAAATAATGTCATATTTTACTGCACTGATGAGGTCTCCTTCCTAAACAGTGAGGGTTGGCTGTGCACCTCCAACCAGAGCCACATGCCACAAGCAGGGCCTATCAGATGCCAGAATCTTTGGAGTTAGCAGGGGGAGGCCCCACTCAGAACAGTGGCCCCAAAGCTCATCCTTCTTAAATGCATGGTATGGAACTATTTTCAGCATAAACGTGAGGTGCATTCTTGAAGAAAGGCGTTCAATAAACCAACTGAGCAGGAACTGGCCATTGTCCAGCAGGCCGGTTCATAGAGTGAGCGCATCATATGTCCCTCAAGACACCCTTCCTGAGAGGCGTATGGAGTCTGCCGCCTCGCTGACCAGCGGCCTCTCCACAGTCATTCACACTCTTGGCGGGAAGACATTGACTCCCTATGCAGAAGCAGCCATTCGAGGCGCTCGCGGGATGTGCGCCCGCACAATATGGTGCGGACTAAGGAGCGCAGGCGGGGACTATCTCAGCCATTCAGAGGATCTTCTTTTTACATCAAGCGACTTCATAGCTCAACAACTTTAGAATTTCTGGGAAGTGAAAAGAACCCAGAGCCAGCTTCATATTCTGTCACGTTTCGATGTCGCATTTGTGTGACTTTCTTTTTCGCAGTCATGCGTAGCTTATCTGAGGTCTAACGGCTGTACTTATTGAGTAAAAAAAAGCCCCAACCGTTTTCGTAGAGGCTGTCTGCCTGATGCTGAGGTTGGCGAATACCAAGGCTGTCTGGTCTTGATTCTGTCATGCATGCCTCTTTCTTACACTGTCATGCACTTCCGGTCTCTTATCTCACTCGTACGTGTTCTGTCTAATCCCTTCATTTCCCATTTTATTTTTTTCTTCCTCTTTCATTCAGGATGAAAATTAAGCACAGGTCCCTCAAGAAACGAGTGCCAGAGCCCACGCAACCACCGGCACAAATTAAGCACTGTCTGGAAATGATTTTAATGTAAACATGTGGGTGCTTGGTGTGAGGGGCTCTGTTTCTGAGCAGCCACTGGTAACCCATAGATTGTATGTGTCTCACGCCGCCCACTTGCAAACAGAGAGGCCTATCAGTTCTAATAAGACCATGCGCAGCTTCAGTCCGTCACTTCTGTAAGCACCGAGCCTGTGTGTAAATAAACGCAAAGTGTGATAAAGAGAAAACGGGCCCTAAAGGTTAAACTGCTTTGTTTAGGATCTTTTTCGATTTGTTTAGTCTGCCCATTAAAACAAACCTTCGCTCAGTGGTGAACAGGTGCAGGTTTGCGAAGCGGTCTGTTTCAAAGAAGCACCATTTGCCTCACTCATCAGTAATGCGGGGCGGGAGACTTTGCTACAGCCCTGGTCTCGGTGTAATCGTTGCTTTGGCCTGTGCGGTGTTTTGTCGTGTTTGCAGGGCATGATCAGCGTCCTTTCCCCAAAGCCGACTCAGCTCCCTCGGCTTTTTGTCTCTCAGACGGGCATTTCGCCACTAAGCTTTTTCTTTCGCCAAGCTGAGCCAGTCATTAGGGGCGCGGCCCTGGGGTCAACTGAGAAGGGTGACCTCTTGAAAACCACTGAGGCACCGGCGACTTAGGTAAATACAGCCGCTAAACTGTAGCGGGCTTTATTTATAGCTGGGGAGACGGGGGAGCACCTGGGACCACGGAGCTGGGGGCGGGGGCAGTGCCACTGGTATTCGGGTGTGTACTTCTTGCGGCAAACGGTAGTCCACGGATATTCAGACGTGGCCCACTGTCTCCCTGGATTTACTACTGCTACACAAGGGTTTATTTAGTGCTGCAGGGCTGTACCGCAGGAATCCGCGGATTTAGCACGGATAACCAAAGATGTGTACCTCTGACGTCCATATACCTTCACCTAGGTTATATACCACTGACATCCTGCCATGTAGCACGGGATCTAGAGCTGTGCCACTGACATCCAGGTACGTGCTGCAGATATCCAGAGCGGTACCACTGGCATCCAATGACGCAGTACGGATACCGAGCTGTAACACGGACTTCCGGCGATGCAGTCCTGAAATACAGAGCTTTCCCGCCAGCGTCCAATGGCGTAGCAGGGTTTTCTAAAGCTGCATTGCTGTCATGCAATGACGTAGTACTAATACCCGTAGCAGTGCCACTGGCATCCAAGAATGTAGTTAGAATTTCCAGAAATGCACCGGTGAGATGGAGTGACGCAGTTCTGATACTGAAGTGTGTGCCACTGAAACAAAGATGGCAATATACACATTTGACCAAAGAAATATTCAAATAAAATGTAAAAATAAAACAACCAACGGGCATTATTAAGAAAGACACGATGAAATAGGGCAGAAAGAAAAATATGCTATTGAGATTATCAGCAAAGAATTTACATAGTTTTTTATGACAATGCTATTTAGATATAAATATACATTACAAATATTTTTAAAGCATAATTGTGGAACATGAACATTTATTTTCTTAAATCCTGTACTTGTTTTTCAATGCGCATATTTTCTTCTGGAACTTTGTAGAAGAAAATTGACCGTCAAATATAAAGAAGTTCATGCAAAAGTACGATAAAAACTAATGCATAAAAGGCTACAGTAAGAAATACAAAAAATAAAAATGTTATGAATTTATATATGTTGTGGGACGGTAAGAGAGCTACAACAGGAAAAGCAGAAGGAAAGAAACAATGAAATAAAGAAATAAAATAGGGAAATATACAAATAATAAAGAATGGAATAAAAGACCCACCATAAAATATCAAAACAAAAATTAAAAAAAACCGTCATAATAAAAACCGAGGAAAATAATATACGGAAAGAAGGGAAGGACGAGTACAGCGAGGGAAACAGAACGGGCGGAAGAGAAAAAGAAATTACAAGAGAAAGAAAAAGGAACATCTAGAAAATAATTAAAAATAGATAGTAGGAAAAAAAGACTAATAAATGGAGTGGAAACAATAGAGCCGGCGTGTTTTCCAGTCATAGCTCCCTTCCCAAAAATCTTGGGAATGGTTGAAATACGTTTCAGCGAGCTTGGCGTAGCTACACCTCAGCGAGCCTTATCCCTGCATCCAAAAACGGTCAACTCTAAAGTGCCCCCTGAAGCCAGAACAGCCCTTCTGCTTTGAATACGGGGTCAGCCGTGACCCGCACGAGCCTGCTTAGGTCCCAGCTCACAGTTCGTCACCTGTGGCTGCGCCCGCTTCCTCCTCGGGACTGTTCACTGAGCTGAGAGCAATGATGCTTTTATAAACCCAGCCCTATTTAGCAGGTATCCTAGGAAACGGAGCAGCACGTGCCCGCTCCCAGCAACCCCCCGTCATTTATAAACCGGCTTTTAATGGCGTCTCCCTGGTGCCTTAAACGCACCGAGAGCCAGCGGCGCGTGCAGCCAGTGCGCAGGGACCAGCGTCCCCGGAAAGGGCTCCGAGAACTGAGGCCTAACCGCGGCTACCTTTATTTTCACACTCCGAGGGTCGGTGCAAACTTAGGACGCGCCCACTGCCTTCACAAGACGTCGCCTTTCAACGCCTCGTAAACAAACAGAATAGAAGCAAAACACTATTGCAGGAGTCACACAGAACCCATCATAACGGCGACCGCATTGTCACAGGGTGGCTTGCATTGCTAACTAAGGTGAAGTGCTGGGTGGGATTACGAAACGTATTTTAACGTATATGGAAATATAACATTCACATGGGAGGAGTGAACGCTGCTGTGTCCTATCCGCCTTGGCACGATATTTATTTATTTAATAGAACCAGGAACGACTAGAACAAAACCACTGTAAAGATATGGATTGTTTCAGATTTGGGATTTTTGTTTATCTCTTAGTACATTTTTGGTTGTAATTATAATTCTATACATCATGACACACATTAGGCAACTGGAAAGTAGAAGAAACCCCCACGAGATTAGTGATGTGCACTCACCTGACAAATAATGCGTAAAGTGCATACGGATCAGATGGTTGGCGGTTTATATATAGTTCACACCAAATACCGAATAGTCACTCAGCGCTTGAATAACATGTGCTGTTAGTGCCCGGCTCAGTGTTATTCATTTTGTCAAAATTTAAAAAATCCTTGTGCTGCGTCAGTTCAAAGATTCCCAACTCTGCAATCTTCAAATTGTCCGATTTTACAGTAGAATGATGACCTGGCTATTATATTTGCTGAATGCCTATTTATTTTCAGCTTTATTTTACAACAAAAAATGTCCGATCGCAATAGATTTCTACAAACCCGACAAAGCTCACCATTACCTTTTTACAGAGAAGCTGCGCCAGAATTAAAGTACATGCTCAAAGAGGGGGCGTGCGCACGTTCTCTTAGGACACCACCTTTTCAATTTAGCAGTTACAAGCAAAACCTCAAAATATCATCACCCAAAAATAAAAAACGTCTGCTGAAGGCAGACATCTCTAATGTTGTCTAACAGCCTCTAATGTATACGTTTTATGTGCCTTCGAAACGCGCAAGGCTTCCCAGTGGCAGCTAGTTTTTTTTACGTCAGTTCGAGAAAACTTTTTAATTAAATCGAGTGGCAAGTTCGAAAAAAATATTTTTATCTGCTAAAGAATCACACTTTTCACTAAAACCGCTCTGTATTACTCTTGTGGGATTTTGTGCCTTGAGATATCAGAGGCTATTTCTGTATTCAGGTAAAGTTCCGGCGTTTACTTCTAGGTTCCGCCGTCCATTGCCAGATTCTTGGTGTCCAGGTAAAGCTTCAGGCATCCACCACCAGCTTCCGGTATTTGCTGCCCTTTTCCGGTATCTACTTCCGCTTTATGATAAGTATGCAGATAAAGCTTCTGGCATGCACCACTACCTGTTACTATCGCTGCCAGCTTCCTTCCGGTATCCACAGGCGTTGTTTAGCACGAGAACAATGGTGGTCTTATCTAAAGAAGACATGCCTCCTTTCTTTGTACATACACATCATGCCGCTCTCCATAGGTGAAGTATCTGCCCTTCTTTGACTTACGATAACGACCCCATTGGCAGGTCTTTGTGGTGTCCTGGGTGCGAGCTTAGAGTCTTTATTAATATCCATGGAGTACACATGCAGAAAACGAATAAACATAATTCCCAGCGCAAAAAGCACAACACCAGCGACGATATTTTAGTGAACAATACAAAATACAGTAACGCTTTATTGGTATGATTACACAAACTTGGATTACCAAAGCTTGTTGAATGATTGAATAAAATAATATTGCCAAGTGCTCTTTACACATAATATTTATTGAAACCTTTTTAGGGTCTTCTTGTTGCTTTATATTAGGAGCAGTGGGTAAGAAAGTGATTTTAATCTTCAATTTATTGCATTGTTATATATATATATATAGTGTCTCTTCGGTTTCCAGGTCTGCCAGTGTTTGCCTGTATCTGTCGTCAGCCCATGGGCGTTCACCCTCTTTGCCACCACTTGCCTTTGTTTAGTATATCTTTATAGCCCACTGCCGAGGGCTATACCGGTTGTTAAAGGCCCTGAGCCTGAGTTATAGGCCCAAGCCGCAGGCTAATCTGATGGCTGCTTCGAAGCATGGTACACCAGTTCTTACACTCACCTGTGCATAACACTCTAGCTTTGAGTGACATAACCAATATGCACAAACACATGGATGTCAGTCCCATCACTGCTAACATTGGTGGGAGCGGGGGCGATGGGGGTCTTCCTGTAATAGGTCTTATGCTTGGCTCTCTCCACCTTCGTCATTGGGTCCCTCACCCAATAAGAAGTCTGTAAGGTTGTAGCAGCTGCTCTGCGGATTGTGCCATTGTTTACTTTCCTACAGTTCATATAAAGCGGTTCAGTTTGTTGTTCAGTAACAGAGATACATTTCATGGGTTTCTGCCCTGCTACTGTGTGTTTTGGTTTTAAAATGATAGTCTTGTAGTAATTTGAGCGTTGACACACAGGAATTTGGAGTGGTCATCATGCATTATTAGGGGTATTTCTGGGGAGCTTAAGTACCTGTTTACAAAATAGTTGACACTGTTAGGGTTTGGCAAGATCTTGGTTATGACCAAGAGCTCAGACTTCACTAGCATACAGGAGAAATGCATTTATCTGTTTCCGCATTTTGCTGTTTAATCCCAATCCCTGATGGAATATTCAAATGCTGGCACCATTTTGTGGTGTTGTCCCATTTAATGGATTAAGACAAAGGTCAGTCGTAGAACTGTAGGATTAATGAGATATAGTTTCGAACATCGCCATCACAATAAGTAAAGTTGTCAAACTACCTCTTGTCAGCTGTGGGATGTTTGGTCGGCTACGTTTTCTTTTTCCTTTCATTGCTTTGCATTCCGGTGCATGTAGTTAAACTTGTCCCTTTATAGCATCAAGACTACACATGGGGGAATGCTAAGCTTTGGAACCTAATGAGCCAGGCTAGCTGAAAATCTAACTGATACTAAACAACTTAAATGCTATTAATGAACATTGCTTGTCAGACTGTACCTGAGCCAGTACTGACTTTAGGTAGGCCTCATCCTTGATATACAGTTCTCTGTGATGCTAGGAGTTGCCCCAGTTGTATTACACCACCCACAAATGAAGCATGTGCTTTTGCTACTGCTATTTGCGTCAGTTGGCCTCGTACACAATAGTCACCCCCTGGCCCCCGAGTGAGCCTTCTCTGAAAAGCATGGGCATTGTAAAGTAGCCCACTTGTTTCTGCAAAAATATGGCAGACCATGTCAAGGAGGGATTGCAAGTTAATCTTTTTATTTTTTTTAATTGAGTTTTATCAATGGTACATGGTAATGCAGTCAAAAAGTAGCAAATCATACAGTGAGCCAAAATACATCCCAACTCGAGGAACAGAACCCCCAGCCATGCACTTTATTACTGGTTCTATTATACATGTTCATTACTTCATATGGTACATTTACCGTCTGCAGTGCATACTTCCTAGAATTGTAAAAGACAATATTTGTCCGGGACTCTTGTGTTTCTATGGGTTGGCTGGCATATCATTGGGCATGCGGCTACAGGTATGTATATCTGTACGCTTTTCAATGACTACAACAGATGGCGCTTACTCACATCTTCAGTAGGGTGATAGACCTTAGTATCCTATCGACTGTCTTGAGGGGTGGTACCCCCCTGAGCTTCGGCCCCCTCTTGTGTCACGGAGGTGGTTTCTGTATCGTCAGTTATTGAACGGAGGTATGTTGTCAAGGGACCCCATATGTCTCTGGGCCTGGAGGTGGGCGGGAGTAGATCAGCATAGCTGAGTGATTGCTCCTGCCATGTTGTAAGATCGTGCAGCCAATCTTTAAATTTGGGAGCTCGACCTCGTCCCCATCTGCATGCTACCTTACGCTTAGCAATGAGAAATCCTAATGCCAAATATCTTTTATATGCGGTGTCAACATTATTTGTACAGCCCAATAGAGCCATGGCTGGTGATACTTGTAGTGGCGTGTCAATCATTTGTGCCATACCCGCAAACACCTGTTGCCAGTAGTCTAAGATTGCCGGACACAGCCAGGCCAGGTGGAGAAAGCCCGCTCCCTCGCCTCCACATCTGGCACATCTATCATCCTCCCTAAGTTTAAACTTCTAGAGCTTGGCCGGGGTGTAATATAATCTATGCAGAAACTTGTAATGGATGAGCCTCAATCTACTATTTGCAGTCAATGCTTCTGTCTGCATGCAACAGAATTCCCATTGTTTATCCGTCAGTTGTAACCCAAGGTCGTTATCCCACTCCGAGCGGGCCGTCAGCGATCGAGGTTTTAGCGCTTTTTGTGTGTGATGATAGATGAGTGAGGTGACGTGTCGGGGAGGTTCTGTTTGTAGAAGCGAATGAAGCGGTGGTAGTGTGGGTGGCTCTAGGGGAAATGCCGGAGTGGCTGCCTTCACTCTTTGTCTAAGCCTTACAAACATGAGTAACTCCATGGTGGTGGGTGTGTTTGTGCCGAAAAATTGCTCCTTGGATCGAAAGGTACCCTCCGTGTAGAAGTCACCCCACGTGGTCAACTGTACTTTCTCTAGCATCGACCGACATTGTCGCTCGTATGTAACCTGGAGGGATGGATGAAAAATCAGAGGCAGTTTGGGAGAGTATAACATGGTTACATCCAGCTTGGTAGCAATTTTCTTCCAAGCTGAGTCGGTGCATGCGACCGTGGTGGGGTCCCGCTCCCTGCTGGGGGTGAACAAGAAGCCTGAGGGGGGGTGGGGGCCATGTACCCTTCCTCTATTGCGAGGTGTGGCATGAAGGGGGCCGGATGGAACTAGTATGTGGCGAAGTGTGCCTGGGCACAATAGTAGTAGAGTTCGAAGTTAGGCTCCTCGTTGCCACCCTGTGAGTATGGCAGCGCCAGGGTGTCCAAGCCGAGCCTCGCTTGTTTGCCCCCCCATACCAGGCGGATTATTTGTGTTTTTAGCGCGCTGAAGAAGGATTTGCCAGGGTTATATGGTATATTAGTAAAAAGGTAAAGGAACTTGAGCAATAATATCATTTTTACCAAGGAGATCCTCCCTGCCATGGAGAGGGGCAAGGCCAGCCACCGCGTGATAGACTCTGTGACTTTTTCCAGCGTGACTCCATAGTTGGCTCGCATTAGTTCTTCCCTGTTTCTGGTGACCTGAACCCCCAGGTATTTGATTTCCTCGCACTTCCATGCCAATGGGTAATCTAAAGCATACGGGGTAGTCGCATCTGTGAGTGGGAAAACAGCTGATTTAGTCCAGTTGATGTTTATGCCTGAGATTACCCTGAATTTCGTGATTTCCCGTAGTAAAGGGTAAAGATTGTCTTGCGGGTCTTTGAGGTTGAGTGTTACATCGTCCGCATAGAGTGAGATTATGAGTTGCCTGGATGGATACACAAGTGCCCGTTCCTTATGGTGCTGCCTAATTTTTGCCGCTAGTGGCTTTATGGCCAGGGCAAATAGTATGGGGGATAGGGTGCAGTCCTGGCGTGTGCCTCTAGTGATGGCAAAACTGGGGGACCGCGCTCCATTGAGGAGGACGGTAGCCGTGGGTTGTTGATACAGGAGTTCCACCCATCCAAGGAAGTCCGGGGGCATTCCCATATATCGTAGGGTACCTAGGAGATAATCCCACTCAACGGAATCAAATGCCTTGGTGGCATCAAGGAATACCGCAACTGCGGTACTATCAGGGTCAATACTCTGTAAGACTGCAAGGAGGGTCCGAAGGTTGTGGGACGTCGCGCGGTTCGGGATGAATCCGGACTGGTCCGGTAGAACCAGCCTATCCATTAACAGGTTTAATCTGTTTGAGAGGACCTTCGCAAGAATTTTGGTATCGCAGTTGATCAGTGAAAGGGGCCAATAAGAGTCACACAGGGTGGGGGATTTATCTGGTTTAAGGAGGGATGTGATCAGGGCCTCTCTTAGTTGACGGTAGCCGTCCCTCCTCCCTGGCCTCGTAAAAAGCTGCTTTTAATATAGGAACGAGTTGTGTCTGGTATGTCTTATAAAATTCTATGGGGAGACCATCCGACCCCGGTGCGCGCCCTGACTTCATTTGCATGATCGCCGCCGTGATCTCATCCGCCTCCAGCTCTGCTCCCAGGAATTCACGTTGCAAATCTCCCAGCCAGGCCAGGGCAGTATCTTCAAAATATGCGGGGAGGTCGAGTGGCTGTCTCCTATGTGTTGTGTATAGGGTTTTATAGTATACCATGAAGGTGTGCAACTGCTCGGGGAGGTTTCTGTGTATTTCGCCCTCTGAGTCTTCTATTTCTGCTACGTAGTTAGAGAATTTGGGTTGCCTGATAAGGCCCGCTAGTACCTTCCCGGGGCGGTCCCCTTCACCGTATGTTCGTGCAAGATGATATTTACCACAAAATTTACATTCGCGTTCGGCAGCATCTTTGTATTCCGTCAATTTATCCCGCAACTTAGCCCTGACGGGACAATCGTCTGTCGCGTCGCTAAGTTCACGTTCCAGTACTTTTATATCAGTTTCTAACCGGTTGAGGTCGTTACGGATATCTTTTAAGATGCCCCCTCCCTTGGCCATGCAGGATCCCCTAATGGTGACCTTAAATGCCTCCCAGACAGTTGTGAGGCTCGGCACAGAGTCCACATTTTGATCGAAATACTCTTGTATCTCTTGATCAATTTCAGCTCTAAAAACGGTGTCTAAGAGGTGCAATGGGTTAAGTCGCCACCTAGCGTATGGAGGTTGACTTACAGGAGGCGTTAGCACCATCTTCACCGGGGAATGATCCGAATACGTTCTCGCCAGATGAGTGACGGTGTCCACCCAACCGGCCATGCCAACGGACACGAACCAATAGTCCAACCTGGACCAGGAGGAATGTACAGCAGAGTAGTGCGTGCCTTCTTTAGTTGAAGGGTGTAGGTATCGCCATACAGCTAGGAGGTAATTCTCGGATACTATCCCAGCTAGTTGCTTCTGCATAGTAGTGCAGTGTAGAGTGGTTGTATGGGATCTGTCAATTGCCGGGGACATGGTAGTATTAAAATCACCACCCCAAAGTAAATATGTGGAGCCCACGGATAATATTTTGCCCCATAGGGTGGGGAGGAAGAGGGGGTCGTCTACATTGGGACCATAGCAATTAGCGATGGTTATGTCATGTGAGGCCAATCGCCCCCACATTAGACAATAGCGACCTTGTAGGTCTGTGGATATACCGCCTAGGATAAAAGGTGTATTCTGTTTAATGAGAATAGCAACCCCCCTGGAGTAAGTGGAGTAGGACGAGAAGCAGCGATGTGAGGCCCATCTGGTGGCAAAGTTATTGTTTGTGTGTGGATCTAGGTGAGTTTCCTGAAGTATAGCTACATGTACTTGATGCCTCTCGAGATATCCCAAAACCTGTCATTTTTTACGCGGGTTGTTTAGTCCCCGGACGTTCCATGTTATGCAGTGAAGACTAGCCTGCATTTAGGAGGTTGTAAGTATTGGGGCTAATGACAAACACGTGGACTGGCTAGTACTACTTGAATTTGTATGCGTAGAACATGCATATACATCAAGAATTGTGCTAGGCAAACGAACCCTCCCGCCTCCCACTCTGACATCCCCAACTTGTCGGGCATATATTCCCTCCCCCGCGAAACTTCTAGAGTAAAGAAAGATGAGGTGTACAAAAAAGAGGGGTTCACCCGTATGGGTAGGGCTAGGGGCCTGCGATTCGCCATCACCCACCTACTGTCTCACCCGTCCACCGCCTCGCCTTGGGCAGACTGGAACCGAACGTGGGGGGGGGGGGGTTAGTGTCCGGGCTGTAAGGGTCTTTTGTCTATGATGGTGCAATGTTGTCGGTTGGAATCGGAGCAAATCCTGTGGTCCCAGTCATTGTTATGTTAGGTTGGAAGTTTGTCTGTGTTATCTGGGGAGACCACTGTTAATCCAGCTTCGTCAGCGGAGACGTGGATCTTGAGCGAGACCTATTGGAGGTCGCGGCGGGTGATGCCCTCTGGTGTCTTTTCAAGTAGTCCTCGACCTGCTGGGGATTATGGAACACATGTTGTTTCCCATGATGTGAAATGCGAAGTCGCGCAGGATATAGCATTGCATAGGGGATACTCAGGGTTTGCAGTTTCTTTTTGACGTTGGTGAATTTTCTTCTCGCGTCTTGTACATTTTGTGTAAAGTCCGGGTAGAACGCAAGGGTGGTGTTCTCATATTCTACCGTTTTCTTTTCTCGCGCCAGACGTAGAACCGTGTCCCTGTCTCGGTAGTTAAGGAAGCGGACTATTATTGGGCATGGTGGTGCTCCTGGAGGAGGCCGTGCATTCAGGGATCTGTGTGCTCTTTCTACGACTAAGTGTTGGGAGAAGGCTTCCGCTCCGAATAGCTCTTTGATTAATTTCTCAATGAAGTCTTCCATGCGGCCCGTATTGGTTGTCTCCGCCAGGCCTAGTAAACGCACGTCGTTCTTCCTGGAACGTGCCTCCAGGTCCTCATTCTTTTCCACGATGACTTTGAGTAATCTATCCATCTGCGAGATCTGTTCTCTGCTACTCGAGGAACCATCTTCCAGCTCAGATATTCTGTGCTCTACCTCCGTGATGCGAAGGTCGTATTGCTCTAACTTGTGGACCACAGAGTCCAGTCGTCAGTTCAGGGCGTCAATTTTGGCATCTATGGATGTGAGGCTATTTTTCATAGTGACTAGGAGTGACTTCCAGTCCTCTTACTGGCTCTCAGGCGTCTCGGTCCCTGGATGCTCGTCCGCTTGGGACCGAGGCGTTCTGCGCGCCTCGAATGGGATTTTTGTTTGTTTCCCGTCTGTTCTGCCCATATTGACCACGAGGATGCGGATCAACGCTTGTGGTAGGTATGCAGAGGAGGAGCTGGGCGCTGCAGGGAAGGAATGGGGGTTCACCGCACCTCCCCTATTGGGGGGCTGCCTGCACTAGATTCTCGATGGGCGATTTAGTGTGCCGGCGAATCACATGTTTACCTGTGGTCTGCGTATGAAATTGCTCTTGCGGGGACCAGTTTGCAGCTGCGTGTTCAATTATGCGGAGATGGTGTGGCCTCCGCGTGTACGGCAACCACATTGATTGCGTTGTATCCTTGATGGTTGCCGGATGGCATACAGTGTTGCGTATGCCCCTGGTGCCAAGAGGCCCAGCTCCAGAGGGGCAGGTGGGGGGCTGTTGACTTGGAGCAGGTTCTGAGGGCGGTTGGGGGGGGGAGATCGCAGACACTTCACCCCGGGATGCGTGGGATGCGGGCTGATGAGGCCCGGTGCCTCCCCCGATCCGGGGAGACGCAGTTATGGCAGGGGCGAGCGGGGGAGGAACCGCGTTCTCGGTGTATCGCAGGCCAGTTCTTGCTAGTTCTTATGGGGTTTTTTTTGGAGGTGGGATGCCGCAGTGTTAGCCTGCACAGAGTATCACGCTTGTGGGCCCACGTTCAATGTGCCGGCCTCTGCTCCACGGACACCACGTCGTCCCCGGGAGCGGGCCCAATCCAATGCCCCGAGTGCTCCCACCGGGGGTCCCCCACCTGGCCCCGCACCGCAATGCTGGTGGCCGTGTCACTGTCTCCGGGCGTTATCTAAGTGGATGCCTCTCCTGCCGCCGCAGCGCGACTCGATGTTTGCAACGTCTCTGCGGCCTCCGCCCCAGGGACGAGCCGCGGCCTCTCGCAGATGTTTACGCCGGCCCCGGGAGCAGGCCCAACCGGACGCCCGAACGCTCCCACCGGCTCCTCACCTCGGTGCTAGCGGCCGTGGCGTTGCCTCCGGGCCTGTCGGATGAATGGTTCGCACCTGGCGTTGTACCGCGACTCGTTGTTTGTGTCGGCACTGCGGCCTCCGCCCCAGGGAGAAGCTGCGGCCTCTAGTAGCTGGTTACGCCGGCGCCTCGCCTGCTTCGTCACGTGGTGCTGTGACCGTCGGGTTGGCGGCATCTGTATCTCGGCTCCCGGGTTGCACAAGTTCGGGATGACGATCTGCAGCGGGACCGCTTGTGTTTAGGTCTCCGATTCCGCCAGCCACTTCGGGAAAATTGCGACAAAGGATTATGCTGATGTTTATTTTGGCGCCCGGACGGCAAGAGCCTCACTGGTGTGCGGCCATCTTGGTCACGCCCCACCTAGCGCCCCCATTGCAAGTTAATCTTGATGGTTGCCTGAAGCATGGTGGGCCAGTTCTTACACCCACCTGTACATAACACACTAGCTCTGAGTGACATAAGTAATATGCACAGAACACTTGGATGTCAGTCCAAGCACGCTAACATGCTGAGTTGATCTTGTGCACATGTGATTCTGGGCAAATCACTTAATCTCCCTGTGCCTACAAAAATGAATGTATCCTTGTGTAATGAAACTGGTGCTCCTATAAAGCGCTCCAATACTTTCAGGTTGAGTTTGCGCTATATGAAACTGCAAAAACAAATGTAAAAAAAGTAAAAAATGACATTCGCTTTGCAGTGTAGTATTGTAGCATGAGATTTAACCATCTGAGACCTGTTCTCTTTATACTTGGCCATGCCTTTGGAGGAGCGGTGACCGTCTGTGCCAGGCACGCCTCAGCCTCTGGCATTCCTGCCCCTGTTAGCTAATGAGCATGCAACAGCAGGGCACGCGTTTGACTGTTGAATATTTATAAGATGATAAATCATGCAGTGTTTACCCTTGACGCACACACTTTTCTGTCTCAAATGCGTCTAGAAAAGAATGCTTGCACAAATCTATGTTGTACAAAACTATACAGATATGTGCAGGGGTGTTAATAAATATTGTTCACTCTACTAATGAGCAATGCCTTCACGGGGATGTAGTTCACATTCTCAAGCTCTCACAACCTATTAGTTCTTTTTCATGGGTTCATCCTACCTTTTTATCTTCTTCTGAATGTTATCAGTATACATAACCCCACCCCCACCTGGATCAATGATGACGTCTCCGATCAGCCCACCAAGACCTCCGAGGATCAACACCATAATACACACACTGTGGACCTTCTAACATCCACTCCAAACTGGAGCCTGGAGACTTACTCGCCAATTTGGCCTCGATAATGAGTGGGCCAGAGGGGGGTGAGGTATTTACTACCACACTGTAAATACTGACACTGCGCGCCGATGTATTTATTTGGTGTCTAAAACTCCCATATTGAGTTTTCTCTTAGTTAATGAGGAATAACATGTTTAATGTTTTGCTTACTGCACCAAATTTTCACTGTATCAGCATTTTATGCCCATTTTCCTCACACAAAATTCCAGCAGGATGGACTAACTAAATCTGCCAGAAAAAATTGCAGGGATGCGGTAATGACCACACTGCTGGTAATTCCAGGCCCTGTGCAAACCGGGTTTTGCACAGGAATGTGAAATGTATGGCCCATTCATGATCAGTCCATACAAATTGCCCCCAAAGGAGGAAAAATGTTTTTTCTTAGATTTGATTACACTAGACAAGGATTTTAGTGTAAGGCAACATCAAATCCACATACAAACGGATGCAATGAAAATAAATGAATACATAATGAATGTATAGATGTCACAATAATATTGTCAAACGCAAAAAGAACAATTGATGGACAGACTGCTGAACAATGTCAGACATTCACCCCAGTACAGAAATCTGGGCCTAAATCCATCGTTTTTTTGCTCCCCATGCCATTCCAGTTAATACCCAGCCATATGCAAATCAGTCGACCCTGTTCCCCATGAGAACAGGCCAGCCCGAACTGCCAGGCCAGGTCCTCCTGGACCGGAAACAAGCATCCTGGGACCGGTTTTGGAGTAACACCCCTCATCAGCCAGGCTAGCTTGACTCCAATGGCATGGAGAGCACGGGACCCACGCCTGGGTATACCCGTCCCACTCGGGTGACAAATGCAAAAAGAACAATTGATGGACAGAATGCTGAACAATGTCAGACATTCACCCAGTACAGAGATCTGGGCCTAAATCCGTAATTTTCTTGCTCCCCATGCCATTCAGTTGGGTTCCGGGCTCACTGTGCCACTGGAATCATGCTAGCCTGGCTGATGAGGGGTGAAACCCCGAAACCGGTCCTAGGATGCTTGTTTCTGGTCCAGGGAGGACCTGGCTTGGCACTTCTGGCTGGACTGTTCCCATGAGGAACAGAGTCAAGACCGATTTGCATATGGCTGGGTCTAAACCGGGGTGGCATGGCGAGCAAAAGAACAATGGATTTAACCCAGATCTCTTGACTGGGGGTGAATGTTTTGATTTGTTCTGCATTCCGTCCATCATTTGTGTGTCTTTTGCTTTCTTGCACTAAGTGCGCCGGGTATGCCCTGACGTGGGTCCCCGGCTCACTGTGCCACTGGATTCAAGCTAGCCTGGCTCATGAGGGGTGAAACCCGAAACCGGTCCTAGGATGCTTGTTTCTGGTCCAGGGAGGACCTGGCCTGGCAGTTCGGGCTGGACTGTTCCCATGAGGAACAGGGTCAAGACTGATTTGCGTATGGCTGGGTCTAAACCGGGGTGGCATGGTGAGCAAAAGAACAATGGATTTATCCCAGATCTCTTGACTGGGGGTGAATCTTTTGATTTGTTCTGCATTCCTCCCATCATTTGTGTGTCTTTTACAATAATATTGTCAGGCGTGCTTCTATATAGTCATGTTTCTTTTTGATTAACAATACTTCACACACATAATTATTTACATATAGGGTCAGATTGACAACCTAAGCCCTATGTCATTTGATGATCACAAAAGAAATTTCACCATTAGCAACAAGTGATATTGAGATAAATAGGGCAACCACCCAACTGCTCCTCATTTGTCCCTTGGAGTTCTTTTTCTTTGAAGACAGGTATCACAAGTAACTCCATTTTGTTTCGGTCTCCTTATGTCTGAACAGCACACAAGATCATCTTCAAGACAAGGTGTCAAAGTTGAAATACACTGTCGACCACTTACTTACAATAATACAGGGATTGAATCCCAAACAAGCAGCAAAAACAAAGGGCTGAGATGTCCCAAAATAATATGTTATCATGAAGTTATGACTGTGATTAGTCGGCGGCAGACTTTCACTTCTGTCTCCTGAGGGTTTTGATGGCTTTAACTCCATGCAGGATGCCCTAGTTTCTTGAAGCCTTCTGAAATTTGGTTATGTGGACTGTTTACAGAACAGATTTAGCTTGATAATATATTGTTTTGGGACATGTCAGCCCTCTGCATATGCCGCTTATTTAGAATTAAATCAAAGAACTAATCATATGCCAGTAATCCATGCTGTTGCCTGTGATTAGACCTTCAAATATCGTTCTGCAAAGTCTGGCACAGCAGACCACAAGTGATCTGTGACTGAGGTTCAAACCTTTTCTTTTACATCGCATTTATCAGCTAAAACGTTGCTCATTCCTGCAGGAATCTGTCAGTGTTTCATGCACTGTGTCCCTACATTCCATGTTGATACTGACTCACTTTATTAGATAGGGCTGTCCACGCACTTTCACAACAGTTTAGACATTGGCTACTATATGTACTCAGACACTGAGCACACCATAAGAATTTCTGGAAACCTAAAAAAATTAATCGTGGGTTCTTGTCTTACTCATTCATCTCCAGAAATCCATGCAACATTTTTGTTGAGACATAATTGACTCTATTACTGGCATTTTGTTGCAGAATACAGCTTGCCCTTCTTGTTGGGGTTGGATTTGACATTCAGCAACCTAGGAGTTACTTTTGTCATTTATCTCTTAAGATAACTAGAAGGGTCAAATGTGCATTGCTGACTCACCACACTGTCCATACAATTTTACTACTGTGACTACTGCCACACAGGAGTACGTTGGTCCTCACAGATGTGCACTCCTGCTTTGAATGCAGCAAAGGTAACCTAACGACTACATGCCTATTGGTAGCCAACCGGAAAAAGTGATCTCTCCACAAGATGTATCATTTCACATTCAGGGTTCTTAGAACTCTGCCTAAAGGTGGAATTTGGAAAGTATCTGAAAATACTGAAAACTCAACACTGCAGGCAACAACATAGAGTAGTCTGTTCTTAAATGCTTCCATCTCTCTGCTTGCTGTACATTCCTCTCCGCACTGTGGCTCACGGCT
Source organism: Calotriton arnoldi (assembly GCA_963921515.1). Lineage (NCBI taxonomy): Eukaryota > Metazoa > Chordata > Amphibia > Caudata > Salamandridae > Calotriton > Calotriton arnoldi. The sequence goes on from CAWUFW010000567.1 coordinate 2,625,269, forward strand.
TCCCTACGCAAGTGCTTGGAAACAGTCAAAACGTAGCAAAAGGGCTGTACAAACACAGCAAATAAAGTGCTAATTTGTCAGAAAGGTCTGACTCTGTTTCTGTGCCCATTTCAACAGGTATGTTGGCACTGAAGAGGCACACAAATGTTGAAGGGTAGTACAGCATGTTGGATGATGACCGTTAGTGCATAATTAGGGAAAAGCACACTCTATCCAAGTTTGTACATTAGCTGATCATCAAAAATTAGAAATATAGTTTTAAATCCATCTGTAAATTGTTTTTTCGTTGTTTCATGAGACTGGGACACCAACTCATCCATGAAATTCATGAAGCACCATAAAATGCCTGATGAAAGATAGGAATATAAGCACTGCAGGGACTGAGGTTTCTAGCTGTGAGGGAGAGATAGGCCACAGGCTTGATATAAGTTGTGACTGAGTTTGATGCTGCTCAAGCAGGAGGGTTAACAAATGTAACACATTTCTAAAAGGGTAACATTGATTCAACTGAGGAGATTGGCATGAGTGGGAGGGCAAGGCTCCGACCAATTGTGTGAGGTGTTATGGTTAGCACACCAGGAGACCAACATTACACATAAAGAAATAATTTAAGTGCTCACAATAAGTTGAAGAATAAGAACAAAAATGTAAGAAGAAAAATATTGCAAAAATGTCAAAAAATTAATCAGTTCTTCAACAGTTATGGGTGAAGGCAAGTAACAGCAGAGGGTTGACTGGAACCTAAGAACACCTGTAACCTACCAACAAACACCAATGGTTGGATACAAATTTCGGGTTTGCCTCGGTGAAGGATCCCAATTTATTCTTTGATAAAATAATAGAGCAAAAAAGGTCCAGCAGGACTGACCTGAAGTCTGCTTCCAAACAAGGATCCAGAGGTCAGGCTTGTATTATGAGCATCTTTAATGAAGGCCAAACAGCTGTCTGAAAAGCTATGTGAGGGACAAGGCCTAAAATATGTCGGCCTGGAAGTGAACATGGGTGTCCTGGAGTTCCCTATTCCTTCATGTTTGGACATATACACAGTTTAAATTTTTCAATGGGATAGGTGTTGCAGGAACCATCATCAGATGTGAATACCTGGTATGAAAAGCTAGATGAAGATTGAGCCACGAGTGCATATGGTTGAGCTGAAAATGCCGACTTCACTTGGTCAAACATTCTAACTGAAATGTTAAACTTTTGTGAAGCTTTAAATGCTCTATGGGGGAGGTGGCAAAGTCACAGAGGGTATCTGGCTAGAGCTGTAGGAGGGCAGATTGATTTTACAAAAGAACCTCAGTCAACACTATTTTTCTAAGAGTAGGTCAAGTCTTTTTTATTTTTGTTAGAATGGGACATTTAAAAGAGACCTGTATGAATTCCTTCTGAATGTGGTTCCCCCAGTTTGTTTTAAGATTTTTTGGATCCACACGTTTTGGAACTTTGATGTGGCCTTCTATCTGGTGATAGTTACCATAATCGGAGGCAAATTCCTTACAGACTCCCTTTAAAAGTTATTTTCTAAAGACACAGAGATTCTCTTCCTAACACAGCCATGAAAATAAAATAGGGGAATATTTGTAGATTTTCCATTTCTGATAGAATTTCATATTAGGGTTACCTGGCAGTCTTAGTGGTCCTTAAGAAACAATTATATTGCACATATAGGCATGTCAACCAAATTTGGGAAACATATTTCTGATGACTGAATTAAAAACGGACCTTCTCATAACGATGTTGTCTGTTAGTAAAAGGGAAAACACTGGCCCTCTCGTAGTGGAAATCATTAGGAATATTACAGCAGTGGGAAAAGGAAGCTCATACATTTCAGTACTAGTGAACTTTAACTTGCTTTGAGTGACTGTTTGAGTGCCAGAGATCCTCTCTGTACAGTACAGATATCAGAAGAGTAGGTAATGTGTAAGGAGCAAAGATCACAAGTATGAGTCACGGTGTTATTTTTAGTGAATCTTACTATTCTTGGTGGTTTGTATTTAATTATGCAATCCATGCATATTCTTAGATATCATTAGAAATGTGTGGCAAAGTTGAAACTGAAAGGGGGTTCTCCTAGACCTTACCTTGACAGTGAACCATGTTTGACCTATTACCCAGTTGATGAGCTGATCATTTTTGAATTGATCATCGTAGTTCACATACGATAAGCCATTTTTACAGCAATAAGGCAAAGAAGACATTTGTTTTTTTCAACAGAATGTTGGTAGCTACACATGTTTATCAACTTGGTCACATAATACCTGAGATTGTTTTTTTAAAATAAAATGCAATTTTTGGCGACTAAAGATAATACTGTGATGTTCTTTAAATGTTTCTGATGGCGTGTGTTAAGTTTGTTGTCATGCGTCACATTGTAAAAAGAACAATTGATGGCAGAATGCAGAACAATGTCATACATTCACCCCAGTACAGAGATCTGGGCCTAAATCCATTGTTTTTTTGCTCACCATGCCATTCCAGTTTGGACCCAGCCATATGCAAATCAGTCTTGACCCTGCGCCCAATTGGAACAGTCCAGCCAGAACTGCCAGGCCAGGTCCTCCCTGGACTGGAATCAAGCATCCTAGGACCGGTTTCGGGGTTTCACCCCTCTTCAGCCAGGATAGCTTGACTCCAGTGGCATGGAGAGCACGAGACCCACGTCTGGGCATACCCGTCCCACTCGGGGTGACAAATGCAAAAAGAACAATTGATGGACAGAATGCAGAACAATGTCATACATTCACCCCAGTACAGAGATCTGGGCCTAAATCCATCGTTTTTCTGCTCACCATGCCATTCCGACAAGATAATCAATTAGCATTTCAGCGAATAATTTTGTTATGTAGACAAACAAAAATAGAAATAAAAATAATTTTAACACAAACTAAATTTAAAAAAAACATTGTCCTAGGTAATTCCAGGAGATTGTGTCCCACTTAGACCTTTCCATTCATTTGCACTTTCTGAAGGTCCCCCATTAAGCCAGCAAGGATTCTGTCCATATATAATTTGGTTATTGAGTTCCATCTGCTCTTTCAATGGTGCATGAGACCATTTGTTTAAAAAAATGATTACCGTGATGTAAAATATAAACCAAATCTTAGGTGAAAAGGTGCAAATCAAGTTTAATACATAAATCTTAAATCCCTATATTTTTGCTTATACAAGCTCCAGTAAAGCTTCTGCTTAAGGTAACAAAGTTATTTCATACTTCTAATGTGCTCAATGAAAACTCTTTCAAAATTGGCCCTCCTTTTAATGCAACATACTGTAGTGACAAGATTAGATCATAGGAGAAACATCTTTTTCATGTATTCATTTTTAGACAAAATTCAATTTTACTTTTGTGAAATTGGACTCAAATTAATATCCTATTATTGGAAAAGCAGTTCAGGAGTGGAATACTGAAGTACGACTTTCACAGAATAGAATCAAGAAGAAAGTGAGAAGTAATGGGGTGAGAGACCTTCCATCAGTATATGTTCTTAATGTGCAATCCGCTGTACAGGCACAAAGAATCACTGCTTGCTTTATAAAAGACAATTCTGCTTTCACCGTCGATAACATAATTAATTCACAGATAAACCAAAACCATTTAAAGTATATTCTAGAAAAATAGCAAAATAAAATAAGCATGGTGCTATATTTCTACATATGCATTTATAGTAAATTCTTATATGAATAGATTTCAAATTCAAGGTAAAAGAATATTACCATGCCAGTATAGAAGCCATCAAGGTTCAAATACCAGTTTTTCAGAATACCAAAAAATACTTTAATCCACTGAGTTGTGGGGAACATATCTTATTAGATTGTTTGTTTTTTAAATGTGCGAATAGTACTTTTAAAACCAATTTTATCAGGTATGGAACTGTAAATCGTGTTCAGGCATTCAGTTTATTGGTGAACATGAGATTTTTAGACGTTACGTGTGCAATTGGGAGATTCTTAACTGCGAACAAGGGTGTTTCTAAAAGATTTGGTAGTTAACATGTAAGGAATTGGTGTGTATTTATGGAAACTCTTCTCTCTATTTTATGTATTACTTATTGTGTGTATTTTTAGCTTTTTTATCATATGTATTACCTATTGGATGCAGTTATGGTTGTTTTAATAGACTACGGTCTAAATAAATAAAAGTTTTACTGTCACTGAGTTGTTACATCAGTGTAAACAGTTTTGAACACTTAAATACCTTCATCCCAATACACTGTATGTCAGTGTGAGAAAGTGGATTATTAATTGGGATGGATGATAGTCCCCTTCAAGTAATAATGTTACTAGCCTTCTTATGTCCAGTAAAGGTTTCACTAATTTAAATTTGAGCTCAACCCCAGGTAGCTATTGGATAGAGCAGAAGGCTTAACTTAAGAAAATGTGTAAAGCAATTAAAGGTGCCAAAATAGTTAAAAAGTCAAAAACATAATACAATAAAAATCCCATTCCAATTTATAAAGATATAGAATATTTTAATGAACAAAATGATACCAACATAACAAAAATTCAATAAGGGGAACCGGAGATATGAATTTTAAAAATTTCAGATAAAAATAGCACCAAAAAGCGCAAAGCTCCAACCGCAGACGACTGGTTGCATTAGACCGGAACACGTGTAAGGCTAAAGGTAACCACAATGGAACGTGGGTCAGATACAGAGAACAGGTTCATTGTGGCCAGAAGTTTTACCTTCTGACTTAAACTCTGAAGTGTAAGTAAAAAATCCTCAGCGGGTACAGTAGCAGGCTGTGGCCGAGATGGGTTCCAAGAAACCAGATAGCAGTTGGATGAAGTCCCGGTGAAGCCTTTGACTTTTGAAGGGAAAGCTGAGAGTGGGAGAAATTCAACCTTCATGACCAAAGAAGGTCCCTCGCCAGCTGGAATCTTTTGGCGCCTTCGTCTGGTGAAGATTTCTACCTTCAGACTTAGGGCCTGATTTAGATCTTGGCGGGACTCCCGTCGTCCCTCCGCGGCGGAGTATCCAGTTATTCTGCCAAGCTGATGGTATCCCGCCCGCCGTACGTAAATGTGCGCTGGCCGAAACGCCGTCTGCATCGACAAACTGTTTCTCATTGCGTAAGTGGCACACCGTCACCGAGGCGGCAGACTCCTCTGCTGGCTAACAGTACTTAGTCGCCGTGTGGTTGGTGGGGTTGCGCCAACCCTATTTAGATGTCCCGGTTGTGCTGGCAGTGTGCTAGCGGTGGTTTGCTGACAGAGTGAGTCCCTGGTGGAGTGTAGACTGGTAAGTACTACTGATTTATATGTCAATATACATATATAGTGTGTTTTCTTCTAAAATATATGTAGATAATGTGTTATGCCCTTTTTCTTACATATTGCAGAGAACACAAACAACACACACACACTATTGAATTCTCACCTACAGGCACCACAAGCACAACACCCACAACCACCACAACAATGTACCTTTTTTTTAAGTGTCAATACAGGTGTGTTCATTTTACCTTGATAAGTTGTAAAATGTACACTAATGCATTACACATTAAAAAATGCATGTAAGAGCAATGTAAAAATACATGAGATTAAAGCAATTGTCAACACACTAGTTATAGTAAGACAAGTGTAAAATAAGCGTACCTTAGATCCCGGCGACAGCAGAGTTGATTAGCGATGTGGTCATGTAGTTGCAGCAAAAGGAGGACTTGGACAATTGGGTTCAAGACAGGAACGGAAGTGTAAAACAGAAAAAAACGTAAGTTTCTACCTCATTTCCGTCGATTCTGCAAACTCAAAGTAGGAGGTATCCCTGCCACAGTTTCCTCAACGGAAAGGCACATCGTGATTGGCCCAGCGGTAATCTTGGCTGGAATCCTACCGATAGCCACTTCTGCCTATGATGTCATCGACGTAGGTGAAAATTCCTGGCGGAGTCAGTGGCACTCAGGAGGTCTTTCACCCGTGGACCCGCTAACATCTAAATAGAGCGAGAGGACACCCAAGTAGGTGGTGAAACCGTGAAAAAAGTGACGGCAGGACCACACCCACCAAGATCTAAATCAGGCCTACGAAAGGTCTGCCAGACTGCTAGTGGCCCATCATTTAAGTACCACTGCTCTAACCAATGAAGGAATAGTTCCCTAACCACTTCTGCTGCCATCCTTGTGTGTTTTAATGTAAACTATCCCACAGTGCCCTCTCTACCTAACACAAACATGGCAGAACATTTCTTCTCCTGTGCAGAGCTCCCTGTGCCCACCCAGAGGGTATGGCTATGATAATGAGCAAACTCTCCTTTGTGGTCTCTCCAAACCAGTTTTGGGGGCAGCGCTTCTCCCACTGGGATTGGTGCGTGGCTGGCTAGCAGGACAATAGAGGGGCAGGCCCAGGTTTGAGCTACATCTACCTGTGACATAGCAGGCACCCTTTGAAGTTAAATAAGTTCTTGGGCACAGCCCAGATGGCCATTCTGTCAGGGAGATGTCAACCCCTCTCTCTTTGTCTCAGCTCTGGGAGTCCTAGTTAATCAAGGACCCGTTCAGCTCCTGACTGACAGTGAACACTGGCAGAAAGGCGCATTTGGCTATGGTAGAAAAATGAGAACTATCTAAAAGTGTAAATATCCAAATAAGAATTTATAACACAACTTGACCATTAAGCTTGATTTTACATTACTAATAAATTGAATCTTTGAATCATTTGTCTAGCTACTCCTAAACTGAAGTTAAGCATTATAAGAGTTATAATATAACTCAGTGCTTTTCTATAAGAGACCCAGCTTGCCACAGTAAAAACAACTTTGGGGGGTTTTCACTGCTAGTACATGTAAAACATAAGTATACATGCACCCTGTCCTATGGGCATTTAAGGACTACCTCAGGGATAATGTATAAGTATTAAATAGGAAGGTTTAGGCCTGGCAAACAGTTTATTTTGCCAGATCGAATTGCCAGTTTTAAAACTGCATACCCAAACTGCTGGGCAGGCCTGGAGGCATGTTTTGTGTTGTCACTTTAGTGGGGGCACAGTAGGGGCATTTAGCTTACAGGCAGTGCGTACACTTTTGTACCATATACTAGGGACTTATAAGTAAGTCAATTATGCCAATCACAAGTGTAGCTAATTTCGATATGTTTCAGGGGTCTGAGCATGTGCACTGTGGCTTGGTTAGCAGTGTCCTGGTGCGCAGAGTCAAAAAACCAGCAGAATCAGTCCAGAAAAAATTGGGAAGACCATACAAAATGAGGCATTTTCTTACAGTCAGTGTTACTATAGCATAAGTGGGTTCCCCTTTGATATAGAATATATATACACATGCAATGATTAAATTGATTAAATGGTGGGAATACTATGTTCTTCATACTGTTTCATAAATTAAATTCTTTATACACTATTACTCTGGTTTTTTACAGTCTTAGGGCCCGATTCTAATGCCGTTCGGAAGGCCTCCAAATCGGATTTGGCTTTCCCAGATCAGATATTTAGCCCTTGTTTACGACCGAATCGTACACAGGTCCGAACGACCAAGTACGATGCAAAGATTGCGTACGTGCCGACCGAATCGTTTCCGGGACCCGAACCTGTCCGTACGCCTCGCTCGTAGCCAAATCGTGCCATGCTATGGAGCCGTATTCTGACCGAGCGAGTACGATGCACTATTCGGACAGCCACTTCGCCTCAGTCTCAGCAAGCCGAAACGGCTGTCGGAAGCGTACTTCGGGGAGCCGTAGCAGGCCCCCCTTCACCCGGGGACCTCCTAATCTGTAACTGGGGTGTGCCCATAGGTCCCCCCGATCCAGGCATGCACAGTGTGGCGGGCACCATGGGGTGCCCACCACAGGGTGTACAGCTCTGTACATGAGCTCCCATAGAGTTCAATGAGTGTCCGAGTGAACCGAGCCCGTAAGCATACAACAGCATCGTACTCGCTCGTTCGGACTCCCGGAGCACGTCTCGCTTGGATTGCCCTCCGGATCCGAGTCGTACGGAGGGCTTTCCTAGGGAGATCGGAATCTGGCCCCTAGTATGTGGCCCACTGATTTCCAAAAATATATACAATGTTATCAATGCGCATTCAATTATTCTAATTCTGCACTTTTACTGACAAATCAGCTTATGGGTCATTTATTGTGCTTCCTTTTTCTTGTTCAGCTGAACATCGTTTGGATATTTTCATTAATTCTGTAATACTACTCTGCAAAACACAGCACATATCATTTGCATCCTATAGCTAAGATGATAGAAATTGAGGCCACAGCATGGGAGCTGCTTGCAAATCTTCTGGAATTATGTTTTAAGACTGAATTTAAATAGGCATTAGGACTTAGGGATTGAAATAATCTATGTTTCTTTTCTTCCTATAATTATTTCTTTGTTCTTATCAGATAGTACATAAGGTGTTTGGGTGAGAACAAACAAGTCCCAGATGTTGAAACATCACCTTTGCCTGAATGTTGTTTTTTTCTTGGATCCTGCTCACTTTACAGCTCAGTGTAACTAAGGGGTCATTAGGATGGCGGGCGGACTTGAGTCCGCCCGCCATCCTAGCGATAACGGGACCGCCCGCCTGTCATGCGGCAGTCCCGCACCCCTAATTATGATGCGACCGCCACCGCGGCGGTCGCATCTGGCAATTTAACATTGCGGCGGGTGCTGCTGGCATGTCAAATGGCCATGTTGTGCATTTCCATGCACAACGTGGCAGGCACCACGTGCGTGGTGCCTGCCACTTGGTGCATGGAACTGCAGGGGTGTACCATGGGTACCCCCCCAGTGCACCGCCCCCCCACAGAGGGGGCCCGCAACGGGCCCCCAAAGCCAGTCTCCGCCTGTCTTTTTGTGGCAGGATATCCGCTGCAAAAAGACAGGCTGAAGGGCATATCATGATCACTACGGCGGTGCCTGCACGGCACCGCCGCAATGTTGCCCTGGTTCCGGGTTCCGCAAGGCGGGCGGAAAAGGACCGCCTTGCGGAACCATGGCGGGCGGACTTTCCGTCCGCCACGGAACCTTTGTGATTCCCACCGCCATCCTAATTTGGCGGTGGGTAAATCTCATTCTGATGGCGGGAGGATCGCCACCGCCGGGCCGGCGGTCCTCTCGCCATCATAATGAGCCCCATAGTTCTAGAAATTGTGAGTTTACTTAAGTAAACGAAGTGTCATGTATTTGAAAGCTGATAGGTATTCCTTTTATGCTCAATGGGGGCGAGGAAGGGGCCAGTAAAACCTGTGAGTATAGTCCTTTGTTATCTAATTTGTATTAAATGTTAGTAAAATTATTTTCATCTTTGAATCCAATGTAAATGATATTTACCTATGAGCTGGTTCAATAGATCATTGTATTAATTGATCTTTTGCAGACATCTGTGTCACAGGTTGAAATTGTGTATACTTTTACCAGACATAGCAACATGTATTTCAGTAATCACTAGCCACAATGCTTATTGATGCTGGAGGTGTTGGGCGAGCTCAGCATAATATTAGAGTAGCAGACATAATGGTGAGGAATAAAATGATTAATATATTTAAACATAGGTTATTTCCCCATTCCTTCCCTCAAATGAAAGGTTGTTTTGTTGTTTAGTGTAAATTCCTTACTATTTTAAGATTTTACCAGCGAATTCCATTGCAACTGGAATACACAGTTTCTGCCAATTCTGATTCCAGTGTAACTTTTCTACCCAGCTGTGCATAATTTCGCAACTATTGTAGGAAGCCCGACCTTTTCACGGGACTGATAAATATTATTTCTAAGTTAATAGCCCAGAGAGGCTAGGGAAGTATAAGTAATCACATGATTAAGAACATCACTTCACTTATGTGCTTTGTTTCTCAAAGAATTGTATTATGCTCTTGAGATGGAATATGGATTTAAATCAAAGATAGTGCCTTGTATTTTTGCAGATCTGTCTTTTTTAGTTTGATAAATACTCTGTGCTTTATTACAAAATATAGAATCTCTGGAACTCTGTGTTACATGCCAGTGCTGTATTCCTACAATTAGCAAATACTCTCTGCTTCAATTTATTCCATAATTTGTGACAGACCAGGGGCTCTCAAGTACACTTAACCAGTATGGATCTGGGCTTTTGAATGTAGGTACATCCTCCTAGAACAAGGTAATCACCTGCAAGTGTTCAAGTATGTGTCTGAGTACCATACCCTTGATAGGGATGATGTTTGCTTGTATGTATTCTTTCATCTTTCCAATGGTAATAGTGATGGAGTAAAAACACGCCTTAACTTTTTATTGTCTGATGTAAAAGTACAAATTCATTCTGGGACTGAATAGTCTAAAAATATTCTCATTCCTGAATTTTACAATGACTGGTGAATTCCTGCTGGCAGGTTGGTCTTTCGTAGGAACTATTTGACATTGCTTGGATATAGAGCTTCTGCCAACGAGGCCCATCTTTTCGACATATATTTAATTTTCAAAGATAAACAACTGAAAATTCTCTATTGCGGCACAGGAATTCTGAGCAGAATGGTGTGCTTTATTTTTCTTATGGCACGAGGTACCTACATGCATTTTGCATTGGAGAGAATATCCCAGTCTTTGTGCGATCTTACAGAAGTTGGCTTGGCTTCATACAGTTTGATAACCGCCTGGGTATCTAAGCATTTTGACCTTCTGTTATGGGTTAGTGAAAAAAAAACGTGTGATAAAATAAGTCATAGACGATCAAAGTTTAGGCAAAAATGTAGATTGCTAGAATTTGGTTTAAGTTGCATTTGAAGTAAAAAGTAAAGATTGCTGTGTAGCCATTTGCCATGAGAAACATCTAATGTTCATGCTAGCCTTTTGGAAAGGTATCAATAGATTTATGTTGTGGATTGGCTGTAGTAAGTCATGTTGTTCCACACAGAAAGGAAAAAATGCACTCCCTTTGATGGCTGCTTTCCTTGGTGAATCATCAGTGGTTGAAGTACCAGTCATACGTTTGTCTTTCTTCAGTATGGTTGGGTATGTAACAGGAGGTCTTGATGGGTTACAGTCTGTGTATTTACCTAGCTGCATGTTTTAGGGTCGAGACTTAGCTGTGTGTTTACGTTGTTCAGACTAAGCTTGTTCTTCTAAAGGCACATTTTGATAACATGGAATGTTTAGTTTGTTTCGTTTGTCCTTCTACAACACTCAGATTGAATTGCAGCTAATGGGAGACCAAACAATCTGACATCTTGAACTTTACATATGAACACCCAGGATACAGAAGACTCTAAAGGTTCCTTCACCCCAGGAGATATGCAGAGAATGGGGAATTGAGCACAAGACTATACATAAATCATTGACTGTCGCACACATTTCAAAATGAAACCCAGAAAGCTAGTGCCTTCTTAATCTGACTATTCAAGTCCAATCAGCACATATCCTTGACTCCCCCTCAACCTGTCACTCACCATGGTAAGGGATTGAACATCCATTTTATACATACTTCATGTCATGCAAGCAAAATTAAATAGAAAAGCAGACACTTTCATCCCGGGGCCATAACATAAAGACACCAAATATCAGGAGAGAATTTCTTTTCATGATATCTTACTAAAGAATGTTGGAAAAATATGGGCTTAGTTTCTGCCAATATTCACCCAGGCCTGGGCAGTTTACAAACATGCATATCTTTGGCTCTGTTGAAATCACAATCTGTACACACTACTTTTTCATCTTTCTGAAATTTGAAAAGCCTCTCTGATGTCTGATAGATTATGTGAAGCATAAAAAATATTCTTTCTGAATATGGCATCCCTGCCGAGCATATGATGCATATTTATTGATTATCCTAATTCTCCAGCATTAGCAAGCATCCAGTCCTCTATTCGCTGCAGAATGCATCCCAACACCCAAGATCATTTGTAATGTGATATACCATCTGTCACATTCTGTAGTCAAAATTGTTGTAGATTTTATTTTGAATGCAGTAATAGTGGTAATTGCTGCAGAGTTATCAACAAGTTGCAAGGATAATGTCAAATAAGTCATGGTAGGTGTTTAAATCTAGACACTGTGCCCCCACTCCGGTTGCTGTGGAAAGCAGCTTCCATGACATTCCCAGCCCATCAATGGTTAGTTCTCTTCCTAGACTGATACCAGACGGCCAAAGCTGGAGACAGGATTTCTCCTAAACACTATGGAGTTCAAGGAGAGTCCCATACTGATTGAATATTCCCCTAGTAAGGATTTCCCAACTTCCTCACCACATGCCATATATTGGCAGCTATAAGTAGAACGTTTAGGCAGACCTACTTAAATTATTTGGAAGCAGACAATTAATATTACAAGACAAGATGGCCCAGAGGAGCAACCCCACTTTGCCTCATCAAGGACTGTTATCAAAGATTTAAGATTCCTTAGCTGGTAGGCCCATTGATACAAGTGAATATCTGGTAGTTCCAACCCTCCCTTCTTCACGGACCACCACAGTTTTTTCCAGGACCATCGGACCCCCTTTAATGCCCATTCAAAGTTATTACATATTGTCCTTTTTTTATGAGACAGCATGGGGCTCGAATTAAATTAGAAATTATATTTGCAGAGAATCACCATTTTCTGTATGCTATTCCTACCAAGCATGGCCTAGGAACTATCCTCCATTTTTTTAATAACAGCTCAACATTTATAATAGTTTTCATGAGATTATGCGACATCAGCATCATTAGATCTTTTGTGCTTTATGCATCGTAATTATTTCACTGCTGAGTAAGTGGGAGCCATATCCATACACTGTTTCGTACATTATGCTAAGGGCATAAAAGCAAATAAAGGACTGGAGAAAGGGAATACCCCTGCCTGTTACCCCTACTAATATGAAATCCTAGGGTAAGATTAGATTAACACTCACGATGACTATTGTGGTATGTGTATTATACAAGGCCTGTACTTTTATTATCACAAATCTAGCCCCCAAAACAGCATTTTTTAGCATTTCCCACAGTCAGTTGACCAAATCATTATACAGTAGAAAAGTTGGAAATCATTAAATACGTTAGGTCACTGAAATGCCTAGATGGAATAAACTTATTTTCATTTTTCGGTATGATGCATTCAATAAACATGTTAAACATATTCAATCTCTTAGTCTAAATGACAGAAAAATCCCTTATGTCAAAATTCAAAATGGAAATTTTCTTGTAGGTATCACTCTCGAAAGGTTCTTAATCTGGCTGTAAAAAGAGAGAAATAGTGCTCCGCCCCCCGTGACTGGTGCGTATGCCCTAATAGTAACTCTGTTAAAGACATCATCCCCTATAGGCACAATGAACTCTGGAATGGCTTTATGTATCGTGACTGACAACAAAGCTTACCCAGCTCCTTTCCCCTCCTTGAGCCTAGAAATAGCATCCTCATAAGAAATAGGGTGTTCGAGCTCAACCTACTGTTCTGGGGACACCCTTGACAACTCCATAATCCCTAACCCTTCCTTGTTACCTTCCACCTCTAAGAAACCATCGTCTCTATATGATGCCTCGAAATATTTACGAAAGACACACTCCAACCTATAGGAAAGGTGGACCTGGATCACAAGATTCACTACTTCTTGTAAAAAGTTCCATATCTTGTCTGACGTCATGTTCCAAGCTTGTATGCCTGCTCGACTTCCCATACTCAAAGTGTTGCTGCTTACTAACTTCCCATTTCTTGTGGCACATGCAACATCTACACTGTGACTACAGCCGCTCAGGTTTAAGAGTTTAATTATATCCACCAATAACATGTAAATGAATAACAGTAAAGATATGAATCCAGATTGTAAAATCCTTAGAATGTTGTTGCAATAAAGGTGGTATATTAAGGATTGGCACTGACAGCGGCGTAACTCAGGCCTCTGCAGCGCAGGGTGGCCCGCAACACTTCAGGGGGCCCCTCAACAATTCAGGGGACCCCCATTGCCAATGGATATCTGTGAGATATGGGAGACTCAGGTGCAACTTATCACATTCTGCACACAGCCCCATCATTTTGCGTTACACCACTGGCATTGATTGCCAGGCTGATTTTAAAAAATTGGGTCAGAACCAGATTGGTGATTAAGCATTCCTATGTGGCTGCCTGAAGCACTGCCTTCAATTTGCTGCTAAGTGATTTCAGATTAGCGTACATATCTCAGCAATGCAATACATTTCTATAAGTTTTCATTTAAAATATTTAAATTGATTTCAGTGCAACTTGGAATTCCATGTACAATCATCAATATTTAATCAACCTGAGCTGATGGGGCTGTACTTGGACTTGTTTGCCTGAAGCAGGAAAAAAGGCTGGGGATTTCACTAAAAGCACTTTAACCTCAGAATTTTGTAGCACTGAATATAGGAAGATTGCAGATGATGAAAATGGACTCAAATCCAAATCCATTTGCTTTGATGAACATCCAAAATAATTGTGTTGTCATATGCTGTAGAGCGCTGATACCTTTTATTCACCAGCATAGATTTAGTATATTAACATTAGGCAACATTCAGGTCTTGTTTGGCTGGAATAGCCACTGATCCTGAGGATAGAGTCGTATTTATGTTGGTTTTGCACCATTATGATTAACTTATGTTTTATACAGGTAGATTGTGTATTGCTGTGATATTTAGGGCTGGTTAACTGTAACAACCATCAGCTCAACATTTTCTATCTCTTTTTGTATTAACCAAGTTATGTCTATTTGGAAGAGACTTCTCCTTTAATTGTGTCCAGCCATGTAATGTTGACCTTTGACATAATGGCTGAAAAAATATTTCAACTCCAAAACACGTGAGCACCTAGAGTCAGTCCTGAACTTTTCACCTACCAATCATTGTCTAATTAGTGCAATGGAAGCAAAACAAGCTTACAGTATCCAGAATGGACCAAGCTATCACACCAAAGTCCAAGACTGGAAACATTGCTTATAACAGCCTGGAGGGAGGCGCTCACCTTATGAGTACCTGTAGAATAAGTCTCTCTGTGAGTGCTCCGATTATCGTTGGTCCTAGCCCGAGCCCGAGGAACCACAGCAAATATCCAAACACCGGACAGAGGCACACGATCCAACAAACAACTAATAACTTGCAGGTGCAGTTCATTTTTCTCATTCCGCTTGGTATAATGGGTCTTCCAGTTCATGAATTTTAAGCCATCATTGTAAAATACATTTCAGTCGATTCCTGATGCACATTTTGAGATTTGGAGAAGAATGCAGTGATAGAGCAAGACTGGTCTGGTGTTGGGGTGGTGTAAAGTGACACTAGTGTGTGACATGAAAATTATAAAAATTGTAACCTTGCATAGGGTCTGCCTAAGGACTTTGTGCATTGGACTTGCGTGTTATATATCTTCACATTGGCCTTCTAAAAGCAAAATGTAATACTTTCTAAATTTTGCTTAGACTCTAGGTAAGGAAGTGGCCTAGACAGAATGATATCTCCAGTAAAGAATTCAGTAGAATTTTCTCAAGGGGTCAGGCTGGACCATATGTGTGTTTAAGATGTGTCTTTTTACTAGTCTTTATTCTCTTTTACTGCTTATAAATGTATTTTTCTATTCTAGCTGGGTTTTTATTTCTCGCATTAAAATAGTTCAAGCTTTTTATGAACGTATCTGCCAAGTGTTCTGATTTCTCTTATTGTTCCCTGCAGTGGCAAAGATCTGCTGATTTTTATTCTGCCCAGAATGTTCAAACTGTTACAACAGTGCAGACACCTGAACTCAGAGAAGCTACATTTCTCACTATATGACTATATGAGCACCTCTACATGGTGTCATCTATGTGTGTGTGCGTTTGCGTGCATATACACATCCACAGTTTTATACTTGCCATGACAAAGACCACACACACATACACACAAAGTTTTTTTTACTTGCCATGACAATGTCTCTGGTGTGAGTTGGATCAGGACAGTTGTACAAATTAAGACTTTGAATATCATCATTGGAGTGCTTAATTTGTGCACAGTGTTTGGAATCTTTGAACGGATAGTTTTCCCGCTACTGTGCACCAACACGTTGGGTGGATGTGACCGTTCCACATCAATTTTTCCTCAACATAATTTGGCATCCGCGTCACCTATATAGGCGCCACCTTGGTGGGCTGACATCAGTTCTTTTCTTTTCGCGCCAGTCAAGCATTGATTGGTGAAGAGAACTACTCTCTGGCACTTTTTGACAGGATTTTTCAAAAATTTTGTCGACCCCTTTTTTGATCTGTAGGAATGTCCTGTAGGAAGAATTCAGGGTTCAAGTCGTGCAATGCCTGTAATCGGGCCATGTCAGTGACGGACCCCGATTTGGTCTGCCTGTGGTGTCTGGAGAGTGACCATGACTGCAGGTCGTGCATCGACTACTGGGCCATGGAACCGAAAGAAGGCTTTGAGGGAGCGGTCCCTGAAGCTGCTCGCGTCCCGGCATGCAACACCATACCCGACTCCTCGGAGATCACAGTCCTGGTTGAGAGGAAGATTCCGGCACTGCTCCAAGAGTCCCATGTGCTTTTCGTCCCACTCAAGATCATTGGGCACTCAGGTAAGAGGCACAAAAAACACAAGAAGTCAAAGCGTGCCTCAACTTCTCCCCCTATCAGCCGACACGATGTAAGAACATCGCCGTTCAAGGCCTCCCTCTCTGGAACCTGCGCCATCTCTCTGTGCCTCCCCACTTTTCCAGGAGCTGGAGCAACCTCCACTCAAATTAAGGATTTTTATGAGGCCATGCACCTCATTTATGAGAAGCCTGACCCCCCTCCAGTGCGCCTTTGGGGTTGGGGGGTGCCTATCTGGTTCTGTGTCGGCGGCTCCGGCCCCGATGGCCCCCCATAGATCCGGAGATGGATCCAAACCGGCGCCTGTCGTATCACTGCGGTTTTCATCGATGCAGGTCTTGACGCTGACGCTCCCGGCACCGCTGGCGCCCACTGGTGGCCCCAGCCCTATACTTTTACGATTACTGACGACACGGAGCCGCATTGACCGACACCGATTCTGGCGCCAACAAGACCAATAGGTCCTAGGTCGTTTCCTGAGCCTTATTCTGGAGGGCTAGGATTGGGAGAAGAATGGAGAGGTCGCTGGACCCTTTAGAGGGCTAGCCTTATGAACCGAATATGAACCGGTATGAGGAATTTGGTGAAGCCAGCGGACTAGATACCTCTCCTGATACTGGCATGCTTTCTCCCCCCACCGTGGCTATGGAGGAGGGAGCATATGGCGGCTGAGGTCCTTGACCTCCAGCTACCCTCTGTGGCGGTCAAGACTAACATCTTGGCAGAGGTGCTACAGCTGGTAGCTTCTTCTTTGTTTCCTTTGCTCCCTTTTAATGAATCCCTTACGGACGTTCTTCTGGTGACATGGTCCAAACCGAGCACAGGCGCTCCTGTGAACAGGACGATCACCCGTCGCCACCGACCTGCCCTGGGCGACCCAAACTTCCTCACTACCCACCCCACTCCAGACAACTTGGTAGTCCAAGCCTCTACCTCCCGTAGCGCACTCCCTGTCTCTCCACTGGACAGGTAATCTAAGAGACTGGACAGTTGGAGCAAGAAAATATTTTCTTCTGCCAGCCTTGCATTGCTGTCAGGGAACACAGCATGCTTATTGGGCCGTTAATCCCACTCTCTGTGGGAACGGTTACACAAGTGCTGCCACAGGTCCCGGAGGAGGCTGGGGCCATCTTCTCCCAAGCGGTAACAGACGGGAGGGATGCAGCAAAGTTCACCATTCGATGTGGCTTAGACATGGTCGACTCGCTGGGCAGAGCGATTTCTATGACCGTGGCTGTTAGACGTCACATCTGGCTGAGAACATCTGGCTTTTCAGGGGATGTCAAGGCTTCGCTCATAGACAGGCCTTTTGATGGCACCCATCTCTTCGGATACTTGGCAGACACGGCGCTGGAGTGCTTTAAGGACTCCCAGGCTACGGCCAAGTCCTTCAGCCTCTCAGCTGCTTCCCGCCCCAGTCTGCCATTCGCTCTTTTCATGCATACGGGAGGGGCTTTCCACCGAACCAGTCCTCAGCCAGCCACCAAGCCACACAAGTTCCACAACCTCTGCGCAGATGAGGGTGCAGTTTGTGCCGACCCTGTGAGTCGGGTAGCCAGAGGTCCAGTCAAGCAACCACCCCCCTGCAGCTTCAGCCTTCAACTCTCCTAGTCTTGTCCTTCAAGAACATGGGTGTTCAATTGGTAGCATATGCGGGCTCTGCATTGGGATCTGAAGTTCCAGAGGGCGTTGCATCAGGGGAATTTCTTTGACATGGTCCAGATCTCGGAGGGAACTGCACGAGACCTGCAGTGGTGACTAACGAACTGCGATTGCTTCAGAGACAGACCACTCTCCCTCCCCCAACCAGATCCCACAGTAGTGACAGATGCGTCACTTCTGGGTTGGAATGGCCATCTAGGAGAGGTGGAGATCAGAAGACTCTGGTCTCCAGCGGAATCTGGACTCCACATTAACATGCTGGAGCTCTGAGCGAACCGATTTGCTTTGGAAAAAATACTGTCTGAGCTGTGGTTCTTTCTACCCTAAAAAGACTAGTCCAAATTTTTCTGTTGCCTTTATATCTTTGCTTGCCCGTATCTTAACTGAAAACCTGCATTGACTAACCTTTGACCTGTTTTTAACCTATTCCTTTGTGAGCTTTTGCAATGTAACATGGTACCAGTATGTAAAATCAATTTAAACCAAGCTGTTTTTCTGGCATCTGGTTAGAATTTGCCAGTTACTGTGGAGCTTTCTGGAAATGTACAGTGCCAGATTATATTTGTATTTTTCACTTACCTTTGTAGTTCAACATTTCAACAATGATATTTTCACTTTATTACAGTGGTTCAGTATTTCTGCTTTGCTGTCATTAAGGGCAGATCTATTTTAGGGTGAAGTTTCATATTGCAGAACCCTCAGGCAATGAACATGACTATCACGCATTAAATAATTCTCAGTGCCATCTTATTCCTTTCACAGCTAACTTCACATATTGGACAAACTGGCTTTTATACATGAAGAAATAAGCATTCCAAATGCTCGGGGGTTTCTGGGTAAACAGTTTGAGAAGCAGGATTTTAGTCGTTTAGTGGTTACAGTTGCTGACTTTGGAAATTGGCAACCTGGGTTTCAGTCATGCTTGAATACCCTTTGTGTGTATCTGAGCAAATCACTTACTCTCCTTGTGACTAAAAATGTAATTAATGTGAAATGTAATTCAAATGTGCAGTTCTCCACTTGATGTACATAATCTTGTACTGATGTACAAAACTCTGCTACTGTGCAACTTTGTCCATGGTGTAGAAATAATAGAACAAACAGATCAAGTATTACACTTGTTTGAGATATCCTCTGAAACATTGCATAAGAGCACAGAGTTCCTGAGTCGTTTTTTAGGTATTGAGGATGTGATGGAAACAGTATGGGTCCTCATTCTCCCAATGCCATAACTTTGGTGGTGCATCTGATAATTAAGGGCCTGATTTAGAGTTTAGCGGATGGGTACTCCGTCACAAGCGTGATAGATATCCTGGCTGCCTTATTACAAGTGCATTATGTCCTTATGCACTTTCAATAAAGCGGACACAGTTTTGGCCTGGTCACTGTCCATAGTCAGAGTTATCTATTAGATCATCATTGCCTACACCTATGGAATCAAATTTATTTTTGGTCTGAAAGCTCAAATCAAAGTTTTAGTTTGGGCGGATGGATATCTGTTAACTTCAAACCCTCTATCTTGTGACTTTTTGGTTCTATCACCAAAGCTTAATAGTTAATACCTATCACTTAAAGAGATAGGTTTGATTTCCAGTAACCTTTTGAATCAGAATGGTGGGTGTTATGTCATTTTTTCTAGCTCAAGACTTTAAAAAAATGATTTGCTGGAATTAGTGTTTACTTGCTTACACACTAATTATTGTAAAGGTGCAATGGCACGATGATATATGGCATGGAATAAAATAATTCTGCAAAATGTTACTTCCCAGATGAATGTTTTTGTATGCTGAATTTTAATCAGTTTAGTGTGTTACAATCCAGCTAATAATACATTCATTTATCATGATAAACCTAGAACTAACCATTACGTGAAGTGCTTGTTTGTCAACCAACATGGTATTTGGGTTTTTGCATTTTTTCATAAGTATGCAACTTTCGTCTGCGCTAGAATGATTTTAATTGCAGCTTTTCCTCCTGTAATTTAATTTGATTTACCTGTAAGTGTGAACTACTTTAGCATATCCAATACTCTTAGTAAAAAGAAGAGTGTTTTTATATCACGTTCTTGCTTTTATATTGTTGATTGTAAATAATATTTAGAATGCAGTGGCGGCTCGCCGAGGAGTGGTGCGGGGCGGTGAGGCGGGGCGGGGAGGGGCAGGGTGGGGGGTAGTGGACTCGGACTTACGACGGACAGAACTCCCTCTGAGTTCTGTCCGTCGTATGTCCGAGTTCACTACCCCCACCCTGCCCCTCCCCCACCCCGCCCCACCGCACCACTCCCTCGGCGAGCCGCCACTGTTAGAATGACCTGTTAACCTGTTTGCCCTCTTGGCATCGTTGTGTATCATATACCTACCTGGTATTCTTTATTACAAGTTCAGTTAGTCTGGTAACAGTCTGTTTTTTTAGTGAAGGAACCAATGGCATCTCACCTCACCTGTCCTTTTGATTCCCCCTGGAGGACACTGTTTGCAGATTTGTGTAAACAGTGTCTAATAGTCTACTACCTCCCGCTTGTCCATGCTGGAAATTGTCAAATAGTTATCTACAGGTCTTGGCTTGATTTAAAGGGAATACAAGATTATTCCTGTAAAAACTCGTTTGAAGTTAGTAAAATTGCCAGTGGTGGATTGTAGAAAGTGCAATAACAGATGTACTCATTTTCTTTTATTTACAGAAATGTAGGAAGATGCAATATTTGGATAAAGTTTGCCTTTTCTCTTTGGGCACTGTAATGTTGATCCATGTCTACTGGTAGTTTGAAAGTTATATTCTTGGAATTAGACTACTCCAATATGATAGGGCATCCTCTATCCCTTGGACAACAAGGCCCACTTGAGGACCTTTTTGTTTGTGTTTTTTTGTTATTTGTAATATGCTTCCATATGTCAAATTTGGTGCTTCATTTTGGGGTGATGTTAACTGTTTGATGGATAGACTACAATATGGATGATGTTTTTAGTTGGAAGGCTGGTTATGGTCAAGAGGTATTTAGGACCTCCTTGCTATCAGTTGATCTTTGTGTTTCAGGATGGGCAGAGAAGGGTAGGGTACATATTAGGTGTTTATGCACTTATATTTCCTACATAACTGACTGGTATTTCAAACATCCAATGCATTTGCCCGTTCTTTACTGGATTGTAAGGAATTTTACATTGCTTTAGTTAGCTTTCATCAACAGTTAAGGGAAATAATATGTATTAAATGAGAATACTATAAAGGCACAAATGAATGATTTCACACAACAATACGGGATTTGAAAATAGTGCCAAACGCATTTCACAGGAAGCCATGTTTATAGTTACAGAATGATTCTTTTCCAATAGAACTTAAGCCTCAACATCATTGTGAATATGGAAACAGATGACATGCTATTTAACCTATTTATTGCAGGTTTTAAGAACTTTGCATCCCTGCACAACACCTGGGGATGTACAGAGTTTAGACACGGCGATTGCAGGTGTGATCTTCAATTTGGTGTCATACATCCCAGAACTTGGTTGTCCGCTGGAGAGGCGGAGTTCGGGCTGATTTATATAAATTGTCACATCTTCCATATGGTCATTCTTCGGTTTCAATGTGTACGTTAGCTCAGTAGTTCCAGTTGGACCTTATAGGGGCTGGGTTGGGAAGAGAAAATGCAACTAGTGACTGTGTATGTTTTTAATATCTAGTGCTCCTTCAATTAATAATAGCTATATAATTTTTATAATTTGTACTAAAATAAATTAAGATGCTACAAGTCATTTACAAATAATTACTGTTATTTGCGTTTGATTGAAATGATATTTGGACATTGTCCGATTTTATCTAAGTTTTGAAGTTGAAATAACCTCTACACTTGCTATCTAGGAACAGCAAACCACCAACTGCAAACCATCTTTCGTTAGCACAGGATGTTGTTTTGAACATCTGCAAGTTACATTCAGTTACTGCCTACCCTTGCATGGCCTGGTGCGACCACATTATAATGGCCCATTGAATTGCACTAGACCCAGGCACAGAACATACAATAAATGAATGTGATGTTATGAAACGACTCCAAGCTTTGCATCTCAAATCATTGCGTAAGGTATACTATTTCTTTGCAGACTCTGACTTTGAGTGGCACTGTTTCATGCCAAATATTATCAAATAAAGTTAGATACATTTCCTTCCCTTAAGATGTATATCTTATAATTTATTAATATGATTATCCTACCTCCTGTTAGATTTTACGTGGACCTAAAGAGTACTAGGTTTCCACCATGCATCACTAATCAGATTGCACTATTTTGTTTTGACCGTGAGCAAGGATATAATTCTGATTATTTCATATGTATACATATGTAGAACATAAAATAAGATTAGAAAATATGTGTGTTGAGATGTATTTTGAAGTTGTGTTGGTTCTCAACTAATCACAGGTTGAGTCAGAGAGAATTCCAGAGTGCATGATGCAGCAGGGAGAACAGCTAGCGTTATAACCTATTTTTTTTTATAGCAAGAAACTATACAAAGATAATTATTCCTGTTTGTACAGATCAATAATTCATGTAATTGTTGGAGGATTGATGATGTGTGCAAAAAGTTGACAACATCTATCATTTCTCTGGCTGCCTCCTTAAGAAGTGCTTCTAATTTATTCACTGCCTTCGTCAAGTTGGTGATAGGACATAACAGTGATCCACTTTACCAGTGGCAATGGTCTGGCATAAGAATATGACATCACAGTGAGCCCACTAAATGACACATTACATGGGCTTCAACCCTGCTCACAAAGATGCCTTATTATTTGTATCAGTGAGTACAATTCAAAAGCCAGCTTTCAATGACTTTTTGCAGTAAAGCATCTATCAGTGCTGACAGTTTTTTTTTAATATCATATAGTATGTTTATAAACTTGACTTTTTCATGGAGCACTAGGCTTGAAGGTGAACAGACTTAGACTGTCGCCTGCTCAGCTTTTCTAAGGTACCGCTAATGCACAGTTAACAGTGTACTTCAAAACACCTTTCCTATGTTGCGAGCAACTTTGTTTTTTTAGCTTTGGTGATGCGCACCTCACACTCTTTTGTAATCTAACTAGTTGTACGTGTAATTGGGTATTACTTTAAAGACAAAAAACACTCCCATATTTCCAGAGCCTTGAAGGTCGGAAAATCTGATATCTCAGCCGGTGAAAATAATGCGATCCTTAGTCTTGAAGTAACAAGAAAGCTTATATGTCAAGTAAACATATGCATCCAGACCGGGCTTCTCCAACGAGTAGCTCGTGAGTTACTGGCTGCTCTCCAGTTACCTGTAATTACCACTCCTGTGTGCTGCCGAGGCTTCTAAATTAGAAGCTTTTGTTTGATTGAAATAATATATGTATACCAAAATTGAGAGTGTGCTTTCGTGAGGAAAATGTGTATTTTCAGAATTCATAAGCTGATGTTTGGAAAAAATAGCTGGATTTCAAAAACAAATTTAGAGTTGATATTTGAATGAAGTAGGGTGGTCAGATTTTTTAAATCAAAACCCAGGACATTTTGCAGAAATAGAAGAAGGACTACAGTTTTTACATCAACTGGGGGGCACACAACGACAGTGCTCATCATCAAAACTCAAAGGATAGACTAAGGAAATAACTAAAATGCAATTTTTAAAACCAGAATCATGTCTATTTTTGTATGGCTTTTTGATAGCAGTTATTAATTAGTTCTGCTTTGGAATACTTAAAAACGTGTCTCCCCCTGCTTTCAGTTAACCCTGTCTAAAAACTGGGACATGAGCCAAATTTGCCAAAATCTGCTGGGACAGCTGGTGAAAAACTGGGACTGTCCCGGCAAATACCTGTAACCTTAGCAATGGGTAGACTTACTATTAATATTATTACCTTGGTGCTAGGGTCACTGCAGCCATGACTATTATGTATTACCCATGTAGAGGCATTCCAAATTGACGAGGCTTTTTTTTCACATTACTGCAGGCAACCCGGCATGATGCACTGAGGTGAGCGGTGCTGTAGTCCTACCTGAGGTGGCCACTAACGTAATCTTCTTTGATGTGGTCTCTCCTACAAATTAATAATGTAGGTAGCTCAGGACGATTTTCATTGAACATAAATTGCTCTTATTACAGAAAGGGTTAGAGACCCTGATCCAGACAGTGTAACACCACAATACAAACACAACACACTATCGGGCTCTAACTAAGCAGGGTGTCTAATACAGTAAGCATGCATGAACTGTGAAACAGGCATGCTGCAATAAGCATGTATGGTGTAATAACCTAGTCTTAATTAGTGTCTCTAACTTTTAAAGCAGAGTTAAAGCTTATTAATTTGTTGGTGAACTCTGCTTAAGAGTTTGTTTATAAAATATATTTCGAAGATAAATTAATACCTTTATTCATGACCATTCATTGACTTATCATATAGTATTCTCCGTTATGTGATTCTTTTCTTTCCTCTGCTGCAAGTGTACACTTGTTCTTTTTAATAAACAATTTATGTCTGCCATTTGTGTTTGCTGATAAATGCTGGACAATAAAATCAGGTTGTAAATTGATCTAATTATGTTTCCTCTGTCATGGGAAACAATGTCGTAAACTCCAAATTACATTTTATATGATTTGTTTATGTCCAATACAGTCACTACAAATCAATCTGTGGTTAGTAGCCGCTTTGTCATATTTCAGTGTTGATTAAATCATTTCACACTTGATTGTATGTCTTCCATTTATATTAAGACACACACACACACACGTTATTTAATCTAAACTATTCAGTTAATTAATTTAGATAATTTATTTAAAAAAAAACTATATTCTAGGACATAAATGTAAAAACCACTGGAATGGCGTAGCTTGGAGGAAAATTGTGACATGCTTTGTATACGTTGGGTGGAAACTGTTACTCTCAGCTACCGCAGTCTGTTGCTTTGAAATACTGTGCTTTATAACCGGTTATAGTCTCATATGTTTGTGTTTGTGTCTTATATATACCACTGAAATTCACCGGTTATGGTTTGTAATGCACACAATGCATGGCACATTGAATGTCACCCACATTTTCTTCTCTTCCTAAACTGACTTTTCTTTCTTGTATCACTGCCAATGGTTGTTTTGTGGATGGCAGGTGACATTAGCAGGACCCACAAGTCAGTTTTTAACCGTGTTTTTCCAGTGAATTTCAATGGATTTTCTATAGTACATTTTATTCCCAACCCCCTTTTTGCATGGTTTCTCGCCTTGAGCAGTGGGTGATGTCTGCAGAGTCTGGCCTGAGGCTGGGCCATTGTCAACCCAGAGCAAACACCCAACCCTCAACTTTGATCGTGTGCAGCAGGGTTTGGCCTGTAACCAGACCCAGTGCCCAACCCAACATGGGTGTTCAACGTCCACTTAGCACCTTCCCCACTGTGTATGGCCTTTGACTCTCCCACTCTCTGGTTTTTCTAAAAGGTAAAGGTGAAGCTTTAAGTGCTTTTCAGATGCTATAGTCGTTGGGGACATAAGGAAGAAGCGAACAAAATACTTTGAAATATAGTAATAATGATGAAGAAACATTGCTTATCTCGGGCCACAAATCTAAATGTAGGAATTTTCATCAGGATTGTTGCTGTAGATTGCAACAGGTGATTAGTCTTGTAAAATATTTGGTGGTTACCGAGTAAGACATTTAAGATGAGGGAGCATTTTTAAGCCAGTATGAATTGTTTGAGTAAATTGTTCTGAGAAGCTCCAATACAGCCTCAAAGTTTTTTAAACCGAATATCAATTTATTGCCTTTACTCTTCATCCTCTGTAGACATTTCAGATGGCCACCTGGTAAGCCAAGATGCAAAGTAATAGTGCAATCTATGGGGCTGATTACGATGGTGGAAGGACCGCCACTGCCAGCCCGGCGGTGGTGATCCTTCCGCCATCTGACAGCAATTTTCCCACCGCCAAATTACGATGGCGGTGGGAATCGCTTTCGGACCGCGGCGGTCGCAAAGACCATCTGCCACGGAACCTCCACAGGCAATCGTTTCGATTGCCTGGCGGAGCGGTCAGCATGCCTAAAATGGTGGCGGTGCCTAGCAGGTACCGACCGCCAAATTACGATGGTGGCGGAAGCCAGCCTTTCCGTGGCGGGTAAACCGCCATTGAAAGGCTGGTGGAGATTGGTTTCGGGGGCCCGTTGCGGGCCCCCCTTGTTTTGGGGGGGAGGTGTGGGTGCACTGGGGGGGTACCCATGGTACCCCCCAACATTTCACTGCACCAAGTGGCAGGCACCATGTGGTCCCTGCCACGTAGTGCAGTGAAATGCGCAACATGTCATTTTAACTTCGCGGCGGGTGCTGCTTTCAGCAGCATCCGCCACAATGTTAAAATGCAAGATGCGACCGTCATGGTGGTGGTCGCATCCTGATTTGGTGTGCGGGACCACCGCATGTATTGTGGATGGTCCCGGTCTCCACCACGATGGCGGACGGACTCCAGTCCGTCCGCCATCGTAATCAGCCCCTATGTTGGAATCTACCATAGCATATCTACCTAAGATGCAAGTCAAAATGTCATTTAACAACTTCAGTTGGTTAAAACCAGTACTGACAATAGCATTTGGGTGAGAGGATGTTCCCATATCAAGGCCAAATCAAGGCCAAGAAGGACCCCAAGATTATTCACTGCCTTTTTACACAGAAACAGCTGCAGTTTTTGTTTGATACAAAGATTTGACTGTTTCTTGCCTGTATCTAAACTTACTACCTCATTGTGAAAAGAAGGTACACTTTATTCAAAATTGTAGACATTTAAAAAAAACAGCTCCAGGACTGGTTTTAAATTAATCTATTGGATAAAGCACCTCACCTATACCTAATCAGGATACTGCAGGTTTCTGCAGAGTTCCTTGATCATATAGAGGCAAGAGGTCTCCGACCTTTATAAGTCATGGAGCTCCAAGGATATTTTATTCCTTATAGCACATTCTCAATTAGCATACACCGTTCATAAACAGACATATCAAAAATGAAATGGAAACTCTTTGCACACCTATTAAAATAAATTATATTTATGATCGAAATATGCAGACACCATCAAGTTTAGCAAATGATAACTAATGATATTAATGCCATTAATAACCTCAAAATGAATAATGTTGAAAAATGACACATAGTCTAATCATATTACCACCAGGCACTCATACCAAATAGGACCAATTTAAAAAAATTAAGTCTAAAGTTTCCATAATAAAATTCATATTTACAGCTGAAGCTACAGTGGTTTGCAGCCAATAGTTTCGGCAGAGCTGTAAGATACAAAAAGATGCAAAAAATGTATATTTATGTTACCTTGTTGCCATTTCCTTCCCATATTTAATGAAGAGACCATTGGCAGCCTGACCCTTCTGTGGTAGTAGTCCAGGCAGGCAGTAATGCAGTTTTATTGTTTCTGTCAATGGGACCCTTCTCCTCCACTCAGCCTTGACTAAACACAAACGAGTTTCAGCAGAAAATGAAAACAGTAATGAAGGCTGTTTCATGCTGTGCGATTGTTCCAGGTAGACTCGACTCAGCTGGCATTGCCGTTTTAGAGCAGTGTTCTCATCATGTGAATATGTTTTTGCTTTTTATCAGCAGCTCCTTAAATTGTTCTTCAAATCATAGCATACATGCCAACCTCCCACTAGTCTCCCACCTCCTGATTCCTGTATGCAAAAACCCGATTCGTCGACGGGTTTCTGCCTACAGGGACCGGTCTTGTGTGACTTGAGTATGCACTGCCAGAAACCTGTTCCTGCAGGCCAGTGTACAAAATTTTTGCCACGCTCTTTCTGCCTGCTGTGCTCCTGACAGTTACAAATTTCTTTTGCAAGTTCCATACATGACTATAGACCCGATTAAGTCCTCGCCCTCAATAGAAGTCAATGGGAGAAGTACATTCTCCAGATTTTTTTTTTTTAAATCTCCCGCTTTCCTCTTCTAAAATCTTGGCTTGTATGTCATAGGGAAATTAAAGTGAAGGGATCGCTAGACCAACAACCTTCCGGTCATCTCACTCAAGTGAGAGAAATCAGAAAGAAACTGTATGATGGCAGGGCCTGAAGAAGTTATTCTGACATCCCTAGTGAACTGTAATAAACTACTACAGTCATGTCTTTTACTTATTACTGGCAAGTTCTGATGTCACGAATTGCTTAGTATAACATAAAGTCCATGTATTTCTATCTATATTAACCGCTTTGCCGCGATCGGAATTCCGCCCAGGTGCTGGACATTCCGATCGCGGGTGTGGTCGTGACGAGCTCAGCTCGTCATGCGCACAGCGCGACCGCGCAGCATGACGAGCTGAGCTCGTCATGAGCACCGAAGGGGTTAAATTATATATTATATAAGACAGAGGAGTTAAGTGACCCTCGTGGAAAACCCAACGGGATACTCAAAGATGGAGAAGCAATATACCGAAAGGAAGGTTACAGTCAGAACGGAAATGCCTCTGACTAAATTGAGGATGGGGATGACATTTTTTTTTTCTTTTTTTATCTCCCATTAGAAATTTTGCTTGCACTTACAGCAAAAAGTGCTGCAAGGATTTCAGCAAACTTGGCATGGCATGAAAGTAGAACTTCACTCAGAAAGTGTGCTTTTGCTGGTTCAGTTTAAATCCGTTCAGTAGTTTTATGAAATTTAAGCAACAGCTTCCGCCCAACACACACAAAGCATGTCAGTGTTCAGCCAAGCTATATAATTTCAGTGGCTTTTACATTTATGTCCTTTAACATAATTATTGAAATGAATTGGCTCAGTAATTTAAATTAAGTAGCTTAAGCATTTGTGTGCCTAAATTTAAATAAGAGTAGGGGTGGGTTAAACTCATAGAATTTGACTCAGTGGAATTATGCGGATTTACATAAAAACTCAGCGAGATTCCGCAGAGTTCCATCAACGGGCGTAAATATGCATATTGTGCTGCTTGTGCTATGATATAGCACCGGTAGTGTGTTCTGTGCTGAAAAATCAGGGCGAACGCCACCACTCGGTGCGCCGGAGTGCGCAGCTGCTGAAGTTGATTTTGTTGCAGCTGGAGTAGATTTTCTACTTAAGTGGCAGCCTTCTGACTGCGAACGGTTGCGACTGTCCTCATTAGAAAAATGTCATCAGATGTTCCCCTAGCGACCAGAAATCACGCTAGGGGACGCCAAATTTCTCTTGCCAACTTACCATTATGTAGTTGCGTGCGTGAACAAAATTCCTTCATGCGGTGATTGGCAGAATTTGGCTGGAACTCCACCTTACAAGAAATCCAGAATATTCCGCCCACTCCTATAAAAGAGTTACAACAAAATGCTAAAGGTTATAAATATAATTTAGACTGTGAAATATAACAAAGTTCCTACCGAAAATGAATAGTTGTATAGTGGCTGTATTGGACATAAACAAATCATATGCAATGTAATTTGCAGTTTATGACATTGTTTCTTATTACATGCAAATCATAATTAGATCAGTTTACAACCTGATTTTATTCTCCCTTTGCTTCTTTGGGGACCACTGTGATGCTGTTTGGGAGGTCGGAGGTAAGCCAAAGGAGGAGCGTACCAATATGGATAAGGCAAAGGGTTTTAAATTTAAACCTGTGCTTAACTGGCAGACAGTGAAATTACATCAGTTCAGGTGAGAGGCTGAAGCTTTTCTTCAAACTAAAGATGAGGGTGAGAAATGATTTTTGCTCTCTGGAGCTTGTAGATTGTTTAGGTGATGAATCCCTTGAAGATTCCATTGTAATAGTTAATGCAGGTAGGAGTCACTGCAAAGATTTAGTCAGTATGGTCATAAGTTATCAATAACAGGAAAACCCCTAGAAGGAGCTGAATGTGGTAGAACATGTATGTGGTCATTTTATTTCTATACTACAACTTGAAGAAAATTAATAGGTGACTGAGCCTATTTTCGGCAGTTGTGGGCTGGTAGGGACATTAGTAATAGGTCAGTCTAATGTGAGTCCCATTCACTCACTAAAGCCTATTAGCATGGTCTGTGTTTTTTGTTCAATAAGGCGTAAACTGTTTTGACTCATCATTCATTTGTCAGACACGGGAGAGAGCTGCATTTACCATGGTCCTAATGTATTCTGATCTGGGTCAGGCTGTTGTTGGTGTACATATGGTAGCCAGTGTTGTGGTCATGATGATGATAGTAAGAGGATCCTTGTAGGCATTAAAGTTGACCACAGAGAAGAAATCCTTGATGCATGCACATTAGAGTTGACCACAGAGAAGAAATTCTTGATGCATGTAGCAGGTCACTGGTGGTTTCAGAGAGAAAGTGAGCATTATTCAACTGCTAGCTGTGAGCTGAATTGCTTGAATTATTGAAGTGCTTTTCCGTCAGTATCAACAGAGACATTCAGTCAGGTGAACGAAAGGCTATTGAAATGTTAAGGTGAAACAAGGTAAGGCCTCACCTGACAGATGGCAGCACCTTTCTACTGATCATTAAGTTGGTTTAGGGCTCCTACAAATGCTTAGGCCTGACTGAACACCACTGAGGGGTTTCTTTGTTTCAGTGCGGATAGTAAATTAGGAGGTTACATGTTTGAGACTATAATTAGATAATAGATCAGAGATAAATATGACATCTAAGTCTGCATTTATTTTCTTTAGCAGCAGAGTTAAAACCAACATGATTTTAGTCATGAAGGGAAATCACTGCTGTCAAAAATGCATTTCATAAATTGAGTGATTGGCTGAGGTTGATAGTGTTGGCATTCTATACGTTTATGGTAACGCAAATGCTGCAACGTTATTATTTAAGTGATGTTTTCCTATGAGACTGGAGCAAAAGCAAAGATGGAGAAATGTGTAAAGATGATGGTTGTTTTTCCATCATTTGAGGTCAAAGGTTTTAACCTGATGAGCATGCTTCTTATCATAGTAGATAAAAAGGGAAGCTAATGTTTCTTCAACTTTCCTAATTTTGTGGCTAAGCTATGACACAATCTAATATTTTGGAAGTGTGAGTAGTAGGGACATTTAAGGATTTGAATATCGCGGTATCACAATTTCTTCCAATTACCAGAGGCAATTCATTTCCTCAAAGACATCAATTGTTATCTCTCTTATATATCTTGTAAATTTGGTTCATTTTTGTTCAATGTAATATTTTGATTGATTTAGTATAAGTTACTGATATAATACTATTACACACTTTCAGAGAATTAGTCTGTATGTGATGGAGTTAACTATTTTAGTGGTTCTGCATCAATATCACATTCTAGAATCAATCTGTTTGTTTTGATTATTTAGATTTAGACAAAGTACTTTGCATGTGGTTGTCTTTCCTGCAGTTCTTCCAGTTGGCTCTGTGTTTAAGTAAATCCTGTTCTATTTATTTAACATGATATGTGATACACTATTATGCAATGGTATAATGGGTTAATCTCTTTGCAGTGAAAGAAACTTTACCTAACATTTCTACACCAATAGTACATATTGAGATGATTACCATATTGTTAGCTTCGGAAGAACTTAAGGAAATGTATGTTTATTTTAATAAGACCACACATTTAGAGATCATTGTTGGTCACCAGGAAGACATCTAGACTTTGTTTCTTTAAATGGATGATACTACCTTTCAGAACATTACAGGAAACTATACAGAATATTTAGAGGGATTCCAGATCTCATTATTACATTGTTGTTGAAAATTATTATGTGAGTCAATATTAGATTTGCGAGTTAAAATGTGTTTGTTTATATTTAGAGATCCATATTGGTCATTGGGAGGACATCAAGGTGTTGCTTCTCAAAATGGATGGTACCATTTTTCAGCATATTAAAGAAAAAGATACTAAATATTTAGTTCCATTCTGGATCTCATTATTACATTGTTGTTGAAAAGTGTTAAGAGAGTCAAAACGAGATTGATTTTTATGCACACCAAAGTATAAAACAATATAATGACAACTTTCACTTTAACTATCATTCAGCAAAACATACTAGTTAGCTGATTTAGTAGCAATATAAATTGGTCTCAAAACATCCCTTATTCAGCCTGTATACTAATTACAACTGATTTAGCAATATTTAGAATAGTGTACATTAATTTGTACTTCGTTGTTTGAGTCCCATTTGATGCAGTAATGTACCTCTGTCAACTTGTTTATTTCATATATAGACTCCTGTCTTAAACAGAGATATTTGTTTGGAGATTTATTAAGAAATAGCTCCATCCTTAAATGTTAAGTGGCATAAATGAGGCGTATGGTGTTGGTGCATTTTGATATATCGGATAAAGTTCCCTCACCAGATTTTAAAAGGATTATGTAAGCCACCAGGGAGTTCCTTAATAAGGCCATGGAACAAGATGGCTACTTGCAATATACTTTTCAAGTACAATTCATGATATTTAATGCCTTATCTTAGAAAAGGTATTAAATACCATGAATGGTACAAGAAAAGTATTTCAAGTGCACATCTTTACTCTTCCCCCAAACTTCTATTAAGGCCTTGCTTACTTGTGCCTCTATTTGTATTTGATTAAACACTGAAAAATGCAGCACATGAACTGGTGTAAACACACTTAAAACATTGTGATTTATGTCACTATCAAAACCTGCTCTGTAGAACCATGTAGATATATTCCAGTCATAGTGTACTGAGTTCAAGCAGTATAACAAATAAAAAACCTGTTATATGTATCTCCTGATCATAAAGTGGCTCTTAATTTTAGGAATGAAAGTACGAAAGAGAGGAGAAAAATTGTTATTCATTTTAATTGTTAAAGTGACAATTGTAGTTGACTTTCTATTCTTTCTGGCTATTTCAGGCAGGTGCATTGTGATGCCATAGCTGAACTGTAATTTATTATCACAGTGGAGTAGTGATGTCATTTTCTTATTACAGATGAGTAGTGGTGCTACAAGTATAGAGTAACCTTAAAATTAGCAACATGTTTTGCACAGCTATCACAAGCATCCTTATATCACAAGTGAATAAGGACTAGAGAAGGATAGGGAGATAAACTTATTACAGTGGCATTTTATACAGGCAATGAACGTCACATCCACTTTTAAGAAACCTTTTACTGTAAAATCATCAAAGGTTACATTTAGCAATACTAATCATGTATTACTAATTTGTTTAATACAAATCCCAGCCCCTATTCTCCACATTATTATGTTCCTATATGTAGGGACATCTCTGTTAGCCTACATCCCTGAGAACCTTTCAACTATATGTTGCATCAAAAGCCTAATAATGTTATCTTTCAACCGCATGACTTTTCTGTGAGCTTAATCGGTGTCTAGTGCTTAAAAACATTTCCATTAAAAAATCCCTCTGGTTGTGATTCGTTTTCAACCCACACAGAGAGGCCAGGGATTTATAGATTAGTCTGCCTTCCCTTTCTTTCAAGTGCTCAACCCATGCCAGTGTTAACTGTCACACCTAAGTGAAGGCAGGAAGTTATAGGTAGAATTCTCAGATACCTGATATTCTGCGGCAATGATTCTGAAACATGTTTCATTCATTTTAAGCAAAACACCATTGATATTCATACCTTTGACCTGGCCCATATCATGAATCAAAGCTGCCCTTGTTGTTTGAATATCAGTTATCTTCATTACAGTCCTTGCATCCGTCTAATGCAGTTGTTTTCTGGCAAGCATACATAACTTGCAGATGAGTTAAAATAAAGCATTAGTAAACATTATTTTGAGTTTTTCATTATTAGTATTGCATAGGGTTTTATATTTAGAATCTGAAGGCCACTTCCAATAGTTAATCCTCTGCCGCACTGAATCTTTTGTTATAGTTAGATATTTGCAGACTACCTGAGAGGGGTGACTCCTATCTGAGGATTCAGTAATGATATCTGCTCTGGTATATCTCCATCACCTAATCAACTCCCACAAATACTGCTTATTGTCCAGTATCAATAGCATGATCATGCCTTGTTTCACTGAGCTTCTTGCAGTCACCATTTGTATAAATTCTGGAAAAATATTATCATGGGGAAATGAAGAAGTTAGGCTGCTTCGGGTGCAAGTACTGCTGCCTCTACTTTATTCAACAAAGAGAGTGAGCAACCTGATAAAAGACTCAATGTGTCAGATCTCTTGAGAGTTTGAAGGCCCCTTTTCAAAATAGCAGATGTATCAAGAAATGCAATGTCCAATGTTGTTTGCTTATCCAGAATGACATGCTTTTCACAAAACACTCTAAACTATGAAACTGTAAAGGAAGCAAGGGTATTCCATTATTCTGACATCACTGTCAGACTTCCCCCTTTTTGCTATCCCTCCCATGTTTTTATTTTATTTCATATGCTTTACACAGTTGCAAAGCATGCTGCTGCCTCATTGATTGGTTTGGGTATGGTTAAATGTGCTTTAACATAAAACAGATGATAAGTCTCACTTAAATCGCCCCAGTACATTGAATAGGAATAAGTGCCAGCCTGCCTGTTAGGCCTCCTACTTCATCCCAGAATTTTAGAAGTGTTTTAGTGTGCATTTACTTTGTTTTATAGAAGTTTATTGCTTGATGCCGCTTATGACTTTTGCAATTTCTTAAATCAATATTCTGATGGACTAAAATGCTCATATGTTATGTCACAGGTCAGCACATAATTGAGTAATTGACTTCTCATCCAAAGTTACAAAAACGTATCTAACTGTTCAATACCTTTCCCACCAATGACCTCTTCTCATACTGGTCAGTCAGTTACATATCATTATGCGCACAATTAGCTAGTGCCTGATGAAGTGTGAATAGATGATATCTTTCATTTGTTTCAAGCCCTCACCCTGTGGTATTTAGTAGTTAATTAGATTAATGTTAGTTCAATATTGCAATAGTGAAATAATGCTTAGCACATAACAAAATATCCTTTTGAGCATAGGTAAGTCTTTCACTGACCACTATGTGATTTTCGATGATGGTGCCAGGTTGTATTTTAAACATACTTTTTCCACCTCTCAGTTTGTCCCAATTTATTTATTAGCAAAACCTTTTATATGCTGATTTGGGTGCCCATTTGCAAGTGAAAGTCTGACAGCTTTCTTAAGAAAGCCACAAAACATGCTTCAGCCACTCTAGTGTAGTGAAGCAATGGCAAATATCAGGTGTACAAAGTTTTACATGACAGAGATTTCATTAAATAAATTAAGAATAAACCGAAATGAAGTATAATGCATTGCTATGCTAGTGCATGCCCTTGATTAACTACAGTTAAGGAAGTAGAATGCATTGCTGTGCTATTGCATGCCTTTGATTTGCTACAATTGACTGATGGCTCATATAATCATTATTCTATATGTCATCATATGACTGAACATAGTTCTAAATATTTGTCTCTCAATCTAATTTTAGAGTTTTTTAAATTATATTTTTAAATATCTAAGTATTATAAGACCAAAATAGAATGCATGAGGAGACAGTTTGTAATATGTTGCAACTATTCAGGGTCAAAGAGGTCATGTTCGATATAAATATAAATGTAGCTTCAGTGAGGGAATGCTTGTGATTCCCTTATGCAGAAAAATAATAATGAAGGAGAGGAGGAAAGAGTCTGAGAAAAAGAAGAATTTGATAGTTGTTGAAAGGAAAGACAGGCAGAAGAGGGATTGAGAAGTTCACGTCTTTCATTATAAGTGATACATGTTATAACCTCACAGGGTGGACGTTTTGATCTATGCCTAAATCTAAATACATTCAGTGGTACAATGGCAGACCACAAAGAAGGAAACGGAGGAGGAACAAGACAAATCAGAGGGAAGGAGACCAAACCAGGGTCAATGACCATGAAAGTCCATGTGCCGGGAAGGGTGGGGTACATTATCAGAAGGGGGAGACGACCTTTACATCGCAGTTATCACACCGCGATGCCATTACAACGCGGTCGTTACAACGACCGCGTTGTTACCACGCAAAGCCATTACTACGCAAGTCATTACATCGACTTGCAGTAGATGGCGCGCTAACATTAGGAATAGTATAGTTTACTATTTCAACACCTTCCCTACTGTTACATAGGCTGGAGTTAGAATAGTAATTTATACATTTCTAATGTCAGCGCGCCATCTACTGCAAGTCGATGTAATGACTTGCAAAGTAATGGCATTGCGTGGTAACAACGCGGTCGTTGTAACGACCGCGTTGTAATGCCACGCGATGTAATGACTCGCGTTGTAACGAGTCATATTCATCAGAAGGTGGTGTTTATCGTGGTTTTGTCTGTTACATATTGACATCTAGCTTGTCCCATAGAAAGTGGGCATTTTCTGCCATAGAGTTGCTCAATTGTATCTGTTGCAGCATCTAACTCAAGTGACCCACTTCTCTCTAGCGAGAAATGGCAATCTTTCACACTTTTCATTTGACTTAGAACTGATTTGGAAAAATCAGGGAGAAGATTGTTCATGTTCTGCACTGAATTTTGATGTGTAAGGAAGCACCCAGATGTGAACAGCAATATATAGGAGAAGCTACTTTGAATATGCTTATTACTTCCTTCAGTTCAGAAGAGTCACATTTTCTTGCAGTTAAAAATCATGTGGAGAAGGTCTCCCTTCTCCTCTTTAAAGTGCCTGCATTTATACAATGGGATAAGGCCAGTTCTAAACATTAACCTTGGAATCCAAGTATGATGTGTATGTATGAAACAATATTGAGCTATGAAATGTAACAGGGCTATTGGGTAGGGATCTTCTTCTTCCCTCAACCAGAATCCTCTGACTTTTTGATCTCTTGCAGTTTGCACAGTTTAACTTTCAGGTTGCTTTTGTAAGACCAGTTTAATGTTTTCATTTTATGGAGTTTGTTCACAGAGAGGCATATTGAATGTTTCCTGATCTTAGGCAAATTAATGTGGGAATGAGTTGTCCCACAACATTTTGATGTTTTTAAAAAGAATTTTTTTTTTTGCTTCTGCTAATTCTCTTTTGCAAAAAGATATTTGACATGGTAGTATTTACGGATTTGTTTTGCTCAAATGTCAGTGCCCACACTGAAGCATTTGCCGCCAGCTGTAATGCTGACAGCAATTAAGCCCACAAGCCTAAGGGAGCATGTAAATAGATTTCAATTAAAGACCTATGGAAATTGACAACTTCATATTGATATAAAACAGCAATCTCCAGAAATGCTAGAGGATTGAGTAGAATCTGATCTCCAGCAGGAGTCAGTTCCAGACTAAGCACCGTGCATATCAAGGTTATATTAGTAAATAACCCAAAATCAACATAAGTTATGGTTGTACATATGAGAAATTAAAGCAGTCTGTTGATGCCCACCTGAGTTCTAAAAGACATATGAACCAACTTTCATTGGATGTGGTGCCTCACTGAAGAATTTTAGTCCAAGTCTCAAAGTCAACTGGTGAGCCACTTTTATTACAAGCTTTCGATATGACAAATGCATGGAGACAAGAATATGACCACTAGAGCACCACAAGATGGGAAACATCTAACGTGACTACAAATGCACTCTTCGATTATATAATTATGCCTGCATCAAAAATTCCCAAGTAGGCTAAGGTCCTGAGGGTCAGTAATGTTTCAAACACAATTAATCAAAGTCAGGTCTCTCTGGCCTAAATCTCAATGACTAGGATATTACTTGCTTCTTTTCTACTTAGTTCTGCAAAGGTTGCAACCTATTTGGCTCTATCTACAAGGAAACCATAGCCAAGCTATCTGACTATTTCATGAATTCGACATCTAGTGTGCCAGAACAACAGTTATTTATATTGACATAAATAAACAATGACAGCAATAAAGATTATCTGTTGCTTATATCAGCCTCTATTCTTACATACATGTGTAAATTCATGTCAACGTGTTGGATCATCACCTGACGCAGTGAGACTTACGACTGTTGCTGCCTCTCCTGTTCCTATTAGGTCTCAGAAATGTTGGTAAAAACTCCCATGATTAGTCATGGTGAAGGTCATTTATTGGGCCAACCTTACTTTGACAAAAAAAATGTGCCTCTCGACGACCGCTGATCTTTACCTCATGGTACAGAACACTGTTGTTGCCTGCCGTGAAAACCTTAAAAAAAAAAAAAAGAAGTAAACATACAGGGCCAGGTTGAGAACAAAAAGTAACCCTGGCAAAAATGTTCAAACCAGCCCGATCCCTTACTCCTCGCTGTCTCATCGCTCCAAAATGTATTGTACAAAGTGAATTGGACCATGGGCCTAAAAATATCTTTTTCGTCGGTGGTTAGGCACAGCCTCTGGAGAAGGCTTGCATATCTAGGCTGATAACACACAGCTATACATTGGCATCACTTTTCAGTGACCTGTGGTACAGGTGGGTGGGGTTCGAGCAGAGGAGACAAGAGAATAGCTGGGGAGCGATTGCAGCCTCCCAGGTTTTGCAGGACCATGCTGGGCAGCGGCCAGGTACAGCACCTGCCCAGAACTCCTGCAGCATCTCCTATGGGACCTGGATTGGTGTCACTGGGACAAGAATTACTGGGTCTGAGGCTTGCATTCCCATCATTCAGACTGGGAGGTAGCAGTCAAGGTTAAATGGCGCATATCGATATTCCACTTCGGAAATACCAGTCCAGACCGCGTATAATTACGGTCATAGTGAACTCATGCAGTAGGTGAATGTGTGTTCCTAAGTGACATTTTGTTTCAATGTGTTTGGCTATAAGAGCAGAAATGTGGATTAGAATCTACTACCAGGCCAAAGTTGTGTACATGTGAAAGTTCACATTGAGCCCATAGATTCTATCGCCATTACTTTGTGTACCATCTGACTGCTACCACTGCGACCCCTTGCTTGATCATTTGCAATGGTTTTCTTATTTATAGGCCTGGGCAAAATTGTAATTATGCTGGAGTGAGTGGTATAATTTTGGTACTTTCGCATAACAAAATCTATGCGAAATTAATGTGATTATGCCATTTTCTCCACATCATGTAATTTTGAAGCGAAATTTTAACGCGAAATGTACTGTTCGGGTAATTTTTGAACGCGAGCGGCATTTCAGGTAGATTTCCTTACCTGAGTGAACCATTCGGGTAATTTTTTAACGCAAAACTACAAACTTGAACACAAATGGCAGTGTTATGAATGCGATTGCCAGTTCCTCTAATGTGGGTGTTCAGGTAGATAGTTTACCTGAGCGGATTGTTCTGGTAATTTTTAAATGCAAAACTGCGTAACCAAATGCCAGTGGCAGTGTTTTGAAACCGATCAGCGGGAAATCAACTCGGAAATGAAATTTTTTGGGTCATTTTTTCAGTGCGAGATGCAGTTCGCGGAACCATGCGCAATTTCACATACTTTTTCAGTAATTTTGTGTAATTATGCTATCCGAAATTGTACAAGTTACGCCCACCCCTAATTATTTTAGGGTTTAATTTGTCTTGTTTCTTTCCTCTCTGTAAAGCATCTAGACAGTATTCACCCAGCTAAAGAAAGCCTAACTGTGCTCTTCATATTTTTGCTAGGATACATAATTTTCCTTCTGGTTGCTTTATTCGGACTACATTTCAAAGAATCACAAGACATCTGTCTCATGAGAGGACTCATTCTAATTACTGGAGTAAATCTGGTGAATGTTATGTGATCAGCTTTATATGGCGAGCTTGAAAGACGAGAACGCATTATCTGCTGTATCATGTTTGAGGTTGGGAATAAGCATTGTATATGTTGTTTTTAAATTATGCTTTCTACCAATCATCGCAGTTTTTTTAGTTATGCATTTCTAATGTTCAAAACTGCTTTTCGTTCTTGCACAACACACAAACTGCAATGCTCTATTCTTAAATTTGCGATGAGATAAGTCTGTAACACCCTTGACAGATACCATTCATAGCTCCACTCCTCAGGCTTGCTTTTGAGCTACTAATAAGTATAATATGTAAATGTGTAAGTTTGTTTATGTTGGAGAGAATAATTACCATTCCACTGCTATTATTTGAAATTATTAATCTAGCTAAAAAGTATGAAATTTTTTAAATATTTCTTTATTTGGACTGGACTAACCCGGCAATTAACTTTTCTTTTCTCATACTGTATAAGGGTTGAATTCTGATGAGGTGATAAAAGCACTGATTTGTTGCCAAAAAGTAAGGTTTCTAATTTGGGTTTGACCCGCGTGCTAAACTGTTGTGTGGAGAATTCTTTATCTGTCTGTGCACCTGTTTCTATGAATGAAGTAGTACATTTGCATCTGAAAAACCGCTGGAGTAAATAAAATACTCTAGAATCCTCTGTATTTGTATTCACTATTTATCATCTGCCTAACAGTGAACATATGTGCAGTTCATTAGGCAGTTTTTGCAAGTATTTACTGGCCACAACTAGGCGTCCCTCGGTGCTGAACGTTTCCCATGACAGTGATATGTTGGCTTTACCCTTTGAATGTTCATATTGCCATTTGCCCACAATTCCACCGTAATGCTTTCTGTTTCACATCCATTTCTTTGTTTCTTTAACAAAGATTATTGGTGTTCTGCATCTTGTCTGAATGGATTTCATGCTGTCAAATGTGGCAGGCACCATAGTTACTGGTGATGGGCATAGCTATCCATAGTGCAGCGGGTGCAGTGACACCGGCTCCCAGGGCTGCGAGGGGCCCAGTGCGCCAGGGTCACAGCTGTTTTAAAAAACTCTGCAGGGGCATAGCCCCCCTCTCCCCATTTAAAGTACCTGCATTAGACGCTTGGCATCCTTACTCTGCCACTGTTACAGGAATTTCATGACTGAGACAGAGCAAGCATGGCAGTACCTCGTGGGCCATCTATTGAGCATGCTATATGTACCCAGAAAAGATAACTAAGAAGAATAATGAAACATTGTACGTAGACATGTCTGGAGTCCCGCACTGTAAAGAGTATCTTGCTGAAACGCGTACATCATTCCATAGGAATCTAGTCAGTCATCAAGTACATAATATAGTTTAATGTATAAGGCAGCTTGCATGGCAGAAATAAAAACTTTAATATGAGGTTTTAAATCCTGCCCAAAAAATCCTGCCAAGACATGATCTTTTCACATCAAAACATCCAACCTTTTACTTCTAAAATCATGTAGTAAGCGAAGCATATTTTCTTAAAGTTAAATCATTTGATTACTCACTACAGAAAATTCCTCAGTAGCTAGTGGTTTTAATGGACCAAGGAGTATGTGAAAAGGTTGAATGTGATTAATTAGGATATTTCACCATTGTTTTTGGAATCTTTGCATGAGCACGGCATAAAAAAGCTGCAGTGCATCTGAAGACATTCTTACATTTTTACCTTCTGACCTGAGCTTTCCTCCTCTCCATCCCTTTTCAATATATTTGTATTCCTCAGCTGCAATTAGAATTACACAAGCTCATGTGGGTTTCCTGTGGCTGCAAGTTATTATATTTCTTTTCCTCAGCAAATTTACCCATGTTTTTCAAGGCAAAATTTACATGGGGAAAGCATTTGAGAGTGCAGTGAATCAGTACTACATGTGATCTCACTTTGGGCGCCAGCTCCCATTTGTGTTGAATCGTATTTACCGGGCCACTTGGAATGGAACCCTAGGTGGAGTCTTTCAGCTCTTTTTTTTTTTTTTAGTAGAATCAATAATCACATTTAAATTATTTGAACAGCTAGACTTGTGCCTTTGGCATTAAGTAAATAGATTACTCATGAAGGCTTAACATCAAAGGTGAGTGTAAAATTTCTTGTTTCTTCTAGGAGCTGTGTCGTCAGCGAATGTCCGTCAAGTCAACTGATCGTCCAGAACCCCTTCATACTTCACGAATCAATAGTGTCTCGTCGCAGTTTAGTGATGGACCCATGCCCAGCCCTTCTGCAAGAAGTAGCACTTCATCCTGGTGTGAAGAACCAGTGCAGTCTAATATGGACATATCCACTGGACACATGATACTGGTAAGGCAGGTCAAAGAATGTATCTAAATGGAATCTTAAATCTTGATCTTAAATTCACTGTCTAGGCCAGTTTTAGGAAGATGCTTACTTCTTATCCATTTTTTC
Organism: Calotriton arnoldi; assembly: GCA_963921515.1. Classification (NCBI taxonomy): domain Eukaryota; kingdom Metazoa; phylum Chordata; class Amphibia; order Caudata; family Salamandridae; genus Calotriton; species Calotriton arnoldi. Next base: position 2,667,344 of record CAWUFW010000567.1, read on the forward strand.
TGGTTGTACTCGTTCCTTCTTAGGTGGATTGAAGTGGTTCATGATTTAGTTTCTGTTGCCTATCACATGTATGTTTAATTGATACATTGTAGAGAATCTAGACACCAACTTGTAAAGGAGTTAACTTTAAAAATGTTTTACTGGATCACTCACTAAGTAGATTGTTCACTCACTGAAAGAGAGGGACCCCCATTTCCAGGGGGTTTCTCTGACTGCAGCTTAAGACATGGCCGTGCGCTCCAAATCTGTTCTTCAATATGTGAATGCTCTTCCATCTCAAGTATCACACCACAGTGAATGCCTACATGCCCTCCTTCCATCTGCCATTCACCAGGTAGTGCCTTCTTTGGTACCTCCAGGCTCATTCAGCTTCGAATGATTACAGATTACAGGTTATATGCACTGGCTCCAGCCACCCTAGGACCTCAATAAATGTGGCTCGTGTACATACCTCATCTGTTGATGCCCTCCATGCTGTATGCTTTTTGTCCAGTCCTCATTTGGATTAACTAATTTAAAAGATGGTTGGCATGCACCAGGCCTTCACCCGTTAGACTCTGTGCGCTGCAATCCTGAGGATGCCATCCCAGTGACCTTGTTGTTGCTTTCTAATTTGAGAAAAATCCTTCGGCCCTGCCACCGCCAAGAGACCCTGGGATATTGACCCTTTTGGAACAGATTCAGAGATACTTGATTTCCAATCTACAAATACCAATTTAATTTTCATATTCAAGGCTGCAACCACACTGACCCTTAAAAATAGCATTTGAACCTTTTAAGACAGTTTTAATAGGCGTTGTTTGACAAAGACATTGAATCAGACCTGCTCTGCTTGCCCAGTAACCGGCTCAGAAAGTATGTGTAATGCCGATTTCAACTTTGTTAGTCACTAAGAACTTTGAAACCAAATGTAAAACCTCTTTAGATGAGACATCTCTTTGCCAAGCTTCTGGCTGCAGTATTCTCTGTCTTTACAGAGGCTATAATTGGAAATGGAGAAGGACCCACTTCTTTGCTCTCACTTCTAGTGATTAATAGGTTAAAGATATGGGTTATTCTGCAAGAGGGTTAATCATATACAAAATGCATCTGTATGGTTTATACCATAAATTCCTATACTGTATTTGTGTACCCACAAACTCAGAATAAGGGGCAAATAATGATTAGGGCAAAGACGTCCGAATGAAACGCCTGCTAAGCCCTCACCCACCTGGGTTGCCCACTTCATCATCAGGTTCAGGGCCTGTTTAAGCTGATGGTAAATTGTGATGTGTTCCCCAATTGGAGCTCTAATGGAGACTTGCAGAAGTTGAGTAATGTCATCTGTGTGCCTTAGCCTACTTGTTAATGCACGATCCGTATGGCTCTAAGTTGAAATTACATCATGGATAGACATCACTAATATGCCCACTCTTCCTGATGGTAAGTTTAAAAGAAGGCTCAAGGCTAGTAGTCCTTCCAAGAGTAATTAGATTAACATGTTCTAGCCACTTATGAGGGATCTAGGGCTTTTGTGAGGACCTAGGTCGCTGTTATTAAACTAACCAGTGACTACCTAAAGAGTGTGGCTCCTATGGGAAGTGGAGTCAAAGGAGTGTAAAAAAGAAAGTAGTTAATCTTTTATTTAATAAACCAGTTAGCAGTCTAGTATGTGATACAGGAAGAATTTATCGGGATCTTGGGGTTAATGCCTGTACATAGAAGATAAACAATAGAGACGGCTGCCACATATTAATTAATTGTCACAGATCACACTCATGGTCTGTGTTAACAAACAAAATGGAAGACCAAACTTAACAAGCACTAAATCAATTATTCTGGTATCAGAGACCAACCAACACATGCCCTCATGTGAAATCCCTTATTTTTAGAAGTTCATCACATTAAAACCAGTGTACACACACACCATGCAGTAAACCATCGTAAATGGTGATTTGTGTTCAATCCAGGTTTTGACTTTATGTATTTTTATTTTCTCATCCCCTTGGAGCACCAGATTCACTCTTACTGTGTTGTTCTTATGGTTAATTATATAATGCAGGCCGTGCTCACCTTGGCCAACTTTGAAATGTTTTTGTGTAGGACTTGAGCCTGACAATCACATGCATTAGAAACTGGTCAAGATCAAGTATGGTCTGGTACTGCCTAAATCCCCGACCTCCCATTAACAAAAGGACCCTTGGGGTGGGGACCCTCCCGGCTCCCGTTCCACGTGGGGCTCACCGCCCCCCTTTCCCCCCAAGGCAACCATCAAACAATTCAAACACCACCACTGTTTGGATTAGGGGTCGTAAACCCCGGCCGTATTTTATTACATAAAATAATCAAACATTAATATTATTTACATTATTTACACAATACCCAGAAAGTCCAATACATTCATAGGTACAAGATGTCAATTGGCTAACCTTAACATGTTTCTAATACATAGTCGTTCCTATCGTGAGCTAAGCGATGAAGATAATTTCTTTCTGCGTATCCCTGTTAGAGCCTACGGCAAGGTCAATGACTGGCGGCCCCAGATCCAGATCAAGCTAAGTCGCAAAAACTCCTACCGGAGTGATGTTGCGTAGGGGGTCCAGCTTACCGGATGGATACCTCCCCCGGGCCCCCCCTACGCCGTCAACATTAACTCCATAAAGGGGGATGCTGCAATTATGCATCGTTGCGCCCTTGAGCCCATGCGCGTGCGGGGATTGGCCAACCAGCCTATTGGAAGCAAGACTTCCCTTCCCCCCGCACCCTTCCAGCCTACCGGCTGTAACTGCCCCTGGAGTTCCATGAGAAACCCTCTGTCTCCCCCTTGGGCGTCCCCATTTGACAATGGTGATGCCCGATAAGGACCGAAAAATATGCTCACCAATCATGACCTTACCGCCACAGGCCAGTATAGTTGCCCGTCTATCTGGCCTCCCCCCTCTGCCAAACAGAAGGTCATGCCCTGCGCCTTCTAACCAGGCCAGTATATCCTCCATGAATACCTGATTACCTCGACTTGAGAGGTGTACCCCATCTTGCAGAAAAACTGCTCACCACGGATGTACCTGTGTTCTATTGACCTAAACTTCGGGGTCCTGAACAACTTCTCCATCCTGTTGTTAATCCTCTTTACCGAGTGATTCAAAACCCACACAGACTCACCCCCTTTCCAGTGGAATCTCGGAATCATGTGTGACCAGACTATCAGTGCCTCAGGACATTTCTTTGCCAACCACCCCACTTCAGTAAGCAGGGTCTCTAATACACCCCTCCGCCCCAGGTGCACCAGGTCGTTGTTCCCCCCTGAATGAATCCCTGCGGAATGGCATGGAGTTATGGGGACCTAACACAACTTATCTATCTTCTTATTAGGTCTTTTACAGAGGCCCTTTTTACAAGGCACAGACCAACATACCCTCCCCCACCGTAATCATGGAAGGCTGTGAACCCACCCTCCTACCGGAGTGACTTGCGCATGGGGCCCAGCTCGCCCGAAGGTTATCTCCCTCTGCCCACTCGATATTATCTCCCAGGAATAATGCTGTCATGCCAAGTTTCTCACACCCTTGCGTTTTTTGGAGGGGGGGGGGATTTGGCCAAAAATGCCTACTTGAAGCGGAACTCCCCCCCCGCCGCACCCATCCATTGCTCCTGTGGATCCCTTGCGAACAATTCCAGAGCAAGAATCGTTGGGGCCTCCGACTGAGGCCCTGACCCGTTGTCTAGCCTGCAGGGGCTGGGGAGCGGCGAAAAGAGAGATCGTCCGCTCCGCTCCCCAGCCTTTTAAACCTCAAATCTCAGGCAAGCCAGTTTGGACCGGCTTGATCTATGTTGACCATACGCGCAAACCGGAAGCACTAGAATTGCTTCCGGTTTAGGCGGGTCAACCACCAATCATGCTGGGGCTAGGGGAGGCCGGGGGCACCAAGCCACCACTGGGCGCGGCGCGCCCCGCCTCCCACGGATGCGGGGGACCGGCGCGACCGCCATACTGGCGGCGTGCCCGAGTCCGTGCCCGCCTTGCAAGGATTTATCCCACCTCAACACAGAGTAGACTGTACGTTCTTTCATCATAACAGGTATGCATAGAGGTGTTAAGGACATTGCAGCCTAATATGTGATGTCTAGGTTCATCACCAGTGGACAGTATGAGCCAAGGTCAGCTGCCTAAAGCTGTAAGCAAAGGTCATAGTTCTGATATTTCCTTTTCATAAGGATAGTCTCTATAATGAATGATACATCAGAGAACCCCAGTAGGGAGCCGAAGAGTCTGTTATTACTGCAAGCCTTGAACCTCAGAGTTCCCACCCCTTTCCCCCTTGTCTTGACTTTCACTGTCCTGTCAGTTTTAATGTGTACTCATAGGTTTATAATATTAGAAGTGGGCTTATGATTTAAGGGAACAGTTTATCTAGTGGATTTAGTAGGCTGTAGATTTTCCTTTCATGTCCTGGTAGTGATTCCAATTATTAACTCTTGTCAGAATGTTGCTAAAAAATACATTACATCCCGACACTGTGATTTAAAACATGTGGCAATGACGTGGTATGAAACAGTCATAGTTATGTGATTTAAAAAAATATTTTGTCTGCTGCTTGATTCTACATACATATCTACGTGGCAAATAATACCCTGGTAAACAAGACACAAGTGATGTACCACTCGGTTAGGTGGGATCATAAGGGTAGGTTTAGTGGTGGGATGGCTAGAATGTGTGACATAAGAATGTGTGAAGCACGAATACTTTATTACACAAAACCTAATGATGTATGGTTTCCAAACACATTTGCTTGGCTGTCAAATACTTGCATACGAAAACAATTCTAACCTGGTGTAAATGCACTTTCTACCATTTTTCTGTTTTTTCTTTTCTGTCAAAAAATATTTTACTACGGCCTCTACGTTGCCACCACTTCCGAGCCTCTAAAGGGATTTACTCCTGCCTTTGTTGTTTGATCTTTTCCTGGGAAAGGGAGAAGCGCTCAGAGAAGTTTCGGATTACACATGAACATGAAAGTTTGTGTATGCAAGCTGACAAGACATTCCATCATGGGTTATACCCAGTTCTTGTCAATTTCCACTTTTGGTTTAAGATTTACTCACACAAAAATGTGCATGAGCAAACCTATTTATGAGTGAAAAACCAACATTTCTGAATGAGAAGAACGTTTTTGCACTCCAAAATACAAATATTTGCAGATGTAAATCGGTCTTACTTGTGCATATAGTTTTGAGAATCGCACCATAGGGCGTACTATATACACTTGAATAAACGGTCCAATTGCAATTCTGGGAGTCTTCTAAAATCAGCTGAGGATGTTTCCAGATTTATGGAAGCAGACATGCTGCTCTGCCTCCATGGCACAACAGTGCAATCACTTAGGGCAAGTCAGTGTTTAATTTGAGCCAGTGATTTCCACTGCTCGGCACCTACACTTAATTTTCAACACCGGCATTTCTGACAGTCTGCTGCATGGTGGCTCTGTTTGCCTAATTTAGAGATGAGCACAACAACAGTTGTTTATTAATACAATACACAATATAAATGACTAATACCTGCCCCCCCCCCCCAAGTCATTCTTATAGCTTTGGGGGCCTGGAATAGTCTGATTAGTCACACTTGTAGGAGTGTGAGGGTTAGTAGTTGTGTAGATACGGACATTGGCAGCGCTGGCAGGGGCAGTGGTTGATGCAAACTGCAGTGGCCTCCTAACGAGTGCCCTGGCATCTATTTTGTTTACAAAGTAAGCACTGGACAGATTTATTAGACTTTGAGGCAGTGCTTAATTTGTAAAATATTAAGTGCCAGGGCTCTGACCAGGAGGCCGCTGCAGCTTGCACCACCCATCGCCCTTGTCAGTGCTGCCAAAACAACTACTAACCATCTCTCTCGCATGTAAATGCGACAGTTCGGATTATTCCAGGTCCCCATAGCTAAAGGAATGGCTAGGGAGGCAGGTATTAGCACTATTTTAATGTATACTGTTTTACTAAACAACCGTTGTTCTGCTCATCTCTAAATTAGATGAGCAGCGCCACCATGTAGACTGTTCTAAGTATGGTGTTGACAATTAGGTGCCGGTGCCGAGCACCGGAAACCAATTAAGTGCCGGTGCTGAGCACCGGAAAGCACCAGCTCAAATTAAGCACTGCTTTGAGGCTGCACAATGCAATAAGATAGCTTGTTGCACTGTGCTGTTTCCAGTGAAGAGGGTAGGAATGGGCCATATCTCTCAAATATGGCACATTCCTGCTCTCTCCTTTTGCTGGCGCACTCAGTGCAGCAAAGCACCAACACAGGCACCCTTGCCTCATGGTGCAGGGGTTCCTGTGTTACAGGCAGGATTGTTTTTGTGCAGGCAGGGATCCCTTCCTGCAAAAAACAATCCTTAAAGGCCTTTTCCTCTTTCTAAGTGTGCTTAGAAAGAGGTAAAAATGAGAAGAAATAAAGATATTCTCCTTGTTCTCCTCTGTCAGGAAGGCGTAGCATTTTGACACATTCCCAGGTTTGCCAGTCTTGGTACACCCACTCTTCACCCCTGGAATGTCTTCCCAGGGCAGAGTAACACAAGGCACTGACTTGCTCTGCCTTGAATGACTCCAGATTTACCAAGCAACGCATGGCCATGCAAGATGGCATTGTGTTGCTTGGTAAATCTGACTTAAGGATTGCATTGCCCTTGCAACACCATTCGTGATGCAAGATCAATGCAATTCAGTGATAAATCTGACCCTGATAGTCTAATACATGGATTTTGTGTAATTGTCCCTATTTTTTTTAAAAGGGTCATTTTGACCAATATTTACCTTCATAGTTTTCTTATCAGTAAAAAGCATTTCATATTTTCCTTCCCTTGTGTATCCTTAAGTGAAAATGATTCTCTTGATAGTCACTCTGTCGCCTACTCTATCTCAAAAATGTTGGCAAATAATGGTAACACTAACTTTAGACCTCAAATCTCCTGTGAATTCTCTTTGTTCTTGCTTGGGCAACAATTAGCACACTAACACTGGCATCGAAACAACTAAAATGCACATATAAAATAATATGAAATTACTGATTAAATCAAATGAAGGAAGAATAAATGAAAGGACGAACCTTAAAAAAGAGCATAAAAGCATTAGGGTACAGTTTAAGAGGCACAACCTATCGGCAAGGAATGCATTAATTTCAGATAGAGGATTCTCGTGCAATGATCATACGGCTTTCTAAAGCGTACATTGATTCCACACATGCTGGACTTAGCAAGCGCCTTCAAAGGCTTCATAATCTGTCTTGAATTAGATCTAAAATCACACAGCGGGCTAGTGCAGGTGTCAGAGCATGGTTGAAATCTAGTGGACGTTGCTTCTGTACAGTAACACTAGATGACCCAAGCAACAGTTCTGGCAACACTCAAGCCAACCGATATCAGTTTTATTAGCATTTTGCCCAATTGATTTTATTTGAATCTAGAGCACTATATCTGTCTATCTTTATAGAATACATGCATAATTAGCATATCAGAGTGACAAGAGTCAGAAGGGTAAAATCGTAGAAATTTGACCCAATTCTTTTGCATTCCTGATTCTATTACCATCCCAGCAGCTGACATTAAAATGGGAGGCTTTGTTTACTGTTTCAACAGAAACAGATGGTAAATTGGTCCTGGTTTGTATTCTACAATGCATTTTTCATATTGATTGGGTTGTTTTAGAAACATATAAATATATACATCTATATATTATATAATTATTATATATATATATATATATATGTGTATATATATATATATATACATATATATATATATATATATATATATATACACATATATATATGTATGTATATATATATGTATATTCACTGAAAAACAAAGGTTAAAGTTATAGTTAGGTGAATTTGTTAGGGACAACATTAATGTTTTGAACTAAAAAAAAACAGAAATTCGCCAGTTATAGTTAGCAGTGCTAACTATAATTTGTGCCCCGGCCATGTACTGCTTATGACTGCACATATGACATCACTCATGACATGTTCTATGACATCATTTCTTACATCACTGTTGACATCTCAAATGACATCATTAATGAAATGACTGATTACATCAGTGATGACATCATCCACTGAGTGTGACGGTTCGTTTTATAATTTACATAGTGGAGAGCAACTACCATACTACTTTTCTAACTATTTCTGTACAGCCACGGTCTAGCTAATGGGTGTGATTGTTTACAAAACGCATGTGCTACTAATGCATCATAGGTGTGTAGAGGTATTGAAGACATTGTAAATGTTTGCATTGATAGTTCACAACTTGTGTCCATTATGTTCCACACAAGGTTTAGGCTCTGTAAAGATGCACCAGGGCAAAGATTCTACCTGCAACATACTAAGGGCCCAATTCCGATCTCGTTCGGAAAGCAAACCGAACGACTCGTGTCCGGAATGCTTTCCGTACGACTCGTGTCAGGGGAGTCCGACCGAACAAGTACGATGCGTTTGAATGCATCCGGATACGATTCGGTCGGACTCCCATTGACTTCAATGGGAGCCTGTGTACCGAACGTGTACACAGGCTCCCATTGACAAAAGGGGTGGTTGGGGATCATCGTGCACCCTGTGGCGGGCACCCCTTGGTGCCTGCCACACTGTGCATGGTCTGAATGGGGGGACCCATGGGCACCCCCAAGGCCACGATTCGGAGGGCCCCGGGTGAAGGGGGCCTGCTATGGGCCCCCAAAGACCGATTCCGGCAGCCTTTTCGATCCGGGCAAAACAAATCGTAAAGGCTGTCCATATCGTTCATCGTACTTGCTCGCTTGGAAAACCTACTCCATAGAGCTGTATGATTCGGCTTCGGAGGGCTCTATCTCTCCGTATTCCGGAGCCGATTCGGTCAGCTCTAAGGGTTTCCAGGCATCGTATTTGGTTGTTCGGAATTGGGAACGAGTCGGTCGGAAACAAGGGCTCCAAATCGGTTTAGGTAAAACCAAATCCGATTCTGAGCCCTTCGGACCGATATCAGAATCGGGCCCTAAGTATTGTAAGCACCCTTTAGCTATTAGACAGAATTGTGTCAGCATGACTATTTCTATGTAACATAGAAGACTGTGTGCACCAGGTATTAGGCTATGTACACGTGCTTGTTTTGCCTCAGAAGATGTCAAGTTTTCACCTCAGTATGAAGGCTGTGGGTAATATGATCTGTAGCACCTTCAGGCCTTGGTTATTTTAAGTAAATAGTCTCTCTTTGGACAAAATCAGCAGAGAGTGTACACTGTGCTTAGTAGATACATTTTAATACTCTGTGGTATATTTTTCATCAGAGCTTCACTGGCTTCAAACAGTGTGGTACAGAGTAAACACTCACCATAGAATAAATAGTGTTAACAGTATCCACTTTTCAACTCAGTGTAGGTACAGTGACTGTCAGGGGTTTGATACAGGTAAAGAGTGTCTGTATTAGGGCATTATTTATGTATCTTATCTCTTATCTGTGGTTCATAGTCAACATGAATTCAGCTGCCCATGAAGTGTATGGTATAGGGTCAATGTTGCAAATAATACAAGTTTGCTTTACCTATGGGGGGTTGTATGTATGATAGCAGTAAAGACGCTTCATATTATGTTGAGCTATTTTGCATTTACTTTCATAGCTCCAATGGTATACCCGTTTACAAAACAGTCACTGACAAATACATCTAACTTAAACCTTTGTTTTTTCAGTGAATTTCTATTTTTCTTTAACCTAAATTAATATTTAATTATGATACGTAAATCCAACCTCCTGCCATGCATGGCCTTTGGCCACGTGCGGCGGGGGGTTGGTTGCAGGGCCTGGCCTGCTGCAGGCTCTGCAGCCAACACCCACATGCAGCCTGAGGCCTTGCATAGTGGGAGATTAGCCACAGCGCCTGCCACTGGGGGCCCCCATACCCCTGATTTTGGCCACGGGCCCGCATCCCCTGGGGTCTAGAGTTACATGTAGGGGGAGGAGGGCATGCGCCACCCCCCCTTTCTGGGCCAATTTCGGCCCCAGCGATCCAATGCCCAAGAGCCCTGCGTTATGTTTTGGGATAGGGGGGGCACATGGCCTCCCCTCCCCAGGCTGATTCTGTCCCCAGGGACCCCATCACCCAGGGCCTAGATGACTCTTAAGGGAAAGGGGACACACAGCTCCCTCTCCCCGGGCCGTTTTCAGGACCGGGAGACCCCATCCTCAAGGACCCAGCATAATTTATTAGAGGGAGGGGGCACATGGCTCCCCTCCCGGGGCTGGTTTTGGCCCCTGAGGACCCTATCTCGCGGGGCCCGGTGCAATAAAATGTGGGTGCCCTGTTGCCTACCCAGGGCACCCATAATAGTCTCGTAGTGGGCTGCAGGGGGAGCCCCAAGGCCCCGATGGCCCCAGCCAGCTCCCTGCAGACAAAAGGAGCCAGCATTGCTCTCGCCAGCAGGCAGGAGCAGCTTCTAATGCTGCTCCCTGCAGGTGGGAGCAATATTTTGATCTGCTTCCCTGCCCACATCACTGCGGGCAGGGAAACAGATCAAAAGTCCTCTCCCAGTGGGCGGGAGCATTTTCGAAGCTCCAGCCAGATGGGGACAGACTTGGCTTTTGCTCCTGCTTGACGTGAGATTCAGAAATGCTCCCGCCAGGTGAGAGTAAATGCAGGTTTCCCTACCCTCGCTGCTGAGGGCAGGGAAACCGCTATTATGGCCTCCCCGGGACATAGCATCTGAGCCGGTCCTGGGGGATGGGGTCCCCGGGGCCAATAATGGCTCAGGGAGGGGAGCCACACAGCTCCCCTCCCATCTAGTAATTGGCCCCGGAGGTGGGCTCCTCTGGGGCCTCCCAAGGCTCTGGGAGGGAGGCTGCGTGGCTCCCTCCCATTTTCTTATATTTTGGCCCCAATTGTGGGCTCCCCGAAGCCTCTTGAGGCACGGGGAGGGGGACATACAGCCCTCTCCCCATAAAAAGTCATATCAGCCCAACAGGTGGGCTCCCCAGGTCCTCTCTAGGCACAGGGAGGGGGGCCGCCCTCTCCATATAAACACATTGCGGCCCCAGGGTGGGCTCCCTGGGGTCTTTGGAGGCTCGGGGAGGAGGGACGCGCTGCCCCCTACCCACTTTCACAAATTTCAACCCCGGGGTGGGCTCACCGGGGCCTCTGGAGGCTTGGGGAGGAGGGCAATGCACCCCCCTCTTCTTCATGAAATCAGCCCCGGGGGTAGGCTCCCCAGGGCATAAGTTATTTAAATCCGGCCAGGCAGCCATTAAATTTTCAATCCCGCAAGAGTCTCCCGGGATTGCAGCATTTTTTGACTTTTTTTTTCTTTTTTGGCCTCTGTGTCCCCTGCATGGGCATAGGGGGTCAAGGTATCCCTACCCTGCCCCCATAAATCTTGTATTTTTTTATAACTTCAGGATAGGGGACTAAGTCCCCGAGTCCTGTAATAGCTTTCAGAAACATTTTTCTATGTTGTTGGCAGCCAATCAGAGAGCTCGCGGGAGTCTGACTCCCGTGGGAGTGAGAAAGCTCCCTGGGCCAATCAGAAGGCTCCATTAATAAATTGGCGCTCCCGCAAGAGTCTTGAGAGACTCTTGCTGACCCAACTGACAAAATATAAAATCATTTTTTACCCTATCTTTTTGAGAAACTACTGAAAGAATTTAGACCAAATCAAAAAAAGCACAATCTGCGGACCAAGATCTAGCTTCTTGCAGAATATGATGCAATTCCGTTCAGCAGTTTTTGCTGTAGTCTTATCTAAAGAAGTGTATAAAAAATGCATGGGGAATTTGTGTTTTTAGGACCCCCCTTTTTTCTCACCCCCGCTTGACAGATCACCCCGAAACGTTCCATGAAGGAGCTGAAGTGGATGAACTTGTTTTTGGGAAAGTTTTTCTGAAGATTCATCATATGGGGCCAAAATTATTAGCAAAGCAAAAGCATACCTATCTATGTATATATAGGGGAACCTGCCGAAACACGCAACAGCATATATAAATAAAAAATAACCTGATTAAGGAGACTGGAGCTGCTGTGTTGGTGTCTGGATCGAATTTGTATGCCGGAGTTTGACTTTGAGATATATATATATATATATATATATATATATATATATATATATATATATCCCTCCTACTGGCAGTCGCCAGTAGGTAGTTATATATATAACAACCGACTTAGTGAGAGGATTGGAGATGGGGAGGTTTGTGGACAGGGTAGGGAAGAGCAGGTGTTTCAGAGTTTCCACCTTGGTCTTGTTGCCACTATCTTGCCTATTTTTCGAAGTATAGATTCTAGAGTTTCTATCTACAGTGTAGTTGGGATAGGGTTTGCTTGGTGGGTTTCGACTGGGATGGTGTTCCATGTTCTTGGTGGTTCACGTGAGAAGTCCAGGTATTTGGTCTTTTGCTTTAATAGATTGTTGATTATGCACTGAGTATGTTGTATTATATTATGCTGGTTTCTTATAACATGCAAACTACAAACTCAGTTCTCACCAGGTCCTCAGGGGAAACTCTAGGAACAGATTGTGGACATGGAAGAGAGATCAGAGGTTGACAGTTGAGTTTGGGCTTAACAGAGAGAAAGGAACTATGGCCCTCATTACTAGTGACCCCATAACTTCTGATATGTGCAGAAGATAACTTGAAATATCTTCAGCTTGCAAATGTCTATTGTTCCTAATAAAGAAGGCTTTTTATACTCTGTTAGATAATACTTAAGCATTAAGAACAAATGCCTTCATTATCCTTGCACTTTTTACCTGTTATGTTGTTTTTATCAGAATGCTGGTTTATTGTGTATTTTTATGGATTATTGTTTGTGTGGTGCAGGGGGTAGGTGATGTACAGCAATATTTTTTATGTGCACATTGTAGTGTTTTGGAATTTATCAAACATTGGCATTTTGCGTTCTGTCATTTGTTTTGTACGTCTGGTTTAACCAATTTTTATCCAAGTAAAGGGCCTAATGTAGAGTATGACAGACGGATTACTCCATGACAAACGTGATGGACAACACGCATTACATTACTTATTAACAGTTGCATAGAATATAATGTACTTGTAATAGGGTGGACAGGATATACGTCAAGTTTGTGACGGAGTAACTCATCTGGCAAACTCTAACTCGTGCTCTTAGTCTTTGATTCTTTGGAGTGGATAATAGAATTGATGCTGACATCTATATCTGCTACCACTAAGATTCCCTTCCTTGTTTGAATAGTTTCTACTCATACTGACCACATGTTTATAATCTATGCAATAGAATCAAGAAATATTTGCAAGTCACCATTTTAATTATTCAACAGCACCAATCAGCAAAGAGATAGTGACTCATTTTAATTTTCAACAGTTGGCATCCTCCTATGTGAACTCTTCAGCCTCTCTTATGCTTTACCCTGGTTTAAAGATCCGTGGAACAAAATACCTCTCACTTAGTGGACACTAATATTATTAAGCATTTCAGTGTGGAGACCATCAGGAAGGTTGAATTGACATGCTAGCACTGCTGTCTTGAACAATGAAAGCCTGGGAAATTTGATTCCATTCTCAGAGAGAGAGAGTCCAAATGTAGACTGCCAGGGGGTTATGTGGGGTGACAATTGGGCTATTTTGCTATGTTTAGCTGTATTTGCTAAGCTCCATCCTTTTTCCTGTATGTTCTCGATTACTAATACGTAATTGTAGTCAAAAGCTTCAATTGGCAGGTATTAAAAAACAAATTAACTTTTGCCTTTTGCTCAGGGGAATCAGCAGAAACAACAACTAAAATTAGCTGGGCGGTTTCCTGTCTACCATTTATTTGGCTCATGTGTGCTGTAAAAGACCTTAACCAAACTTGTATTGTCCCAGCCTTAAAAGTAGATCCCAGATTGAACTCATAGGTTGAGTTCAGAAAACAAAATGTGCCTATTGTAAATAAAGCCTTCCCACTAAGGGGTTTCTTGACTATCGAAAACAGATGTTTTTTGTTCCCGCACACAATGATACTCATTCTATCGGCATCAGGAAGATGCATATGGTTATCCCCTCTCTGTAATGAGGGGGAGTGCATGCCATTCTTAGGTCTCTATTATGAGTGGTCTGGAGTGCTCTTAGTTCCCGATGTCACAGGGCACAAAATTATCGGTAGGCATATTCCCGACCCAATAACTCCAAGCCCAGAGGCGCCAGGCGCTAATGTCACTGTGGAGCTTCAAGGGCTGAAGTCAGCTGTTGAGCCCGGCTCCCGCCTGAGCTCTACCTACCCTCTGCTCTCCCTTACTCCTTGAGCCACAAGCCTGTAAACAGTACTCACAAATATTTGCCACCTGCTCCAAGCAGGTGGTAAATGTGTGCAGATTTGGGACCATTATGTTCCCTGAAAGGGAGAATACGTGTTATTGACCTAATATTCCCAGGTACACACGGTATTCCCCATTCTGGGGAATCCCTGTTATTTGACAAGATGATTCAAGCCAGAATTGTTAATTCTGGACACCTCCTCTCCCTGCTGAATTTACAGAGTTCTGATAATGGGGCCTTAAGTGGCATAAGCTCATAGCTGAATCAAGGACTTCCATCAAGGACTTTATTAACACTACTCTGCTTCTGGCCTTCGCTCAGGAAATGCCCTTGGTCCTTTGGCATGGAGCATAAAGTGTCATCCTGCTCAAATATGTGTTGTAAGATTGTTATATTTTTATTTTTTTCGTCTTCTCAATTTGAACACTGATTTCCAAGAGTTTCTTTTGTAAGGAACTCATGTACAGAGCAGATTGGGCTATGCTTCAAATCATGGAAAACTGTACATAAATAAAGATCAGCAGTTGTTTAAACAGAGAAGCAGTAGCATGAAAGTTATGCACAGAACCTCAAAATTGTTATCAAGTAAGATGGATGGTTTTTCTGAAATTCACTAAGATAAAGCTGCCCTCCACACAAAGGGGAATTCGATGTAGCTGCTTTTACAGAGCCACAATTTGAAAACAAGATTATTGTTATTCAAAATAATGATAACACTGCATATCATATTAGAGAAAATAAACAGACATTGTTCTTTTTTCTCTGGGTGAATGCTTAGAAGAAAATTACTCCCTCCCTGGAAGGGAGACCCTGAAAGGCTCATTAAAAGGTAATAAGACCTGGCCTAAAATCTAAAGTCTAAGGTACAGATGTTTAAGAGTTTTCAAAGAAACAACTAGTTCAGAGAGATCTTACACCTAGGATTGTCTACCACCCAGTCCAACTCTGTCAAGACATGAGTGCATCACATTGATGGTGGCTCAAGCTTTTGACTGCCAAACTCACTTAGAAGAGAACATCCTGTTAGGAAGAGACAGCGGCTAACCAGAAAACAGTATGCCCTGAGGACTTTGCTGCTTATGTAGATTTAAGGGGTTCTACATCTAAACACTTAATCAGACTAGAGGCAGGGATGAATCATATAAGTTAATAATAAGATGTGGAACATAAAATACATTTTTACAGTGTAATAGAACATTGTTTTGAGACGTCACCCCCAAATTGATAAATCGCATAGACTATTCTCAAATAATAGTGGTGCGGAAAAGTGTCCATTTTGAATACTTTGCAAACAGAAGTTGCAAATCTGAACAACTTCTTTGCCATCTTGGTCATCTCTAACCTCCAGTAATGAGGAAGTTGAGAAGTGAAGTACAAGGAAATCATCTTTTAAGTGCTTTTAAGTGAATCCAGTAGAGACAAAAATTTGCTAAGGAAAAATTGGAGTATCCTTCAACCATGGAAGCACCACACATGACATGAATTAAATTATGGGAATCAGGATAGCCTTTGCTTGGTGCATCATCCTACTGTCAGTTAGAGTAATGGAAATATGAAATAACTTAACAGAAAAGAAGCCTGGCATGAAGGTATCCTATAATGCAACTGTCTTAAAGAGGATTAAACAACATCGACTCCTTCATTTGTGTTGATGAATGCAAATTATTCAGTTATCCAACAAAAACACAGTTGTAATGAATTTTGATTTATTTCCCTTGGTTATTCTGTAAAGGAAATGTAATTCCAAATTAATACTTATAGCTCTCATCTGGAAAGAATGGGACAAAGAAGGAGAGGAAACAAGTGAATTTTAAAAGAAAGCTAACTTGGAGATCAAACATCGTCTTGTTTTGCATACCAGAAAGGACTGAAGGAGGGGTTTTTAAAACATTCATGATTGCATTCATCCTAAAAGCATCTTTTGGCTCATCTATAATCTAACTATTCCTAATGCATGTGCAGTACTGTAATTCATAACATGTAAAGAGTTCTCACCATTCTTATTGCTGGACATTTGTACTTACACTAGAGAGGACAATTGTGTTAGATTATTCCTACATTACTAAATATTGTATCTTTATGATTTCTACTAAAATGTTTGAAAGATTGGCATAATCATCCTTTTTTCCACAGTTAAATGTTGAGGTCTCAAGAATGAAAGTGTGGTGCTAGAAATTATTAAAATGCCAGGTTTGAGATTAGCTCAGTGAAGAGTCTTTTTCATGTTAGAGTCTCAGGGTGAAGGAAGGACTCAGAAGTGTGCTGACAGGCATCATGTTGAGATTGTTCCCTTTGGTAAGGGAAGGAGATGGGGCATTTTGGTCACAAGGCAAGAAATTGGTTAAGTAGATATGTCAATAGGTAAAAAAAGTTTTGGCTTTGCTTTTCTATTGATTTGTACTTCAGTTGGCAGGTATGTATTATACAATGTTCCCTATTAACCAACTCAGTATTTTCCTTTTGTCTTATTCATTATCAATATTTGAGTGGTAGGTATGATGGCTCTGAATATTTGCTCATGAAACCTTTATGGCATTTTGAAGAGAATATAACACTATGCGAATTATGTAAACCTCATTGTCATGTTACTATAAGAATCTCATCTCAGGGAATGCCAAGTAAACTTATATTTTAGAAGTGCAATGAGATTCTGAATTATACATTGTGTTGTTATACTTGGAGTAGTTATTTTTATTTCCAAATAAATCAGGTTTCGCAATTAATCAGACAGAAATGAGAGGATAAATGAGTGCTTGCAGAAGTAAAGAAGGAAGCAGAAAGAATCGTAGTTATTAGTTTCCATTGATTGAAGTTTGATGACAGTGGGCCTGATTCTGATGCGGGTTGGAAAAGCTTCCCGACCGAGGGCCTGATTCTGATGCGGTTAGGAAGGCCTCCTAACGGCATTTGCTCCTTCCAAATCGGATCGGGAACGTGTCTTCCCGACCGAGGGCCCAATTCTGATGCGGTTAGGAACAAATGTTCCCATTGAAGTCAATGGGAGTTCAACCAAATCGTATCTGGAAGCATCCGGATGCATCCTACTCCGCCGGTCGGACTTTCCCGATCCGAGTGGGTCGGACACCATTTCCCAACCGATTCGGTCGGGAAGCTTTTCCAACCCGCATCAGAATCGGCCTCAAAGTGTTTTTCAGTGCGCTTCAATTCCGTTTTTTCATAAGAGAGACATTAATGTGATCACCTATGGAGACTTAAATTAGTTTTAATCTTGTTTCCAGAGTAAAGTTTTCATCCTTACTATTGTTATGACTTTTTTGGTCTGGCTGTTGTTATGGGCGTTTGAAGGGAATTTGCAGTAGACTATTGACATTGTAGGTATGTTATTGAGTTTTGAATATTTGGCACTCTACACCAACCTAGAACTATAGATAGTACTTGGACAATTTATATACTGAATGTGGGTCATCAATGGCACAGTCTTTCTTGGATATGTTGAATGTTTGTTTACAATTACATCGCTTGAGAGATATTGCTGCCAGGCCAGGGAATTTTGGTTTGAATGAATAGTCTACAGATATGTTTGAGACAGTGCTTGGAACACAATTAGTTTTGAAGAATTTAAAAGCAGCATGGTGAGGCACATCAAAAAATTAGTAGCATTGTGACTGCTGGGGTTTACATGCCACCTTAGCCTGCGCTGTTCTCATTAATATACTTTGGGATCATAAACCTGATGTCACCCAAACTCACTTATGTTTATAGGTTCTGGTGGCATCATAATGGTTTGTAAATGTCACCAGAATACTAAGAGAGTAAATTGGTACATACTACACATTTCCAGTTGCGTTATTGAATGTTTCGTTTTCGTGCAGTTAGTGTGAAAACTGTGTTTCTTCAAAATGGCAAATGTTATTGAAAACAGTAAGTGAAATATTGGACCATACTTATTTTTGATGTCTGCAGTAAAGAGAAGAGAAAAGTATTTACTAATGCAGTCAAGACTATAGGTTTTTAATAAACCAGACTTTGCATTGTTAAAAAGAAGAGTATATCTATAGAAGTCAGAGATTTGGAAGCTTTTGCCAGCAAGGTACAGTTGACAATGGGCATTGATTATAATAAGAATGTTCAGGTCTTGCTTGTCTTTCCTGTATATATTGGTGATTAAGCAATGGTCAGTCGTTAGATTTCTGTAATATTTAGCAGTGTGCACTGATTGAAAATAGAATGTTCAGCTTTCATGAATAGATTCCTAATTAAAACGCGAATGGTGAAGCTCTGTAGAGTGGTTACGGCTATCATCTAAATGTTGTTTCGTGCTTACAGACCAATTACCTGGAAATAAATTATACTGAATCTAAGCATCCCAATGATGACATTTATATTTAACAGGAATGACGTCATCTCTGCCAAATAACATCCTCTGCCTCAGAAATATGGGTTTTCAAGCTTCTGCTTTTGGTGCAATAATAGCACCGAAACGTATATGGAGAAATAGTTACCTACTAAAATTCTGGGGGAAGCAATCCCTAAAAATGTTCTGTGTCCCTTATGAGCAAATACCCTGCTGGTATGGTGAATATTTGTAAAGCACTGAATGATGTGTTAAGATTATCTATTCAGTTCTTTAGCCATATAATCTGCATTTTTTTGTATACTATCTAAGCAGCCCCATTTTGTTTTACTGTCAAATGTTTTTTTCACATTTTTTACAAAAAGATTAAAAAAATTGTCAGTAGTTGTGTCAAATCAGAAAACACTTCTGTTTCAGTGATTAAAATATTGTGAAGTGGGGGTGGATTCGGAAGAAATCAAAAGTTGCTTGCTCCCTACTTCAAGGCAAATGTTTCCAATCTGTTACAAATTTGGCATGTGCTTGGTGCCTGAGGCATGACAGTTGCCGTGACAGAAACTGTCCCTGAGCAGTGCTAATTGGCATCTTGGAAAATGTCAAAAATGTTTTTTGAATGTTTGAAAACTGCACAGCACAGTATCACAGTATAATAGGCAATCATTGTGCCTTAGGTAGACAGGAAAATGTGACAGTTGACACAGTGAAATGTACACGGTTAAATTTTTCATGCAAGTTGTTTATAATCAGCACATGTCAACATCAGAGAAGTCCACACTAACATTACTAAGGTATACTTCTCTCGCATGCTGCAGAGACAAACATTTACATTGCAGAAAACATGAAAACTGCGCTAAAATTTCAGAATGAAGAACATAGTTTCAATCTCGCGACCAAAATGCTAATTTGGTGTAGAAGTGCAAGAGGCTATTTTGCGTGAAAAGAAATTTAAGATGCAATGCATGTTAAACTTCCACTGTTTGACATCATCAAAACATTTGCTGTGTGGTTACTCTTCTCTGTGTCTTAACGCTTGAATGATTGAAGTTGATGCTGGACCTGAAGATTGACTGATCATCATCCACAAGAATGAGATTAGAAGTGCTCTATTAAAAGAAGGTGGACTTTATCAGAAGAGCAGAGCACCTTACTTCGCAGAATGTTAGATCTGTAGCATTCATTCCCTTTTGGTTCTGTTGCTCCCGCTTCTTATGCTCATTTAGAAAGTGCAATAGTTTACATGAAACTAAGAAGAGCAGATTTTACAAAAGATCTGTTGCCAAAGCATCAACAGATTAAAATCAGTTGGCGCGGCAATTTAGAAGTAAATGAATATCAGTGAGAAATAGGTATATTATAGACGCATCAACAAATTATTTTCTAGCTTTTGACTTAACAAGAATTGACAGGAGAACAGAAGTCTGCTAAGATGATTGGGCTTAGCTAGCACATAACTATAAAAAGTGTGTTACATTTTGTTGTATAAAAATATGAACTTCCAAACATGAACCTATGAGGGGATACCCCTCCAGCCAATTTCCGGGTGTGCTAGTGTTCCAGCACCTACTGGGTGTTTGCTTAGTGCCAGCACTTGTTTGTAAACATATTTGTGAGACTCTGCCACATGGTGGTGCTGTGTGTGTAGTTTATTTTAGTAGAGTTCATTAGTGGAGTATTTAACTACCTATTATATCTTAAAAACATCATAAAGCCAAGACCTAAACCTACAGTTTTAAGTGATATACAGGTAGTGTCAGCTGTAGTGGACCCGTATAAAATTCCTGGCATCCTGGCTCTTACTTTTTTACAAATTAATCACTATGTACAAGGTCTGTATTTGCTCCTAGTAAAGAGGGGCAGGGTCCCCAAGCATAGGCGCAGACCAATGGCACTAGTCTCCACCAGCACCACCAGGGGTGTAGACAATGCTTCCAACAGAGAGACAAGAGCCTCTCCTCACCCCAGATGCCTGTGCCTCTCCGGATCACTGACACAATATTGTGGTAACAATATTGTTGACAAATAAATATCGTTTACCATAATATTGTGCTGCTATGCCAATTATGGTAAGTACAATAATATCGTAAAATAAATACTGATGACACTAATATCGTCAAAAAATAGACAAAAATATCGATTTGTTAATATAAATAGTGTAAAGTAGTAAATGTTAAATATTTTAATATATAAATGAATATAATGTAATTTAAATATATTCCACTAATATTTATTACTACATATAAATATATACATATATAAACAAACAAGCACATATATATACATGGTGTGTGTATGTATAAATATATATTTCCTCATCGTTTTTGCTCCTTCTGTCTCCCCCCGCCCGAGTCAGTTGGATCGCATGTTGCCGGCGGAGCGTGCCGGACGTTAACTTCCAATAATACTCCAATAAAGCGATCACTCAGGAGATTGTCTCACCAGCAGTTGATTTATTTTTCACTGAAAAATAAATCAACTTCTGGTGAGACAATCCCCTGAGTGATCGCTTTATTGGAGTATAATTGGGGGATATGTATATATATAAATATATACACACACACACATATATATATATATATATTCACAGAAAAAACCATAGGTTTCAGACACGTTATAGTTAGAAATTAGCATTTAAAAAACCTTTGAAATTCACTGAAAAAACCATAGGTTTTAGGGACAGTTATAGTTAGTTGGACATTTCACTCGTACAAAACCCGTGAAATTCCCCCGTTATAGTTAGTTCAGCTAACTATAACTTGCGCCCCCGCAATGCACTGCTGATGACGTCACATATTACATCACTCATGACATGGTCAGTGACATCACTGATGACATCACTGATGACATCTCAAATGACATCAGTGATGACATCATGCAGTGACTGTGTTTCTGTAAAGTTTAAATATTTTTAATATATATAGGAAAAGCCGTATTGAAGAATGAGTGGGTGTATAAGTGTCTGTATGGATGATTTAGTAGGTGCGTGACTGACTATAAGTGAGTGATTTAACGTATCTTACTGAATGCATGGGTTAGTGACTAAACTGGGTGAATGTCTGTATCCGTCTGTCTGTTGCTGTGTAAGTGGCTGCATGTGTTTGTGAATAGCTACATGAGTGTCTATATGAGTTATTGAATGGTTGTCTGAGTATCTGTATGGGTGCCTGAGTGTTTGTGTGGGAGGGGTGTGTACGACTCTGTGCATAGATGTGTGAGTGGGTGATTCACTGGGTGGATGGTTTCAAAAGTGCATCTGTGATAGACTGTATGGGTGGGTAAGTGTGTGTAAGAGTGTATTAGTGAGTGAATGTATGTCCCAGTGGTACATGTGTGACTAACTACATATGTGAGAGGCAGTATATATGTGTGTTGGAGTATATAAATAGCTATAAGCGAGAGTGAGAGATTGTGATAGTGGCTGTATGGATGAGTGTGTGCTTGTATCAGTGATTGTATAAGAGCGTAACAATGTGCTAGTATTTGTATGATTAAGTGAGCTGGTGTGTGTATAACTGTATAGGTGAGTAAATGGCAGTGTGTTTAATTATTTGCATGACTGACTAGGTGTGTGAGTACCTCTATGGATGAGTGGCGGTGTTTGAGTGTCTATATAGGAGTAAGAGTGCATATGATAGTCCTGTATTGAGTGACCATAAGTATGAGTGACTGTACGGGTGAGTGAGTGGATGTGTGTGTGTGTAGACCTAAGAATCAGTGAGTGGGTATGTAGTTATTGGTGTTGGAGTGTCTATGGTTTTGCGAATGGCAGTCTGTAATTTAGAGTGGGTGTATCAAAGGTTATATTAGGGTGTGAGGAGGTGCATCAGATTATCACGTGGATGATGTCATCAGTGATGTCATCAGTGATGTCATTTGAGATGTCATCAGTGATGTCATCAGTGATGTCACTGACCATGTCATGAGTGATGTAATATGTGGCGTCATCAGCAGTGCATTGCGGGGGCGCGAGTTATAGTTAGCTGAACTAACTATAACGGGGAATTTCACGGGTTTTGTACGAGTGAAATGTCCAACTAACTATAACTGTCCCTAAAACCTATGGTTTTTTCAGTGAATTTCAAAGGTTTTTTAAATGCTAATTTCTAACTATAACGTGTCTGAAACCTATGGTTTTTTCTGTGAATTTCAAAGGTTTTTTAAATGCTAATTTCTAACTATAACGCCCCTTAAACCTATGGTTTTTTCAGTGAATTTCAAAGGTTTTGTAAATGACAATTTTTAAATGTATTAATTGTTATATTTATTTTTTTGATACTGATTTACTACATTTTTAAAACTATTTATTTTTAGATATTTTATTTATTAAATTACATTGTAATTACATTATACATTACATTACAAAATATACTTTCTCAGAATGAATTACTTTAGTTTAAATAGTTTGCAAATAGGCAATAGAGTTTTAAGTACAGTAGTTACAGTTGTTGCAATGGGCAACACAATTTCAAACACAATGCAACATTGACCTCAATGTGAATTTCTAGTTAAATGCAATTAGTTACTTTATGGATTACTTTTCTAACCACAGGACTGGATCCTAGATTCAGTCCTGGGACATCTCCTGTAAACAGTTGAGTAAAAGCGTTTTGGTTACAGTAGTGATTTTTAAGGAATATTATTGTATTTTAAAAGTTGACACTTAGAAACTTTTTCACATAGAATCACCAATGTTATCCTATGGGAGGAAATTCACTTAGCAGGTAAGTAGTGTTATCGTTACTTTTTCTTACTCAGTGTTGGATCCTGGATCCAGCACTGGTGTATCTCCTGTAAACAGTTGAAAGAATGCGTTTAAGTCATACAGGCGATTTTTAAGGAATATTTGTAATTTGTGAAAATTGACACTTTGAAACTTTTCTGCTGAAAACCAGACAATGGATTCCTATGGAAGGAAATATAAGTTACTGGTAAGTACGGTTAGAATTACTTTTCAGGGTCAGTGCTGGGCTAAAAGATGCAGCACTGGGTTCTCTCCTGATAACAGGTGAGTAAATCGGAATTCGTAGTTCGGTTGATTTTAGAGGAATATTATAAAGTTCCAAAACTCCACACTTAGAAGAATTTCCAAGTGAAACCAGTCAATGTTAGCCTATGGAAGGAAATTCAAGTTGCTGGTAAGTACGGTTAAAATTACTTTTCAGGATCAGTACTGGGCTGAAAAATGCAGCACTGAGGTCTCTCCTGATAACAGGTGAGTAAATCGGAATCCTTATTTCGGCTGATTTTAGAGGAATATTATAAAGTTCCAAATCTGCACACTTAGAAGAATTTCCAAGTGAAACCAGTCAATGTTAGCCTATGGAAGGAAATTCAAGTTACTGGTAAGTACGGTTAGAATTACTTTTCAGGACCAGTACTGGGCTGAAAGATGCAGCACTGAGGTCTCTCCTGATAACAGGTGAGTAAATCGGAATTCGTGTTTCGGCTGATTTTAGAGGAATATTTGCACAATGGTGAAGGGAGGGGCGGGGCCTGAGGTGACATCTGTGCAAACGCGCCCCGTGGCGCGTTTTAAGTTGGGGGATTAAGTCCCCTTGAATCATGAGGGTCCCTGGGGGCCAACTAGCCCACCAGGAACCTCCAGTATGCGCCAGGGGCTGCGTTGCAGAGACGTGTACAGAGGCCACACCCCTTTTACACCTCTCTGCAATGCAGCTCTGTGCGCTTTCTGAACGTACCTGTTGGGCTAGTTGGCCCCAGGGACCCTCAGGATTGAAGGGGATTTAATACACCATCTTAAAACACGCCACGGGGCCTGTTTGCACACATGTCACCTGAAGCCCCGCCCCTCCCTTCACCACTGTGCAAACGCGCCCCGTGGCGCGTTTTAAGTTGGGGGATTAAGTCCCCTTGAATCCTGAGGGTCCCTGGAGTCCAACTAGCCCACCATGTACTTCCAAAAGCGCCACAGAGCTGCGTTGCAGAGAGGTGTAAAAGGGGCGTGGCCTCTGTACACCTCTCTGCAACGCAGCCTCTGGCGCATACTGGAGGTTCCTGGTGGGCTAGTTTGCCCCCAGGGACCCCCAGTATTCAAGGGGATTACTTCCCCTCTCAAAACGCGCCAGGGGCGTGTTTGCAGAGTGCTGCAGGGAGGGCGGGGCCTCCGGCACGATGCCGTTTTGTTTTTGTTTTTTGATTGGGAGGGGGCTGCGTGGCCCCCTTCCCTCAGCCACTTTTGCCCCGGGGACCCCATCCCCCGGGGCCTGAGGATTTTTTTATTTTTTATTCAAATTTAAAAAAACGGGAAGGGGGCCGCGTGGCCCCCCTTCCCTGGGCCTGTATTGGCCCCGGGGACCCCATCCCCCGGGGCAAGCCCTCCTTTTTTTTATTAAAAATGTGGAGGGGGGCTGCGTGGCCCCCTCCTCAGGCCATTTAAGGCCCCGGGGACCCCATCCCCGGGGCCGGCCTTTAAATATTTTTTTATTTTTATTTTTTTTAGGGGGGGGGGCTGCGTGGCCCCCTCCCTGGCCACTTATGGCCCCGGGGACCCCATCCCCGGGGCCTGGCCTCGTTGGGGACTGTGGGGGTCCCCAAACTCCCCACAGTCCCGCCGGCTCCCCGTGTCCTACGGGAGCCGGCATTGCTTCCACATGGGGAGCAGCTAAGATGCTGCTCCCCATGTGGAAAGCAATTTGCTTTGGATATTGGAAGCGAGAGCAGGTTTCTGCTCTCGCCTCCAATATCCAAAGCAAGTTTGCAATGACAGGACGGGAGCCGCGAGGCTCCCGTCCTGTCATTGCAAACAGCAGTGTCCCGGGGTAGGCACCCCGGGACACTGCAGGAGCTGGCCCTGGGGGGTGGCGGTCCCCAGGGCCACCACAGGCTCCAAGAGGGGGGCCGCGCGGCCCCCCTCCCCACATTTAGAATGCCCCGGGGAGGTGGTGGTCCCCGGGGCTTTGGGGGTCCAAAACGGACCCCCATTTTAAATTTCTTAGTGCCCCGGGGAGGTGGCGGTCCCTGGGGGTGTGTGGGGGGCAGGAGCCCCCCCACACAGGTTAAACCATTTAAAAAAAGAAGCCCCGGGGAGGTGGCGGTCCCCGGGGCAGCGGGAGGCAAAGAGCCCTCCCGCACCATTATTGTTTTTAAGCCCCGGGGGGTGACGGTCCCCGGGGCTTTGGGGGCCTTAGAGGCCCCCCACATATTAAAAGAAACCCCTGCATGCCCCCGGGACTTGGCCCACCCGGGGGCCAATTAACTAATGAAGCGCGGAGACCGCGCTTCGTTTTTTCTCGGCGGGATTCGCGCACCCTGAGCGCATCCCGCCGATTTAAAAAAAAAATGCTTTTTCTGCCCAGGGGTCCTTGTGGGACCCCTGAGCAGACCTAGGGGTCAGGGTGTTTCTACCCTGCCCCCTTTGTGCGTTTTGCGCACTTGTTTCTTCTGGGTTTTTTTTCTAATCGGCAGGATCCGCACACCCTGAGCGCATCCTGCCGATTTAAAAAAAAAAAAAAAAAATGCTTTTTTCTGCCCAGGGGGTCCTTGTGGGACCCCCTGAGCAGACCTAGGGGGTCAGGGTGTTTCTACCCTGCCCCCTTTTTGCACTTTGCGCACTTGTTTCTGTCCCTCGGTTCTACCGAGGGACAAAATGGCTGCCAACACTTCCTGATTTGGAGTGTTGACAGCCAATTAGCGGACCCTACTTGGCCATAGATATATATGTGACTTAACTTTTGATTTTCTCAGGAACTACTGAACGGATTTACACCATTTAACAAAAGGGTTCTTTCTGAACCAAGAACTACCTCTTTGCCAAATTTGGTGTAATTCCGTTCAGCAGTTCGAGCTGTAGCCGTGTCTAAAGTTTCCTATGGGAAAATGAATGGGGAAAACACGTTTTGGGACCCCCTTTTTCTCGGCCCCCACTTGACGAATCACCCTGAGACTTTCAGGGTAGGAGCGGACCGGAGCGGGCCATAAAGTTTGAATATTTCGCGAAGATTCGTCAACCGACGCAAGAGTTATTTCAAATAGAATGTCGCGGATTTCCTATGGAAAATAGGTCCTAACTATAACTATCTACTGGCGACCGCCAGTAGATAATATATATATATATATATATATATCCAACAAAAGGGTGTCCATAGAAAATAAACTGCTTTGATCGACCGAGTGGGCTCGCCTGGGTTCTTTTTCCGCACGATCCTTTGCTGTGCGATATATATATATATATATATATATATATATATATATATATATATATATATATTCACTGAAAAAACCATAGGTTTTAGGGACAGTTATAGTTAGTTGGACATTTCACTCGCATAAAACCATAGAAATTCCCCGTTATAGTTAGTTCAGCTAACTATAACTCGCGCTCCGCAATGCACTGCTGATGACGTCACATATTACATCACTCATGACATGGTCAGTGACATCACTGATGACATCACTGATGACATCTCAAATGACATGAGTGATGTAATATGTGACGTCATCAGCAGTGCATTGCGGGGGCGCGAGTTATAGTTAGCTGAACTAACTATAACGGGGGAATTTCTATGGTTTTGTACGAGTGAAATGTCCAACTAACTATAACTGTCCCTAAAACCTATGGTTTTTTCAGTGAATTTCAAAGGTTTTTTTAAATGCTAGTTTCTAACTATGCCTACAGAGGTAGGACATGTGAAGAAAGAAGAAAAACGCACAGAAAGAAGCAAAAGATGTGCAGAAAGAACCAACAGAGGAGCAGAAAGAGGCCTTGTTGCAAAATCATCCTGTGCCCACAACTTTTTCAGACGGGTACTGGTGGTAACTGACTCTGACTAACCAGAGCCAGTGCTATGCTAAAAGACACTTAGAATACAGTGAAAATACCTACATACACTAGGGAACATTATGCGTTGGGGTACCCCTGTGATTAGCATGACCTCCTCTGCAAGTCCCTAGTACATAATAGGGCGGGGGGATTAAAACTACCTCTTAAAACGTGCTACAGGGCGCGTTTGCACAGTGGTGAAGGGAGGGGGGCATGAGGTGACATGTGTGCAAACGCACCCGTGGCGCGTTTTAAGTTGCGGGATTAAGTCCCCTTGAATTCTGAGGGTCCATGGGGCCCAACTAGCCCCCAGGTACCTACAGTTAGGACCACAGAGCTGAGTTGCAGAGAGGCGTTCCGAGGCCACGCACCTTTTTCACCTCTCTGCAACGCAACTCTGTTGTGCTTACTGAAGGTACCTGGTGGGCTAGTTGGCCCCCAGGGTCCCTCAGGATTCAAAGGGAATTAATTCCCCAACTTAAAACGCACCACAGGGCGTGTTTGCGCACATGTCACCTGAGGCCCCGCCCCCTCCCTTCACCACTGTGCAAACGCGCCCCATGGTGCGTTTTAAGTTGGGGGATTAGGTCACCTCGAATCCTGAGGGTCCCTGGGGCCCAACTAGCCCACTAGCTACTTCCAGTAAGCACCATAGGCCTGCGTTGCAACCCCTGTAACAAATTGTGCAGTTGTGTTTAGGTAGTGAAGAGGGTCGTGCTGGGGGTAGTGTTTTAGGGTTTAGGGTAGTGCAGTGGTGTTTGTGTAGTGTAGGGGGTCATGCTGGGGGTAGATTTAGGGTTTAGGGTAGTGCAGTGGTGTTTGGGTAGTGTAGGGAGTCCTGCTGGGGGAGTGTTTTAGGGTTTAGGGTAGTGCAGTGGTGTTTGGGTAGTGTAGGGGTCGTGCTGGGGGTAGTGTTTTAGGGTTTAGGGTAGTGCAGTGGTGTTTAGGTAGTGTACGGGGTCGTGCTGGGGGTAGTGATTTAGGGTAGTGCAGTGGTGTTTGGGTAGTGTAGGGGGTACTGCTGGGGGTAGTGTTTTAGGGTTTAGGGTAGTGCAGTGGTGTTTGGGTAGTATAGGGGTACTGCTGGGGGTAGTTTTTTAGGGTTTAGGGTAGTGCAGTGGTGTTTGGGTAGTGTAGTGGTTCGTGCTGGGGTAGTTTTTTAGGGTTTAGGGTAGTGCAGTGGTGTTTGTGTAGTGTAGGGGGTAGTGTTTTAGGGTTTAGGGTAGTGCAGTGGTGTTTGTGTAGTGTAGGAGGTCGTGTTTTAGGGTTTAGGGTAGTGCAGTGCTCTTTGGGTAGTGTAGGGAGTCGTGCGGGGTAGTGTTTTAGGGTTTAGGGTAGTGTAGGGGGTCATGCAGGGGTAGTCTTTTAGGGATTAGGGTAGTGCATTGGTGTTTGGATAGTGTAGGGGGTCATGCGGGGTAGTGTTTTAGGGTTTAGGGCAGTGCAGTGGTGTTCGGGTAGTGTAGGGGGTCGTGCTGGGGGGAGTGTTTTAGGGTTTAGGGCAGTGCAGTGGTGTTCGGGTAGTGTAGGGGGTCGTGCTGGGGGAGTGTTTTAGGGTTTAGGGCAGTGCAGTGGTGTTCGGGTAGTGTAGGGGTCGTGCGGGGGAGTGTTTGAGGGTTTAGGGCAGTGCAGTCGTGTTCGGGTAGTGTAGGGGGTTGTGCTGGGGGTAGTATTTTAGGGTTTAGGGTAGTGCAGTGGTGTTTGGGTAGTGTAGGGGGTCGTGCTGGGGGTAGTGTTCTAGGGTTTAGGGCAGTGCAGTGGTGTTTGGGCAGTGTAGGGGGTAATGCTGGGGGTGGTGTTTTAGGGTTTAGGGCAGTGCAGTGGTGTTCGGGCAGTGTAGGGGTCGTGCTGGGGTGGTGTTTCAGGGTTTAGGGCAGTGCAGTGGTGTTCGGGCAGTGTAGGGGTGGTGTTTCAGGGTTTAGGGCAGTGCAGTGGTGTTCGGGCAGTGTAGGGGGTCGTGCAGGGGGTGGTGTTTCAGGGTTTAGGGCAGTGGTGTTCGGGCAGTGTAGGGGTCGTGCTGGGAGTGGTGTTTCAGGGTTTGGGGCAGTGCAGTGGTGTTCGAGCAGTAAAGGGGGTTGTGCTGGGGGTGGTGTTTCAGGGTTTAGGGCAGTGCAGTGGTGTTCGGGCAGTGTAGGGGGCGGTGCAGGGGGTGGTGTTTCAGGGTTTAGGGCAGTGCAGTGGTGTTCGGGCAGTGTAGGGGTGGTGCAGGGGGTGGTGTTTCAGGGTTTAGGGCAGTGCAGTGGTGTTCGGGCAGTGTAGGGGGTCATGCAGGGGTGGTGTTTCAGGGTTTAGGGCAGTGCAGTGGTGTTCGGGCAGTGTAGGGGGTCGTGCTGGGGCTGGTGTTTCAGGGTTTAGGGCAGTACAGTGGTGTTCGGGCAGTGTAGGGGTCGTGCTGGGGCTGGTGTTTCAGGGTTTAGGGCAGTGCAGTGGTGTTCGGGCAGTGTAGGGGTTGTGCTGGGGCTGGTGTTTCAGGGTTTAGGGCAGTGCAGTGGTGTTCGGGCAGTGTAGGTGGTCATGCTGGGGCTGGTGTTTCAGGGTTTAGGGCAGTGCAGTGGTGTTCGGGCAGTGTAGGGGGTCATGCTGGGGCTGGTGTTTCAGGGTTTAGGGCAGTGCAGTGGTGTTCGGGCAGTGTAGGGGTCTTGCTGGGGCTGGTGTTTCAGGGTTTAGGGCAATGCAGTGGTGTTCGGGCAGTGTAGGGGGTCGTGCTGGGGGTGGTGTTTCAGGGTTTAGGGCAGTGCAGTGGTTTTCGGGCAGTGTAGGGGGTCGTGCTGGGGCTAGTGTTTCAGGATTTAGGGCAGAGCAATGGTGTTCAGGCAGTGTAGGGGGTTTTGCTGGAGGTGGTGTTTCAGGGTTTAGGGCAGTGCAGTGGTGTTCGTGCAGTGTAGGGGGTGGTGTTTCAGGGTTTAGGGCAGTGGTGTTCAGGCAGTGTAGGGGGTCTTGCTGGGGTTGATGTTTCAGGGTTTAGGGCAGTGCAGTGCAGTGGTGTTCGTGCAGTGTAGGGGGTGGGGTTTCAGGGTTTAGGGCAGTGGTGTTCAGGCAGTGTAGGGGGTCGTGCTGGGGGTGGTGTTTCAGGGTTTAGGGCAGTGCAGTGGTGTTCCGGCAGTGTAGGAGGTCATGCAGGGGTGGTGTTTCAGGGTTTAGGGCAGTGCAGTGGTGTTCGGGCAGTGTAGGGGGTCGTGCTGGGGGTGGTGTTTCAGGGTTTAGGGCAGTGCAGTGGTGTTCGGGCAGTGTAGGGTGTCGTGCTGAGGGGTGGTGTTTCAGGGTTTAGGGCAGTGCAGTGGTGTTTGGGCAGTGTAGGGGGTCGTGCAGGGGGTGGTGTTTCAGGGTTTAGGGCAGTGCAGTGGTGTTCGGCCAGTGTAGGTGGTCTTGCTGGGGGTGGTGTTTCAGGCTTTAGTGCAGTGGTGTTCGGGCAGTGTAGGGGGTCTTGCTGGGGGGTGTTTCAGGGTTTAGGGCAGTGCAGTGGTGTTCGGGCAGTGTAGGGGGTCTTGCTGGGGCTGATGTTTCAGGGTTTAGGGCAGTGCAGTGGTGTTCGGGCAGTGTAGGGGGTCGTGCTGGGGCTGGTGTTTGAGGGTTTAGGGTAGTGCAGTGGTGTTCGGGCAGTGTAGGGGGTCGTGCTGGGGCTGGTGTTTCAGGGTTTAGGGCAGTGCAGTGGTTTTCGGGCAGTGTAGGCGGTCGTGCTGGGGCTGGTGTTTCAGGGTTTAGGGCAGTGCAGTGGTGTTCGGGCAGTGTACGGGGTTGTGCTGGGGCTGGTGTTTCAGGGTTTAGGGCAGTGCAGTGGTGTTCGGGCAGTGTAGGGGTCGTGCTGGGGGTGGTGTTTCAGGCTTTAGGGCAGTGCAGTGGTGTTCGGGCAGTGTAGGGGGTCAGGCTGGGGCTGGTGTTTCATGGTTTAGGGCAGTGCAGTGGTGTTCGGGCAGTGTAGGGGGTCATGCTGGGGGTGGTGTTTCAGGGTTTAGGGCAGTGCAGTGGTGTTCGGGCAGTGTAGGGGTCTTGCTGGGGGTGGTGTTTCAGGGTTTAGGGCAGTGGTGTTCGGGCAGTGTAGGGGGTCTTGCTGGGGGTGGTGTTTCAGGGTTTTGGGCAGTGCAGTGGTGTTCGTGCAGTGTAGGGGGTCTTGCTGGGGGTAGTGTTTCGGGGTTTAGGGCAGTGCAGTGGTGTTCGTGCAGTGTAGGGGGTCGTGCTGGGGGTGGTGTTTCAGGGTTTAGGGCAGTGCAGTAGTGTTCGGGCAGTGTAGGGGATCAGGCAGGGGGTGGTGTTTCAGGGTTTAGGGCAGTGCAGTGGTGTTCGGGCAGTGTAGGGGGTCGTGCAGGGGGTGGTGTTTCAGGGTTTAGGGCAGTGCAGTGGTGTTCGGGCAGTGTAGGGGTCGTGCTGGGGCTGGTGTTTCAGGGTTTAGGGCAGTGCAGTGGTGTTCGGGCAGTGTAGGGGGTCTTGCTGGGGGTGGTGTTTCAGGGTTTAGGGCAGTGGTGTTCGGGCAGTGTAGGGGGTCTTGCTGGGGGTGATGTTTCAGGGTTTAGGGCAGTGCAGTGGTGTTCGGGCAGTGTAGGGGGTCTTGCTGGGGGTAGTGTTTCAGGGTTTAGGGCAGTGCAGTGGTGTTCGTGCAGTGTAGGGGGTCGTGCTGGGGATGGTGTTTCAGGGTTTAGGGCAGTGCAGTAGTGTTCGGGCAGTGTAGGGGGTCGTGCAGGGGGTGGTGTTTCAGGGTTTAGGGCAGTGCAGTGGTGTTCGGGCAGTGTAGGGGGTCGTGCTGGGGGTGGTGTTTCAGGGTTTAGGGCAGTGCAGTGGTGTTCGGGCAGTGTAGGGGGTCGTGCTGGGGGTGGTGTTTCAGGGTTTAGGGCAGTGGTGTTCGGGCAGTGTAGGGGTCTTGCTGGGGGTGATGTTTCAGGGTTTAGGGCAGTGCAGTGGTGTTCGGGCAGTGTAGGAGGTCTTGCTGGGGGTAGTGTTTCAGGGTTTAGGGCAGTGCAGTGGTGTTCGGGCAGTGTAGGGGGCGTGCTGGGGGTGGTGTTTCAGGGTTTAGGGCAGTGCAGTGGTGTTCGGGCAGTGTAGGGTGTCGTGAAGGGGTGGAGTTTCAGGGTTTAGGGCAGTGCATTGGTGTTCGGGCAGTGTAGGGGGTCTTGCTGGGGCTGGTGTTTCAGGGTTTAGGGCAGTGCAGTGGTGTTCGGGCAGTGTAGGGGGTCGTGCTGGGGCTGGTGTTTGAGGGTTTAGGGTAGTGCAGTGGTGTTCGGGCAGTGTAGGGGGTCGTGCTGGGGCTGGTGTTTCAGGGTTTAGGGCAGTGCAGTGGTTTTCGGGCAGTGTAGGTGGTGGTGCTGGGGCTGGTGTTTCAGGGTTTAGGGCAGTGCAGTGGTGTTCGGGCAGTGTACGGGGTTGTGCTGGGGCTGGTGTTTCAGGGTTTAGGGCAGTGCAGTGGTGTTCGGGCAGTGTAGGGGTCGTGCTGGGGGTGGTGTTTCAGGCTTTAGGGCAGTGCAGTGGTGTTCGGGCAGGGGAGGGGGTCATGCTGGGGCTGGTGTTTCATGGTTTAGGGCAGTGCAGTGGTGTTCGGGCAGTGTAGGGGGTCATGCTGGGGGTGGTGTTTCAGGGTTTAGGGCAGTGCAGTGGTGTTCGGGCAGTGTAGGGGGTCATGCTGGGGGTGGTGTTTCAGGGTTTAGTGCAGTGCAGTGGTGTTCGGGCAGTGTAGGGGTCTTGCTGGGGGTGGTGTTTCAGGGTTTAGGGCAGTGGTGTTCGGGCAGGGTAGGGGTCTTGCTGGGGGTGATGTTTCAGGGTTTTGGGCAGTGTAGTGGTGTTCGTGCAGTGTAGGGGGTCTTGCTGGGGGTAGTGTTTCGGGGTTTAGGGCAGTGCAGTGGTGTTCGTGCAGTGTAGGGGGTCATGCTGGGGGTGGTGTTTCAGGGTTTAGGGCAGTGCAGTAGTGTTCGGGCAGTGTAGGGGATCGTGCAGGGGGTGGTGTTTCAGGGTTTAGGGCATTGCAGTGGTGTTCGGGCAGTGTAGGTGGTCGTGCAGGGGGTGGTGTTTCAGGGTTTAGGGCAGTGCAGTGGTGTTCGGGCAGTGTAGGGGTCGTGCTGGGGCTGGTGTTTCAGGGTTTAGGGCAGTGCAGTGGTGTTCGGGCAGTGTAGGGGGTCTTGCTGGGGGTGGTGTTTCAGGGTTTAGGGCAGTGGTGTTCGGGCAGTGTAGGGGGTCTTGCTGGGGGTGATGTTTCAGGGTTTAGGGCAGTGCAGTGGTGTTCGGGCAGTGTAGGGGTCTTGCTGGGGGTAGTGTTTCAGGGTTTAGGGCAGTGCAGTGGTGTTCGTGCAGTGTAGGGGGTCGTGCTGGGGATGGTGTTTCAGGGTTTAGGGCAGTGCAGTAGTGTTCGGGCAGTGTAGGGGTCGTGCTGGGGGTGGTGTTTCAGGCTTTAGGGCAGTGCAGTGGTGTTCGGGCAGTGTAGGGGGTCATGCTGGGGCTGGTGTTTCATGGTTTAGGGCAGTGCAGTGGTGTTCGGGCAGTGTAGGGGGTCATGCTGGGGGTGGTGTTTCAGGGTTTAGGGCAGTGCAGTGGTGTTCGGGCAGTGTAGGGGGTCTTGCTGGGGGTGGTGTTTCAGGGTTTAGGGCAGTGGTGTTCGGGCAGTGTAGGGGTCTTGCTGGGGGTGGTGTTTCAGGGTTTTGGGCAGTGCAGTGGTGTTCGTGCAGTGTAGGGGGTCTTGCTGGGGGTAGTGTTTCGGGGTTTAGGGCAGTGCAGTGGTGTTCGTGCAGTGTAGGGGGTCGTGCTGGGGTGGTGTTTCAGGGTTTAGGGCAGTGCAGTAGTGTTCGGGCAGTGTAGGGATCAGGCAGGGGGTGGTGTTTCAGGGTTTAGGGCAGTGCAGTGGTGTTCGGGCAGTGTAGGGGGTCGTGCAGGGGTGGTGTTTCAGGGTTTAGGGCAGTGCAGTGGTGTTCGGGCAGTGTAGGGGTCGTGCTGGGGCTGGTGTTTCAGGGTTTAGGGCAGTGCAGTGGTGTTCGGGCAGTGTAGGGGGTCTTGCTGGGGGTGGTGTTTCAGGGTTTAGGGCAGTGGTGTTCGGGCAGTGTAGGGGGTCTTGCTGGGGGTGATGTTTCAGGGTTTAGGGCAGTGCAGTGGTGTTCGGGCAGTGTAGGGGGTCTTGCTGGGGGTAGTGTTTCAGGGTTTAGGGCAGTGCAGTGGTGTTCGTGCAGTGTAGGGGGTCGTGCTGGGGATGGTGTTTCAGGGTTTAGGGCAGTGCAGTAGTGTTCGGGCAGTGTAGGGGGTCGTGCAGGGGTGGTGTTTCAGGGTTTAGGGCAGTGCAGTGGTGTTCGGGCAGTGTAGGGGTCGTGCTGGGGGTGGTGTTTCAGGGTTTAGGGCAGTGCAGTGGTGTTCGGGCAGTGTAGGGGGTTGTGCTGGGGGTGGTGTTTCAGGGTTTAGGGCAGTGGTGTTCGGGCAGTGTAGGGGGTCTTGCTGGGGGTGATGTTTCAGGGTTTAGGGCAGTGCAGTGGTGTTCGGGCAGTGTAGGAGGTCTTGCTGGGGGTAGTGTTTCAGGGTTTAGGGCAGTGCAGTGGTGTTCGGGCAGTGTAGGGGGCGTGCTGGGGGTGGTGTTTCAGGGTTTAGGGCAGTGCAGTGGTGTTCGGGCAGTGTAGGGTGTCGTGAAGGGGGTGGAGTTTCAGGGTTTAGGGCAGTGCATTGGTGTTCGGGCAGTGTAGGGGTCTTGCTGGGGCTGGTGTTTCAGGGTTTAGGGCAGTGCAGTGGTGTTCGGGCAGTGTAGGGGGTCGTGCTGGGGCTGGTGTTTGAGGGTTTAGGGTAGTGCAGTGGTGTTCGGGCAGTGTAGGGGGTCGTGCTGGGGCTGGTGTTTCAGGGTTTAGGGCAGTGCAGTGGTTTCGGGCAGTGTAGGTGGTGGTGCTGGGGCTGGTGTTTCAGGGTTTAGGGCAGTGCAGTGGTGTTCGGGCAGTGTACGGGGTTGTGCTGGGGCTGGTGTTTCAGGGTTTAGGGCAGTGCAGTGGTGTTCGGGCAGTGTAGGGGTCGTGCTGGGGGTGGTGTTTCAGGCTTTAGGGCAGTGCAGTGGTGTTCGGGCAGTGTAGGGGGTCATGCTGGGGCTGGTGTTTCATGGTTTAGGGCAGTGCAGTGGTGTTCGGGCAGTGTAGGGGGTCATGCTGGGGGTGGTGTTTCAGGGTTTAGGGCAGTGCAGTGGTGTTCGGGCAGTGTAGCGGGTCATGCTGGGGGTGGTGTTTCAGGGTTTAGTGCAGTGCAGTGGTGTTCGGGCAGTGTAGGGGGTCTTGCTGGGGGTGGTGTTTCAGGGTTTAGGGCAGTGGTGTTCGGGCAGTGTAGGGGGTCTTGCTGGGGGTGATGTTTCAGGGTTTTGGGCAGTGTAGTGGTGTTCGTGCAGTGTAGGGGGTCTTGCTGGGGGTAGTGTTTCGGGGTTTAGGGCAGTGCAGTGGTGTTCGTGCAGTGTAGGGGGTCATGCTGGGGGTGGTGTTTCAGGGTTTAGGGCAGTGCAGTAGTGTTCGGGCAGTGTAGGGGATCGTGCAGGGGGTGGTGTTTCAGGGTTTAGGGCATTGCAGTGGTGTTCGGGCAGTGTAGGTGGTCGTGCAGGGGGTGGTGTTTCAGGGTTTAGGGCAGTGCAGTGGTGTTCGGGCAGTGTAGGGGTCGTGCTGGGGCTGGTGTTTCAGGGTTTAGGGCAGTGCAGTGGTGTTCGGGCAGTGTAGGGGGTCTTGCTGGGGGTGGTGTTTCAGGGTTTAGGGCAGTGGTGTTCGGGCAGTGTAGGGGTCTTGCTGGGGGTGATGTTTCAGGGTTTAGGGCAGTGCAGTGGTGTTCGGGCAGTGTAGGGGGTCTTGCTGGGGGTAGTGTTTCAGGGTTTAGGGCAGTGCAGTGGTGTTCGTGCAGTGTAGGGGTCGTGCTGGGGATGGTGTTTCAGGGTTTAGGGCAGTGCAGTAGTGTTTGGGCAGTGTAGGGGGTCGTGCAGGGGTGGTGTTTCAGGGTTTAGGGCTGTGCAGTGGTGTTCGGGCAGTGTAGGGGGTCGTGCTGGGGGTGGTGTTTCAGGGTTTAGGGCAGTGCAGTGGTGTTCGGGCAGTGTAGGGGGTCGTGCTGGGGGTGGTGTTTCAGGGTTTAGGGCAGTGGTGTTCGGGCAGTGTAGGGGTCTTGCTGGGGGTGATGTTTCAGGGTTTAGGGCAGTGCAGTGGTGTTCGGGCAGTGTAGGAGGTCTTGCTGGGGGTGGTGTTTCAGGGTTTAGGGCAGTGCAGTGGTGTTCGGGCAGTGTAGGGGGTCTTGAAGGGGGTGGAGTTTCAGGGTTTAGGGCAGTGCATTGGTGTTCGGGCAGTGTAGGGGGTCGTGCTAGGGTTGGTGTTTCAGGGTTTAGGGCAGTGCAGAGGTGTTCGGGCAGTGTAGGGGTCGTGCAGGGGCTGGTGTTTCAGGGTTTAGGGCAGTGCAGTGGTGTTCGGGCAGTGTAGGGGGTCGTGCTGGGGATAGTGTTTTAGGGTTTAGGGTAGTGCAGTGGTGCTTGTGTAGTGTAGGGGTCGTGCTGGAGGTAGTGTTTTAGGGTTTAGGGTAGTGCAGTGATGTTTGTGTAGTGTAGGGGTCATGTTTTAGGGTAGTGCAGTGGTGTTTGGGTAGTGTAGGGGGTCGTGCTGGGGGTAGTGTTTTAGGATTTAGGTTAGTGCAGTGGTGTTTGGGTAGTGTAGGGGGTCGTGCTGGGGGTAGTGTTTTAGGGTTTAGGGTAGTGCAGTGGTGCTTGTGTAGTGTAGGGGGTCGTGCTGGGGGTAGTGTTTTAGGGTTTAGGGTAGTGCAGTGGTGTTCGTGCAGTGTAGGGGGTCTTGCTGGGGGTAGTGTTTCGGGGTTTAGGGCAGTGCAGTGGTGTTCATGCAGTGTAGGGGTCGTGCTGGGGGTGGTGTTTCAGGGTTTAGGGCAGTGCAGTAGTGTTCGGGCAGTGTAGGGGATCGTGCAGGGGGTGGTGTTTCAGGGTTTAGGGCAGTGCAGTGGTGTTCGGGTAGTGTAGGGGTCGTGCAGGGGGTGGTGTTTCAGGGTTTAGGGCAGTGCAGTGGTGTTCGGGCAGTGTAGGGGTCGTGCTGGGGCTGGTGTTTCAGGGTTTAGGGCAGTGCAGTGGTGTTCGGGCAGTGTAGGGGGTCTTGCTGGGGTGGTGTTTCAGGGTTTAGGGCAGTGGTGTTCGGGCAGTGTAGGGGGTCTTGCTGGGGGTGATGTTTCAGGGTTTAGGGCAGTGCAGTGGTGTTCGGGCAGTGTAGGGGGTCTTGCTGGTGTTAGTGTTTCAGGGTTTAGGGCAGTGAAGTGGTGTTCGGGCAGTGTAGGGGGTTGTGCTGGGGATGGTAATTCAGGGTTTAGGGCAGTGCAGTAGTGTTCGGGCAGTGTAGGGGGTCGTGCAGGGGGTGGTGTTTCAGGGTTTAGGGCAGTGCAGTAGTGTTCGGGCAGTGTAGCGGGTCATGCTGGGGGTGGTGTTTCAGGGTTTAGGGCAGTGCAGTGGTGTTCGGGCAGTGTAGGGGGTCGTGCTGGGGGTGGTGTTTCAGGGTTTAGGGCAGTGGTGTTCGGGCAGTGTAGGGGGTCTTGCTGGGGGTGATGTTTCAGGGTTTAGGGCAGTGCAGTGGTGTTCGGGCAGTGTAGGAGGTCTTGCTGGGGGTAGTGTTTCAGGGTTTAGGGCAGTGCAGTGGTGTTCGGGCAGTGTAGGGGGCGTGCTGGGGGTGGTGTTTCAGGGTTTAGGGCAGTGCAGTGGTGTTCGGGCAGTGTAGGGGGTCGTGAAGGGGTGGAGTTTCAGGGTTTAGGGCAGTGCATTGGTGTTCGGGCAGTGTAGGGGTCGTGCTAGGGTTGGTGTTTCAGGGTTTAGGGCAGTGCAGTGGTGTTCGGGCAGTGTAGGGGGTCGTGCAGGGGCTGGTGTTTCAGGGTTTAGGGCAGTGCAGTGGTGTTCGGGCAGTGTAGGGGGTCGTGCTGGGGATAGTGTTTTAGGGTTTAGGGTAGTGCAGTGGTGCTTGTGTAGTGTAGGGGGTCGTGCTGGAGGTAGTGTTTTAGGGTTTAGGGTAGTGCAGTGGTGTTTGTGTAGTGTAGGGGGTCATGTTTTAGGGTAGTGCAGTGGTGTTTGGGTAGTGTAGGGGGTCGTGCTGGGGGTAGTGTTTTAGGATTTAGGTTAGTGCAGTGGTGTTTGGGTAGTGTAGGGGGTCGTGCTGGGGGTAGTGTTTTAGGGTTTAGGGTAGTGCAGTGGTGCTTGTGTAGTGTAGGGGGTCGTGCTGGGGGTAGTGTTTTAGGGTTTAGGATAGTGCAGTGGTGTTTGTGTAGTGTAGGGGGTCATGTTTTAGGTTAGTGCAGTGGTGTTGGGGTAGTGTTTTAGTGTTTTAGGGTAGTGCAGTGGTGTTTGTGTAGTGTAGGGGGTCATGCTGGGGGTAGTGTTTTAGGGTTTAGGATAGTGCAGTGGTGCTTGTGTAGTGTAGGAGGTCGTGCTGGGGGTAGTGTTTTAGGGTTTAGGGTAGTGCAGTGGTGCTTGTGTAGTGTAGGGGGTCGTGCTGGGGGTAGTGTTTTAGGTTTAGGGTAGTGCAGTGGTGTTTTTGTAGTGTAGGGGGTCAGTGTTTTAAGATGCAACGCTCCAATACCTGACCAGTCTGCACTACATAAAACTGCAAAAAAACTAAAAATAAAAAGTGTTTTGCACACTTTTGTCATTGGGCTATATGTGGGCTACATCTGGGTAATATTTGTGCTACATTTGGGCTCTTTTTCACTGGTGGCCATCTTGGAAGACTTCTTTGTTATGAAGTTTCCTAATTTCCTCATTTACTGCAGTCTCCTCAGTAGGAAATGCTTTCAGTTTTTTACTTTGATTCCATCAAGAAGGCATTCAGATGTGTCACACATTTGCCATAAATTCAGAATGTTCGCACTCTAGTTGTTCATTAGATCACTGTAGTAAAGCTACTGCTCACCAAGGAGTTAACTGGAAGTCTACTGCTGGTATTGAAAGTGATTGTTTCAGTCTGCATGTCAGAATTTTCTAATGAAATAGAAGAGGATTTGAGATCTCACTTAAAACATGCACTAAATTTTCTTTTGCAGCACTAACCATAATTTCTATGGCAAAATGAACCCCCTCATTTTGTTCCTTTTTAAATTAAATGTTTTAAGTGTTACCAGTTTATTCCAATCAAGATGGCTTCAGGTGTGCCATACTTTTGTCATAAGTAAGACTGTTAGCGCTCTAGATGTTCTTTAGAACACTCTGGGAAGCTGCAGTAGAACACAAAGGCATAAACTGACAGGCTGCTCCTGTTGAAATATAACAGGAAGATATTTGAGATCACACTTGAAACATGTCCTAATTTTTCTTTCCAGAGCACTAACCATAATTTCTATGACAAGATGAACCCCATCATTTTGTTCCTTTTTAAATTAAATGTTTTAAGTGTTACCAGTTTATTCCATCCAAGATGGCTTCAGGTGTGCCATACTTTTGTCCTAAGTAAGGCTGTTAGCACTCTAGTTGTTCTTTAGAACACTCTGGGAAGCTGCAGTAGAACACAAAAGAATCAACTGACTGTCTCTGCCCTTGTTGGATGTACATGTTTTACTGAGAATGTCAGACTTCATTCTCACATGACTGAGAAAGATAATGTGAATTTACAGAAAAGATGCTCTCATTTTAGCTTCTGGAGCACCTTCCAAAACTGTATGGGACAAGCATGTGAAAATAGTTTTCTCTCAAACATGATTCATGATATCCCAGCAGAAGGTTTTTCACAGGGTAAAATCACCTTAGAACACACCACAATTCCTAAAATTAGTATGGTACCATCAACAAATGAATTCTAATGTAACTAAAGTCTGTTATCACCCTTTATAGTTCTCCTTTTGGTTACCCTCAAAATCTTCGATTCACTACAATGCATTTCAATGGGGTTCTATCATTTATATTGGTCTCAAGATGGCTGCCAGCAATTCCAGGATGAAGTGCTGACAGCCAATCAGATCTCACGATGACATGTGTGGTTAGGCTCCGCCCAGATATATATGTGTTTTTACTTTTGATTTTCTCAGCAACTACTGAACGGATTTACACCATTTAACAAAAAGGGTTCTTTCTGAACCAAGAACTACCTCTTTGCCAAATTTGGTGTAATTCCGTTCAGCAGTTCGGGCTGTAGCTGTGGCTAAAGTTTCCTATGGGAAAATGAATGGGGAAAACACGTTTTGGGACCCCCCTTTTTTCTCGGCCCCCGCTTGACGAATCACCCCGAAACTTTCAGGGTAGGAGCAAACCAGAGCGGGCCATGAAGTTTGAAAATTTCGCGAAGATTCGTCAACCGACGCAAGAGTTATTTCAAATAGAAATTCGCTGATTTCCTATGGAAAATAGGTCCTAACTATAACTATCTACTGGCGACCGCCAGTAGATAATATATATATATATACACACAATATATAGTGTAGCATAATTAATAAACATATTTATTTTACATTATATTATTTTATATTTTAAATTTATTAATATATGTACATAAAATTAATTAAACAATTTCCATATTTTACATGCATCAATATGAAAATATGTGTATATATATATATATATATATATATCATGCATACATAATAAAACCATAAAAAATATAAACTAAATAAGAAAAATATAAAATTTAATATAAACAATAAGTAAAATGTTAAACATTTAAAAATCCCAAAAACACAATTTCAAAAAACTATAACCATTAAAATGTATGTAAAAAATATAAACACGTAATAGAATTTTTTTTTAAAAATCATCAATTAATGCTATAAAATCTATTCAACCAATAATATGAAAACTATTGGAGTCTAAGAATATTAAATATATTATTCCCACTCTAGTTTATGCAACAGCAGGGAAAGTGTTGGACTTCATAGGGGTTAGATTTACTATTCATACTCCAGTCACCACGATCATAGGGTAAGTGTTGGACTTCGGAGGAGTTAGATTTAGTATTTCTATTCCACTCAGTGCAACAATAGGGTAAGCGCTGGATTTCGGAGGGGTGAAATGTACTAGTCCCCCCCGTCTAAGCAACAGTAGGGAAAGTGTTGGATTTGGATGGGTGAAATTGACTATTCCCACAACAAACAATGCAACAGTGGGAAAAGTGTTGGATTTCAGAGGAGTAAAATTTACTATTCCCACTCTAAACAGCGCAAAAGTAGCGAAAGTTTTGGACTTTGGAGAGGTAAAATTTACTATTCCCACTCCATTCTGTGCAACAGTAGGAAAAGCGTTGGATTTCGGAGGGGTGAAATCTGCTCTCCCACTCCAGTCAGGGCAACAGTAGGGAAAGTGTTGACCATTGGACGGGTAAAATTTACTATTCCCACTCCAGTCTGTGCAACAGTAGGGAAAGCGTTGGGTTTCAGAGGGGTAAATTTACTATTTCCACTCCTGTCGGTGCAACACTAGGGAAAATGTTGGCCTTTGGACGGGTAAAATTTACTATTCCCACTCCAGTCTGTGCAACAGTAGGGAAAGCGTTGGGTTTCAGAGGGGTAAATGTACTATTTCCACTCCTGTCGGTGCAACACTAGGGAAAATGTTGGCCTTTGGACGGGTAAAATTTACTATTCCCACTCCAGTCTGTGCAACAGTAGGGAAAGCTTTGGGTTTCAGAGGGGTACATTTACTATTTCCACTCCTGTCGGTGCAACACTAGGGAAAATGTTGGCCTTTGGATGGGTAAAATATACTGTTCCCACTCCAGTCTTTGCAACAGTAGGGAAAGCCCTGGATTTCATAGGGGTGGAGTTACTATTCCCACTCCAGTCAGCGCAACACTAGGAAAAGTGTTGAACTAAGAAGACATTATTTTACTATTCCTATTGCTGTCTAAGCAAGAATAGGGAAAATACTTTACTTCAAGCACATTACATAGATGAGTAACCCCATGATTATAGAAAAAATAACAAACTCTTAATAAAAAAAATAATTACCATTAAAAATGAATATAAGTATTTAAAAAGTAAAAACAATTAACCAATCTACATAATTACTATTTAAAACAAATAATTATCAACTAATAGATAATTGTTACTCAGGTATTAATTAATTAACTTTCCACTCAGTACCCCTACAAACCTAGCAGGCTGCACCTAAAATATAACTAAAAAACACAATTCCATAACACACATATTTAAAATAAATAAATTAATTAACAATTAATTAGTAATTAATCATTACTAAATTAACTTCCCACCCTAGACCCCTACAAACCCAGCATCCCGCAACTAAAATGTAACTCAAATAAATAGGTATAGCACAACTTAGATATTTGATAATCAATTAAATAATTAATTCACAATTAATAATTGTGAATTAATTACTACTCAATTAACTTCCCACCCTATACCCCTACAGACCCAGCAGCCCACACCTAAAACTTTAGCAAAAATATATATTTACTACAGAATTTACATATTAGTAATCAATTAAATAATTATTAATAAAATATTTGATCATTATTACTTAATTAACTTCCCACCCTATACTCCAACAAACCTAGCAACCCGCTCCTAAAATATAACAAAAATATAAAAGTATGACATAATTTACATATTTATTACCAATTGCATAATTTAAAAAATAAATAAATTAATAATTAGTTTTTGCTTAATTAACTTCCCACCCTATACCCCTACAAATCCTACAAACAGCTGCAATAATATAAATTACTATTAACAATTAAATAAAAATTCTAAATTGCTTAAAATTACAAACTATATTTAAACTACCAACAGTTACACAAACAATAGTAACACATAAAATTATTATATGAACTAAAAGACGTTAAAATAATTGAAAATTAATATTTTTTACAAGTCTATTATTGTAAATGATATTAAAAGCAACAATATTCATAAAAACGATATTACATAAAAAACAATATTCTTGACATTAATAATTTTGCATCACAATTTTTTGGGAGTTTAAGTTGCAGTCTTTT
Source organism: Calotriton arnoldi (assembly GCA_963921515.1). Classification (NCBI taxonomy): domain Eukaryota; kingdom Metazoa; phylum Chordata; class Amphibia; order Caudata; family Salamandridae; genus Calotriton; species Calotriton arnoldi. Next base: position 2,710,571 of record CAWUFW010000567.1, read on the forward strand.
TCACTTTCAGTTTTTCTGAATGGAGATTCAAAAGATTTTCTTCATGTTCAAGGGATTTTTGTTTTTTGATTCTCTGTTAACCAGACCAATGCTAAAGAAAGCAGAACTGTACATATCCAATAGTTAGACATAGCAGTCAGGAACAAAATACCGCAGCCCACTGAGGCTACCACCTGGCTACCACCTTTCCCTCATGCTGTCTTCATGTTACACTAGTAGAATATTGTCTACAGTAAGTAAATAACTTTAACCAATTCAGCTCAAATACACTTTGAAAATATTCTGGACAAATTTGTTGAAGTCAAAAAAGAGCGCTAGAAGTTATATGTATAAAATTTATAAAACATTTACTATATTTATGCAGTAATGTGTCCTCAATAAAACACAAAAGTGCTTGAAGAAATTCTGAAATAACTGACCACGTACTCATAGTCTTAAATATGTTTATTTAAATAAAAAAAGTTCTTCTTGAAGCCAACATATGCTCATATTCACAAAGGCGTACTCCAAAAATGTTGTCATACAACTGGAACAGTATGTGCGATATACTCCCTACGGTCTTTTTAAAAGAAGCGTGATGGTTATAAAATGATGTCCGGCCAGACAATCTGGTACTAGTATTCCATAGAAGTGCCATGATGACCCATCTGTAGATTACAATGGCGAGACTGGTACAGAAAACGCCCCCTGAATTTTAAAGCTCCATTATGATAAACCTCAAGAGAAAGTAAAGGCAGTAAAAGCACACATTAGAAGTACTAGACTTACCTCTTATTTTACACCTTTCCACTCATCCTGAAATGCCTTCACACAGTGACTGAAAATGCATGTGATTTCTCTAATAAGAATTATTAAACAGCACACCACCATGCTTTCTATAGTCCACTTTTGCTACCTGATCTGTCATACAGCCCCATAGACCACTGGTCTTGGGATTCCCGTCAGGGATGTGGACCTCACCTTTTTGCCCCACCTTCCAGTGATTCCATGAGACAGGATACAGTATCATGGCCCAGTGTGCATCCACAGCAACATGATGTGCATAACAACAAAAAACATTGATCCCTCTGTGTTGCAGAAATGCATTTTATGGTAAGCTACTCTGCAACATTTCAACCAAAATCCTGAAAAGAAAATGTATGTTTGATAATATCATTCAAATGATCATTTGTGTGTTTTACTCGTCATTCATGGGACAATTAGGTTGTTTTTGGCAATAGTTTCAAATGCCATTTGTCTCTTTTCTTTTATAACGCTAAAGAATTCTGTTTTCTTAACAGAAGATTAAACCGGCGCATCAAAGAAAAAGACCTCATTTGATAATTCCTGGAAATTCTTTTAAACACGTTTTAAACCAATTAACTAGAAACTCAAAGAGAGAGAGAGAGTGTTATGCTATTTATTTATGGAAAATATCACCTGTGTTTATCCCTGTATATGGTTTGCATACCACACCCGTATTTTTCCATATTTATTTTTTTGTTCGGTGAAAAAAGGCAGCTCGTATTTTTGCATGTGTTTCTACACAATAAATATGCGCTCATTTGATGAGTTTATTTCTATAATTAGCTGTATGTAAAAACCATACACTCAAATAAAGTTTAAGCTTTGTAAAACAAGCATATGTACACATGGCAACTATTTAAGCTTCTTTAGGCACTCGCATTCTGCTTTTAAATCCTTATGGCATCATTATGTATACCTGTTTGTCAGACTGACCTTATGCCCATTTTCTCTTCATCTTTAAACCAGATTCAGACAGGGAAACATATTTTGTCCATCTGAATTCATGGGTAAAACAAATTCAGAAAAAACAAACTCAGACCTTAACGTTGAGTTAGGAGTAGAATTAAAGAGTTCGCCTATTGGAATTCATGCCTTTGTCTAGTAATGCAGACAAAATATAGCTTCCAAGGCATCTACTTGCTAAACATAGAAATAACCGCATCTACTCCTGGGAAGAGAGTGAAATTTACTTCAGACATACGTTATCTTTGCCCTCTAATATCTTAAAAGTTCACTCAATGTACAATCATTGGTCTAATATGTTTAAATGCTCATATTTTCCATGAAGATTACAAATACTACAGGTGGGGGAAAAGACACTCTTCTACATCCTGATATTGTACTAATGAAAATAGTCGTCTTTTCCCTGTGGGGGGATGGCAAAATAACATATCTAGTAAAATAAAAATAAGTGCATTTAAAGTTTTAATGTATACTAGTACATAAAAACATTTGTAATAATGAATACTGCTATAAAACATTATGCTGGCAAACTGCTGAACTATCTGTGACTCTGGGTGCATTTTAAAGACACAATTTTCCTCCACCAAGATAACAACAGAAAATCTGCTTCACTAGTCACCAATATTTTGTTCTATATGAAGCAGGCACATTGAAAATTTAATTTAAAAAACTCTGTATGTTATTTACTAATTATATGTACATATATATTCATAGGAGTCTTGCTTTCTGAAGATAGGTGAGATGGACATTGCATTCACTAATATGGCTCCCAAATAATGGCATACCTAACCATGAATTATTGCATTATTTACTGACTAATCGTCGGGTTACACAATATTGATGAATGCTCACCTGCATTTCCAATTTCCATTAAAAATTGTCTTCCTCAAGCTATCTTAATTTCTTTTATTAAATTACTTCTGTTGTGCACTAGTTGATATTTGCAATGATTTTCAATAATGCTAATTTCTATTTTATATGGTGCATTCTGTCATATCAATGCATCTTCAAAGTTCTTTAAATAACAAGAGTCCTTATTAGTATCAGTTAGTAGTGCATATATTATTGACCTTGAAATGGCAAAAGGCTCATTAGAGGCTGTATCTGTACCTGTGACTTCAGTCAACACCATGATCTTAAGTTTGACAGTTGTACCTCGGCACTCCCAATATTTATCTCTTCATTTGTATCTATTTTCAATGCATCATTTTTTCAAACAATTCAGGTAGCTCAAAACACAGGAGAAACCATTTTACACTTGAGTATGCTTGAATTTAATGGTTCATACATAATTTCATATAGAAGTGCATTCGTCGTCCTATATAAGTGCATTCGTTGTCAATAATTATACATTTGTTGTGACCATTTGAACATGAATGAACAGTACAGCCTGGAGATGAAGAAAAAAACAGCCGACACGTGTTTCGTTACATCCATAACTTTTTCAAGGCTTGAGAGAGATAGCCATGTAGGTCCTTTAAAAATTGATGAATATGGAAGACTCAAAGGTAAGCATGAACCCTTCGCCGTATTAGGAGGTGAAATGTTCGATAGTCCTAAAAGTGCCAAGATTAAAGCGTGATGTCGGCTGAGGATTCTCTAACGTGGCCGACCGGTCCCAAGAAATGGTGTTTGACTGGCCATGAAGTAGAAGATTTCCTTGATAAAAAGTTCTAGGTGTTTCGGTCAGCAACGATAAAAGACCGGGAAGTGGGTCTGTCTTATTAATATGTAGATGTCCGTCCTGTATGTGGTGAATCACGTATCACAAGTGGTTTCTTGTTGAGGCCAAAACCTGCGCACCTTTTTCAGGGCTATAATATGCCCCTTTAACATTCCCAGTCTGGCATCGGTAAATTACGCGGACCAGAGGTATTTTCAGAATCGACGTGCTGAAGGATTATGTCAGGGGCATAACACAGCCCTGAATTTACCGATGCCAGACTGGGAATGTTAAAGGGGCATATTATAGCACTGCAAAAGGTGGGCAGGTTATTTGGCCTTCGACAAGAAACCACTTGTGATGCGTGATTCACCACATACAGGACGGACATATACATATTAATAAGACAGACCCAGTTCCCGGTCTTTTATCGTTGCTGACCGAAACACCTAGAACTTTTTATCAAGGAAACCTTCTACTTCATGGCCAGTCAAACACCGTTTCTTGGGACCGGTCGGCCACGTTAGAGAATCCTCAGCAGACATCACGCTTTAATCTTGGCACTTTTAGGAGTTTCAAACATTTTGCCTCCTAATACGGCGGAGGGTTCACGCTTACCTTTGAGTCTTCCATATTCATCAATTTTAAAGGACCTACATGTCTATCTCGCTCAAGCCTTGAAAAAGTTACGGATGTAACGAAACACGTGTCGGCTGTTGTTTTTTTCTTCATCTCCAGGCTGTACTGTTCATTAATGTTCAAATGGTCACAACAAATGTATGATTATTGACAACGAATGCACTTATATAGGACGACGAATGCACTTATATATGAAATTATATATGAACCATTAAATTCAAGCATACTCAGGTGTAAAATGGTTTCTCCTGTGTTTTGAGCTACCTGAATTGCTTGAAAAAATGATGCATTGAAAATAGATACAAATGAAGAGATAAATATTGGGAGTGCCGAGGTACAACTGTCAGACTTAACTTTAGCACGAGGATCTGGCTAGATGTTCGTGCACCAACACCCTAGGTAGTGGGGTGTCCTGTTACCTTGATTGGCACTGAGACTTATGTTTTATAGAACCCATAATAACACTATGTTACCCACATTAAACTTTTCCTGTACTGAGGTGCGACTTTCAATGCCACCACTACCCGCTGTTTATATTGTAAACACCATGATCTTAGCAGTAGGTGAAATTGGAAACTTCATTGCGTTTTGTACACTTTTTAGAGCAAATGCTTATGTTTGAAAGAAAGCAAAATATTGCAACACTGTAAAAATAAACATGTTATAGTAAAACTATATAAAACAAAATGGACATCAGAAATTATAAATTATTTCAAATAAATCACTTTTAGTTTCAATTTTGGTTCGCACTCGTTCCTTTGCTTTCATACTAAAATTAGAAGCCCCATGTAAATGTAAATTATTAACTGCATTCTCATTTCTGTTGACCTTCCTCAAAAGAAAAACTCATTCTTATATGTACCAGAATTCTTAAAAACCAGGCCATGAAGGTGCATGAACCCACAATGCTGCTGGGTCATATAAATCTCAATACAGCACAATACCAACCTCAAATCATAGCATAACCTACCACAACTTTTCTAAATAAATATAACCTTGACACCATCTTTGTACACACACCTTTATGCAAAAGCATAAAAGTCAAATTTACACATTTAACAAATTGAATATAAATATATTTAAGAGTGCCGGGGTTTGCTCTTTATCATTCACAAATTATAAAAAGTAAGGCAATCCATCTTACTGATTGATTTTAAGAGATCAAAATCAATTGTGATCCAAAACATTTTTTATAAATTGCAATAAGCATACGTGATATGATGCTATTTGCATTTACATAATGCATTTAGGAAATTATACAATGAAAAATGTGATTACGAGCTTTATAAACAAATGTGTGTTTTTATTTTGAGGTATGTTACAGTTTAACAATTTGAAGTTTGATACTCCTGATCACTCACAGTAAATATATCATTTGAAACTTGTGAATATTTAACCTTCTTTGGAAGTACATCTTCTGGTTGTTGTACGTGGCACAAGTAGTGCACTTAAAATACGATTTTTCATTTGCCTGACCATGGCATAGGAATACTGATAGACAAAAAGTTTATTGTACCAATTATGTATTCTTAAAATGTTTTAAAATTGGTATCTACTTCGTATGCCTTTATTTCTTACAAAGGTTAATTTCTCTAAATGATACTTTAATGTTTTCATGTACAAATAATGTATTTTATCATGAAATGCATATAAACCATAACCTCTTCACCCCAAAAATAAAATTGACACTAGTACAACCCAAATTATTTTTAAAAGCATCAGTTTGGGGGGCTCTACATGAGAACAACTCAAATTAGATTCAATTAAAATCATTTTGATCGTCCGGCACACTATAATTCAGAAGTAGTTGAACCTATCTTTATGTGCTCTCATTGTTCTGCTCATATTTCATGTATACCTAATATTATCAATTCAGGAGCATCAGTTAATATTTGAAACTGCGATTGGCACCTAAAAGGTGTTTTAAGGAGACACATGGCAGTCAAACATATGGGTGTGTCAGTGAGTTAAGTTATTCTAGAAATTTTGTGTTTAATTATTTCTTACGATATACTATTTTTTATTTTAGCTTACCTCAAACAAAATGCAATCCAGTGAAAAATTTTGTATTTCTTAATTTATTGTTTTACTAGTGTTTTCCTTGTTTGAAGCATTTTTTTTAAATTCAGACAAATCAGAAATGGTGTATTTGTTAAATGTTAATTTCAGGATTCATGCACATCCTCGAATTTGGCAGGGGCAAGAGAGAAAATGGCACTTTTGACTGGATCACAATTATCATTATTTATTTTGAAAGTTAATCATTCGGAGCGTATTCTCAAAATTAGGTTTACAATGTGAAGTCAACTTGGCAAACGTATGTTGCCTCAATGTTCAATCCTTTCTCATTTCATAGTGTTCACTCTGAAACAGTAGGTTAATATCTGAATCAGCTTTTAATAGCTCACCAAGGATTAGAAAGCATATGAATATCAAGTTTAGATAGCAACACTAATATCACATCTTTTTGACTCTATAGTACATACATGCATATATCTGCGTATGTGTGGAGGGGCATTACATTTCAACTCTAAGGGGTCGATTACGATGCCATTCAGAAGGGCTCCAAATCGGATTCAGGTTTGCAGAATCCGATTCGGAACCCTTGTTTCCGACCGAATCGTACACACTTCCCAACGACCGATTACGATGCCCGTAACCCGTTATGGCTGTCCGAATGGGTTCCGAAAGGCATTCTGACAGGTTGCGTCTTTCGGAGCCGAATCGTACAGCTCTATGGACTCGGTTCCTGAGCGAGCGATTACGACAGCTGTTCCAAATCGGTTTCTCCGGAACGAATCAGCTGCCGGAATCTGTCTTTGGGGGCCCGTAGCAAGCCCCCCTTCACCCAGGGCCCTCCAAATCGGGCCTGTGGGGGGTCCCAAGGGGCCCCCCTTTCCAACCATGCACAGTGTGGCAGGCACCAAGGGGTGCCCGCTACGGGGTGCACGATTTTCCCCAGCCACCCCTTTTGTCAATGGGAGCCTGTGTTCTCGTTCGGGACACAGGCTCCCATTGAAGTCAATGGGAGTCCAACCGAATTGTATCCAGAAGCATCAGGATACACCTAAATCGCTCGGTCGGGCTCACCCGATCCGAGTCATCCGGAAAGCATTCCAGGACCGATTCGGTATGAATGCTTTCTGGACGAGATCGTAATCGGCCCCTTAATATCATTATGGGATGTCCTTTGCAAGTAATGGCTGCAAACACTCACAGAAGAAGAATCAGCAACTCCTGAGTACTTTAAACAACTATTTGCAAAGTGTGTCACATATTAACATATCATATGTACAAAGTCTGTAAGGATTTAACAGCATAAGACTGCAATCAATTTTGACAAAACCACCTTGGTGAACTAGTAAAAGATAAAGCTTATCTAATGACAATGTCCTAAGAAGATTACATTTGAGTTTCCAATGCTTGTAGACAAAACACAAGGCACACGTAGATATTGATTCCTTGTATGCTTTTGTGTAACATTTTAATTATGCCTAAAATGGCAGTATTCCACCTTTTGCTGGTATAGTAGTGTGAATGCATTACATACTATTTGTTATTCGCCAAAGTGGCAGGACCATGTGTGCTGTAGCAGGCTATAATATAAAAGTTTGAAAGATTGAGAATAACAAGCCTTTCAGCACCACGTTGGGAATGTCTAATAAGTGATTGATCTTTCTAACTAGTATAATTAATGTTTAGTCCTCCTCTGTAGATGATTTTAATTTCTTTTATATGACTGCATGTGAAATAATGCAACAGGTACTATTCAAAGACAAAAAAGCAATGTAGCTGTTTGGTTTACTAGGTGTTTTTTTAATGGAAATCATTGTTCAGATATTCTTGTCTGTGGTATTTGCCAGTGGTAAGTAGCTGAAGGTGGACAGACCCTTGCTTACATCATGAACCTTGTTGAATGGTGAAAGAGTACTGCGTAGTGAAGTAAAAAGAGGAGGACTGTAGACATTATAGTGAAGGAAATTGCTCATGTTTGCCTATGCCACTGACTTGGATATACCCTGTAGGACTGAATACACCATAAAAGGAAAAAGAAAGCATCCACATTAAGGATTATCCTCTGTTTGTGACAAGTTTGGGTTGGGTTCCTTAATTGGGCAAATGGGCAAGTACTTTTATTATGAAGATATTTTAAAGTCTGGGAGTTAATGTAATCCCAGAGAAAATGTACACTGAAGTGCAACTAAGCCAGAACAAACTGTGTGAGGAAGGCTCATCCACCTCTTACGCCTTGTGTGCAATAAATGCATTGTTTCTGCATTTGAGCTATGTCTGCTTGATAAATCAGGCTGACAGTTTTCCATTTGTACTGATTTTTACAGATGAATACAGACAAAAAATCTTTTTTTCTGTATGTATTTTATTAAAATGTGAATGAAAACGAAAATTAGGTTGTTTTTAGGTGATTCCAATTGCTGTCACTCGTGACTGCCAGGCATAGCTGTTCTGATTGACAGGTAAGGGGGTTCAAAGAAAGGACTGTTTCCTAATGACACTTATACAGCTGTAGATGTGCACAAGGCTGATACTAAAATGTACATGTGTTAATCTGAGGGGTCGATTCCGATTCGGGCCGTAAATTTCTCCGACCGAGCCGGACCCGGAGAGATTTCCGACCGAATCGGACCCGTGGCAGTCCGACCGAACGAGTACGATGCGTCCGTATGTTATCGGACTCGAGTCGGTCGGACTCCCATTGAAGTCAATGGGAGCCGGTCGTACAACGCGTACGCGGGCTCCCATTGACTCAATGGGTGCGAGTCGGACAAGTGCGCCCCTACAGCGGGTACGCGGCGAAGCGATTCGCGCCGTACACGCACAGGTAGGGGGGACCCATGGGTCCCCCTGTGTGCGACTCGCGCGGCTACGCGTACAGGGGGTCCGACACGGACCCCCAAAGTACGGCTCCGACAGCTCTTACGAGCCGGACGGGCGCGGCTCGGTCGGACTGCCCGCGGCGCGCATCGTACTTACCCGGCCGGGAAACGTCTCCATTGCGCGGTGCGAGTCGAGTCCGAGCGAGTCGGTCGGAGCGGTTCGAGCCGGGAGCGAGTCGGTCGGAGCGGTCGGGATGCCCGGACGAGTCGGTCGGCGATTTCGCATCGTACTCGCCGGCCGGACCCGCGTACGGCCTCGGTCGGGAAACAGGGCTCCGAATCGGATCCGGTAAAGCCGAATCCGATTCGGAGCCCTACCGGCCGAGATCGGAATCGGCCCCACAGTGTATTGATTTATCATCCATGAGTATTCATGGTATTGAAACATGTGAGGCTTCCAAATATGAGTGTACATTTATTTGTAATACACGTGGAAATATACTAGCTTCAGCTGCATATTTTCACAAAACCGAAAATAAATATGGATAAACACAGAAAAAATTTGCAAAAAATAAATATGTATAAACACAAGCAGAAATGTCAAAAAATAAATGCCATAATAACGGGAGCCCTTATGTTAAAGTGCCAGTTGTTACAGTATGCAATCTTTTTGTCGTGAATGAATAAACTAAGGGCCCATGACCTATTTGTGGCCATTGATAAATCAGATGGAGGTTTGGCTTTCAAATTTAAATTGCACCTTTAAATTGCACCGCAGAGGTGGAGGAGGAGAACTGTATCATTTTGTTCAACTTGTAAAACATTTTTTAAATGGTGTATGTTGATGGAATTAGAAAGTATACTTTCTACAAAGGAAAGAAGCATATTTCACTAAATTGCATCTGACTTGTTTATTGTATTACTTTAAAACAGCAGCTTTATATAAAGCAGCACCTCAAGGTGATAACCTTTCACATCTATTAAGATGCAGGAGATATGGGCTATTGTCATAGTCATTGGCTATTTTGTCCTTGTCCAACGCCCCTCCATCCGTTCCCAAATGTTCAGTAAAAAATGCGGCTATCTACTTATAATAGGTTTATGCCTTTGATTAGCATACATTTAGACAAGTTTGGGAATTCACAAAAATCCAATAAGTATCTCTGGAAATCTGCACAAATACCACAAAGATACAAACCTTTGGGTATTCAGCACATTCCTTAACTGCTGATTCTGTCAACTAAGATTTTGTAATTTTCCCTCTGAATTCAACGTTTTTAAGTTTGTAAGAGTAATTTATAAAATTGTTTTGTGACTTACACCTCTTGTGACATAATGCCAGAAGTATAAAGCCATTTTGCAATTACAAACCCGGCAATGCTTTTCTGACTCATAAAATGGATTTAGCTTTAGCGACTCTTACTGAATTTCAATTAGGAAGTGTCGTGAATTACATGTATCAGTCGAAAACAATTGATCAGTTACTGACACCTCACACGAGGTAAGTGATTTGTAAATCACTTAAACAGCTTCATATTTCTGAATAGTGTTGGGTGACCACGGGGAAGTAAGCAGTGGTCGAGGTGACCACTACATATGCCCCTTGCAGTTTACCCAAATGGGATTTTTTTAAAGCAGCACTAAGAAACATAGACTGTTTTAAAAAAGGTTTCCCATTTGGGAATGGAAATGCAGAGGTGGTAGCATGTTGTTCCTTGCAGCCTAGCATCCATATGCTTGTAGTGAATCACAAGGGTTTCAAATAGCGGCCTACCTAATTCATATTCATTTGGTAGGTTGTTCTGCAACCTCCCTGCGATGAGATTCTGCGATGCGACCTATTAATAAACAGAGGTCTTATCACAAAATCAGACACAGGTCACAAAAGTTGGTGCTAATTTTGGGACTTCATTTTGTTACGTTTGTCCTTGTACATGTGGGGGATAGTTTTTCAATTATTCACTCATCAGCTTGTAATTTTATCTGGAAAAATAACTATTTGTATCATACCCTTCGTTTCAAACAACATCAACCCAGCATTTTAAGCAAGAGCCAGCAGTATTATTGTCCAGATGTAGTCGTATAATCCCTTTTATGTTTTTTTTGTATAATCCATTATAAACATAGGTTTACTTGGGATTTATGGCACACCTTAAAATGTATCCGCTCTTCTGATCCGAAGCATTTTATATCCAATCAAAACTGCTAAATTGGCAATTATGAGGGGTAAACCTGTTTTTGTTTTCATTAAATGTTCCCCAAAAGTGAAGGGAGTCAAACTACTCTCATGTGTGAATGGATGAAGCTATGTTTGGTCAAACATTTTATGTTGTAAGAGGATTCTTCTTTTTCTTTAAAAAAATTAAAATTAAAACAAGCAATAACAGTATCAAGAAGCGCAGGTGATGTTGGAGTATAATTTTCTGCACATAGTAGCTCAATCCTCCCTTTGGTAAAATGTATTGCGTTAATATACAACATATTGCTATTAATGGACGGAAGCTATAACTGTAATTGAAGTACTTGTGATGTTCAGATGCGCAGCTCCAGTGATAGCACTATTCTTCGTGGCTTCTTTTCCTTCTTTACTGTTATTTTTCCATCTTTTTATATTTGCGTGTTGCTGCTTAGAGCTATGACACTGGCAAATTCAAACACACCGTACTACTCTAGCTATTATACAGGTTAACAGTCCTGCACTTTTGTTGCACTTACACATTCATAAGGGTAGTCAATATCTTGGAATATGCCACTGATCCTCCAAATGACCTGGTGACTCCCTAAATACCCCACTGTCAGGGTGTCTGGGTGCAGTTGAGTTTCTCCACATGCAAAGTGTGCACAGGCCCATTGTTTTGGGACCCACTGCACACTGCAGTTTCAGTTTAGACCCCAATCATTAAATCCCCTAAGCTGGTAGCAGGACAGCTCAGAGAGTTGTATTCACACCAATACTGTAGTATTAACTTATTTAACCTAATGGTTTGTCTAAACACACCTCGAATCCCTTGAGTCATGTTATATATTGTGATGTAGTGATTGTTAGTGCACTTTTAACATACCATAAGACTCCTTGTGTTTTATTATGTGATATGTAAAAATGGGGTAGGTGCACACCACCAAGTTGTGCTCTGCTAGTTCACAATATCAATGTTTCAATTCATTTATTTAGATGACCTTCGTATAAACTAATTCTCATACATCAGTTTTACCTAAAAACAACTTGGTCCAGAGTCAGGGCAAGGCTTTTTAGTGCCCTAATGATGCAAGCAAACCCTTGTTGTAACCGCTTGTAGTGGCAGCCAGCATCCCTTCTGCTGGCATTGCCCTAGGATACCATATAATCTTGTCTTTGCTTAATTTCAACCATGTTTGGATCTACAGAGAGCAGTTGTCAGCCAGGGAATTTTAACAGCACAGCAGGTCTTCCTGTCTTTGAGATCAATAACACTATTTTAAGGCAAGAAAAATAGTTTTAAGGCAATCATTCCAAATTTGGAACACTATGGCCTAGACTTACCTTGTGATTTGTGGGTTCATGCACACCGCTGCACAATTTTGAACTTTCGCCTACTCACCTTTTTAAGTAAATTGATGCAATGATTTGCATTGCTTTGAGCCATGCAATCACCCATACCAAACGTTAGCAATGTCTATGTTTAAAAATTAGAGGCACGACTTCAAAAGAACGAGGATCTGGACTTTGCATAAAAACCTTCTAGATATGGTACAAATGAAAGAAAACTAAAAAGTGGAAGTCATATTCTATTCTGTTGACAAATGAAATATGAAGGAGGTATGCCTATACAACAAACAATAAGAACAGTGATTTCAGCAAATTTGTAGAATGAGAAAATGTACAACCCATTCAGGGGCCTGAATCCAGAACACACATATACGGGTACTGATGATTCTGACTAGATGAGCACAGTTTTATAGACCACTTTTTCCTCTCTGGGATTTGTCTGTGTGCACAATGTATGAAAATAAGATTGTTGTCTTTTATGCTTCATCTATGGATGAAGAGTTTATCATTTTGTTCTAGTTTTAATGAAGCTGCTATTTTAGATGCTCGAACAGAAATGCAGCTATAATGTTTTTTGTCTACCTAAGTATGCTGATATTTAACCATTTATACTATTTATCAGCTGAAGGCTGCCCAAGGGCAGGCTGTATGATCAAAGTGCATCCAGGCTCTTCATGCTCTCAATAGAGAGTAGATCCTGCAGTGTGTTAAGCCATTGTTTGAAGAGATTATGCTTTCTCCATGTAATGGGCTCCAATTATACAACAACAACTAGGAAAGGGCAAGTTTTCACAAAATCCTCAGGCATGCGACAGACTGCGTACATGCCGTTTCCAGGGTAACACGCGCTGCATGTTTTACAAACCCAGGAAAACTATCTATGAAAGGTCTACATAGGAAGTGAAGCAGAAAGAAAGGTGGCACTTGTTTAACTTCAGACGTGAAGGTGCATGGTACATACGCCCATTGAAATGTTCCATGACCCTACACGACCTTATGGTTTGAGCTATATGAACCAGATAGATTGCTGGTTAGATAGGTGAATTGTGTCCATACTGTAAAACTCAACCAGGAAGTGTGTTTACATTACTCATGAATACTAGTCTATTTGAAAGAGTTTACCTACTGCACTAACATGTTTATCTCATACTTGATTTTAGTACCAACTATTGTACTTGTGTAATTGTGGTCTACAGCTCATCGTGAATTGTGCTTTTTCATGTTTGGGTCTGTTGTTTTCTACCACACCAAAATTGCTGCCATTTATGGTCATATTTTTATTTTTGAACCAGCATGATTCTGAACATCAAAATAAATATTGCAATAATACGCACCACTGGAAGTTTGGTCCCATGCCTTAAGTTCTAAAGCACTTATGATAACCGCTGCAAATATATATTTTGAGTAGAAGGCATGTATTCTCCCAAACCTAATGACACACCTTGCATTGTGGTGCATGTGAGGGAGTATTTGTGTTCCCTCTCTTTCACCCACTGCATACCCTTCCCCTCTCACCAGCCCCCTCTCTTTAGAAAAAAGAACAACCCCCCCTATGCCCACTTGCCCTCTTGTCCCACTTTGAGGCTCACTGGGTGGGCATTTTTAAAACGTTTAAACTTTTTTTAACCATTCCAAAAAGGCCACCTGTATGCTGAGCAGGCAACTTGAATTAATTTTGTTATGCTTTAAGAAACTATTTTGAAAGTCTGCCTTTGCAGACGCATGAGCATCCCAGATGGATACCTAGGAGGACAAAACATTGCTAAAGCCAGAAGGTTCAAGCACACTATTGGTATTGCCATTGCTTTCATACTTTTATGGCTGACCTCTACTGGGAAGGGAAGAGATACAAACTCACGTCAAGTTATAATACATACTTGTATACTTAATACACAATCATTATTTAAACATTGGCACACACAATGTTAAAATATCTAGTGCAAGTTTCCTAACAGCAGTATACACATAGATGAATTACTAATATGAATAACACAACAGTTCGTAAGTGACTGTAAAATCTATTGAAACTCTGATCTTGTGTCATGTCTATGTAGACAAATATAGGAATTCTAGCTTGAATCACTGTTAAGAATGATTTTGATGAAGGTCTGAGGGAGAGAATACCACTTTTCATGGAAAAGTCTAAAATAATTAATACGGTGAATGATTGAAAAAATCATTCAAAAATAACATCTGCTATGCTTCATGCAGAGTTAAGACTGGTCCTGCTTGTACCTCGTAATAAAGTGACTCAATCACCCACTAGATTGACTGCCTTATACTTCCTAGGTATAGAAAAACAATGGTCCTAGACTTATGTTAAATTTTAGTTGTCTGAAACAATCATAAACAGCATGAGGTACATATATAGTTTAAATCAATAATGTACCTTTAACTTATTTAAAGAGCATTCAAATATATCCTCAAAATTCAAAGAAGGCACACACTATTGCTTTTTGGTGACTCGTATTTTATTCGGTCACTTTTCATAACATATTATCATATTCAATGTTCAAGATAAAGGGGTGGTTGCTCCAAGGAAAAATGTGAAGAAAGAAAGTGCTCGTGAAGTAAGATAGAATAAACAAGAGGGGATCCAATCAAGCAAAACAATGATTCATCATTATTTACATTACAATCTCATAAGCAAAACTGGTCGTGATTCATGATTGCACCAGTTCTACATTAGGGCCTGTCCAATGGTTAATTCATAGTTATTCTTTATGTTCTTTCTCAAAAGTTTCGACCCTAGTGCAATGAGGGCAGTTTGTATCCTCTGCGAACGGGTCTTCCTCAAGACAGAAAGGAGGGATGGGGGAGCAACTGATCATGGGTGATGCACAGTAAAAGTGCCGCCCCTAGTTATGGATTTAAAGGTCCGCAATAGAATTGCGGCTTGGTAACAGCAGTTTACCTTCAATCAATGGGTGAGAAAAATCGCCCACAGCGTCTCAATGAATCATCTTCGCACAGCCCGGGGGAATCCAGCTGGTCTGTTCGAGTCACTTGAGGAAGACCCGTTCGCAGAGGATACAAACTGCCCTCATTGCACTAGGGTCGAAACGTCGACACTCTCCCCTGTTCGGGGCCTGTACTGTATACTATCCCAGCCCTACTTGCTTACAGACGAACGTTGTTTGCTAACTTTTGAGAAAGAACATAAAGAATAACTATGAATTAACCATTGGACAGGACCTAATGTAGAACTGGTGCAATCATGAATCACGACCAGTTTTGCTTATGAGATTGTAATGTAAATAATGATGAATCATTGTTTTGCTTGATTAGATCCCCTCTTGTTTATTCTATCTTACTTCACGAGCACTTTCTTTCTTCACATTTTTCCTTGGAGCAACCACCCCTTTATCTTGAACATTGAATATGATAATATGTTATGAAAAGTGACCGAATAAAATACGAGTCACCAAAAAAGCAATAGTGTGTGCCTTCTTTGAATTTTGAGGATATATTTGAATGCTCTTTAAATAAGTTAATGGTACATTATTGATTTAAACTATATATGTACCTCATGCTGTTTATGATTATTTCAGACAACTAAAATTTAACATAAGTCTAGGACCATTGTTTTTCTATACCAATTATTACCCAGGTCCATTGACTTCTATGGGTTACCCCATTATATCTTAATGGCCTTATACTTCCTAGGCAGGGCTTGTGATTTACTATACGGGACCTGAGGATTTTATAAATAAATAAATAAATCCGTATTTGTAAAGCGCGAACTACTCACCCTTACGGGTCTCAAGGCGCTGGGGGCCGTCGTGGAAATTAAGTGAGCTATTGCCCAGAGTCACAAGGTGCTGAGCTGAGCTGCCGCCGGGGATCGAACCGTGAGCCCTGTGCTCCGAAGTCAGCTGCCATGGCCACACCTCTCTCTACATTCTATGAAGATAGAAAAGCGACTAGGAGACCTGGAGGCCACTGTTATCCACATATAGTGCATGGTTGAGCACCTGGAAGAAGACCACTTTTACCAGACCAGATGACTTAGAAAGGTATTGACACTGCAATGTACACACTCTCTGATTGTGAAGTGCGCTGAGCGTGAACATAGAGGGTCCTAAAACAGTGCTGAATCATGTACCCTTAATCATTGAAAGATACATCACTTTTTGAGTTAGTTGTAGGTGTCAGATGCCTCTACCTTGATGCACTTTACATATTCATCTACTGAGATGTTGATGCCATTCTGGGGCTGTATTACACAAAGTGACCCAGTGCACTTTGGTATTACAGAAGGGGCAGTAGACGCTTGTTGCGGTCCCTTCTGTAATACCGATGGCACGGGCGCACATAAAGCGCCAGCACTATCATCAGGGGGCGTTCCCTCATTTGTATGGGGGTGTGCCCCATGCAAATGAGGCAATACCTTTGCCTCTGCGCCTGCACCGTATTACAGACGCAGGCACAGTGGCACGAAAGCACTCAGGAGGTGCACATACAGTGCGCCAACTAAAAGGTGGCACACTGTCCGTGTGCCACCTGAGAGGAGCCCTCTGGAGGAGGGGAAAGGGAGTCCTATGGACCCCCAGACATCCCCTTGCAAGCGGGTGCAGTCACTGACTGCACCTGCCGGCAAGGGGATCTGTAATCCCCTTTAAAAGTGCAGGCGGCACTGTGAAAACACGGAGCGGCTTCAAAGCAGCCGCTCTGTTTTTCACTTGAATGCGCTGCCTCTGACAGCGCCAATTCGTGGCTGCCCTGAGGGCAGCGTGTTCATCATAATACGGTGCATTTTCCTTCATTGCGCTGAAGGTGCGCCCAGCGCTATGAAGGAAAATGCACCACATCTGTAATGCGGCTTCGGTCTATACAAGAAGAGAGCTGAATTTAGTGCCAAATAGACCATCGGTTTTTGGACTAACTTCATTATCAATGTGCAGATTGCTAGGAATGCATTTGACTCTATCAATATAGTGTTGAAAAATGCTGCAATTAATCATGCACCTTCCTTTCAGCAAAATGAAAACAGTTGGTCACATAATACACTTGCTCACTGATTGCAAATAAGTCATTGAGATTTCTAGAAACCAGTAGTTGTTCACCGAATCTGTATAAAAATTAAATTAGCCCATCCACCATGCAGAAACTTTTCCTCAGCACTCTAATCAACATTAGGGGCCTAATTTAGAGTTCGTGGAGTGGTTACACCGTCACAAGCGTGACGGATATCCCGTATGCAGTATTACAAGTGCATTATATCCAATGACACTTGAATTATGGTGGACTGGATATCCGTCACATTTGTGACAGAGAAACCCCTCCGCCGAACTCTAAATCAGGCCCCAAGTGAGATGTGTGTGTGAAAGAGAGTGTGTGTGCGCGTGTGTGCACACGTGTGTGTTTGTGTGTGAGGCAACTGCATTATCAATCACTTTTTAGGTTTCAACAATGACATATTTGTAAGCATTTATGAATATGTTGGTATTCTGCACCAAGACCTGCTTTAGATGTATGTTGTTCTTGTGGTGTCATTTTTCAACTGCATTTCCACAACCAGAGTGATTGGAGTTTTCTTTGCACTTAATTTCCATACTAAATGACACCAGCCACAGTAAAAAAAATAGAATGGCAGCATCTATAAATACTACATGTTTTTCTGAATGGTGAGCACATCCTTCCATCATTGAAATTTGATATAATTGAAGTAGATGCAAATGCAGTGCATATTAATCTTACTTACGAAAACATAGTTTTGAAAGAAGAATTTGAACTGGCAAAACCTTTTCAGCTATTCTTTGCTAATGCTCAGTATGGATTTGACGGAGCCTGACAGCAGTGTGCACATCTTATCAAAAATGAATATTTGATGGGAGCTGAATCTTTTCATGTGTGAGGTGATGCGGAGCTCCCAGCTGCACGTGTTATTTCTGGAAACAGTGGCAGGTTGGAAGCTATATTTCCTAACAAATGGGGCAAGTCGCTGTTCATTTTGGAGATTAAATAGTACGCTTTATATCAACATTTGCTTGCAGAAAATGGAATTTGTAAAAAAGAATCACAACCATGAATGGAATATTTGATATTACTTTTAATAAAATAGGTTTACAATTAGGTCTTTTACTTTGTAAGCTCTTTCTGCCGTCTCCTTTGTGATCTCTGTAGGCATATTGCGCCTTTTCTATATTTACTTTTACAGACTTGTTTAATTGGAGACGTGTGTCTAGTAAGTTAGACTGAAACCTCTTTTTGTCAAAGGTGCTATTTGCCACTAGGATAATTGGTTGGCTGCTGTGTCATGCAGTACTATTAGTTTGGCGTAAGCTTTACCATCTGTGTCATTTAATCTGGGAACTTGTGTATTCGAGTCAATAAAAGTGAGTCGATATCTTGATAGATCCAGAAAACCTTCATCCTCCTATTTTGATGAAGGGGCAACAGTGTGGAGCCGGTTTTCCAGTAAAGCATTAATGCAATATTTTTTCACATTAGTGGCGGAAGAGAATGAAGCACCAGCTATTCTGTAAATATCTTTAAATGTGTATCTAGCACTAGGCAGTTGTAACCTACTGACTCAATGGACATATGTGTGCAATTCTGTATGTAATCTTACACAGCTCACACATGCGAAGGTGCGGTTATGACCGAAAAAAATATCGCAATATTCTTTTTACTGTGGCAGAAGAGAATGACGCTCTAAATGTTCTGTAATTACCCAATGATCGTTAAATGTGTGTCTAGCACTGAACAGCCACATCTCAGTGGCTTTAGGGGCATACGTGTGTTGAATTCTATACATAGTCTTACACAGCTCACACATGCAACTGGGCAGCCACAAAGGTAAATCATTAATGCAGTATTTTCTCACCCGTGGTTTAAGTACTAAATGCTGTATAAATACCCAACTATCCTTAAATGCCTGTCTTACTCTGGGTTGAAATATCTCCCTGACCCTATGTACATTTGTTTCTGTAATTCTGTATCTGGTCTTACACAGCTCACACATGCTACAGCACAGTTATGCAGGTAAAAAATTAATGCAGTATTCTGTCACCCATGGCGGAAGATATTGAAGTACTAAATGTTGGGTAAATACCCAATTATCTTTAAATGCCTGGCTAGCCCTCGAGAGCTGTATCTCACTGACCCAATGAACAAATGTTTCTGTAATTCTATACATGGTCTTACCCAGCTCACACATGGTACAGCACAGTTATGCAGATAAAGAATTAGTGCTGTATTCTGACACTCGTGGCGGAAGATAATGGATTAATGTCCTTGGGCAAAAGAATGGTGCCTGGCCAATGTTTTTCAAACAATCCCTTAGGAACTGTTGTATACATTGAGCCAGAGTTACTGGCTTGCTCCTCGTCACCAATTATTGCACCTCGCTTCAGTGAAACAACAGCCAGAGGTGAGTTTAAGTAGGCTTTATTACTTCCGCTTTCTGTACAACTTAAGCGTAACTATCACTCAGCCAGTCAACCTCCAACTGAACTGACATCCTTTGAATGACAGCTCTATACCTAGACCTCTGAATGCAGAAGAACGCTGCCGCATTCCTAGTTCTTGCATGACATTCTTACATGACATTGCCTACAGATGTATAACATAAATACTAAGGGGTCGATTCCGATGTTATTCAGAAGGGCTCCGAATTGGTTTCCCAGTTCCGAACAACCAAGGGAAACCATTAGGGGTGACCTAATCGGTTCCGAAAGGCATCCGGACAGGATGAGCCTTTCCGGAGCCGATTTGTACAGCTCTATGGACTTGGTTTCAGAACGAGCGAGTACGATGACCGATCCGGACAGCCTTTCCGATTCGGTTTGCCCGGAGCGAATCAGCTGCCGGAACCTATCTTTGGGGGCCCATAGCAGCCCCCCTTCACCTGGGGCCTTCCGAATTGGGCCCGTGGGGGTACCCATGGGTTCCCCCTTTCCAACCATGCACAGTGTGGCAAGCACCATGTGGTGCCTGCCACAGGGTGCAAGGTTTTCCCCAGCCACCCCTTTATTCAATGGGAGCCTGTGTTCACGTTCGGTACACAGGCTCCCATTGAGGTCAATGGGAGTCCGACCGAATCGGATCCGGATGCATAGGGATGCAGCATACTCGTTCGGTCGGACTCCTCCGATCTGATGCGTACGGAAAGCAATCCGGAACCGATTCGGTTGGTATGCTTTCCAAACGAGATTGGAATCGGGCGCTAAATGTTTTGTAAATACTCAATGAATTTCAAATGTCTGCCTAGCACTGGCGAGCTGTATCTTACTGAACCAATGGCAGTATGTTTCTGTAATACCATGCATGGTTTTACAGAACATGATACAGCACAGTTATAAAGGTAAATAATTAGTGCAGTATTCTGTCACCCGTAGCGAAAGATAATGGATTAATGTCCTTGGACAAAAGAACGGTGCCTGGCCAATGTTTTTCAAACAACCTTTTAGGAACTATTGCATACACTGAGCCAGAGTTACTGGCTGGCTCCTCGTCGCCAATTATTGCACCTCACTTCAGTGAAACAACAGCCAGAGGTGAGTTTAAGAAGGTGTTATTACTTTAGCTTTCCCTACAACTTGAGCATAACTATCACTCAGCCAGTCAGCCCCCAACTGAACTGACATCATTTAAATGCCAGCTCTATACCTAGAACTCTGAATGCAGAGAACGCTCCCACATTCCTAGTTCTTGCATGACATTCTTACAGGACATTGTCAACAGACGAATAACAAAATACTAAAAGTTCTGTAAATACTCAATGATTTTAAGTGTCTGCCTAGCACTGGCGAGCTGTATCTCACTGAATCAATGGACGTATGTTTCTGTAATACCATGCATGGTCTTACAGAACAGGATACAGCACAGTTATGAAGGTAAAGAATTAGTGCAGTATTCTGTCACCCATGGCGGTACATAAAGAAGTACTAAAAATGTTGTGTACATACCCAGTGATTTTTAAATGTCGCTCTAGCACTGGGCAGCTGCATCTCACTGACCCAATGGACATATGTTTCAGTAATTCCGTACATGGTCCTACACAGCTCACACATGGTATAGCATGGTTATACTGGTAAAATATTATTGCAGTGTTCTTTCACCCATTTCAGAAGAAAATAAAGTAACTAAATATTCTGAAAATAATCACTGCTTTTAAATGTTTATGTAGCATTGGGCAGCTATATCTCAATGACCCGAAGTAGATATGTGTCTCTAATAGCATAAATAGTCCTGCACAGCTCACAGATGTAGTCTCTCCTAATGTGTATGTAGTCACCTGTGGTATCCAACACCATCATAGTTATTTAGACCCTGGTCATAGTTTAAAAATGTTCATTTGTTTAATAATACCCTTGCACACACCACAAGCAATTAGGTAGTTGTAAAATCAAGTGCGCATTGGCCAATATGAGGGAATAATAGGTTCAAAACGAGTGCAAACACACACTAAACACATAATTCTCTATTTTTATGCATTTTTTGTAAATCAGCCTTATAAAACCCCAACATAAATTTATGCCAGTTTCTTTTGCCCCCATAACGAGTGCCTGCATGTAAAAGTGACCTGCTTACATTATGTAGTCACTTGAATTGTTGCTCTTAAGACCTTTAGCATCTTCTTGTTTTGACATTTTTTCTTTTCATATTCCCTTTTATTTTATTTTCTACGTGACCTTCATTTTCATTTTGGTTCAAATAAAGGTGGTGCGACCGTGTAATTTTCGATTTTCATGTCTGGATCTTTGAGTCTGGATCTTTGAGTCTGAATCAGTCTCTGCAGACTCAAAGTCTGCTATTTCATTTGAATTTCACAGAGCAGCTTCAGTTGCAGCGAGATGGAAAACAAGGATTAACTAACATGCCTGGCACACACAGATCCCAGCACCTGCTGATTGGAGAGAAATAATCCTTTTACAGGTTACAAAATTCCATTATCACGGCATTAGGAGAGATGGGGTCACAATACCCACTGTATCCATAGTGCATTACTGCTGGCTAACATGTTGGGTGCCATTTAATGTGACTAATAAAAGAAGCAAATATGAATGCCCTGGTTGTACTTGTATGTTTCGTGCTCAAATATAATAGCCTTATTCATGAAAAATATCTTGCTTAATACCTGCGACATTCTCTACTTAGGGCCTGATTTCGATGTCGGGCAGAAAGTCACCCTACAGACTGTCGGAGGCTTTCCGCCCGACATCGAGGGTTTCCCTCTGACCGCCGTACTACAATGACGGTGGCTTGAGGGAAACCCGGGGGGGGGGGGGATTCCACTCCTCTTCCAACGGTCTTACAGAGCTCGTCGGAAGAGGTGCAGAGTTGTAATCCCATTAATGACGGTGGAGCCAGCCTCGGCTCCGCCGTCGGGATTGCAATGTCACTTTCCCACAGCCTTTCCATGTCGGCCATTCCGATATGGAAAGGCTATCGGAAAGTGACTTTGAGGGCCCCTAGCAGGGCCCCCTTTCCCCCTGGCCCTCCGCTATGGGGCCTGTGCCCCCTAAACATCCCTGCACTGTGTGGCAGGCACCATGAGGTGCCTGCCACACGGTGCAGGGATGGTTCAAAACATCCATTTTACAATGGCAGCTTGAGCTGCGGGTCCTTTCTGCCCGCCGCACAAGTTGCAATTGTAAAGTGGATGTTTCCGACCGTCCTAGGGCAGTCACATCCAAATTGTGCGAGCGGAATAGCTGACCTATGGTCAGGCGGTTCCAGTCCACTACGGTGTCGGGCGGACGCCAGACATCGTAATGAGGCACTAAGCGTCTTAGGGTGTCGCTTTGTTTTCAAACAGCTGTAAACAATTTCAGTTAACCAAATTCTCTGCATTGATAACACCATCGCCTGAATATACTGGGCGTATTAGCCAGCAGCGCTTAACAGCGTTTTTTATATACAGAAAATGTAAAAGGCACTAGTTGGAATTCTGGAATGATTAAGCACCTTTCTAGTGTTCTTGTTACCTTGTTTTACTTCTATTAAGTGCTGGTGAGTTTTGGCATTTTAAAATGATTGCACAACATCCACATTTATGTAGTGGAAAACATTTATCTGAAAATACGATTCCTGTGACCATTTCGAAGAGGCATATCATTTTTAGAATAAATATTTTAAGAAGGAGAAAAGATTAGACTAAAAAAAGCTAACATTTTCTTCACTTTTGCTTAGTAAAATAACTTAGATTTCAATATATTATTTTATCGTGTCTTGGCTTTACTTTTAGAAATGTTCTGCTTAGAATTTGTAAAAAATAATGACAAGGCTGATAGCAACTTGATGGAGGCTTTTTTTCTCGAATTAAGGGGTTCATGTAAGTGTGTAAAAAGCTCAGTGACAAGGTCAGGATAGTGCAGCACACCAAGTGCATCACTTGCTTCAAGCAGGGTTCACCACCACTTTCCTTGGTGGTGGTGGCTGTGGCAGGTAGGCCACAACTGGTTTGAGGAGTCACGCTGTCTGAAGATCACAAGTGAGGCAGTGACCACAGTTGACTGGGGTCCTCTAAAGCTCTATGTTTGTATCCATTCCTAGATTTAAGGTAAAGGATGTTTGGTTGAAAAAGAGCTCCAGGGCAAGTGACATATGTCTAAAAAGGAGATACATCACTGCCGACCTCCAGCAACACCTGGTCATAACACAAATCATAATCAGCATGCATTTCCCATGAGCATATCTGATGTTCCGTGAATCTACCATTCCTGAGAAAAAATACTGAATGAGAGATACTAGGACAAGGCAGAGGGAACTTCAGTTGGGCAGGAGACTGCCTTACCCCTCTTCTCCATTGTGTCTGCTAAACAGAACTCTCATGCAGCCTTTTCTTAATAGATGCATTTACCAGTGTACCCAAAATTGAAGCAGCAGTTGAAGGGATTGGGAGCCCGGGGCTTTTAGAGTAAGGAGCCAACCTGGTTAGAAAAAGAACTTCACACAGGATGCTGAAAGAATACCTTATCATTCACCTAGATTAGCACTGCCTCCCCTGGGCAAGGGGCTCTCGATGTCTTGTCTAGGGTTTTCAGTTTCCTGGGTGGGTGCATTGCTCTTTTAATTCTTGTCCTATTTTGATTAAGTGTGACACGCTAATTTTCTGTTTTGCCATTTTTCCCATTACAATTTTGAAGATATATCAACTACAGCGATCTAGGCTGTGGCTGCTATTTCATTGGTGGATTTCAAATTACCATTTGCCAGGAGAATGGCAGTGCTTTTGCAAGGATAACTCAGGCCTCAGTGTTCCAATTAGAGACTTCACTCAATGTGATATTTTGGTTTTGGCTTTGACATAAAAAACTGAAGTGGAAATTATCTCTGATAATTCTGTGAACATAAATTCACTGTTATTTTTTAAGAATCAAGAGTGGTGCCATATTTGTAAAAGTGTACTTAAATGTATAACTTTGAAATCAGGGTTTAGCCTCAGGTTTTTTGGTGTACTAGATCTAAATTGATGAGGAATCCATGTTCAGTTTTGAGACGGATTGCTACCTAAGTAAGATCAAAGTTAGGCAGCCTTGATATTGCTGTTTTATCAACTGCCAAAGAAATAGTAAGTACAGCAGGCTATGGGGACGATTCCGATCTCGGCCGGTAGGGCTCCGAATCGGATTCGGCTTAACCGGATCCGATTCGGAGCCCTATTTCCCGACCGATTCGTACGTGCGTCCGGGCGAGCGAGTACGATGCGAAATCGCTGACCGACTCGTCCGGGCGTCCCGACCGCTCCGACCGACTCGTTCCCGGGTCGAACCGCACTGACCGACTCGCTCGGACTCGACTCGCACCGCGCAATGGAGACGTTCCCCGGCCGGGTGAGTACGATGCGCGCCGCGAGCAGTCCGACCGAGCCGCGCACTCCGGCTCCAAAGAGCAGTCAGAGACGTACTTTGGGGTTCCGTGTCGGACCCCCCTGTACGCGTAGCCGCGTGAGTCGCACACAGGGGGGACCCATGGGTCCCCTCTACCTGTGCGTGTACGGTGCGAGTCGCTTCGACGCATACCCGCTGTAGGGGGCGCCCTTGACCGCCTCGCACCCATTGAGTCAATGGGAGCCTGCGTACGTGTTGTACGACCGGCTCCCATTGACTTCAATGGGAGTCCGATCGACTCCGAGTCCGATGGCATACGTGCGCATCGTACTCGTTCGGTCGGGCAGCCAGAGTCCGATTCGGTCGGAAATCTCTCCGAGTCCGGCTCGGTCGGAGAGATTTCCGGCCCGAATCGGAATCGGCCCCATAGTGTCCTTCCACATTCTTCACCAACAAACTTATTCAAAGCATCCAGATATGTTTGTTTTCCAGTGACATAGCTACTGTACTGACTTCTTTTAGTATTGGATGTCGTGTAGGGTTTACCAAGTGCATCAGCACATCAGTATATCAGCTGATAGATGGTCACATTTCTCTCCTTCCATCTCATCAATGCCTTTATGAACTTTGTTGCTGCAGACATTCAAGTGTTTCAATTGCTGAGGGGTTGGATGCATTTGACCTCCGTATTGGTTCAAACCGTGAGTTTCCCAGATTGATAGAGTTTTCAGATTAATGCCATGTGTGTGATACGCACCTATTAGTCTGTGATGGCATGCACACTCTTTTGCATTCTCAATAAAGAAGCCAGGAAAATGTCAACCTATCAGCTTTTACAGATAAAAAGTTGTCGCTTCTGGAACATAGTGAAGTTACTTTTGTGGATTATTACTAGGACATATGCCATTATTTTGTGAATACTCTGCACAGCAACAATTTATATTTTAGTTTTCACTTATGTGCATATAGAAAGCCTACCTCTTACTAAAAGCTGTTGTTCGTCTTTGCAAGCCCACCAGGGAATTTGTTTTCAAACCTGGATGAAAACAGTCTAATTCTGTAATGTCTGGACTGCCACCATTAATGCAATTGGGATTCTCATCTCCCACCAATGTCTGGAACCCTTACTGTGAAAGATGAGTGTGTGTTGAATGTCCGGCAATTTATGGATCCTTTCATTTAGTGAAAGTGTGGTTCTAGCATGCTTTGAGAGTCTAGGCCCCTCCCTTTTAAAGACAGTTGGATTCAGGCTTGCGCTGTTGTCTGTGACCCACATTTATAATAACAGTCAGTTTTTGGTGCTGGCCCTCTGACCCACTTGCCTGCTACCCACCTCCGAGCCTTTCTATATTAATGAAAGCTGATTTCTGTCCTGCTTTCAGTGTCTGGGGCACACAGTTTTAATGTAGGCCTATGGCCTTCTGCACATCTCACTTACCCTCAGTTTTAATATTACTATGATCCTGACTTGCTGCCAGTTTGAAATACTCACTTACAATGGGAGTAGGGTTCTTGCTTGCTCTGAATGTCTGGTAACTTCGAGAGGGGTGGTTGATTAATGCTACCTCTGATGTCCGCTCCAGTTTTACTTACTGTTTAATACTGACAGTTTGCATCTTAAGAGCAGAGGGCAGATACAGGTGAAGCTGGAGGCAAAACGGTGAGGCTGGATAATTGGGCTAAGGGAGCGGCAGTATGAGAGTGAAGAGGGGCCCCACTACATTTGTTTGGCCTAACTGCTACAAAAATCTGTTGCAGCCATGCCTGTAGTCAGGAGAATAAAAGATGACTTGTGATGTGAGATTATGGAAATTCTGAGAAGGAGCCCTTAGGTTATTTTCCTTTAGGATAAGTTGTGGTGACAGTCTTCAGTGTATCCTGATTAAGATTCTTATGACATTTTTTTTAAAGGGGGATTGTCAATTTGGTCTAAGAAATGAAGAGCATTGGGGCAAGAGGTAATTCAGGTTGAGATAGATTTCAAATTTTTAAAGCGCCCCCTGTAAAATATTTTCTTTATTCTCTAAGCTATGAGGAGGAATAGGACATGTGGTATTTAATGTAAGACACATTTTAAATTTCTTACGGCACCTCCTCAAAAGGATTACTGCATTGTTTGTATTATTTCTGTCCTTAGTACCAGT
Organism: Calotriton arnoldi; assembly: GCA_963921515.1. Classification (NCBI taxonomy): domain Eukaryota; kingdom Metazoa; phylum Chordata; class Amphibia; order Caudata; family Salamandridae; genus Calotriton; species Calotriton arnoldi. The sequence goes on from CAWUFW010000567.1 coordinate 2,737,906, forward strand.
GTATCCTCCTCGTACAATTGACCTTTAATGACCTTTAGAGGGAGTAGGTCTAATCAATAATAAGCGACTAGTTCACATCAATTTGCGTCTAGTTCTAAAACTAATTGATTGAAAAAACAATTAGCGGGGAAGGGAAGTAAATTTAGAAAGCAAGCAAGCAAGGTTAATCCTAGGATTAGAGTACAAATTAAAGTGATGGTAGAAGAAAAAAGAAAATAATTTTAACTACCTGCAAATTCAAACCAAAATGATTCAAAGTAGTGGACATTTCAGTAGACGTGGGTAATTTTGAACTATTCAAAACATAACGAAATGCTTTTTCTTACTAATTCATTAAAACTTTTCACATTGAATATATCTTGTTATCCCTTGGATGCAGGGCCCTAGATTAGTTTATACTGTGCATCAAAGGCATTTTTTTACATTTAAGTTGATGTGATTTCATAAATCTGTTTTAGATTGTAATCAAAATAAACTCATTTTGGTGTTCAAAGTAAGTTTAGCAATGATACGTAATTGATCTTTCTGATCCCAAATGAGGTATATGTCAGTTTTCTGGAAAGGAGGAGCTCATGGAGCTTTGAGTACACCTGGAAATGTATGATACTTGTCATGAAGCCAGGTCAAAATCACTGTATTTTACTTAATTCCATATCTGCATTTAATACTATTATCCTGTGTCTACATACATTCTCAGTCTTGAAATGCTTATTGTGAAAGTTATTTCCATAAAAATCTGAGTTTCTGGTTTGACGATCTGTATATTTTCTGGCAAGGATTTATGAGGACAATACATGTGGAATGATAAAGCAAATATGTCTTTATTCTGTGTACAGAATATCCTACTGTGAAATAGAGATTGTAATCTGAATAGCATGTGTGAATTAAGTTTAAGTAATTGTTATGATGTGAGCTAATACCAGTATCACGAGAATATGTATTGGTAAGGACCAAACATTTTCCCTGCAGATAAATAAGTAAACCGAAAGGTTATTATAAAGCAGTTAAATCTATTTGAAAGAAGCCAAATGTCTTAACAAGTAATGTTTTCTGTCACATTTTTGTAGGCTTCCCCAGACATCCCATGTGGACCATATCCCTCCTTCTGCTGACTTAACTCAAGTTGAGAAAACCCATAACACAATTTTGGGTTCTGCACATTAAACTTGATTCTCAAAGGTTTGGGAACATACATCTGCAAAAGCTATAATTTTCAAGAGAAGTCAGTATCTCAATTTGAGTTGTTTTTAATGTGGGAATCTCCTTATGTAAAAGAAATAGTAGAGTAGGAAGGGTTAGACGATGATAGGGGTGTGATTGGAGTGAATTAGATCATTGTAAAAAAATGTTTGAGATCCATAAAGTAAGTCTTTTTAGATATTCACAATTATTTTCCATGCATCTAACACCATGAAAATACAAAGGCAATGACTGCTAAAGAAGTTAAGAGTTAGTGTGCTGTGAAAGTGGAGAGCAGAAATAAATTGGTTTTAATCCCTAAAACTAAACATGCAGATTTTTTACCTGTTGACAGTCTGTCTGATTTAGGGTTACTTGGAGAGTTGTTCATTTCCAAGAGTTAAGGCTGAACCCCATGTGAATAACAGCTGCAGTGAGACCTGCCCTTGGGAGCAGCATGCAGTCTACTTCTATGACTGCTTTGTTAATTAGAACTTTTCACGATGTGTAGAAGTTTATTAAAATAGGCTTCTCAACAATCACGTCAGAGGAAATCTATAAATAAGGTCAGGGATTTGTCCTAACCCTGAGAAGCCCATGAAAGAAAAACATCATATTTATTTGAAAAGTGTGGTGAAAAATTGTATTTGTAATGTCAACTTCTCAGCATAATGTATTTAAAATTCAGTACTATGTATCTAGGTTACATAATGGATTTTGCTCATTGTAAGAAAATAAATAGTATTCAATGAAGGTACCTAAATAAATAAAAAGATACCATGGAAAAATATTTATTTATGTAATCCTAGAAGAATTCTGAGATTGCAATAAGTATTAACAGTGGAACACTAAATACAGGAACAAAGTAATCATTCAAGAGGTACAAAGAAGTGGACAGAAACCTTGATAGTTTTACTACACCAAAGTCATTCTGGTACACCGCATACTGTTCTTTGAATTCCATTCATTTATGAAGAGTACCATGCATTTTTAAGGTTTTAGTATTTCCTCTAATTTTGTCTGGCCTAGGAGTGCTACATTACTTGTATTAATTCAGAGGAACTGCCTCATTCGAAGACATACAGACTGTAAGCTGTCATAGATGCTGTCACAGATGCTTAAAATAATTACCTCCACAAAGTAGACATACTAATGTAAGGAGCTGAGTGGGCAATGTACAAAAGGGTAAATCTTCACAACTGCCTGTCCTAGGAGGCAGTTTTAGAAATGAAACATTACCGTGTAGGCATTATCTGTTCTGAGTGACTGCTTCCAGGCAAGTGCAAATACTCAGGGTTAGAAAGTGTATTTCCATGTAATGCACTGTAGTAGTAAAACTAAAAACATTTTAAAAATAAGTCAAACATTAAGATTCAGGAAAGGGATGGGGTTAAGTAGAAAAACAATGCATTTAAAATTCTGGATGCTCTGGAAACCACTTCTCTTTTGAAAAACTAATATAGAGTTAGGATTGAAATCGGAAACCCACAGCACAGAGCGTATGTAGGTCAACTAGGGAAATATAAATCATATCATACATCAGGGAGCTCAAAGGGATGAATATTAATGATCAAAGAAAGAAATGGAGACAGGAAATATAGCATGCATTTCGTGAAGAAAGCACAGAAAAACACATTATGCCAACAGGATTGTTGCTACTGCTGTAATTTCATATCGGGTTTCTGGTCAAATGCTAAATTATGGTTCCCTATAATCTAATAAACCAAGAGAAACATTTTTCACCCAGGGGCATCGTGAGGTATTACTTGCTTTGTATTCATTGCAGTATGTTTGGGAAGGAAGCTTTCAACTGACTCTGTGGATAAGGAGCTCTTCTTTTTGAGATTACTGTACTAGAATATTATGGCTCCAATGTCATGTAAAAAATATTGTGTCATAAATATGGTTTTAAAACAATTGCCCCATCGGAGTTAATTATACAACATTTACAGCCAAAGGAGACACATTTTTTAAAATGATAATACAGGTTACAATATTTTTCTCAGACAATATTTTGGCAATGACATTGTGATACACAACCCTTTTTGAGACTTACATGAGAACTCCTACATCCCTGACAAGAGGTATTTCTCGAATAGGCTCATATCAGGTGACTGTTCCCATTTCTTGTTCTATAAATTTAGCCTGATGTATAAGCAAAGTAATACTTGCTAATGTCAATCTGTTTGTATATTTGCAAGATATTAATGGAATCAGTTAGAACTAAATACTAACTAATATATCCAAACTGAACTAATCTGAAGATGAGTTCTGAAATGTGTACAGCTGTGCATTTATTTTTGCAGAGAATGTGTGATATATTTGTATATTGTCACAGACATATTTGGATTCATGTCCAGAAACAAGTATTTACAAAAATATTGAAATCGCTTGCACTATTTCACAGTTTTGGGAAACATAGGGGCCGATTCCGATCTCGGCCGGTAGGGCACCGAATCGGATTCGGCTTAACCGGATCCGATTCGGAGCCCTCTTTCCCGACCGATTCGTGCGTCCGGCCGAGCGAGTACGATGCGAGCGCACGCGAAATCGCCGACCGACTCGTACGCGGGTCCGAACCGCTCCGACCGACTCGCACGGACACGACTCGCACCGCGCAATGGAGACGTTCCCCGGCCGGGCAAGTACAATGCGCGCCGCGAGCAGTCCGACCGACTCGCGCCGTCCGGCTCGAAAGAGCAGTCGGAGCCGGACTTTGGGGGTCCGTGTCGGACCCCCCTGTATGCTTAGCTACGTGAGTCGCACACAGGGGGGACCCATGAGTCCCCCCTACCTGTGTATGTGCGCCGCGAGTCACATTGACGCGTACCCGCTGTAGGGCGCCCTTGTTCGCGCTCGCACCCATTGGAGTCAATGGGAGCCCGCGTATGCGTTGCACGTCCGGCTCCCATTGACTTCAATGGAAGTCCGACCGACTCGAGTCCGATTGCATGCGTGCACCGCATCGCTGCTCGGTCGGAGCTGCCAGAGTCCGATTCGGTCGGAAATCTCGCCGGGTCCGGCTCGGTCGGAGTGATTTCCGGCCTGAATCGGAATTGGCCCCATAGTGTTATATAGATAGGGCCACTGAAATTACACAGTTTGATGGCTGCAGAATTTTCTGCATGATTGAAAATCTACCACACTTGCCAACAATCCACCATTTGTTGCATAAGTGCAGATTTCAACTAGATATTTTTCTAGCTCAAATGGATCAATAATTATCAGAACAATAGTGTACAGTTGCAGACTATTTGCAAAGGTAAACCGGTCAGATAGCTTATTGCTGCATTCAGGTGCTAAACTGGTTTTAGCAAGGTAAAACCTAGTACAAACAGTATTCATTTATGTTAAAATGCTAAATAATGAAATAATACTGCCACAAAGTGTTCCAAATTGTACCACATACTCTTCATTTTTTTGCACCACAGTTTAGCTAACCCAACCACATTGAATTGATCCTCCATTGTCACTTACTTTCAGTGGTCTTGAATATAGCTTCACTTAGGTACGTGCCATATCATCTACAATGCTTTTAAAATATGCCTTTACATGCTGTGTTTCCTAATTAGGCCACACATTATTACAGTATAGCAAAACATTTTGAAACTTAACTTCATCACCACGTTTTAAAGCTTAATACCACTTTGGAAAACATACTTCTCCTCAAATATTTCATAAGAAATGTAATTTTTTATGGTATAAATCCACTTGCCATATTACTCTTTTGGCTCATCAAAGAAGACAGTAATGCAATGTGTAAACCATCACTTCTAAACACAAGGGGCTAATAATGCAATGCTCTTTGTAAGGATTTTGTTCATAGGGCAATGGAGGAGTTCAGTGGTGCTGGATCAATTTTTAAAGTAGGAGTGCTGGCCAATTACATCAACTCACTAAAGCCATAGGAGATATGTGACAGCCTGTCTCTAAAAACACTACAAATGCTGCCAGACAAAAACAGGGAAAAACACTTGGAGTTCCCTTAAGTGTTCAATTTCCATCTAAACTATTTCACGTTTTATGTGGGTGCTGCAGCATCCCTGCTTCCCTAGTTCCAGTGCCACTGGGGAGTTTAAACCAGGCCAAGCAAACCAGAGATCAGTCAAAATGCCAAGCTAAAGGTTTCCTTTAGCTTGGCATTTGGGAGCCAGGCCAGACTGAAGCCCCAACTCACTGGAAGAGCCGGGGCACAAGAGAAAGTTGAAACCAATTAAGAAAAGTCAGTTTACAAAAAAAGTAATTCATGAGTGAAGTAATTTCCAAATTTTAGCATAGTGTATTTGCTATACAATCACCTTTAACATAAAGCAACAATATCTCAGTTGTAACCCAAAATAGTGCAGTATTTAGGGTGTTAGAGAAAAGCTCTTTAGAAGCAAACCTTTAAATTAAAGGAGTGGTGGAATGCGGTCACAGGAAATGACGATCTCCTTTTATAGCACTTGTGGGCATGGGTAAGCAAGCAATTGTCATCAATTGTTCTCCTTGTATTTCTCTGTGCAGTCATTGGTGCTGACTTGTACTGGACTATTAGATGTTATAGACAGGGTCTCTTCTGATGACCCCTTAATAGGACTGGCATTGCCTTCTTACCCTTTCAAAGTCTGTCTCAAAGCATGGTCACCATGAATGCCATTGATTTCAATGCAATGCCCAGCCAATTGCAATGCCTAAGCGTTCGCTCCCTGTTAAAAAACAGAAAACCAATATTTTCCAACCATGGGCTAGTAAATAAAAATGTTCATCTGTTCTGTCATCACAACCTTGCTGCTGCAATATGTCTCCCACAATGATTACTTAGAAAATGGTAAGGCTTTTTAGTGTCAATTCTTGGGCTCAAAGGCTCAACATATGTCAGATTTAATCAAAACATGACGTAAAGATTTTACCGTTTTGAAGAAACACCTGCAAAGTAACATTGTCTATTGTTTTACCTTGTCTGTCCCATTAAGAAAGGGACACATCACAGTTCAGTGCAACCCTGTACCAAAAGGAGCAATCCAGGCTGCCAGACCTGCCATGCCGCCCTTCAAAACAAGTAGCTTAAATATTGTCCTTGTATAATAAAACATTTAGAAAAAAATAGTCGCTTGCATTGTTTCACATTCCTATGCCACTTTTTAAATATGTGTTTGCTTGAACCATCACGCCCACACCCTCTGAGGAAGCAATTTGTAATTATTTTTTCACATTAAGTGTACCATTCAATTGTGGACTTTTTTTTAAATGCGCATTTATTTATTCGAGGTTTTCTTTCGATGCACAATGATTTACATTATTATACGGTACAATGAGTTATTTACAAATACCTATTGAACTGCAGTGCGAAGAAGAGTTTTGAAATGTGCTTAAATATAACTATATTGTTTGTGCTTCACTCTAGGATGAATACACTTTCTAGTGCAGTATTGAATAAGAGTGTATGTTTATATTTTACATATGCATTCACTTGCAGTGCTTCCCAGTTCAATGTAAAATTTTAAAATAAACTTTCACTTCAGTGTGTTCCATGATATAACAAAGCTTTGTAAGCTATGCATTCACTAGGGAGTGTTCCTTTGTGCTGTGCACTTTCTCGCAGTGTTCCCTGGTATTACATTTTTTCAAAATGTACACTTTCTCGAATTCACGTTAATTTCACGTTAATTTCCAGTGTTTAATCTCAGTACGAAGCCTTTTATAATATAGCTGTAATAGCATTTTTCGCATTATTACTAACTTGCAGCATTGCACAGCATCATCAATTTCTTTAAAGTATACTGTCATTAGCAATGATCTATGGTATTGTCAAACTTTTTAAAATATACTAGAATTTTGCAGTGTTTCACAATTGCCAACAACTTTATGAAATATAACTTCATTTACAGTGTTCCGAAAGCGTTGTCAAATTCAGCTTTTCTTTAGAATATTTCACCGTTCTGTGAACCAAGATGAAAGTCCCTGTTAGGATGCCATGTGGACATATGCATTAACTGTAGTGCGTGTGCTTCACTGAGTGGACACAGGATTAAATCCTTTAGGCCACTCAGCTCTTCATCCTTCCAAGGTTTATAAAATAAACCACATTCCGTTGGGTAACAATAAACATTTTACATCAGCACCAAGAAACTAATTCAGGAGTGGGCAATCACTTTACAAATAGAGCGCCTTGTTATATAGTTCCATTGTACCTTGTGCCCCAGAAATATCAAACCCATTAAAATGTAGCTTTGCTTGCAATGTCAGTACATTGCTATGTTAATACATTTGTTAACGTTTTACGTGTTGTGCTTCATTGTTAAAGCACTTTTAAAAGAAAGTCTCCATAGATTTGTGTTTTTTTAAATATAGCTTTATTTTCCTGATTTTTATTGTTTGGTGTACCTTTTAAAAGTCACGTCTCATGCAGTGTTTCAGAACATTTGGAAGCTTTTGAACATATTGGTTTGCCTAGAACATTACGCGATATTTTAAAACTTAAAAGAAATATATGATACACATGACTCCACACAGACACATACTAGCACTAGACACCCATGTACGCAGATATTTTGAGTCATATTGATATGTTATCATGTTTGATAATGTAGGCTACACATTACTTGCAATTCTCAAACTGAGAACCTACCAAAGTCAGTGCTTAATTTGAGACTGTGGTTTCCTATGCTCGGCACTAGCACTTAATTTTCATTAATAATAATGATAATAATTATCCATATTTGTAAAGCATGAACATATCACCCCTTAAGGTTTTAAGGCGCTGGGGGCGTCGTGGAGATTAAGTGAGCTATTGCCCAGAGTCACATGATGCTGAGCTGCCGTCAGCGCTGGGATCGAACCATGAGCCTCGCGCTCCGGAGGCAACCGCTCTGGCCGATGTGTCACACTGCTCCCTCTCAACACAGGCATTAATGATCCTCCCCATGGTGGCGCTGTCTGTGTAATTTTGAGATGAGCACAGCAACATTGTTAATTTAATATACATTAAAATAAATAATACATGCCACAGACGCCATTCTAGTAGTTATGGGTGGCCTGTAATTGTCACACAGGAGGGTGATGGTTAGTGTAGGAAAGTAGAATATTATGTGGTATGGTTGTGAGACCTTACCATGTAATATTATCACAATGCCTCAAAGATGATCCTTGGATTCAACAACAATAATCCTTAGCTCAGTCCTGGTAGTGTGGAAAAGAGCAGTCAGGCATTACTCCTTCGCCTAGTTACTGTAAGGAAGTAAAGAAGGCTTGTTCTTTTCTTTATATCAATTGTCGTTCACTTGCTAAGCACAAGTTAGATATTTTGGACCTTCTGCTTAATGAGCAACTAGATGCTATTTTCCTTACTGAAACTTGGCTTCATGATAGCTCTGGACCTGATATAGCACTTGCTCTGCCCCTAATTATAGCCCTTGTTAGAAGAGACAGGGGTTTTAAAATCGGAGGAGGTATAGCCATTATTTTTAAGAAATCCTTTACCTGTAAATTTGATAGTCTACCCTTTCGAGACTGTGAGGCTGGCCATTTCAGACTTGTTTTAAACCCCCAATTTACTTTTTCTGGAATTTTGCTTTATCGGCCACCGGGGCCTGCAGGGGCCTGGGCCGCGTCTTTTCCAGGTCAAATCCTGCCATATCTTGTAGACGCTACTAATTTTACTATATTGGGTGATCTCAATTTACATTTGGATGAAATAACCTGTGCCACTAGTGCAACTTTCATCGCAGACTTTGCTGCGGTTAACCTGATGCTTCTGCAATTCCGGACCCACACATGTGGCGGGCCATCTACTTGACCCTATTTTCTCGAACCTGCATAATATTCACTGCTCTTCAACTCTGCCTGTACCGTGGTCTGATCACTTTTAGTTGGCTTTCAACTTTCTGCTCTCTCCCATGATTTTTCTCCAACGATCTCTGGTCTTACAACCAAATCAAGGAAATGGGGAAAACTGAACACTGATGTGCTCAATAACATGCTATCCAAAACTGCCCCAACTGTTGGCCTTTCATTTGTAAATGATGTGGCTGCTGTCCAAAGTTGGCTTCTTAACTCTGTAGAGACCTGCCTTCCTTTATCTGTTATCAAGGCAAATAACCATCGTCTGCCTGCCCCTTGGTTTACAGAAATCCTAAAAGCGGAAAAAAGCAAATGTAAAAATTCGGAGAGACGCTGGAGAATGACATATACTCCTGAGGCCAAATCAATTTACAAGATGGCCCTAAGGTCTTATCATACACTTTGCAAGTCTGCACGCTCTGAATATGTGGCTTCAGCTATTTCCAGCGACACATAATAATTCTAAGAAATTATTTAAGCTTGTAAAAAATTTGTCTGGGGCAGACTGTCTGCCTGTTTCGCCTGATTTGAGCGCTCTACACTGTGAGGAACTTGCTACTTTCTTTTTGAGAAAAGTTGAATTAATTTATGACTCATTTCAAAATCTACGTCTAATAATGCCTCACAGTTTACCGGAAATTCTCCTTTTCCGATTAATGAGGTGCCTGCACAACCTGATTCGTTTGATAAACACTTTGTTAACCTTGTTTGCTGGGCACCCCTAGACACTGACTCCTTCAGGCGAATATTGGATAGCCTTAAATCTGGCTCCCCTAGAGACCCCATCCCTGTTACTGTGCTTCAGAAATTGGCACCACCATCCTTGTTTTTAATCATGGAGCTGCTTAATGCATCTTTAGCAGAGGCTATTGTCCCATCCATTTGGAAACATGCAATGGTTTTGCAGCTGTTGAAGAAGGCCACGGCTGACCCCGCGCAATTATCTAATTTTAGGCCTATTTCCCTCCTTCCTGCATTTTCCAAAATTCTGGAAAAGCATGTCAACTCACAATTGACATCTTTTGTGACCTCTCAAAATTTCCTTCATGGTTCTCAGTCAGGTTTTAGAGCGGGCTTCTCTACTGAAACCGCTTTGCTTGGGGTCACAGATATGGTGCGCCAGCAGGTTGATGCGGGTGGTACTGTGGCACTTATACTTTTGGATCTAAGTGCCGCATTTGACACTGTATCACATTCTGTGCTACTGCATGCACTACAATCACTGGGTGTGACTGCTAAAGCCCTCAAGTGGCTTGCTGATTTTTGACTAATCGAACGTTTCAGGTCTTCTCGCCGATAGCATGCTCCGAGACTCATACTTCCCCTTATGGGGTTCCCCAAAGGCTCTATCCTCAGCCCACTACTATTTAACATCTATGTCAGACCTATGGCGAGGATTGCTGAGGAAGCAGGGTTGTCTCTTTTCGTACGCTGACGACACCCAGATTGTGTTCTCCCTCTCTGCGGATGGTGCTTGCAACCCTTCCCTACTTCAGGCCGGTCTGAGGAACATTGCAGGTTGGATGCATACCAACATGTTGAAACTTAACGGCGAGAAAACTGAAGTGCTGATTGTGGGCCGAAATAAAGATCTATGGGGCTCCCAGCACTGGCCCACTGAAATGGGTCCTTTGCCACAGCCTAAACATCAAGTTCAAAACCTGGGTGTTTTAGTTGATGACCAACTGTCTATGAAGCAGCAAGCAGTGAGAGTTGCCTCGACTTGCTTCACAATCCTTAGATGGCTAAAAAATCTTATGGATGTTGCCTTCTTCTACCCAACGTACGGTGGTCCAGGCTCTTATCACCTCAAGACTGGACTACTGCAACATCTTGTATTTGGGTGCTGCCAAGGAGGTATTACGCAAGCTACAACTAGCACAGAATGCGGCTGCAAGGCTGCTCTGTAGGATATCTAAAACTTCTCCCATTTCCAGCTCTATCCGGGATCTCCATTGGCTCAGGATTGAAAGCCGCATTAAGTTTAAGGCATTGAGTCTTATGTTTAAAATAAAAACTGGAAAAGCACCTCCCTACTTGAAGTCTCTTGTTCACCCTTATGTTCCATCTCGTGCTCTGCGCTCAGCCACCCAGGCCAAGTTCATTGTTCCCAGGACGAGACTAGTGCGCATGGGCGATCGCTCTTTTTCCCACTTGGGACCTTTCTTATGGAACTCCCTTCCGATCTATCTTCGTATTGAAGCTTCATACGAGAACTTTCGAAGGGGCTTAAAAACCTGGTTATTTAACATGTAGACCCCTCTGTTTACGTTGGCTCCTTTCAGGCGGCGCCGGGAAACCTTAGGGTAGCTGTGCGCCTTATAAAATTAAAATAACATAACATAACATAACTGGAGGAACATGTGTTAAGCATTTTACTGTGGCAATATGGCGCATAAGTAATTCACACAACTTGAAAGAAATCTCACACCAATTTATAAAAATAGAGCTTATTTTTCTATAATTTTAGAAACCAAAGTGAACTTTGTATCATACATATAATCGAAGTTATGGTTTTTCAAAACATTAGAAAAGAAATGCATTAAATACTGCAGACATTTAACATTGTGGTCAATAGGAAAAACTGTTTAGTGACAAACGGTCACTTCGGGGTCAATTTAATTTCTACCCTCGCAGAGTAGAGGCCAATGGGGTCCCAAGACCAAGAACAACAGCCGGTTCACTTTTACCTTGCTGGGTGAGTCTGTGTGCTGAGGTAGCTTCGGGCTGTCACTCAACTTGAATCTGGTTGCACAAAGCCTGCTTTTTGCATAAGGGCGCCATTGCCAAGAAGAAGATGCAGGTACACCAGAGCAGGGTCATTGCTGACATCCGTCGCTGTTCCTGGGAGCTGTTCGCTTAATGCAGAGTCGACTTACGGGTCAGTAACCAGCCTGGTGACCAACAAGCCTTGGTTGTGGTAACAGTAATCCAAAGGAACTTCGGCTGCTGGAGGTCCACAGGAGTGAGGTAACGGCTCAAGACTTCAGGGAGAGCTGGACTACAACTCCCAGAGTACACTGCACCACTTTTCTTTGGACGCTCTCTCGGTGGGCCCAGTGGATAGCACTTCTTTGGTTTCAGCATGTCGGTTTACCTGCAGTTTGCAGGGGACTGCTGCCACCAGTCCATGGGAGTCTGAGACTGCTTCTAGCTCCCACAGGGGTCTCGCTTCCAGGAAGTGCCAAGTTTGGGCCACGAACAAAGGTCGCTCATGCAGCTCTAAGGAGTGCTGCCACAGGGATCCAGTATCCCTCTCTTCCTCTGTGACAGACAGGAGCAAAGTCTTGTCTGTGAAAACGGTCTTCTTACTGTCTTTCCTTGAAGTATTTCGATCATAGCTGAGTTTCTGGTATCAGGGGTGTCCCTTTAATCCTGGATATAGGGGAGTTAGAGGTGTGGGAGCTAGTAGCCAATGGGCAGCTGCTCCCTACAGCTAATCTGCCCCTGAGGTGGCCACATCCAGTGGTTTAGGTCAAAGTACATGTCTGCTGGGGTAACCAGGTTACATCTAGTATAATGGGGTGACCCAGTGCCCCTCAGAACCTGGGTGTACAAGAATGTGGAGAAAGTTGGTTCTGTCGGGTAACAGAATTGATTCTTGGTATACTCAATAATAACCAATGCAAAACAACAGTACTCAAACATTTCAGTAATAATCAATGAAAAAGGAGAAAAAGAACATGAATCAATGACACACCAAAATTGAATGAATCACAGTCTGCATTTAAGGAAAAATCCATATATTCTTTTTACATTTATGGTGTCGAACTGACATTACACGGCTGTCAGAGTTCATGAACATACAACGGCGCAAGTGCTATGGTGCTATGGTGAAAAAAGTGCAAAAACAAGGTGCTAAATGTGAACAGTATATATATACAGTGCTGTATGAATTGTTGAAAATGATCATTCAGAGGAAATCCATCCCTAGGTACATGAAGCTCCGAACCGCTTGGCTTTTAAATTTCCATTTCACTTGCGGCGGAGAGAGTAGGGTCAGGATTATCGCAAGCACGTTGACGTTTCGACCCCAAAGGTGCGTGATTTATTAATAAGCACAGCGGGTCTTCCTCAGGACAAGGCTATACAAGGGACAGCCAGAGTTAATGGATGAAAGTTCTTCAGGGAATGGTCCACCGTTGGTTGGACTCAAGGGGCAATAAATGAAGTAAGTTCCTTGATGGTGATAAATCACATCAAAATGGCAGCATAGTTCAGTCGCTCTCCGGCGCTGCTCATTCTGAGGTAGCCATCTGGGTGCATGCCAACCTTCCCATGACACGATATTCATGTCAGGGTAGAGAAGGCAAGTTATTTAACAGCAAACTTTTTTTTTTAATTTAATTTCTTTATTGCCATTTTCTTTAATTCAACATTAAAACAATTGACATTTGCAGGCTATGGAAGAAAATTCTTGATAACATTTTCATATAAAGGCATTGATAATTGCAGCAGTGATACATGGGTCAGAGGTTTATACTTCTCAAATCCCCCTTTCTCAAATCCCCCTCGTCTCAGTTCCCACCCCGTCATCCTTCTATTCTATGGTTGGTTTGCGAAACTTCCATCTCGAGGCCATAATATTGTATCCACGGACTCCATATTTTCTGGAACTTTTTTGGGCATCCCTGGCCGCATAGGAGGTCTTTTCTCCCGTCATATACATATCCATCCCCCTCTTTCATTAATCCAATACGGGTCCCTGCGTCGAACCCCACTTACGTGCCAAATCTCTCTTGGCAACCACCAGGCCAAGATTGGTTAGTAATAGCTTTGGCTTCGGGAGGTCCACGTCTGTATGTATGCCCAGTAGCACAAATTTGGGGTCTCTAGGTATCGTATCACCCAACACAGCCTCCATCTCAGTCAGTATGTTCTCCCAATAATCCCGTATTTCCCGACACTCCCATATTGTATGAAAATAGGTCCCAGATTCCTCGTTGCATCTGAGGCAATTAGGGGTTTCTGCCCTCCCTATTCTATGTAGGCGAGATCTGTCATAATAAGCCCTGTGCAGGTATTTGAATTGAATAAGTCTAAGCCGCGACTTGATAGCCACTTCCGGTGGATGCATCAGCGCAGTCTTCCAGTCCTACATCTTCAAAGGCCCCCAGCTCAGTTTCCCATTTAGCCCTAAGTTTCAGGAGTGTGTCTGGCTGATTATTTATTATGGTCCGATACGTCCAGGAAACTGCTTTTTCTGCAATTTTCTCCCATGAGGAGCCTGCCCTCTAATGAAGCATACTACGGGACCTTCTCCATGTCTATACGTTGCGCCTCCCACGCATTTGCCAACTGCAGGTATTTATAGTGTTGTGTCTGATGTAGATCGTATTCCTTCTGGAGGACGGGAAAGGTAGCAAGTTCGTTGTGGTCTAATATATCTTGGATTTGGGAAATACCCAGCAGATCCCATTTTTTAAACCCAGTCAATTTTACGAATTCTTTGAGTCTCCCTCCCACCCAGAGAGGGGCTTCTCTAGTGATTATATTAGTCCATTTAATTTATCTTTCTGCTTTTTTCCAGGCAGCAACCACCACGTGCGTAGCTACTAATAATTTCGCAACTCCCTTCCCTCCATAAAGGTAGTGGGTGTGTGGATATTTTTCAAATTGCGTGCGCTCCAACGCATATGTAGGGTGATCACCCGGCATATGTTCCCATTCGTTAATCACTATCAGATGGGAGGCCCAATAGTAGGCTCTAATATCTGGTAGCGATATTCCACCATTGTACTGATTGCGTTGTAGGGTGGCTAAGGCCACTCTGGGAGGCCTTCCGTCCCAGAGGAATGTGCGTAAAGCATCGTCTATCTTAACAAAAATGTCTACCATTTTATATAGTTTGGCCCTGCCTAGCAGTGTCGGAGGCAACGTTTTCCACCTCTCAATGTCTATTTTGAATTCTCTAAGGACTCTCTGGAGATTACGATTTAGGGCCTCCTGTCGGTCAGTGGTAACGTAGATGCCCAAATATCGCATCCCATTTTTTTCCACCTGGAGCTGGCTCACGCATTCGAGGGGTCCCCATCCCCGATTCGCTGAATACAGACAGGATTTCTCCCAGTTAATTTTATATCCGGCATGTCTACCATAGCAGTCGAAACTGTCCAGTATTCGTGGGAGAGTTGTCCCGGGGTTCGTGACATAGAGAAGAATGTCATCTGCGTATAATGATATTCGTTCATCCAGAGTCTCAGTTTTATTGCGCCGAAACCCAGTCATATCCGGATGCGCTCTAATAACACACGCAAGGGGCTCCAGTACGAGAGCAAAAAGGAGGGGGGACAGGGGACATCCTTGTCTTGTTCCAGGCTCTATTGAAAATTCCCCAGAGATTGCTCCATTTACCCGTAACCGGGCCATTGGCTTCTCGTATAAAAGAGTTATCCATTGCCTAAATTTGGGACCAAAACCTTACTTTTCCAATGTAGACATGAGATAAGGCCAGTGCACAGTGTTGAATGCTTTTTCTGCATCAAGTGATAGTATTAAATGTGGGTCTGTCCTATTGCTAGCTACCTCGAGCCAATTATGTACTCTCCGCAGGTTTAATCTCGTGGACCTCCTTGGCATAAAGCCAGATTGGTCACGGTGAATGAGACTAGATATGACTGTTGTGAGCCTGCCAGTGAGAATACGCGCCAGTATCTTCGTTTCTATATTCAGAAGTGAGATGGGGCGATACGAGCTGCACTTCTGTGGCGGCCTATCTTTCTTATGTATTACCACTATTGTGGCAGTTCGGAGGTCTTTCGGTAGGCTGCCCACAGTTTGTGCCTCTAGGTATAGGTTCAGAAGATGAGGGCTCAATAATGCAGCATTTTGTTTAAAGAGCTCTGGTGGTAGTCCGTTGGGACCCGGGGCTTTCCCGGACTTCAGATAGCTGATAGCTGCTCCTACTTCCTCATGTGTTATCTCTTCTTCCAATGCTCGAGCATCCTCTGTGCCTAGTCTGGGGACCTCTATCGCATCTAAATATCTTTCAATCTGTGACGGTCCCGCAAGGGGACGCTTGGCGTAGAAAGCCTCGTAATAATGAGCAAAGGCATTGGCAATCTCAACGGGGGTCACGTGCCTCTGGCCATCATCGGTATCTATCTGGGTCACCCATCTACTGTCCAATTCTTTCCTGCTGAGCCACGCCAGCAGCCTACCTGCCTTATCTCCAACATCGTAAAGGCGCCGATGCATGGCCTGTATCGCCTGTTGCGCATCGTTCCTGGCCATAGCAAAGTATTCCTGGCGAAGAGTCCTCATTCTCCGTAGCAGTAAGGGATCTTCGTTTGTGAGGGCCTGCGTTTCTAGCTAGAGGAGCCTAGTTTCGATCTCCGCAATATCTTTCAGTGCCTGACCTTTTTTATGGGCTATTATATTTTGGGCCCTATCTCTTAGGACCGTCTTGTAGGCCTCCCAGAGTGTTACAGCCGATTCCACAGAACCCACATTTTCCTTGAAGTAGAGCTCCGTATCCACTCTAATTTCTTGAGCTACCTTGGGATCCTTAAGTTCCCAGGCATTGAGCCTCCATGCATTGCCCGAGCGTTTCCTATCCCTTCCCACTGTTAGCCAGAGGGGCGAGTGGTCTGAGAGGCCTCTTGCTAAATATTCTGCCTTTTGGATCTCCGTCACTTCTTCCGCCGGGGCCAGGGTATAGTCTATTCTCAAAGGTTTTATGGGCTCCGGAGTAAAAGGAATACGCCCTAGTGCCTGGGTGGTGCCTTCGCCATAAGTCCATAAGCGCTAGGGTGTCCGTGAATCTCTTGAGTTGTGTCTCACTAGAACCTGCAGGAGGGACCGTAGTACGATCGAAACGAGGGTCCATTACGTCATTAAAGTCTCCTCCTACGAGGTGGGTACTGGAGTCTGCCTCCAAGAGAATGTCTGCCAGTTCACCCAGCGTCTGCGTTTGTAATCTTGGGGGCGCATATACGCTTATGAGAGTAATGTCCCTCCTGTTCCATACGCCCTTTACTGCCACATACGTCCCGTTTGGGTCCGTCCATGTGCGTTCAATTCTAAAGGGCTGGGTTTTCTTTATTAAAATAGCAAGCCCCCTTGCCCCGGAGGAAAAGCCGGCATGCGCCAGTGTCCTGTAGGCTCCTCTACCCAGGAACCTATACTGCGTGCCTTTCAGATGTGTTTCCTGCAGGAAAACGATCTCAGGCTTCAACCTTTTAATGTACGCCGAGACTAAGCCTCTTTTCACTTTGTCCCCCAACCCATTGACGTTCCAGGAGAGGACTGAGTATATGTCATTGTTATGTATTGCCATGGTGTGATTGTAGATGGCAAGTGTCAGTGCTGCAAACGCCCCTTGTCGGTCCCTGCAAAAAAAACAAGAAAACTTTAACTTGAAAACCCCCAAACTCCCCTCCTTTCCTCTCCCTAATCCCCCCACCCCACATCCTCACGTGCCCTATGCTTAACCCAGCAACTGCCAACATAACAATAAGTATAAGCGTCCACTGAGGTGTCTGTCGCTCCCTCCCTTCCCCGCCCCCCTATCCCCAAATAACAACCAAAACTACAAAGGATATGTCTCTAGTCTAGGAAGATGGTTCACACAGTCACTTCCTTGACACAAACAAGTCTAGGAGGGGTGGCCTCTTCGCCGTTGCTGTATCGCCTGTAGATTCTTCCGTCACGCCCATGAGTTACACTTCTTCGCCACATTTGTGCTGCTGTAGTTGTTGATCTGTCGCCACAGCCAGGCCCGTTGTCTCAGACTCCTCTGCCTGGTGAATTGCCTTGAGCAGGGGGTGGTTACCATCGGTATCCTCTGGGGAGTCCTGGTCGGATTGGTCAGCATGAGTGCTATCCCCATGGGTTGAGTCTCCAGTGGCGGCCAGTGCCCCCCCCGGTCCCTCCTCCGGGGATGCCCCTCTCCGTCTATATGGTGTCCCTGGCTGCATTGTCCCCAAGCGTCTTGAGCTTCTTGCAGTGAGACGCCATCTCGGTTTCTCCCTCTGCGGTCTAGGCTTCCATCTCGGTTGTAGGGATCCCGGGCGCGATGCGGTATCACTAGCCTCCGGCCTAAGTCTCGGGCGTTCCTCAATCCATGCCCAGGCATCCTCAGGTGTTTGAAAGAACTGAGTAGAATCTTGAAAGATCACCTTGAGCTTGGCTGGAAAGAGAAAAATATATTGAATGCGTAAGGCCCGGAGTTTGACTTTCACGGAGTCAAAGGACCTCCGCATCTTCTGTACCTCCCTTGAATAGTCAGGGAAGATCATGACTCTAGTATTGACCAGCTTAAGCTCTCCCATTTTCCGCACTTCCCTTAGAATTGCATCTCGGTCCTGATAGTTTAGAAATCGGGCAATTAAGGGACGGGGCGGAACTCCAGGTGGGGGTCTGCAGCCGGCATCCTATGTGCCCGTTCAATGAGAAAGCAAGTGGAGAACTTCGCTCCTGGGAGGGCTTCCCGCAACTATGTCATCAAGAAGGTGATGGGATCAGTGTTCTCGTGTCCTTCAGGTATTCCGATAAAGCAGAGGTTGTTTCTCCGTGCCCTGTTCTCCGCGTCATCGACCTTCCATACGAGTTCCCTCACAGTAGCCTGTAGTTCCTTGACGTCGCCCCTGGAGGTATGTGTCGCGTCCTCCACCTCAGATATGCGGGCCTCCGTTTGAGTGACGCGATCTGCGATGTTGCAAACATCCTGTCTGAGAAGGGTCACTTCCGTTCTTATCTACGCCATTTTGCCTTCAATGGCTTCTCTTGAGGCATGGATCGCCTGAAGGATGGCTGCGTTATCTGGTGCACTCGCCGTGTCCCCCTCTGGTTCTGTGTGTGCAGGGAGCACCTTAGTATATTTGTCCATTTTCCCCTGGCGGTGCGTCTTGGGTTCCTTGTCTTTGGCCATTGTCTGATCTGGGAGGTAGTGTTTCTGCCTGCCACCTCGCCGAGGGGTAAAGGCGCCAATGGGGAAAGTCACTAACTCGTGTCCCAACAAGTATCGCTAAAAGTAACGCTTGGGAGGTGAGCACGGCGCGCTCCCCTGGTGCAGTGAGCACACGAAGAGCCCACCGGTCGATGTCGTCTCACCGGATCGCGCTATGAAAGGGCTCCTTCAGCTGGTGAATTAGCGTTCGGAGGGGGTTTCCCAGTATATACCACTGATCTGTGTCCACAAGGAGCGCAATTCTGGGTACAACAATGTCTTTGTCTTCCAAAAAAGGGTTGCCACCAGGCCACTCCTGTAGCAGTGTTCAAGAGGTTCCGACTCTGCACCGCCGCGTCGGGTCCCTCAGCAGTAGGGGCCCAACCCCCTCCGTGGGCCAACAATGAGCCTTCCCTGCGGTCCTGTAACACAGAAGGGCCCCACAGCAGTCTTTTGGGGGCACGAAAGGAACAGCCAGACAGGTGTAGGTATACCTGGCTCCGTTGCCCCAAGGGGGGTCTCCTCTGACCAGCGTGGGGAGAATGGCGGAACAGTCTTAGTAGAGCTCTGGCAGGCTATCAATGTCCGTTGCCGCCCTTGGGCCTTTCAGTCTCTTAAAGTAAGATTGGGGTGCTTCCCCTGGGGCCACCAATCTCAGGCCACATTAGTTAATTGCCCTATGAACCGCAACTCTTACCCCTGCATCTCGGGTCGTCGTCGCCGAAGCGCGGTCACCCCCGTCTGATTCCACCGCGTAGGATAGCGGTGATTACTGCCATGGCATGGGTCACTCCCCCGCGCCTGAATGCCCTGCTCTGCGACCGGCTATCCGCTAGCTCTGTGGGTCGCAAGGGGAGGCAAGGAAGGTCTTATGTTTGGAAAGCCCTGCACAGGTAGTCCCGTTCCCCCTCCATACTGGGGGGAGGGTGATCACAGCAACTCCGGTGGCGGTCGACGGGCCGCACTCGGTGCACTCGCATCCGCTAGTCACTCCTCTTGTTCCGGGACCCCGGTGATCCGGCCCTGGGGCAGAGTGCGCGCAGCTTCGGCGCCCAGAGACTGGTTCGGCAATGGCTCCCGTCTCAAACAGGATCGCGGTGCAGGCTTCCTCACCGCAGCATGCCAGGGGGAGAAGGAAAGAGGAGACCTCACTGCACGTAGTCGGCGATGCCCCGCTAACGTCTCAGCCAGGGAGAGCGGCCGCTCCAGTCGCATGGGCTCAGCGCGTGTCCCTCATCCTCCAGTCGATATGTGGCTTCAGATCCGCCCAGAAGGTAGGGATGGCACTGACCGCAGTGCGGCGCGGGGACAACTCGCCCCTTCAGTACGGATATCTTCTGCTGTAGTTTGTCTCCGTTAGGACCAGGCGGCCATCTTGGCGGCTGGACCCCGTCTTCTTGGAGGTCGTGCAAACCTCATATTTCCCCCCGTAGCGGCGCTGCAAAGTGCTTCTTCTGCGGAGCCAGGGGTAAATTACATGCGACCAGCGAATTTGGTTCTCAGATGTGGCTGGAAGACAGGATAACGACCAGGATCTACTATGGGCGGCCGGAGCTCCGGCAAACGCAGCTAGTCAGCCATGATGCTGGCCACGGCCCCTCATTTAACACCAAACTTGACATATTTAGGTGGTACCATAAGGGAGCTAGCAACCCGGGAATGCCTGGGTAATAGTCCCATGTTATCCTATGGAATGCCTAACACTTATAGTGCTCTTTAATGGTTAAGTCAATGTAGAGACATGTAAGCTTGCTCTCACATGTCTACATTCTTAATATACCGCACCATGCCTCCTGGGCTCAAGAGGCCTACTCTAGGAGTGACTGACATATAATAGAAGCAGTGCTGGGACTTTGTCACACATGGTGAGGGCAAAGTCGAATTGGAGCAGTGAACACTGTTCCTGCAGTCTGCAACAGGAGGCCTGCTGTCATTAATTTACTTGGCTCACTCAGGGTGCCACAACCAGTGCAGCAAGCTCTGAGTACTCCTTTACTAACCAGGTCCTGGGTACCACAGGTACCACTTACCAGGGACTTACAAGCGAGGTAATCTCTTGTCAGCCGGGGATGCCAATTACACATGTCGCTTTAGAGGAGAGAACACTGGCACTGGAGCCTGGTTAGAAGGATTCAGTGCACTGTGAGAGTCGAAAACCAGCAGCTAGCAGTTCAAATTGGGACAAAAAGTTGGAGGACATCTGCAAACAGTCCAGTTTCCTACAGTTAGTAGTTGTGTTTGTATTGCCATTTGCAGTGCCAGATGGTGCAAGCTGCAGTGACCTCCTGAGAAGAGCTCTTGCACTTACATTTTTACAAGGTAAGCAATGACCAAAGTTGACTGATCAGAAAGATCTTTTTTCAAAGTAGGTTCCCATAAGTATAAATTCTAAGATTATAAATAGGGCTCCCGGTTTTATGGTATTTATTTTTTTAACATTTCTCTCTGTATTTATCAATTTTTATTTTTTTACCTTTTTATTGGTATTTATCGATATTTATTTTATGTTTTGAGAATAAATGAAGTCGGAAAATTGTATATTTCCATCTTTATTTAGCAGATAAACATGCACTCATATGTTGATGCGTTTCAGGAAATTATGCAGCCAAATATAACAAAACACTACACCGACAGGTAAATATTAGCAATATACATAAATATATGTTAACATATTCCTGCATTTAAGGCAATCGCATCCTGTTTTAAAATCCACATGGTGTCTATCTGCTTAGCAAGGAGTGTCTCAAGAAGCACAATTTTCTGTACTTTTCCGCTTTTAAAAATAAATACAAATAAAACAGATTGTTTTCTGTCTGTATTTATCTGTAAAAATCTGTAAAAATGGAAAACTGGAAGCCTTAATTGTAAAGCATTTTGAATCACATATTTCCTATTTAAGTATACGGATCTGATTCACAAGAATTATTGTCCACTTCTATATTGCTTGGGTGTGCAAATACAGCAATTTGCCCATTGCTGTGTTCACTTATAGGGCTTGAGAAAGGGTTGCACATATTCAGAAAATGCCATGGTGCAGAATGAAACTGAACGTGCACGAACCTGTAAAATTGGTTTTAGTGCCCCTCCCCCATATTTAAGAGGATGTAGGAGAAGGTGTTTTTCCAACGGGAATTATATTGTTCTAATATGTAAAAACATTGTATGCTCATGCACAATTTATCTCCAGCATACTCGTACCTTAATTTTGCTCATTCGAATACTCCTATAAATGTATGACTGTAAAAGAGATTTAGGAGCACCCTTGGGATCTTTTGTGAATGCTTTGAATGACAGAAATCTAATTCAAAGGTAGAAGTAATTCTGGGGCAATAGAATACTGACTTTTGCAGTCACAACTTTGTGAAATAAGACTTATGAAAGGTAAGGGCAAATAATGAACATGCTGAACTTTAATGAAAAACAAAACAGAACTTTTATGTACAGTATGATACTCAAATATTTAGCGGGTAATTTAGAGTTTGGAGTAACCACACTCCGAATTTAGAGATTCCAAAGCAGGATTTTCTTTTGAAAATAAAAACACGAATGACCCCCACACCATGGGAGTTAGCCCTGACTGAGCAAGCTAAAAATCACATTTTGCAGTATTGATCAATACAGATTTTGGTGCAGTTGTTGCTGCTAAATTGGCCGTCTCCAGTACAGTCATTTCAGTTCAGAGATGTCAGTGCAACATTGCCTCTTGGTAATCTATGTAATCAGACCCATCATGTTTATACCTTTTTAGGGTTTGAACCATTACCTTTTGAGGCCATTATAGGTGGTTGATTTACTCTGCTAATAGCCTCTTCTGGTCCTACACATATATCAATAATCAAATGAACTGTTTACTGTGGTACCGTAAAAAATGTCTTGTCCTGACGATTTGTGAGATGACGTTCGTGAAGTGTGACAATAAAAAGGCTTGCTTTAGTAGCCTTTTCTGTAATGAAATGAGACCTCCAGGACTGAATAATCTAATACAGAATGCATACTCAGCCAGGATCATGAACTGCAAGAGGAGAATCTTGATCATATGGTGAGCAATTATTGATTTGAATAGTTATTGATTTTTAAGATATAAAGCAGCAATGAAGACAGAGGAACATTAACATTTACAAGCTTTCTAGGTACTACGTTTCTGGAGTCGCATATCTTGTGTAATACAAGATATGCGACTTAGTTGGTGATAGGCAAGAGTTGACACTAATGTCAAATTGTTGAATTATGCTGTTTGAACACTGTTTTATTTATTTGTTGGAGGGTTATTTGCCCCATAGGTGGCTTACAGGCATCATCAGAATACTATTTTCACTCAGAATTTAACAGTGGAAGAAACAGAAATGTTGTGTAACCATGTCAACAAGTTATTAAAAGGCATTGATTAGCGTCTTTGGGAAGAAATGCTCATGAAAGTTGTGCAGTAATGGGCTCGAAGTCAAATGACTATGCAGATAACTTTGTGTCTGTATCAGAGATCTGCAAATCCATGTAAAGGGACAACCATATATACCCCTCTCTCACATCGAATAAGGCAAAAAGAAATCTGTGTATTTCTTACCGATGACAGAAAGCGCATATTTATAGTTTCATCTGTAGGCCTAAAGGTGGGGTTAGGGATAAAGTCCAGCTCCCAGAATCACATAAAATTTGAGGATATGTTCGGTGACAGTCAATAAAACAGGTCATCGCAACCCTTAATCTCACCAGAATTCTGCCCAAGCCCTTTAAATGTAGGAGGAGGAAATAATTTTTTTAAGTTACACATCAGTGGGGTTCGAGCTGGTAGGATTCCAATGTGTGAGGAATGACAAGATACGCTTAGGATAACTTGTACTCAGTGCAACCCCCCCTTAGAATATATCAAACATATCCAATAAAGGACTTCTTTGGGGCTCAGTGATTATCAAACTAGTCAATTTACCATGATTTCTACATACTTTCTTTTCACCTCAGCCTAATTAAGCCAGTTTCAGGCATATGTAAGTATCAAAATACTAATGTGATTGTGACTCACTTTTAGCACGTCAGTTGTTCTGCTTTATTATCATGTGAAGTTTCAGACCATGAAAGAAACCCTGTCGAGTTTAAGGAAGTACTATCAGAAAGTCTAAGAGACAATCATCTCTTTGACAAATTCTTGCTCACTTCAGAAGGTGTAAAAGTCGAACACTGTCAGTTCAAAAGACAAGCACGTCACAGAAATGACAATTTGGAGAAACATAGATTGCAGCTTCAGCATTCGTCACATTTGACAAGTGCCTCTGGGACTCCCCAGGCAATTGAATGTAGTAGCTTATTCAACTATGGGATTTGCCAAGTGGGTAGTTAAATAAGAGCGATAATGTAAAAGGGAAGAATTACACATTTTTATAAGCGTATGCCTTCAAATGATAAATCATTTTGTGAATGAATATGCATCTTTATTATTGACACAAATTTGTAATTATTTCTTCGGCAAAGTTCGTTCTAAACAGGTGTGGATGATCAAGCACTCTTTTTTCGCATAGCAATTATGTGCTTTTTTGCGGTGTCAGTGCACCTCTCATCTTCAACTGTTGTAATAACTTCATGTGATATACTGTGGTGATACTCTAATTCTGATAAACACTGCTATTTTTAGTGTAGAGAAATGTAGAAAGTTCCATTGCTACACTATACAGGAGCATGAAATGCTCCAGTATTTTAGTTGTCTACAAATGTTACTGCAAAGTGCTACTTTCTTTGCATACTTGCATTTATGTAAAATGCCCACATATGCAAGTGCTATCTTTACACTCAGCTTCGTGTAAAACCCCAAAGGAAATGTTTGCCACCATTTCATCTCTCTCTTTTTGTTAAGTAACTAAGGTCTAGATGTAGTAAACCATTTTGCAATTACAGACCTTGTAATTTGCAAATTCCTAGGGTTTGTGACTGTGAAATGGTGATTGGTCATTTACCAAACCCCTTTTGTGAATCGGAAAGCCTTTCTGACTTGCAAGAGAGATTTTGCAACTCTAACAATTGCAATTAGAAGGGGGCATGAAATGGGAGTCCCCTCCGAATTGCAATCTGCAATGCTATTTATCAATGGTTTGCAACTGCAATTGCAGTCACAGGACACCTCATAGGGGACAGTAACTGATTCTCAAAGGGAAAGCTATCCTAATGAGACAGCTTCCCCTTTGGAAATCCAGTCAGGCAGCCTTGGCATGGGGCAGTCATTGTTCCACAGATGTCCTCCTAAACAGGAACACCTTTTTTAAATCACCACCTGTCTCTTTAATGGACAAAAACTGCTTTAAAGAATAGTTCCGATTTGAAAACGTAAATGCAACCATGGTAGTCCTTTGCAGGCCATTCAGAGGGGGTTGCAGCCATTGGCAGGAGGTCGCAAATCGAAACCTGCCTCATTTATAATCATGAGGCAGGTTGTTTTACAGCTCCCTTCAAATGTGCAATTTGTGATGTCCCCTCTAGTACATAGGTAGTATTGCAAATTGCATTACCATTCACAAACCAGCCGATGTGCACGCAATAGTTTGTGAATTAATCCTTATACATAAGGTCCTAAGGGCCAATTTCTAAATAACACAATGCCAGTGTGCCTAGAGGACGTTTTTGATTAGTGCTTGTCTTTTTTTCAGTCTTACATGGAAGATCATTTGAAGAACAAAAACCGCCTGGAAAGGGAGTGGGAAGCTCTCTGTGCTTATCAGGCAGAGCCCAATGCAATGACCGTTGCACACAAGGAGGAGAACATCCAGCGGAACCGCTCCCAAACTGTGGTGACATGTATGTGCCATTTTAAGATTAATGTTGGGGCTGTGAAGGGAGTGGGGTGGAATGACGTAGTTTGTAAAGCAAAACTATTTTATGAGTTATTGTTGTCAAAGATCCACAGGAGTTCTCATAAATTGCCAAATTCTTTATTATTCTATGACTGTTTTGAGCTTACTGGTAGGACTTAAACATCATGAGAACAGTTATTCATTTGCATTCTAAATCCAAAATCTGTCATGATATATCCACTTTCTTCAGTTGCAAGCTCTACCATCCTCCTATGTGTGCTTCACATTGAATCTGTAAAAGATTCATATCAAATTTGTTATAAACATTGTGAACAGATTAAAGAAAACATCAAAGCTGTCTGTAGTTTTTGGTATTCATTGAAAAGAAGCAGTATTAACAAACAAATTATAACTAGCACCATATACAACAGTTTGAAAAGCCATATTAATCATTTGACAGAATAACAATGTAACAAAGGAAAATAAAGGCTGCTTGTTATTGAGGTCAGAGCTATCCTTAGAAAGTTTGAATATTTAATGAAACAATGGCATAAAAGTACGTTTGGTGTCAAAACCCATTCTTCATGATGCACACACAGTTGAAATGTTTAAGAGTTTTTAAAAGATAGCCACTTTACTTATTTGGAGGACTGCTTCACCATGAAGAAATTAGCTACAGTAATATAGTGAATATCTGAACGGTGCAAGGAAAAAGGTGGGATACTCAGCAGCAGTGGTAATTAGGAGCCATCTGGAGCCAAGCAGTATGATGGTACAGTAAAATGCAGCATGGTGGTAGAAAAAACTCCCACTACTGAGTCAGGGAAAGTAAGAGAACAAGTCAAGACTGGGCCATCTTTAAACTGACTGATAGCTCTTTTCCTTCTTATGTCCAATTTTGTGACACGTCCAGAAACCAATGATTCTCTGTCTATTTCCTGTGGGGAAACCTTCCTCCTTTCCAAAGATAGAAGAACAGACTGAAAGATTAAATGAATAGAAAATGGAGTACCACAGTATGTAACAACCAGCATCTAATTGCCTACAGTTTGCTATTCTGAACATTCATTTTTCCCCTTATCTTTACTCTCTCCCCTCCATCTTCATACTTAGGCAAAGAAAATCCCTTTATATTTTTACCCCGAATATCTTTCTTCCTCAGGGGCATACGTAATGTGTTCCACTTGAGATTTCCTTGAACTCTAAAGGCTCTCCTCCTTATGTTAATTATTTTGAACAGTGAAACAACACAGAGGCTAAATTCCAGGAGGAGCTCACTGAGGCACTTATGTACGAATCATATTTCCAGATATTTGGGTGCTTTACCAACTACGCTTTAAGGTTATGCCTACCAGTTTGCACTTGATTCTGCCAATATGGAGAACATACCCATTTAGGAACAAGGTTTCTATGTCAAAAGCTTACATCATTATATTTACTTATTTGTAACCTGTGAATAGGGAACGTGGGCAATCCTGCATATAACAAATTACAATAGTCAAGCCTTGAACTGCAAACATTCTATAATGGTGACGTGGTGTTCCACATACAGGTCCACTAGACCTCCATTTTTAAATTGAAAAAAAGACCAGCTGACCAGTAATGCTGATTTGATATTTTAGGACTAGATCTTAAGTCTACCATATCCCAACTTCTAATGTTATGTAATGTAATGAAAATTTGAATGGCAGAGTAAGCCAAATAAAACAAGGGAAAGAAGGGGCCACAAAGATGTTAAATATAATTGGTGCTAACGGGGACCCAAAAGGACCACACATGCCACCTATTCGCAAACTGAGCTACGTTTCCCCATCCCTACAGTCTAATACTTACCTTCCAGTAAGGGTTAGAACTACTAGCTTGCTAGTCTGCCCACTGTCACTACCCTTACAAATGGAACAAGAAGATGGAATGGTCTATTGTATAAAAGGCATCAGTCAGCATTCAGACCTGCCATTCAGACATATAAACTAAAAAGTTAAATATATATATATTCTCTAACAAGCATATAAAAAAAATAATCAAGCAATTGTTAACAAACATTATATTAAAAATATTAATAACTTAAAAGCAAAAATTAACAAACACACATATAATAAAACATATGAAAATTTATTAAAAAACAAAATTGTTATAAATATTAGTTTGCATTTATTACATGAGCTGAATGTATATATATTTTTAAAGTATAAAAACACTATGTAAATGTTTTCAAAATACATTAAAAATATTAACAATAGCTTAGAAATTAACAAACATATATTATATAGACACATACCAGACTTAATTTAAAAAACAAATACAAATGTCAAAAATGAAATGTAAATACATAAACACATTTAAAAATAATAATATAAACATTAGAAAAAATATAAAATTAGTAACAACAATTGGAAACAAGGAACACCGGCGAAAGTGTTGGACTTCAAAGGAGTCATTTTTATATTCTAGGGACAGTATTGAACTTTGGAAGGGTTAGTTTTTCTATTCCCACTCCAATCTGAGCAACAGTAGAGAAAGTGTTGGACTTTGTAGTGGTTAGATTTACTATTACCATTCCAACATAAGCTAAATCAAAGTGTTGGACTTTGGAAGGATCAGATTCACTACTCTCACTCAAACCTAAGAAACAGTTGGAGAAAGTGTTGGGCATGAGAGGGGTTATCTTTACTATTACCACTCCAATCTAAGCAACAGTAGTGCAAGTGTTGCACTTTGGAGGGGTTAGATTTCCTATTGGCTTTCTAACATAAGCAAGAGCAGGGGAAGAATTGGACAGGTTAGATCTACTATTCTCACTTAGTTCTAACCAACAGTAGGAGAAAGTGTTGAACTTGGGAGGGGTAAGATTTACTATCCCCCCCCCCTCAAATCGAAGCCACAGTGGGGAAAGTGCTTGACTTCGGAGGGGTTAGATGTTCTATTCACACACCAACATAGGAAAAATGCAGGGAAAGTGTTGGACTTAGGAAGGGTTAAACATACCATTCAAATTCCTAAAAACTAAAAAACACATTTAAACAACATATACAAATATTAAAACATAATAAAAACATTTTTTTTCATTAAAATAAAATAAAAGATAATATAATTGAAAAAGAAAAATTAAGAATACAAAAATAATTTAACAATCATAAAACAAGATAAATACATTTGAAAATAAACACAATACACTTCTCACAGCCCAACCCCCCCAATAAATAAACCTTTAAAATGCAATATAAAGAAAACAATGATAACATTAAAATAGCAATTAAATAAATCAAATAAAATTAAAACTACTTATAAATTTAAAATCAATTTAAAAAGTGTATTAAATACACTTATCAATGAATTAGCAATTAATTAAAATACATCAATTAATTGACATAACACATAGTCAATTACATAATTAATTACCAATTGTTAGAAATTGGATTTCTGGTTGTCAAAGGTATGTACCCTGTCCAAGCAGGAACCACAATCCTACTCAGGGTAAGTCAGATACACACCATAAATTGTAGCTTTACACAGAGTAGTCAGGCTTAATTTAAGAGGCAATGTGTAAAGTATTTGTGCAACACTTCAAACAGTAAAATAGTGAAAATACCACACAAAAAGATGCCACACCTGGAACAATGGAGCTTACTTTAATGAACAAAACAAGACCAAAATGACAAAAATCTGATAAGTAGAACCATAGTTATGGATTTTTAAAGAATATCTCGAAATATAGTGCTTAAAAGCTTAAAACACCAACCGTGACTATCGGGTCTCGCTTGACCGATTTAAATTCAAAAGTTCAGGCTAACCGCAATGGAGCATGGGTCGGATACAGGGACCAACCTTGTCCCGCTGAGAAAGTACCTTGTTGCGCCGTCAACGGGGCCCGATGCATGGAGTTCAAGAGGCAATGTGTCGTCGTCGACCCCAATGGATATAGACGATGCGTCGGTTCCAAGCCGCTTAAATCGAGAAGCGTCGCGATCGGCTCCTTCAGATGTAGGCAATGCTTCGTTGTCTAACCATGCAGCCAGTGATTCGATGTCTTTGTCCTCGGCTTCAGCGGTTATGTGTTGGCATCGAGGAGAAATGCGTTGGTTCCAACCGGCGCAACAAAGGTGAAGTGTTGATTTTGGTGGATACAGCACAGAAAACCCACTTCCAAGTGCCCAGGACTGGATTGGCATCACTTG
Source organism: Calotriton arnoldi (assembly GCA_963921515.1). Taxonomy (NCBI): domain Eukaryota; kingdom Metazoa; phylum Chordata; class Amphibia; order Caudata; family Salamandridae; genus Calotriton; species Calotriton arnoldi. Next base: position 2,767,743 of record CAWUFW010000567.1, read on the forward strand.
GCAGGGCAAGACTCGCAGTTGGCAGAGTCCACTTCAGGGTATCACCCCTCATCAACCAGGCTTGCGTGAATCCAGTGGCATAGTGAGCACTTGACCCATGTCTGGGCATACTCTTCCCACTTAGGGCGACTATAGCAACACAAAACGATGATGATGGATGGAATGCTGAACATTACAATACAGAGATCTGGGCCTAAATCCATTGTTTTTGTGCTTACCATGCCATTCCAGTTTTGACCCAGCCATATGGAAATCAGTCTTGACCCTGATCCCTCTGGGAACAGTCCAGCCCAAAACCGGTCCCAGGATGCTTGTTTTCCGGTCCAGGGAGGACCAGGTCTGGCATTTCGGGCTGGTCTAATCCCTTGGGGAGCAGGGTCAAGACTGATTTGCATATGGCTGGTCCAAACTGGGGTGTCATGGCGAGCAAAAGAACGATGGATTAAACCCAGATCTGTGACTGGGGGTGAATGCTTGGCAATGTTCAGCATTTCGCCCATCAACTTTTTGTGTTGTCCAGTACCTATACCCAGTTGTGCCTTTGAAGTGAGGGAGACTTCAAAGAGAGGCCTTTGAAGTGCACAGAGTACATGCCCTTCCTGCCCTAGCTCCAGACTCACTACAGGGGGTATGTTTGGGGACAGGCATAGCCTATTCAGGTGTAAGTGTCAGCTCCTCCCTCCCATCCTGCCAAGAATGGCCCATCAGTCACACCTAAGCTCCCTTTGTATGTGGCTGTCTGGAGAGAATGCACAAAGCCCAGCTATCACCCACCCCAGACATGTATTCAGAGACAGGCAGAAGGCACAGAATGGTTAGAGTAAGAAAATGCCAACTTCCTAAAAGTGGAATTTTCAGACTTGCAACTTAAAATCCAACTTTACCGTAAGTTCTGATTTTAAATTGTGAGTCCAGAGACACCAAACTTGAAAGTATTTTCCCAGCTGGAAATTACACTCATAAAGTATAATAAGGTATCCTAATGTTAACCTATGGGAGAGATAGGCCTTGTAGGAGTTAAGAACGAATGTAAGAGTTTTTCACCGCCAGGACATGTACAACTTAAAAGTACATGTCCAACATCTTAAATACACTGCACCCTGCCCTTGGGGCTGTCCAGGGCCTACCTTAGGGGTGACTTGTATGTATTAAAAAGGAAGGTTTGGGCCTGGCAAGAGGGTTAACTTGCCAGATAGACATGGCAGTTTAAAACTGCACCCACAGGCTCAGCGGTGCCAGGCCTGAGACATGTTTAAAGGGCTACCAAAGTGGATGGCACAATCAATGCTGCAGGTCAACTAGTAGCATTTAATTTACAGGCCCAGAGCACATGCAGTTTACTTTACTGGAACTTATTGGTAAATTAAATATGCCAATTGTGGATAAGCCAATGTTACCATGTTTTATGTAGCGAGCACGTGCACTTTAGCACTGGTTAGCAGTGCCTAGAATCCTAAGTCCTGCAAAAACTAATTCAGCAAAAAAGGGGTGGTGGTAGGCAAACAGTTTGGGGGTGATTCTCAGAAAGGGCCAGGTCCAACACCATTTAAATATTTCAATAAGATAAAAAGAAATTAAAATTATATAACTTCCTACCATATTCCCCTACAAACCCAATCACATGGCACTAAATTACAAACTAGTAGTTAACCTACAGAAATTAAAATTATTCAATAAAAATCACAAAGTTCAATTAAATGAATAAAATAACAATCAATCAGTTAAAAGAAATTCATAATTAACTGCCAAATATACATGTAATTAACATAAAAAATTCAAATTAAAAATAATAACTTATAATTTAAATAACTTCCCACCTTATTCCCTTATTCCCCTATTCCACTTCAAACCCAACAACGAGCTACTAAATCATAAATTACTAATGAAATGTAAAAACAAGTTATATACACATTAAAACTCACAAACTAAAGGCAAAAAACATGTATTATAATAATGCTAATGTCTAAAATTAATGTAATAACTAATATACATATTAAATTAATGAAAACAATATTAAATACAGCTATACAAAAGAAAACAATAATATACAATATTTAAAAAAAACTATATTATGTACCTAAAAATGATATTCTTACCTTCTACATTCTGTCCCTTTATATTTTTGACACAATATTCTTGCAACTCGATATATTTGAAACAATATTTATCATTCATCGTTATTATAATTCTTTGTGACCTATAATTATTTTTATCCTCAGCAATGTAAAGTTTCCTCCACTTCTATTCTAATTGGAAATTGCATCAATGTGGTGCCTTTAAATCTAATGAAAACCATAGAACTGGGTGAATCGGTTAATAGATATTATAAACAGTACATTAATAACGTTTGCTGATTTCAACTTGAACTTCTGTCAATCAATTGTGCTGGATGTTTTATGTTTTGGATTAGAGTCCTTCCAAACTATATCAAATTTAGAAAGTGAATGGTCTGTCCAAATTTCTTCCTGTCTACAGAATTTAAATTTCTGCCTGTCGACAGAGATCGAGATCTAAAGTATGTCCTTTGGAATGGTCCCCTTCCTTAGGTGCTAAGGTCCTTCAGGAATCAACTTGATAGTTTGTTCCCATAAGAATCAGTCAAAAGGCTGAAATATCCCATTACCTGTAGGGCATCACGCCTAAGTGAAAGAATCCCTATGATTATTGCATTTAATGTGCTTATTGCTACATCATTTTGAATCCCACCAACACTTTTTCCTTTGAATTGACCCTGAATATTTCCCATTTTGTACGCAGTAATTCAAATTGGGAGCTATTCGTGGTCTCATTAATCCATGTTTCGGTGAAAAATAAAACGTCTAGATTATGATTCTTGTTGAGGTCTTTTATCTTAAATGCATGTTTATGCTTTTCTTCTATTGACACACCCAACCTCAGGTACCAAATGGGGATCACTTTTAATACCCTCTATAGGATCCCTAATTGCTTTAATATCAAGGTAGTTTCATGCAGGACCGAGAAATTACCCCTTACTGACAAAGTAATTTGCTACCGGACTCACTAAATTAACGTGAATGTGTATGAGACCTGACTGCAAGTCTTCCAAGCATGCTAAAACAAAAGATAATGAGGCAATCCAGCAGAAATGGGCAGCTGCTGATGCAAACGGATGCTATCAGACATGTTCATCATCTTACAACACTTTGAAAGCATGTCTGACAGCAGCGCATGCTAATCAGTGGCTTTTTACTACGGCCCACTTATGATGCCATCATTTACATATGCAGTTGGGGTGGGGCCACCCAGATCAGCCGTTGCTGCAGGGCTGCCGGACAGCACAGTCTGAAGTCAGCAATGTAGGAACGTTAAGCCAAATTTCAGACAGCACAATGCTTTTTCAGTGGCTTCTCTGGGAGGGGGAAGGGGGCATTAGTTGTGCTGCAGCAAGTCAATGGACTTCAAAGAGACTGTAGTGGCATCAGTCCCCATTCAACTCTGAAGCTCATGGATGACATAGAGCCACTACATCTGCCTCAGTGTCTTTTGATAATGCTAACTGGATTGAAAGGTGAACTACAAAATATAAATTCTCTTGTAAAATTTCTGCTGTAAGATAGGTGATGAAGACCAGACAAAGTTCACAAGGGGTACATAAGAATGTTGCGGTACACAGCAAAAGGGGGCAGTTCCAGATGTCGATTGAAGAATATGTTTATTCAACTAGAAAAATTAGCATAGTCAAAAGTCTTGTTTTTGAGATTTCCTGAACTGCAGTACATTTATTTCTTGCTTGAGGTTGCTAGGCTGGCTGTTTCATAGCCAGGGTTCTAGAACAGAAAATTCACAGATATTCAAACTTTTAGATTTGCGATGAATGATATTGAGGTTCTTTATATGCTATAAGTTGGTAGTCATTGAGCAAGTTTGGTATTATTTTTAACAAGGTAGTTGTCATTTTCATGTGAAAGAGAGAGAGGTTGCAAATCTGAAGTGATGGACTTTGCAAATTAAGAGTGTGGTTTTGTTTTGTGCAGTTTTGGCGGGAGCAAGGATAGAGAAGGAAGAAGAGGATCAGTATTGTGTTGTCCGAATCTCAGTACAAGTTTATTTAGTGTGTTACATTGAAATCACAATTTGCTTTTATGGGTGCGATAGATATGTAATCGATATAGCAGCCACTAATTTAAGAACACACATAAAAGTGAATTGAATGTATATGTTTTCTTAATCAACAACCATACAAATGAATCATTTGTTACAAGTTGCAAATTACAAAGAATCAAGAAAATTTACAAATGACTAAATCTGATGTATCGATTACAATGCAAACTGCCAAAATTGTGACTGCATATTGCTTTTGGATGATGCACACAAATAAATGTGACTGTTCCACTCTGGTTTTTGTAACAGTTTTGACAATTGATCAAAAAGAATTTTGCTCGAAAAACATTAACACAATAACTTGGTTCTTCACTACTACTTAAAAAAGACTTTTACAAAATTATTTAACGTAACACAACATTTAACATGACATAAACCACTTTGAATACTTTTACATCTATTTATCAGCTATTGTGACTTCTGGGGATAATAGTTGTATAACAGAATATTGCCAGACAGTGGGGAGCATGTGACCTGCTCAGCTGGGAAGAGGGTAATGATTGGTGCATGCTTGCAGAGAAACAGGTGTGAGAAGGACGAGGGTGCCACAGAAAATAGATAAAAATGTATACAGGGGAATGCTTTTCAACATATAGAGTATGAAAAGGACTGATGGGATCAAGGTTCATGATAGACATGATGTGAAACCCTGTCCAGTGTTTGACTGGAAGCAGTCATACCTTGTTGGCTTCTGATCAGTGTTACAATGCTGGCGAGTCCATAACTCTATGATTAGAGTGATTGGAGGTGACAGTTTTTTGTTTTTTTCATTGTAAAATTAATAAAAAATATTTTTAAAAGATATTGATTCTGAAGGCTACAAACAGTTAACAGATCGTATGATAGGTATACCACATGACAAATTCAACTCTCTCTCATAGTGATTATTGTAATTTTTCTGTGCTCCTCGGTGATTCAGCCGTTTTATAGCAAAGTAAACTAATTACTGCAGTCTTTAACAGTTCATGAAGCATATCAGTTTTAGCTGTTGGGTATTTCTTTTCTTCTTTCTCGTTTCCATTACTGTTTCATTCTTGTCATTCTTTACTGAAACCAAGACTATTAACTGGTTCATTTTGGGTCTCCGTGCAATTCCAATATGGATGAAAATGGGAGTTTCTGCCCAAATAGAGATTACATGTTTTGTTGAATTACCTCATTCCAGTGTTATTTTCATGCTTAGGAAAAGACAGGCAAAATGTATGTGGGGAAAAGAGGACATAAAGAGGTAAAAGATGCAGTAATGTGTTGTGCAGATTGAAATATCACCTGTTTTGTGGCATTCCAGCCACCCAAACTGATAATGGTGCTGCATTAATAACCCCCGGAAACACTTCAATGTGTGATATTGGTAATTCCCAGTTTAGTACCCATATCATATTTACAACAGGACTCAAAATGTTCCCCTAAATTGTTATGCTGAAAACATTTGTGCCATGAGGTACATTGACCATCTCATTTATTTCAAATATTCACCTATTCCTAAGATTTCTCCACCTTCAATATGTGATTACTACCACTAAGAACCCAAATATCTGCAGTGAAATTAAACTGCACACTCTGCAGTATGGAGACTGCCCCAATGCTTGGATAAATTGGTGAGAAAATTGACATAATTGTCTGCTATAGAATTATTTTCAGACAATTGAAAATTTGTCTATTTTCATTCCCTGAATATATATGAATATCATCACACTTTCAAATAAGACGGAAACATATACATAAATATTACATTTATTAGGGGGTTTGAACTGTTATAATTTTAGTGCCTGTGGTGATATTTAAGCATGCTCTGCCTTATGCCCTATATCCTTCTCCCAGGGATCTATCTGTTTTGGGGATCCCATTACCCATTGATTCTCTTTTACTGTGATCATACATTTTCAGGAGCAAACTATAGTGTCTGAGCAGATTAAACATAACACGTCATATTTAGCATCACTGCTGGGCGCAGGGTTTGTTTTGTAAAAAGAAAGAAAAAAATTCTGATTTAGCTACATCTTAAAAGCAATTAGTAAGACAGCAAGGAGAAGTAATTGTCAATGTATCACATGTTCAAATTCATGTGAAGGAAATATAACATTTACATTAAGGTTCTACAAATACAGCCTATAGGTAAATCAAAATGTGAAACTGGTTAAAAGAGTCTTATTAGTAACTAGTAATCTCCGCTATTAATGGAAGTGTCATATAGCCAGTGCCCTTTCATTTTGTGATTTCAGTTAAGTTTGGAATCAATTATACTATTCAATTATACAGAATGTGCTGTAGTTTTAATCTTGAAGTCCTATTGTTTACATTTCTGATTGTGCAGAATGAGTTGTGTGGGGGCTTTTAGTGATGATTTTTTGTTTAAGTCCATTTTGAGCTGTAACCAACAGACTCTATCAAATAATGTTTTAGATGTCCAACAAATTGGGAAATTGACAGTATCACCATAGCAATTTTTCACCTGTAAGTGGAAAATCCTACTGTATAATGTATGAAAAAGAGTGAAAATCTGTAACTTGTTGATGTCAGGAAAACTATGTCTCCTTACTTTTATTTTTGAAGACCCATGAAGCTATAATGATATCTGGAGTCCTCACTAAATATAGCTTAATTGCAGTTGCCACTGCTTCCCTCTCTCTTCCCTCCACATTCTGCTCAAACACAGAAATACTCCAGAGCTTACACTTTTATTAAAATTCAAATAGGCTAAACACTATCTGATGAGCTAGTGTCCCTTGTGACGTTTTAGTGCCCCTTGAAATTACACCCAAGTCACTTTGAGGTATATGAGTTAGTTCTGATAAGCTTTTGAGCATGCTGTTTTTAACTTAGTTCACATTTTCAGAAATGTTTTCACCTATTAAATTTAAAAAAATTCAAATTCAAATAATCTTTATTCGGATATTTGATATCCATAAAAGCACAAGTCAATAAAAACAACAGCATAAAATAATTACATTGAAACATTTCAATAAAATCAAAAATTACAATAAATAGCAAGGAATTGCAATTTGGCAGGATCAAGGGTATTAATAATCAAGTCATAAAACAGAGTCAAATATTTAAAACGACCACTCCTTTTAAATAACGCAATTATCTATATCATTAGCAGCACGGTGTAGTAAGTGCAAATATGCGGTTATCATAACAACTTAAATTAACACGAGAGCAATTAAAATGACAAATAGCAGCACAACACAGTATAATAAAAGAGTGCAAAAGCAGCAACATGTTATATTAAGGTGCGTGCAGATATAAACTATTTCTGAGAAGCCATAGTGTACAGGGCAATAATTTTTAAAAGCGCCAACGAATAATGAGAATTAAAATTCTAAGCGGGTAACAACTGAATATAAACAAATAAAATCTAATATATTTAGAAGTTGCTCATTGAAGCACGTGAGCGAACTGCCGCTTTCAGAAAAAGAGGTTACTCTAAAAGTTAAATCTGCACTATTGAGATTAAGAATTTCCAGGTAAGCTATTCTGAAATTAAGTGTCAGTAGCCTTAAAGAAAGGAATCAAAAACTGTTTAGTATATAACAAATAAAAATTACAAAAAAATAAAAAGTGTAACGTTGATTGATTACTCTGATTGCCACAGGGGCAAAGCATTTGCCCAAGGTTAGTATTGAAGCCTATCAGGAAGCACAATAGATATTTTAAGGTGCCTGCTCTAAGGCGAAACAACAGGCTTCTCTCCCAGCGACTTAAGTTCAGTAGGAGATAGCTAGATGGCAAACGGGTAGGGGTACAATTAGTGGAAACAAGAGACATATACCTTATAACTGACGACTTCGCAAGTTCTGTGTCGTGTCTTGAATTGCAATATTGGTCATATAGGGCCTCCTGTAAAGTCTTCTTGGTTATGCCCTCTATATTGTTGGGATTTAGGAAAATGTGCTCTAAATTTACCGAGGACAAGCTATTTCTAACGGCAGCAAGCCATGGTATATCACCACCCCTGTCGCATTTAAGGCAGTCCGTTATAATTTCTCTTGTTAACGACGCTGCCGAATTTTGCCAAACATTTAGCCAAAATATGGCTGGTCGAGACCTAATATAATCTTCAATGTAAAGCAACTGTAATTCCTGATGACAAATATAATTTGGAGAAGAGATTGGGATTCCCAAAAGCTTTCGGCAAAATCGATTTTCTTCTCCCTGAATACAGCTACTTTTTGCGTAACCCCAGACTTCCGCACCATAGGTAGCCGTAGGTATGCACTGTGCTTTGTAAATTTTAGTTATTGATAGCACTACCTCTGTTCTTTTTGATTGCGGAAGATATAAAATTGAATTAACCGCCCTTGAAAATTTACCCCTACTGTAGGCCAGATGAGCTGTCCAGGAGCCAGAGTCTGAAAACATTAATCCTAAGTATGGAAAAGTGCTAGTGCATAGAAGGCGTTCGCACCCTACGGTGATTGAATGAATGGGGTATTTTTTGGGACCGCAACACATTATAAACGATTTCTTAAAATTAGTGCAGATTTCTAGGCCAGCCATAAAATCAACAAAGCCCCTAATTAAAGTGCGAAGTGCGTTTGGGGTGCGGCCCATTAGGACCGCATCGTCTGCATATAGTAAAACGGGGAGTATATTGCCATTAATTTTTGGTACATCATAAGTAAGTTCCGACAGGGCATTATGTAAGTCATTGATGTACAGGATAAACAGGAGAGGGGCCAGTACGCACCCCTGCCTGACCCCTCTACCGATGTTAATGTACCCTGAGACCTCCCCATCCTTGCCAATCCTCACCCGTGCTTTCAAGTCCCTGTGCAAATAAGCTAAAAAATGAACTAAAACCTCGTCCAACCCATACTTTATAAGTGCTGACCATAAACGTGACCTATTTACAAAATCAAAGGCTGAGGAGAGATCCATAAAAGCCAGATAAATTGGTGACTGTCGGGCTATGATGTATTTATTAACAATCCGGTTAAGATTTAAACATTGTTCGACTGTGCCCAATTTGCTTCTAAATCCTAACTGGCAATTGTTTAAAATTTGTTCCTCCTCAGCCCATGATCTGATCTTATTAAACAGGATCCTCCCTAGTATCTTGAGTGTGTTATCGATCAGGGAGATCGGTCTGTAGCAGCTGGGGTTAGACCTATCCCCTTTTTTAAAAATCCGGACAATAATACTGGTGGACCATGTGCTTGGTATAGAAGTGTTTACTAAATTATTAAAAACATTAAGTAAAAGGGCGCCCAGAACTCAGGTTTGAACTTGATGAGGTCAATGGGAAGCCCGTCAGGACCGGGAGCTTTATTACCCAAGCTTTGATTAATCGCATCCTCGACTTCTGTTATTGATATCTGGATGGGTGCTACATCATCATAAGAGTCAAAAGGATCCTCACTCTGGGGGGAAGCTGCATACATTTTAGAAAAGTGTGCTTCCCAGGCCTCACTTGTTATATTGCAGCTTATAGGAGTAAGTGGAATGCCCATAGATCTCATGTCTTTAACTGCTGCCCAAAAGTTGTTCCCATTGTTTAAGCTAGCAGCACAGGCAAGCTTGTCCCAGCGTTCTTTTAATATCTCCTCTTTGCGCTGTCTTATCGCTTGTTTATAATGTTGTCTCATAGTTCCAACAAGAATTACATCCCTGGGTACCACTGCCAGAGCTGCACGGAGCTCTCTATTAGCATGAGAACAAGCGTTGTTAAACCATCTGGGATTAAAATTAGTATTCGATACAGGCCTTGAAATTAATTGTTTAATGCCAACACATAGGAGGCAAAAAGCATTAACTACTTCCGGGTTAGGATCTTTAAACGACAAACAGACCTCAATAGATGGTGAATATGCTGTTATCATTTTGAGAAACAGTTTACCATTATCGATGCCCTTCCAGATTATCCGCAAGTTATCCGTCGAGTGTGTAATTTTTCTTGCCCCGGGCTCTTTAATAAAGACGGGTCTGGGAGCCAACCTAATTGCTGTTGAAATTGGGTTATGGTCTCCATACACGGTTGGCAGGACCTCGGCTTGTACTACAAGATCTTCCAACGAGGCAGAAATAAAAATTTAATCTATTATCGAGGCACAGCCCCGGCCCCTATAAGTCGGAATAGAACTATCTTTGTAGTTAACATCTGCAATATCCATTACATTCCGCAGATTGTAATTTAACAGATGGTCGAGCAGTTCTTTCCCTCTTTTACATGTGTATGTGTCTAAAATAGATGCAGTTACTACTTCATTTGCCCTCGCCATCCTCGCATTAAAATCCCCACCCAAACAAATTCCTGAAAGTTTGCTAAACTCAATCTGATTTTGTAAAACTGAAATAAAATTAAACAAGTTAATATAATTCTTATTTGGTACATCTGAGAAATCGTTATTGTAAAAATTAATAAAACAGATTGAGGTCCCTCGTGTATAAATGACAACTTGATAATTGTCATTATTTGTAGCAAGGGTTTTAACGCTACCACCTGAGGAGATGTTAACCCATATAGAGAGACCACCAGATGGGCGACCTTGCTTAGAGGTAGGTACAATAATGTTAAAACATTCGAACCCTTCTAGATATAAGCCCATTGTTGCCCAAGTTTCTTGAAACATAAGAATGTCGTATTTTTAACTAAATTTACCCAATCGTCAGAACTTATTTTAGAAGCCAAGCCGGCAACATTCCAACTAAGGACATGCAAGTTTGAATCATATAGTTCTGTGATGTCATGTACTATACGGTTGGGCTTTGGGTCATATGTTTCTAGAATACCATATGCTAAAAAGTAGGGCGTTGGTCTCGGGAGAATGTGTTCTGATGGTTGTTGGATAAATGACAGTCAATCCAGGCTGTCCAAGCCAGACAAAACGGAAAATCTGTTAAACTCTGTGGGCATGATAGTGGTAGATGTATATGGCCCCGGGGTCGGTTTGTAAAAGAAACCCAGTGGTAATGACCAAATGAGAGTGGGAATGGCACTGTTAGCTTCCTGTGACATTAATATTGATCTCACTAGGGCTGGGCGGCGAAAGTTAAGAACGACGCAATCCCCCTCTATATTCTTTACCGAAGAGCCAACCCACCCTACCCTGCGCACCATTATGATATCACTGTCTGCCATCCTAAAACCTTTATCCTTAATTAGCCAATCAGCACTTTTGTTACGCAGTTGTTCCCATGTCTCAGTCTGATTTTTCTTTAGGGAGGGAACACCTGCTAAGACTAGGACATGGGGACAAGCAGCCGGAGGTAGGTTGAGATTTTCTTTGTCAGCCCTCGCAAACTCACTAGCATTATTCACAGTATTGGATTTAGGATACAATGTGTTATGAGCTAGAGTAGTATTGGCTACATGATTTACAGTGGCAACCTGGGTGGCTGAATGGGTTGATTCGTGTGTGTTGTTAATTGCTCCGGTCGTTAGTGGGTCGTTCGATACAGAAGTAGGTATAGGTGAGAGACATTCCCTTATCCTACAACAAGTGGCACAGGCATTAGAGGTGTTAATAGATAGTGGATTTTTGGAAGTCGGGTTTAACTGTTGATTGTTAGAATTAATTATACTGGATGAACAGGAAGTACTAATAGATGGTGGGTGATTAGAAATCAAATTTTTATGTTGATTATTAGGCCTAATTACGCTAGATACACAAGAAGCCTGGGGCTTAAGAGTCTCCCCCGATTGTGGGGCCTGCTTGTGAGTATTGTTATGAGGGCCAAATTTATTCATTATTGACTCTAAACGATCTAAGCGTTTCCAGAGGGCTGTGAAGTTCTTATCCACGAGTGTTTTAATATGCTCATACACAGAATTTGCTATTATATCAATTGCAGTATCGCCAAGTTTAAAGCAAGATAAAAAGCCTGTCGCGGACTCAGTCTGAGTATAAGTAGACTGATTTGATGTTACAGGGGCAGTCAGATCGACAGTAGCGATAGCATTTGTTTGTGCTCTGGACCACAGGAGGCACAGTACCTTGAATCCATGAGCTCAAGGCAGTACGTTGTTTGTTTAAACGAGGTGGTTGTTTTCTTTTGGAACTCACTGGTTTAGTTGCCTTCCTTTTTCTTTTTGCCCCGGTGACTGCTGAATCTGGGGAGACATTCATGTTTGGTACAATGATGTTATTGTATATCACGCCTGTAGGGTCCCCTCGGTGACAGTCCCGGTAGCCTCACTGTTCCCACTATTGTCGTCATTATAGCCAGATTCCATAATGAATATGTCGCCAATGGAAGTTAATGCCAAATTCGATGGCATGGGCGGTCTGAGATGAGCACTGTCCACGTTAGAAGGGCTAGAGGGAACAATCCGGGGGGTTGTAAGTCCCAATGACAACCGCCTCTCCGTTAACTCTATTTCAGTAGTAACAATGTTAACCGCTCTTTCCAGCATGTTGTCTATTGAGATGGAAGAACAAGAGCTTGGTAAAGTTGTGCATTTCCCATAGCGTGTTAAACCTTTACATGTAGTAATGATCAAATGGATAACTCACCACGAGGATTTTTGAGGATGGTGCTTATCAGAGAGGTGGCCCGGCCCGACCTCCTACGGTCTCTGACGGGCGCGGATGGGCCCGCCCTTGGCCCGGGCAGCGCCCGGGCACGCCAGCGCGCGTCCTGCGCTGCGGGAGGGCCGCTCGCTAATTATCGCGTCTCCTGGCACCGCGATGATGCCCTCAGCGAGCATCTGATATTGCCTGCTGGGGTTGTAGTCCTTCTGCTCAATGCCGTTCCCCTCACGGCGGGACCTGCAGAGCAGTTTACCGGCAGTGCACCGGCAAGCCGTTCCCCTCACGGCTGATGTCAGGAGGAGAGAGGAAAGCGAGTGACAGGAATCCGTTCCCCTCACGGCGGTGCGAGCAACAGGTGAGCGCGTAAATTTTAAATAAAATACATTAGTCTTGAATTTGTATCACTTTACAGGAAGGTAGCATAGCAAAAAACACAAATTGATGACATCTCTGTTATCTGCAGTTGACAACTCAGCCTTTCATCATTCTGGGTTTGATAAATTGAGTAAAATTCAATTTTGTGGTATTACCAGCTGTTTTTTTAGAAACTGCACAAATATGGTATTACACACAGTACAAAAGAAATATAATTATTGCTAGTAGTTATAATAATAATAATAAAAATAATAGGAAGAAGTAGAAGAATATCCAAGTAATGGGCTAGAATATATTCTGATGATAGTGACAAGTAATTTAGTTGCACCATATTGCTCTGCAGTGGACTCACGGTGCAGTATATGGAGCACCACAATGATTGTCACTGGCACTAACAGAGATCATTATTGGAAGACTCAAGTCTTCAGCTTTTTCAAAATTCAAGTAATTTTTATATGCTTTTAGGGGCTGGCATTCCAGCAGCCAGTACACAGAAGTGGAAATGGCTTACAATATAAATTGTGCACTTAATCTTATTTGGGATAGAGATCCAATGTTGTGTGATTTCACCAGAATAGCCTTAACAGAAGTTTAATATTGCAAGGCACCTGATTTTTTGAATGCCTTATTTCATTGTGTATCTGAAAACCTTACTGTTTTGAAACACTTTTCTTTTATTACAGTCTCAAATTAATCTCATGTTTCCCCAGAAGTATCGTGTCTATCCTCAGAATTAATGATAAGAGAAGCAGCAAAACGGAGAGCCCGCTGCTTGCACTCACACCACTGATGCAAGAAATGTTATTAACTATAATTTCAGTTATTTCATTAGTGGCCTATAAGTGAATTGTGTCATTCTAGATTTTTGTACTGAAGTACTATTATCTCTCAACAGTTTCAGTTGTTTGGACAGACTAACACAGAAACACTGAAAAGGTTACTTGGCCATAATGCATGCCTTAATGCATGTCTGCCACTTTTGGCATGACATTGTAATGCATTTTTCTAAATGTATAAGCATCAGAAAAAAAATGATTTGGGAGGTCTGAGTTTAAAGTACTCCTTTCCTGAGTGGCATGTACATGCTTTTGTGTTGTTCTGGCAGCAGATGGCTCTATGTTTGTGTCAGTGGATGCATTTTATGTATCTGTACATGTAAAAATGAAAAGTTTGAGAACAGGCTTGGTTAATAATTCCTAGGAATATCATGAACTAAATAAAATAATAGGAGCTTTAATACTCCAATTTATCTTAAAATAAAAGCAGACATTTTCAAATCTACTCAGTCAATCCAGTGTCAACCTGCAGAAAAACAACAGTCACCTATCCCCTCTCAACCACCCCTGAATAAAAGACTCCTTGAAGATTGATTCATGTTGACCTATTCTCCAAGTTACACTAAAACCATGTTGAGCAGAGTGTCAGGGTTCTGTTGCATTATTGGGCGATCAACTGCAATTTTTTATATATATATTGCCAATATTTCCTAAATGTAGAACATTATATAGCCCCACAGTTGGCACAGTTGAATTTCTATAATCATTATGTAATGTCTATCCAACTGTTGAAAAGACTGTATTTGTGTGTGAAGCTGCATAATATCATTGGCAACTAAATTAATTCATTTGATAATGTACTGACAGTATATACTTGTGTATTTTAACTGCATACTGCGCAAGGAATGACAACCATTCAAATTGTAGTCTTGAAGGATATTACTCAAAGATTACATTTAACAAAAATGTTCTGCCTATCAATTTTCATAAGATTTTCATCATGCATGTTTGTGATCACTACAGTTTTTGTAAATTCAGTCTGTCACGTGTCTAGATTTGATTCAACAATAATACATGTTTATTATTAATACTGAATTACTTAGTGATAATCTAATGCAATTGAAGGACACTAACATATGTATTTGATAACTGATTAATAGTACAATGTTCATGATGCTGCAATGTTATAAAATTATAATCAGCTCATCGTCCCATAAATTAGTAAACCTATTATGCTGAAGCCACTCCTAATTTTTCCACAGCTTTAATACAAATTCATCCTTGTAATCTTGTAAGAACATTCTAACCGCCCTTCACATTTTTTAGAGGCTGTCATTGAGAAATCAATTATTAGATTTTTTTCACCTCAAAATGGCAGATATCACTAACACTAGCTATTCTCTTGCTTCCCATTAGATGACCATTCTAGAATAAGACTGAAAGTTGAAAATAGCCACGACAATTCTGATTACATCAATGCAAGCCCAATTGTAAGTATCAGTGCCTAATGAGATGCTATTGACACCCTATGGTTAATGATGCTAAATTGTGCTGTACCACTGTCTCTTCTCTAACATTTCAAAACCGGGACATAGGAATTCTGTGCTTATCTTGTTGTATTTATTTAGCTCACTCTTCCATGGCACTTTTAACTGCTTTGCCAATTAAATTCATGTGTTTATTTGTTCATCTACAAATATGTTGTAAAGGAGCATTCAATGAAATATAGAAATGTATACCACTGTATAAAAATTATATAGTTTTGATCCTGCAAAGTCGACAATTTTTTAAAATTTAGCTTATTTTCTTTAACAACCAATACTACATTTACATTTCTAAAGTCCGTTCACAGGCCTGTTGATGAGATCAGGCCCAAAAATACTATTTTACCAAAAATTACTAGGCAGTTCCTCTAATGTATTTGAGGCCATAGCTGTCGTGCTCAATTCTCTGAGACAGTTTGGAAAAGAGCAGCTTAATGCAAGGGAAGGACTCTGTGGATAGAGCAAGCAAGTACCTCATGCTATAGTTAACCCAGTTTTGCTTTAGTTCAAACTAGATAGAACACAGTGTGAAATATTTGCTTGAATTCTCACTCATGAAAACAAGGCCTCCATTGTAGCTGGGCTATAGCTGGGTAGCTCCTTACCAGAGCAGCGGTGAGTGGAGACATTCGGACAGATTCTCACATCCATTTTTGGGTTCAAATCCACTTTTGTGATTCAGAAATAATGCATTTACTCTCCTAAAAAGCTTTATGCTCACATACCTGTATGTATGATTTAATCTGATCCGATAAGGAAAGGGGAGGTCGACAGTGGAATGTCCTGGTATATTTGTAAACATCCATAACCCTATATATTTGAAGGCATGAACAAATCTTTTCATGACCTCAGCCCTCCATGGCCCCATCAGAAATGTACTATTGTTAAGGCCAAAGTAAATACGTATTAATGGTGGAAGGTAAGGAACACCCCCAAAACTGTTGTTTTTGAGGTTGGTTTTCCACAGGAAAAAGTGATTTTCTTAATGGAAAAAATGCAAAGTTTTATAGTGCTATTGGAATGTTATGAGGTATTTAAACATGCATAAATGTACACCAGGCATATTTATGCATCTAAAAATAACTTATCACTTGACATCTCCAAAACGTCTGCTATGAAACTGTGACTGTCCACAACTTCTCAAGAGTATTGTGCCATTTCCCAAAAGTTGGATTTGCTACAAATGTACGTGTAAGCTTATGGAAGTGAATATCCACCTTTTTTAGCATCGACCCTCAGCCTCTGGAGGCTGGTGGGGCTCGCTCAACTATGAAATGAAATCTGGCAAAATGAGCAACCAAGCTTGCTGAACATAGGATTGCTTAGCTGGCAAAGAACTTTCTCCTGTCTACAGGAGTCTTCATAATTCACGCACCTACTTTTAAGGCTATGGGTTTACACACGACCTCAAAAGTGCCAAAGTGAAGAGACATGCATAGTAACTGATTGACCGGATGTGTGTTTTTTTCTGACATCCATCTCTGCTGGACCCCAGCCAATTTTAACATTTTACAGTGTTTTCTTAAAGAGTAGGCCATCTTTTTTTCTCTACCTGAAATTTCACAAAACAGTACTTAATAAGTCTGCAGCAAGCAATGAAGTGAAATGCTTTCAATTACAGCACTTTGAGATCCCCGCTGTGAAGGACACATACAGCTCTGTTAATTACAACAGTTTTTTTGTACTTAGTCCTCCTTAAATTTCAGGGAACTCATCCAGTGACAAATAATGTGGAATTGTCACCTTTAAATCCCGGGTCATGATTGTAAAATCATAATTGTGCTTTCCGTCGTAGGAAAATACTATCTGCTGCCTCTAAAACAGGCTTGTCCATTATTGGTGAGAACAGAATGACAAGTAACATTATAAAATAGTGGTAATTTTAGGACTGCTCAGTTCTAATCAAGCCCACGTAGAAACCCATAATACTTATTTTTAACATTTAATTCTAGGAGATGTGCCAGATACACAAGTGGTGTTTAAATTCTAATTTTAGTGTATTAAAGACAGTAGATGTCATTGTGGACTAATGGTTCATAGGACAGAGAAATTGTTCTTGCACCTATTTTTACACAATAAAGTAGACATTGTTTATAGGCCGCATACCCACTGCATGGCTATAAATTATGAATAGACATTCATTTAGTGGATGTGAAAATGTATTAGTCCAAATTGCAAATAGTCTTTTGCTAGTTTCTTTAAACGGTTAAAGCACAAACACTTCTTGTTGTAGACAATATCAATTGTTCATGAACATATTCCTTATTTTGAATTGTTTGAATGGATTCTAAAGACATCTTGCAATATTAAATATTATAATGTATAATAGAAGCTATCATAATGAAGCCCTATTAGTGAACGAGGACTCTTGTCGATGTTTTAGTTTTGACAAGATACAAATATTTATTTCTGCATCCAGCACAACTTACAGTAGGTCATCTCCATTTAATGCTCTTAAGCAAACAATTAAAAGCACTAATATTCATGGAGAGAAACTGCTTAATTGTATCTAAAGAACATGTTATATTTCAATATTATAAAAGAAAAAAGCATTCTTTGCCATTGCTAAATTTCAAATGCCACTGGAAGACCACACTCACACTAATATCCCTTCATACATAACACAAATCACGAAGATTAAAAATGTACTTTTTGAACTGGGCTGTAATAAACCTTCTTCTTCCACTTTCTCAGGGACCCCATTTATTAAAAACTGTCCACTGAGCGAATTGCAAAACATAGTGCAGAATATTTTTTGTGCTGTTTCACAGACTATAATTTGCTTGACCAGAACATCAACCTACAGTGTGCTTTATTATGCAATGCATGGGGGAATGGTTGTGTATCTGCTTGTTTTTGCCCAGACACATACTCTGCAAGGTGATGTACCAATTCACTTAGGCATAAAGGAGCCACTGATGCAAACTTAGGCTGACTGTGGAAGGAGGCCAAAGCCCCTTCTCCATAGGGAGTGGAGTTTCTCTCATCGTTCATCCAGAGTGCGTCCAGACGTCAGTGGTCAGTGAATCAATAAAAGCAATAATCCAGCAAGTTGAATAAGTC
This sequence comes from Calotriton arnoldi, assembly GCA_963921515.1. Classification (NCBI taxonomy): domain Eukaryota; kingdom Metazoa; phylum Chordata; class Amphibia; order Caudata; family Salamandridae; genus Calotriton; species Calotriton arnoldi. The sequence goes on from CAWUFW010000567.1 coordinate 2,786,097, forward strand.
AATACTACTAACCAAAAAGGAGCCTGCTCTGCTGCAACAGCCATCCAACATCAATTGGGAGATAGAAGGATTCTGCAAAGCAAATAACTACTTCAGAAATGCCCACTTGTCATTTAGGCACCCATCTTTATTTAAGCAGCACTTGTGTAGGGAACATTGTCACACCTGCTCATGTCATGGGCTGTCACTGGTGAGGCAGGTGGTGTGGCACTGGGGCCCATTTGTATGAAAGGCCCACAGTACCAGCTGCTTGAGTCATAACCGCCTAGTTTGAACCTAATTATGACTGTCTTCTGCCACTAAATCATGAGGATGGGTACCCATTTTCCCTATTTACACTAAGACCCATGGCATCCTTGCTGCACCATTGTCTCACATGTCTGAATTTAATGTGTCAAGGAAACCAAACCTCAGTGTCTTCATGGAGGCCTTTGTTCGGTTTGTCAGCAGTGCCTCGAGGCAGTCTCTGAAGTGTGATATTTATAACTATTCACTCACAGCATGTTTGAGACGCAACGCATCAGAATATTAGAATCAAGAGCCACATGGACACGTGGTAGACGTTAAATGAAAATAGGCCCAGATTTATTTTCTTATTTCTACTGGTATATTTTTTTTGCCTGATTGGACAATTGTGGTGTTCTGTAACCAGGTGATGATGCGGGATTCTGTAACCACCGCATTACCCCTCGAATGAAGGATTCTGTTAGAAGAGACTGAGAGAAGCAGACCTGTTTGTGGCTGCCAGTCTGGTTATGGCCTTTGATGGTGTACACTCAATAAAGACACTTTGAACATTTTGAAGCTCTGGGAATCTACGTTATTGGACTTTCACATTTGGTGACAAGCGAGGTGATTGCGTACATTTCACAACAACTCAAGACATCAACACCATTGAGGCACTACATTTGACCTACCCCATAGGGCCCCAGCTCAAGTGGCAAAACAGTTTGGTGGAAGCAACAACAATAAAAAAGCAACTTTTTCTCTTAATAGAGGCCTTGAGGGTGCGTGGGTGGCAGAAGTGGCCAACGGCTCTAAGGGGCTTGAGACGTCAGTTGCGGTACGAGAGGTGTACAAGCATAGTGTACTGACGTCACAAGCCTCACTTCTTCCTGGCTGCAACGTCGCCTGCCTCACTGTCGGCCTCACTGCAGCTGCACTCTGTTCCTTAGCATCGGAAAAGGAATCCTCAGTAAGTGTAAGCGTGCATGGCACGTTACGGTCTAACAGCGCGTCATGGTGCGTGGGGGCTTCGTTGCTTGGCAACTCTGACAGAAGCTTCATGACGTATCTGTTTGCACAGCGTGTTAGGTTCTGACTGCGCTGACCGTAGCCCCGTGTTAGGTGCCTCCCCTTCGCCCTGTTGCTTCATTGAAATTCTTCAAGGGTGTGCTGGTTGTGTGACTGCCTTCTCCAGTTCTTTGGTGTTCCTTTGATAAAGGTGCCAGTTTGATCGAACTGTTTGAGGTAAAATCTATGTTTTTTCTGCAACTGTTTGAGGTAAAATCAGTATTTTCTTTACATACTACAGCAGTGTTTCCTGGATCATTTGACACTCCTGCAGCACCTTCAATTATTACATTAGCACTTTGCACATTTGGTACTGTCTGAGGCTCTTTCTGTCCTGTGCATACTTTTGGTGACCTATTGACAATATCTCGGGTATTGTGTTGGCTACCGGTGGGTTCTAAGTTCGACCTCATTGTACCTTCTGCTTTCATTTGCTCTCTATTAATTCCTCCTGTGTGCCATGCAGAACATGACTGCATCCCCATTCTTTTTAGCATCACCTGGTGATCCACCAATACCATGGCTGAAATGGAAGAAAGTGTTCAGCCACTATGCAAGGGTTTGTGGCACATCACTCAGCGCTGAATGTAGAATGTCATTGTTGATGCACCGAAGGTCAGGAGGTGTTTGAGCTTCTTCCTGACCTATTGGATGGTGACTTTTTGTTAATCTTAAGGAATACGAAATCCGTTTTAAAAAATTGGACCTACATTATCTGCCCAAATTGAGCACTGTGCTTGAGTGCTATCCATTTGGTAAAAGAATGCAACTGCAAGGAGTGTCAAGTGAGCAATATGTAATGGAATTGCTCAGGTTGAAGTCAACCTGTAGCTTTGGTGGTACCTGTGAGGAGTGAATAAGAGAGCAATTTATGTTGGGATGTTCATTAGAGAAGGCTAAAGAGAATGTCGTAGATGGACAATCCTTTACAAGAAGTGCTCACCATAACAAAAACGTATGAGCATTCCAAAGCGTGTGTGGAGATTATTCATAGTAGTACTATTGTTACAGATAAGGCAGAAAATGCGGCAGTCAAATTAGTGCAAGACTAATCTACTAGGGGCAAAGTAACACAGGAAAAAGCAGGTACCTAGTTTACAAAAACATTTTCAGGGAAGTTTGTCCGGTGTGGAGATGCAGGCCACATGGCCAATTACAAGGGATGTCCTGGTTGGAAGGTGGTGTGCAAAAATTGTGGGAGGAAGTGTCACTTCCCGAAGTGTTGTAAGTCTACAAACAAGACTAAAATAGTGATGGAGAGTGAGTATGATGAAGATGATGGTGTTGACGATGATCGATTGGTTGGCAGGGTCTCAATACTGCAAGCTGAGGAGGGTTCATCTCATGGTCCCTTTGATACAGTGCAGGTTAATGGTGAATCTGTCAGGATTTTGTTTGATTAGGGTACTTAAATGACACTAATTTCTAAGACGTTTGATGAGCAAAATTCGAAAACGAAAGTGAAACTTTTGAAACTGAATGTAAAACCTAAAGGGTATAGTGGGGAACTGATTAAGTTAGTAGTTAAGTTTCTGGGGAACCATCGAGTTAAAAGATTGTATTATACCTGGGAAGATATATGTCTCGATCAAAGGGGATTCCCTCATTGGCTGGTTCCATCAATGTGATTTGAGTGTTTATCTGGACCCAAAATGAGAATCCCATGTTTCTATCCGCTAATGGCTTGGATGTGATGACATAGACGTCAGGATTTCAATGACCTGTGCTGTATTGTTTTGGATGAAATTGATTTCTAAGAACAAGGCCTTGAGAAAGTCAGTGGTGGAACCCATACCGTGTTTTGGCTATTTGCTACTACTATGAAATGTGTCAAGAATAAGAAAAAGAACTTGATGTTAAATGCAGTTGTCAAGATTGAATACTGTCAAATAAAAAGGAAAAAAAAAGAAAAGAGCTTCATTTTGTGGACTTCTATAAGATTGTACATTTATTTGAACATCAGTGCTCAGCGCAAACAAAATGTATATATAAAAATCAAAAAATGAAACAATTTACATGATTATTAAACAATGTATTAATTAATCATCAATTCAGTTTTATTTATTTATTTATTAACTTCCCACACTATACCCCTACAAACCCAGCAGCCTTCCCCTAATATAAAACTTAAAAAATATCATTATTATACCATTTAAATAATTAATAATCAATGTAATAATTAATTCCAAATTAATTGTTCATTACTTATTACTTATTTACTATCCCACCCTATACCCCCCACAAACCCAACAGCCCACACCTAATATATAACAAAAAATATAATTCTTGCATAATTAACATAATTAACAATCAATAAAATAATGAGTCATACATTAATAATTCATTGTTAATTAATTATTACTTAATTAAATTACCACCCTATACCCCTACAAACCTAGCAGCCAGCTGAGACACTATAAATTGCTATTAGCAATTACATTAAAAATTATAAATCACTTAAAATTACAAACTATATTTAAAAATATTATTAATTATGCAAGCAATGATAGCACATGAAATATATGACCTAAAACACATAAAAATAATTAAAAAACGATATTTTGTACAACTAGATTATTAAAAACAATATTAACAACAAGGATATTCTTGACAATTATATCACTTACCTGAAAACATCGATATTCTTGACAATTATATTTCTGCATCACAATATTTTTGTATCACAATATTTTTTGACGATATTTCTGTAAGTTGATATTTAAAACTCGATATTTTGTCCAAATATCAAAACATTTGGGCCTGACCCTGCTGAGATGGCCGAGTCCAACAAAAGGTTTTGTGACAAGGCCGGACATACTTGTCTTTAAAGACTTTCCTTAGTGTTACAGTTATGGATAGGAAAAACCTAAATTTTGTACATTATGCAAATGAGAGTCTCAGGTAACCTATTGTGGAATAACCTAGACATTCCTTGATTATCATAGATGTTATATAGAGTTTTTTTGTATTAAAGCAATATTTAAGGATGGAGTTATATAACTTTTTTTTGCAAAAAAGCACTTAAACATACAGTATGTCAAAAGCCTTTGCATACACTCTGTATTTGCACATTTTATTGCCTTTCCTACATGTTGTGACAATTGTACGGGTTTATTGCCTCCTTTGATAGTGTATCTCTCACCATTACAAATGTAGTCACTTTGGGCTGTTAGTCTAATACCTTTAGGAAAAATATTTGCTCCAGCATGACCAATCCAGACAGTGACTAAATCATGAACACTTTACGAGTGTATGCCCATCCTTGAACCTTAAAATCCTCACTGCCCCTAAACTCCATCCATTCCTGAACCCTAAACACGCCTCTCTGCACCTAAATCCCACCCATCAATGAACCCTTGTATCCCCTAAACTCCACCACTCCCTGAGACTTAAAACAAACTCTCACCACCACTAGATACCACCCATTCCTGACCCCTAATAACCCCTTACCACCCTTAAACTCCACCCATCCTGAACTCTAAAAACACCTTTCTTACTCTAAATTCCACCCATCCCTGAAACCTTAAAACCCCTCACCACCTCATCCATTCTTGATCCCTAAAACTCTTTCTGCCCATAAACTCCTTCCATCCCTGACCCCTAATAACCCTCACCACCCTTAAATCCCACCCATTCGTGAACCCTAAAAACCTCTTAACACTCCTAAACTCTACCCATCACTGAACCTTAAAATCCTTAACCAGCCTTAAATTCCACCCATCTGTGAACCCTAAAACCCCCCCACACCCCAACACTCCACCATCGCTGAACCCTTAAACCCCTCACCATCCCTAAACTCCATTCATTCGTGAACCCTAAAAACCCTTCACCTCCCCTAAACTCTACCCATTCCTGATCTCTAAAAAAAGTCACCAGCGCTAAACTTCACCCATCCCAAAACCCTAAAAAATCCCTTTCTATGCCTCAACTCCACCCATCATTGAATCAAAAAATCCCTCATTACCTCTAAATATGACCCAATTTTAATTTCATTTTGGATTTCTCCTTAATATTGTATTTCTTTTGAAATGTTTTCTTCAATTTTGGATTTATTTGTATTTCCTTAAAATTGTCTTTCCACGATTTGGTTTACTCCAATGTGGTTTAGCAGTTTTCATTTTTCCAATAATTTACATACATAACACCCTTATAACAACATCTGGGGCATTAAAATGATGTACTTGCGTACATTTCCCTTCATATGATAGGATTATAATAAGTGTGGTAGAGGGTCATATGATTTTTTTTTTGATATCTTGAACTTGTGTTTACTCATAAAGGTAATGGAGCTTGCCTACCTGTTTACTGGGAAACCGAGGTTTGGGATGCAACCTTCTAATGATATTCAATTTCATAAATAGCTGCTAAAAGGGGCATGAAGGATGTATTGAAACTTCTGATACTATATTGGATTATAATATATTTTAAAATACAATATAGTAGAATGTTCATTTCATTATGTATACTTTGTGACAGCTTCTAGAAGCTATGAATTATACCCATCCTGCCTATAAAATCTTTTAAATAATATCATTTATTATTCAGGTTCCGGTGACAGTTAGAATCAGGTATAAAAATTATTCACTTGCATTGCAGTGAAATGATGGAAACTTAGGCCTGATTACTATCTTGGTGGATGGGATACTCCGTCACAAACGTGGCGGATATCCCGTCCGCCGTATTACAAGTTCCATAAGATATAATGGAACTTGTAATGCGGCGGACGGGATATCCGTCATGTTTGTGACGGAGTTTCACATCCACCAAGATTGTAATCAGGCTCTAAGACGTTTGCTTGCTTTTTGGGTATTGTACCAAATGTGTGCAAGACTTGCATTATTGTAAGGCCTGGGTGAAATTTTATTTACGCCTGAGTAATCGGAGTAATATTAATAATTTCATGTTACTCTTTTGAAGCAAAATAGCCCAAAAATATGCAGTAACAACCATTTGCATAATTATGAATAAATTGGAACAAAACTCCTACTGCAGGAGCACAGGAAAAAAAAACTTAGTGAGCAAGAGTGGCTGCTGTTTGCGTTTTGGTGCATTTAATGCTATTTTCTTCGCTCAAAATTAATACTCAGGTCCATTTAGAATGCAAGAGTGCATTTTGCGCTAAGAAAACAGCGCTAAATGCTGGGTTACATTCGTTGTATAATTCTGCACAATTTCACAAAATTTAGCTCTAATTTTGCTTAATTGCGCTACAGCAAATTACATAAATTAGGCCCACCACTAATTATATTCAATGTATTTTTTTTTATATTCTGGATAGTTGACTTTTGTCAGGTATCCATCTCTCTGGATAATTTGGATAGATTAAATCCCCAAAAACTGGAACTGAGTATCTTGACATCTACCCTATTCCAAAAGAAATTGTATATCATGCAGCCTGGAGACCTAGTAATATTCTTTAAAATCTAGTTAAGCTAGTACAGCTGAGTTGATCACTCAATATAATATTTGTCTGGAGATTCTGATGCTTTTATTCTGCCTGATAAATTGGTCAATTCTTTCTTCAAGACATTTACAAAATTTACCCAGTATCTGGATGAGTACATCTGGGTTTAGTGATGCAAATCAATTTACACATCAAATTAGTGAAAGTGGCACATTTTGATTCCAATTTAATTATTTTTTGATTTGTGCAGATTCATTTTCATAAGTGGCAGAATATAGCTCTGCACATTTTCAAGTTATGTTCACCCCTCAGTATTTGATTTTATCAACAGTTACTATGCCTCTTATTGATTGTTCTTCCGTCTCTTGATCTGTGTTCCATGTCAATATTTTGACTTTTATACTTTGGTTTTGTACCCTGAAAAGGAACAAAAACATTTAAAGTTGGCAAATAAACTTTTAATTACTTATTGGTTACTAGTTAAAACTAGAAGAGTGTCAGCAAATAATTTCACTCTTATTCATAATATCGGATTTGTGCCCAGGTATGGACTCATTTATTCACAGTGATGCAGCAAGGGACTCAGTAAACAAAGCAAACAGTAAAGGTGGCATGGGACACCCCTGTCTAGTCGTTTGGCAGATTGTCATTTTCCTGCTTTTACCTTAACCACTATTGAAGCCCTAGGATTAAAATAGAAGGTCTTTATAGCTGTGGCAACAATCTCTAGGGAATGTTAACGCATCTAATATATATCACAGATACTGCCATTGAACTAAATCAAATGATTTTTCTTGAACTGCTATTAGACATATAAGTGGTGTCTCCCTTGCATTTTCTGAGTTCACCAGGCTAGGAGGTCTCCTATGTTCTTTTTAATCTAATGGCCTGTAATCGAACCTGGTTAGTCTGAATGCATTTGGGTTGTTGTACTACTCTGAATTCATTCTACCAAAACTTTAGCGTATATTTTACAGTCGGAGTTTAATAAAGACATTGGTCAATGTGAAGCACAGCGTGTAGGATCTTTCCCTGATTTGAAAAAAAGCACAATTAGCATGTTCCTTAGACTGCTGTGTTTTCCGGAACTGAATTATCTCATGACAAAGATAAAGAAAAGGTAGTTTAATCTATTTCAACAAAAGCTTCCATATGTCCATAGAAAAGCCATCTGAGCCTAGTGTGTTACGGTTTGTCGCATCTTTCAAAATCTTCTGTAGCACAAAAAAAATAATTTCTGTCTCATGAGGCCAGATGTTTGAAATCACATGTTTGCGATTTCCTAATAGCACATTTTTGCGATTCGCTATTTGGAAATCGCAATCGGCGATGTATAACAGTGTATTTGACACTGTTAGCAATTTGCAGTGGCTCACAAAGGGACCCGCCTCATCAATATTCATGAGGCGGGTCACAATTTGCGACCCATTGTGTCAATGGTACAATCACAGGGATGGTGGCCTGCTTGGGTCAGCAGACCACCATGTCTGTGATTGCTTTTTAAATAAATCAATATTGTTTTTTGTAAGGCAGCCCGTTTTCCTTAAAGGAAAACGGGATGCATTTCAAAAATAAAAATGAAAAGCTACCTATGGGACCACTGCCTTCTCCTCAAAAAATGTTGGTGCCCACATTCACAAAGGGGAGGGGGTCCCTTGGAGACCCCTTCCAGTTTGTGAATGGGTTACCACCAACTTGAAGTTGGTGGTAACTGCGAATGTTTCGCAACCACATTCCCAGTCGCAAAACATTCATACATACCAGTGCTATTCTGTATTAGGAAGGGATGCCCTAAACACGCCCTTTCCTAATACCGAATCGCAAAAGCAAAGTGTGATTTGGTAAAAAGTTACTGAGTCACATTTTGCCTTCTGTACATGGCAAAATGCATGGCCGTTTGCGACCTGTAAAATGCTTCGTACATCTGGCCCTAAATCCTCTTATTTAGCCAAGAATAAAGTAGGTAGCTCAACTTATTCAAGAAGGTTTCAGTAAATGTTTATTAGAATTCATCAGTTCTGCATAAAGTGACTCAAAGAACTGTGAAAGCTTCCCGTGTGCCAATGTCAGTCGCGAACATAATTTTATTGCCGTTTCTTTTAGCTCTTACTTGCCATGCTAAAATTCTGCTACTATTCTCTTTCAACTCATACTATCAAAAAATAGTCAATCAAAACTTTTTGAATGCACAAATTAATCAGCGCTCATTTGAAAATCAGTTCAAATGAACTGCTTGGCCAGTTGTGGGCACCATTCACAAACACCTTGTTCACAGCAGTCATACTACACATGCTCCATATATTCCCATGTCGACACCACTCCTTCCAAAGCTCATCTAATTACTACAGTTCAACACCTTATGGACACCACCCAGCTCATTTTAGGCATTTTACATCTATATATTTGGTATATATCAATACCATTATTTTTTTCCTGCCTCCTTCTCGCATAGTGTGTTGGCAGCACTCAAAATCTCTCTTAATATAGATATCCTACTTTTCAAAAAGATCCCATACATCTTCACATATTTGATCAAAGTTCATATAGTCAATCCTAGAGTCTATTTAATAACATATCAAAGAAACCTAAGCTTTATACTAGTATAAGAGAAACCATTAGTCAGCCCCTTAGGCACTCAATACAATCTTTTTAATTGCTTATCGCCTTTGGTGTTTGGCGCTTGAAGATACACCTAGATAAATACTGTTCCACATGTCAGCCAGCTAATTCTGCTTTATACTTCCACTACTTCCTGTGTGTAATGGGAGCTGATGTTTTCTACTTACACAGCATTCTATTCGTTGAAGTCCTGTTGAACTGTACAGTTAAGATCATTCTACACTTCTTCTCTCTTCTTCACTGTACCAAACTAAATTTCATTCATCTATACTGCAGTAACTGAACTGGTATGTCTTCCTATCTCTTCCTCCCTATACCTGCAATACATTCCATTCCTATCTTACCTCTACCGCACCTCATTTTGTTAATCTTATCTCTACTGCAGTATTCTTGCACTGCTTTCTATTCCTCTTATTTCTATTGTACTTTACCTGCACTAAATTTTATTGATCATATTTGTCTTGCACCAAACCCGCAACTTGTTTTTATCATTCTTTTTATTTTGTCTCCACTGTTGTATACCCTTAATGCATTCTATTCATCTGCTGTATACTGCACTAAACCTGCTCTACTTTCTATTAATTGTATCAATACTGTTGTACCTGGACTGCATTTTGTTCATATTTGCTGCTAAATATATGCAGTACATTCCTTTCATCTCATCTCTACTGCACTATAATTCCCTTTTATCTTATCTGCTGGACATTGCAGTCTGAACATCATATTTCAGCTTCTCTACGCCTAAACAGGAGCAGCCCGTGCAGGTAAGAGCAGTGGGGCGGGGTGGGGGGAGCTCGACAGACAACGATAAGGGAAAATGAAATACATAATTAATTTTCCCTTGTCATCATCTGCTGAGCCCCTCCCCACCCCACCGCCCTTACCTGCCTGGGCCGCTCCTGCGCCTAAATTGTGAATTCCTTATGTACACAGGTTCTTGTTCCTCGATAAGACTTGCTATATTACATTTTATGTTATTCTGAACATTTAAAGGCTGGCTAAAAAGAGCATGTCCAGCCTTTATAATGAAGCACTTCTGTACTTTGCCAACATTCCTTCCATCTTAGCGCATTGATCTACTCAAATCACCGGGTTCAGACTCTCACAGAAAATTGGCCCGGGCCCCAAAATATAAGTGGCCCCATTAGCGAGTCAAATAGCTAAAAAAAAAAGAAAAGTGGCCAGCATTTGCAAATCGGGGCAGTTTTCACCTTGTGAAGACACATTGTTCTGCAAGATATGGGAAACTGCTTGCATTTATGCTCCCTACAGGCAATATTTGTGGTACAATGCAAGGAAAATCAACAGTAAAAACGGCCCACCAGACTATAAAATAGGCCCACAAACAGCCACAAAAAGACTGCTCAACACTGACCTGTCAGACCAGCCCTTCTGGCACTGCGTGGTTGCCCTAGAGGCCAGTCCGACACTGTCAATCACAGGCGGCTACTCAAAGTAACTTCGTGGTAACGATCATGTTCTATACACACTCCCCAATGGTAGCTCCGGCTAGTCTCGGCCCTGCTGATCCATGTCTGCACCCCCATTATCTGCTGCTGTCCATAATTATGTTTTCTGCACAACAGAGACTGCCTAGAATATAATAATTGTGATCGGCTTCTGAGTTGTCATTAAATTGAAGACACATTTGCAGCACGGCACCCATTAAGATTTTTACCACGTTCCAAACTGCAGCTTTGTGACAGGCGCTGATTAGCACTGAAATGGCAAGAGTGGGCCTTTCTGATTAATCAGAGCGCTTGAGTGTTTAGAAGTATTTTAAAATGGCAGCAGTACTTTAATCATTACTGCTCATCCGAGTCCTTGTCTTTTGATTTAAAAAAAAAAACACAGGGGGTTATTTTAAAAGGTACGCATTAGCCATCTTTGTCATTTTAAATATTCTGCTCAGGATTGCAAATAACAATATTAATGCATGCTTTTTAAATTGTAAACATGTTTTATGATTGCCTCTGATGCATACTCCCATAGCAAAAGGACATTTTTTAGAATTGCTCATTGGCTGCGTCTTTCCAATATGCAAATTTGAACCAGAGTGACTTAGGAAAATTAATCGGTATATACTAGCTGTTTCTTGAAATTAATGGTTTGCAGTAAATCAATCAAGGCTACCAAAGGGAAAGAAAACATGTTTTTTTTGGTCTCCTTGTTTTACCAACTTAACTAAGGGTGCACACATTTTTAACTATGTATATGCAGTAGGGTAAAATAAAATGCCTATTTCGGAAAGGTTGGGATTTGCTCCCTCCCCAAGATCATGGCTGTTGCCTCTTCTTTGCGAATGGAGAGGCCTCACTTATGATTTTCCTTCCTCACTTTATCCTCCATTTTACATGAGCTCGGATACCAGGAGAGTAACAGTGCACTCTTATGGCCAGCGTACTCCATCTGCTTTTCAGATGGTTTCTTGAATGAATGAAGGAATGGTTTCTTTATTTAAACCAGATTTCAATTTTGTCTCCTCTTCAGCAACATAGTTTTTGGTTATCTTGATCAATATGTCTTACAAGATTGAGAATCTGAATGCTTGGATGTATAATGCTACAAAATATTTTTCAGATTTCTATGTCATCAGCTTTAATATAACTGATAACATGGTTCAGCGAATTTGCCTTCTATCCTTCTGATATGATACAAGAAGTTCAAGTACACAGGTTCAAATCTCATCAGGGCCTACTTGATTTTTCATCGTTCTGATGTTAGTAGATGTCGTGTCTTTGAATTTGCTAGTACCCCCTTTTGTTTACAGAGCTTATAAATGGCACAACTGTTATCTTAAGTACTATGTCAAATAGTTTTTATTATTATTTCTACTACGTGGATAATTTCTCTAATTTGGCAAACGGTCAGCTCTATCCACAGAGAGTTGTCTATCTGTTTGTCATGCCTTATCTTGTAGGTAGTAAATTCATCTGCATGTTTGCACTGAAGCAAATAACCTCTTCTTTGTGTGAATGAAATGTGAAACATAGGTTTATATATAAATACTCCTATTTATCAAAAAGAGGGGGGGGGACGGTGGGAGCTGATTGTTAGGTCCAGTGACCCTTGCTCCCGATTGGTAACTGGTATATAAAGGGGGGTCACTGTTCCTTAAGAGGAGAGTTCAAAGTGGAGAAAGAAAAAGGAAAAGGTGTCCTGTGCTACTCTATGTGTGGGGACAGTGTGTCCTCATCATGATGCCCTCACACACCCCGAAGGATGTCATGCTTCATCATTGGGCTTTTTGCTCCTCGTCGGGCCGGCGCTGCAATGCCTTACGGGTCCCCCGAAGGGTCTCTTTTTCGGAGATCTTTTGATGAAACAAGCCGTTAGGTGCGTGCGTGTGAGTGGAAGTGAGGTCTCAACTAGTGTGTTAAAAAATGACTGGCGGGAGAGTGGCTATTATTTATTAAAGTGGTCCCTCTGTCATTAGTAAAAGGTGTGTGGTGCTGCTAGTGGGATATTATGTCCCTCAGTAGCTAGATATGAGTCCTTAGTGGGTGTCTCTAGTGGTCGACATGTTTCGCGCTATCTGTGGCCTCTGGAGGAGATCCAAAGCGCTTCTTCAGGACCAAGGTGAGTTTAAATAAAGTATCACTAGCGGCCTAAATTTTTCAGTGCCGCCAGGTTGATGGAAAGGAGTAGCGTCTCCCTTGTTTCTATAATTATGGCCTCATGAGATCCCTCCCTCCAGTCATTTTTTAACACACTAGTTGAGACCTCACTTCCACTCACACGCACGCACCTAACGACTTGTTTCATCAAAAGATCTGTTCACTAATGACCCCAACACTAAGGTTGAGCCCCCCATACCCATAATCTGGTCTGACCACAGTCTAGTGAAATTCTCTCTACAAATAGGCACAATACATGAAAATCACAGTAATGTACAGAAACTGACCAGACCCTGGAGGAAAGTTAGTCTAGAAGCCTTTTCATCCTATTTCAGTCCCCCTTTCCTAGCAGGCTCCGAAAACATAGACCACCCGGTGGACACCTTTGAGAATGCAATTATACAGGCCCTTGACATTATTGCTCCTCTGTCAAGGGTCAAACACAAGTTTAAAGCATCATCCTGGTTCACGGAATCTCTAGAATCCACAAACTAGCTAGCAGGAAAGCTGAACGTAAATTGAGAGCATCTAAAAGTACGGAGGATAGACAGGCTTATAAACTTATTCACAGACGCTATCTAGAAAACATCAAATCAGCCAACCTATATTATCAATAGAATTGGCAAGGCTGCAAATTCGCGCAAGGAACTTCACAAGATTTTAAAAGAATTTACTAATCCCTCTTCCTGCCAATCTGACAGCCCATCCACACAAAACTGGGTAGACACACTGTCCATCTTCTTTGAGCAAAAGATTGACAATATTCATGACACCTTCCTCAATCAGAATGTCGAACAGTATAATTCTGAGCCTGACGGTACCCAGATACCCACCACAGAACTTCTAGAAGAGTTTGTTGAACTTACTCAAGAAGAAGTTAGCATTGCCCTCCTCAAGATTAAATCAGGTTCCCCCATCAACCCTGTTTCGCCCCACATTCTGTCAATGCTGGCCCCAGTGCTTCTCAAAAGTCTTACTGAGATTTTCAACATGTCCTTAACTTAAGCAACAGTCCCTATTAAATGGAAAGCAGCCAGGGTCAAGCCAATTCTGAAAAAAGCGTCGGCTGATCCCAAAGAGCCTTGCAACTATCGGCCTATTTCCCTACTCCTCCACTTTGGAAAGGTACTTGACTCTCTTGTCAACAAACAGCTAACAACCTATTTAGAAAGCCATGAACTAATTGTCGCCTCTCAGCCAGGTTTTAGGGCCGGGCACAGCACTGAAACCTCTCTGGTGGACGTAGTCGACAATATAAGACTTGCCCAGGACCTCGGGCAGTCAGCCATGCTTGTCCTGTTAGGCCTGTCGGTTGCCTTTGACACCATCTCCCACGGTATATTAGAACAACGACTGTGGGAGATGGCCGTCAGAGGAACAGCCCTAAGCTGCCTTTGAAGCTACCTAAAAGACCGAACTACCATCGTACAGCTAGACACCCTAGTCTGTCGCAGCCGGTTGGTAGACAAGGGAGTCCCCCAGGGATCAATACTTAGTCCTATGCTTTTCAACCTCTATGTGGTACCCCATCCAAGGTGATCAGATCTTATGGGTTTGACGTATTGTCATACACTGATGATACCCAGCTGCTAATCACCATCAGTCCCAATCCAATTGATACCAGAATTAGATTAAAAAACTGTATGGTTCATATTAACTCCTGGATGCATTCCAACCATCTTCAGCTTAATGCCAGTAAGACGGAGATCATCCTATTCGGAAAGGCACATGAACTCTGGTCCAACGACTGGTGGCCCCAAAGTCTTGGCCCCTGTATACCTCTTAAACCCACGTATGTAACCATGGAGTAAAAATCGATGACAAGCTATTCATGAAAGACCATGTAAACCAAATAATGAGCACCTGCTATGGCTTAATGCGGAGCCTACGTAAGATCTTCCAATGGATTCCAGTAGAGTCAAGAAAACTGCTTGTACAGGGTTTAATCATCAGTCGTCTTGACTATGGAAATGCTCTAATGGCCTCAATTAACAAAGAGCTTGTCACCAGACTCCAAGTTTTGCAGAACACAGCTGCCAGACTGGCACTAACCTTCCATCTCGGTCCCTGTCTGTGCCCAGTCTGAAAGCTCTCCACTGGCTCCCAATTAGAAAACGGATCAGTTTCAAGATCAGTTGTCTGGTACACAAGACCTTATATGGAAATGGGCCAAGTTACCTGGCCAAGAAACTAAACTGGTATCTTCCTCAAAGGAATCTTAGGTCTGGAACTAAACATCTTCTCACTCCACTCAGGGTGCGCACCGCCAGGCACGGCGGCAGATCATTTTCCCATCTAGCCCCCTGCTTTTGGAACAAACTCCAATTGTAGCTTCGCACAATTTCTGATCACAAACAGTTCTGAAAAAGGCTTAAAACCTGGCTATTTTGACTGCCCACCCTCCTCCTATCAGCCGTCTATCTTCACCTTCCCCAGCATTCGCTACAGCGCTTTGAGACCCCTCCGGGTGATATGTGCGCTCAATAAAACCCTATGACTATGACTTCAGTCAAAGTTGCATCAAAAACTAGGCAAAACGTGGGTGGGTACTGCAACAAAAACTCCGTTTCCTACAGTGATCCACTGTCATTCCACCTTCCTGAAAATGCTAGCAGTGCTAGAATTCTTTGCAACAGACACCACACAATGGACAGTAGGATTGGAGCATGGCATTCTTAGCCATCCTTCAGAAAAATGCTCTGCTAAGTGATGAACGCTTCGCAGAGAGTTAGTGATCAGTATCCACAGTTCCCCTGGGACACCCACACAGCCAGTACCCGCAACGCAAACGTCTGCCCTACAGTGGGGTTTTCTGACTTCATGGGACAGTTTTCAGCACTCATGTACACCTGGTGGCCTCACAAATAGGAACAAGGGAGCTGCAATCATAAAATGAGGCACAATAATAATATTCATATGTGGTGTGATGCAGATTTATATATACTGAACTGCTGTGTTAGGTGCTCTAGATCAAACAACAATGTTGTGATCCTATGGTGAAGCAGCATTACCAATTTTGTGGTGACACAACACCCTCAATATACTGGACAGCCAATCAACCCTTCTTCATCAAGATTGCAATGCATTATGATTGTTGAAGTTCAATCTCAACAGATGCCATTACTACTTTTAGAGGGTTGCTAGCTCCTATGGCAGCACATATATGGATCAATGTGAATATGCAGAACAAAATACACGAGTTATTATTTACAGCCAAGCCAACTTTTTAACAAGCATATGTCTGTCCATCATGGCTATCCTGTCTCTTACCCTGGATTCCTCTAACCTTGAAACCTTCTTTCATATCATCCACTCCAGACATGTTCAGAGTGCTCATACATTTTCTGTCCCACTGCAAAGTACAGCTGAATTGGAGAACCACCAACAGTACCAGGCTTTTACACTTGTGCGTGATAACTGGTTTAAGTAGCTAGCATTGCAAGGTTTGGAAACTGTTTTAATGTTCTCAACATCTTGTAGATATGTTGATATAGTATTGATTTTTTTCTGTTATCTGCTACCGCAGGCACATCTTGTTTGTTTTCGGCAGCATCTTCAGCATGAAATGGAATATTAGATGGTTATGTTATCTTACCAGATTCTTCGCCAGGAATTGCAGCTCAGGCACCATAAACTCGTACTTCTTACTCTTCCAGCGTCCATGATGGAAGGGTTTGGCAGGCTCAGCTTGTAATAATGAGTGCTATCAGAGGATAGCAATGGATTCTGTTTGTCTTGTTTTAAAGTGCACACAAAATGAATACCTGGACATGCCCACTCAGGAACAGGTTGTTGGTGTGCTTTGGGAGTGTCCTGAGGCCCTTCTTTTTTGTTGAGTTCGCTGTTTCTGCTCTCTAGGGATTAATCTTCAGGATCTTCAAATGCCTAAAAATGGGCTGTTCCTGATGTTTTGGGTATGTGCTATTTATCCGGTGTAGTATTTACCAGGCCTGGCTAAAAAGCACACTTTCAACATTTAGCACATGCAGTAAATACTGATTCCATAGTACATAGTAAAAATTCATGATCAGAGTTGTTTAACACTCTGGCAATTTACCAAAGTCCGTGGAATTGGTACTTACTGATTGTGCCAGTTTAACTTTTTTTTTACCACCAAAATCATAATTTAGGGCAAAGTGATGCATTTTCAAGGCTTGATCATAGGTCGTATTCACTATGGTAATGCCTTGCTGGCCTCAATCAATGAAGAACTCCTTTCCAGGCTACAGGTCCTGCAGAACACAGCAGCCAGACTGGTACTAAACCTCCCTTCCAGGTCTCCATCAGCCCCTAGTCTGAAACATCTCCATTGGCTTCCCCTAAGGAAACGTACTCGATTCAAGATCCTCTGTCTAGTACATAAAACTATGCACGGAAGCGGCCCCAGCTATTTGGCAAAAAAACTTAGCTGGTACAGGCCAACGAGGATGCTTAGATCTAGCACTAAATCCTTTCTTACTTCATTCAGAGTGCGTACCGCAAAGAATGGCGGGAGATCTTTTTCCTTTCTTGCCCCAACTTTCTGGAACAAACTTCCATCCCATCTGCTCTCTATCACAGAGCATAATCGATTTAGCAGAGAATTAAAAACATGGTTGTTTGATCATTAGTAACATCCTCTCTTTCTTTCAGCAGGTTCTTGGAGTCGTATGCTAGCGCCATGAGACCCTCGGGTGATATGTACGCTCAATAAATACACTTGACTTGACTTGACTAATTCTTCTGCTGGGCAGTAAATACATTTTATCCTTTTTCTGTTCTTTTCTAGGACTGGTGACATTATTGCATACTTTGCCACCATAACTTTAATAAAATACAAGTAGGATTATTTGTATATGTTAATTTGGAGAAAAAAAATTTGAATACTACTTTGTTGGTTTATTTTTTTCTAAGCTTGGTCTTAACTGCCAGTAAAAATTTAACTTTGCTCTTGGTAGAAACTGAAATCGAGTGAGCATGAGGTTCCACACAGCCTGAATCCATTTCCATTGAATGGGTAAGTATTTCCATTCATCCGCCCCTTGGTTCACTCATTCCCTTAAGAATAAGGAAATATCCTGTCACATATTTAATGCGGTTTTTATGTAGAAAGACTTGGGGCTAACACATTGGCCTGACTGCCAACATCTTAAAATACAGTCCGGATTAGACGCTGTTCTGAGAGGTTTGCTCATAGCATGGAATTTGATCTCTAACCCACTATGAACCAGATTACAGTTGTGTGCAAAATGTGCATGTGCTAAGAAGCGACCCCAGATAATTCTTTGAATTTCCGATTTTTAGCCGGATTCCTACTCTTGCAGTCCTGAAGCTGTAAAACAGCCGTTCTTCTGTCTTCTTTAAATCATAATTTTCATGTGAAAGTGCACCTTCATGACGATTCAGCGGTGGAAAACCTACACACTTCTCTCTTAAATCAGTCACCTTTTGGCACTGAAATTTGTATTTTCATGCCAGAGCGTGACTGTTTGACAAAATTCTCTTAAGAACTCCGAGTTTTCATTGTAAAGTCCACAAAATCCATATAATTGATTTTGGCCTGAAATTTGCAATTTGAATTCTGTAGTACAATTGTTTTGCAAACCAAACACTAGAACAGTCGAAATGCAAAAAACAAAATGCACCTCAACAAGGTTTTTGCGACAGGGAATGTGTTTGTGAGGTTAGACCTGGAGCATTTGTACACTATTGTAACTGCACAAAAGATGTTACAGATCCATTCCTTGCTGTGTGCACGCATTTGAACACAGTAAGTAACCCGGCCTCAGGTTGCTGGGGTTCTCCATTAAAAATAAGTCTGAGTCTTAATTTTATATAGACTTGTATATCAGACCAATAAAGAATTGCTATATTTTTGTCTTAGTTCCAGAACAGACATAGAATGCACAATTTAAGAGTGTTTGCGTTTCACAGTCAAACGACGATCGTATGACAGAATGTGGTAGTCAGAAATATCGTCTGGCGTAAATATTGTGTCATAAACATTGTTTACAAAAATATTGTTCCATTGGACGTAAATTGTCTATTAGCAACACCAAGCGGGCTATATTTTTGTAAACGATACACAATATTTACGTCAGAGGATATTCTGACACCTGTATTATGCCATCACATCCAGAATTCAAAGTCTGGTTGATGCTGATCATCACAAGGCCATTGTTTGTGCTGCATGCCACTTCAGGGTACAGAAGGGATGGACGGAGTGTTTTGAGGAGATTGCATAGCCGTTCTCTGAAGATTTACCATGATGTTTGCACGCTTCCATTGCAAAATTGTCTATAGTGGACCTTTAGCTTACTTTCCATGCTGGATTTAGTGAAATCCAATCTCTCTTCTTTTTCTCCTCTGCATAGATGGATCATGACCCCAGGAACCCAGCATATATTGCTACACAAGGCCCACTTCCTGCGACTGTTGCAGACTTCTGGCAGGTAAGGTGACATCCTATGATAAAACTATTTATAATAAAAGTCAACTGTTTTAATATTCTGCACACTAAACCTACCGTACAAAGTTATTAGACGAACACAGTACTATTACAATGGTAAGAATACCCTGAACAGTCTCTGTAGCCATATCCCTTGCATAACAAGAAACAGAAGATTCTTATTCCACACAACTTGTGCTGAAAGGACCTGAAGCTTTAGAAAGTTGTACATCAGGCCTGCTTGCAGAAAACACTTTCACAGCAGCAATGCCATGTTATCTATGATGATCCAGTAATAGAATCCCACATATACAAGCAATATAAATGTTTAGATGTAAAATGCACAAGAGAGGCCAACATCTTTTATATCTGAAAGACAGTAAAGCACAATTTCCTCATTCAACCTTCATTTTATGCACTGTCTAAAATGACCAATCCAACTAGCTCTTTCTGTTTGTGCTTTGTGTGAAATCATCCAATACTGAGCTCCTTCCATCTTCAGTGCTTATTCCGAATTTCAAGATACCAACCTTTCTTATAACAATATTAAAAATGTGTCAGATATCTTAGAATGTTGTTGGCCATAATGAAAGTATAGGGAGTATATGTGGAACATATGACACATTTTATGATATTCTAAATTCACTAGATTTACTGCAATTCACAAAATAAATCCTAATATTCCAGTACTGAGAGTTAAGAAAGGTTTTATGCTGGTTAATATACATCAATATGTGTCTGGCTTGCATAACTTTCATGACAAATCAAACTGATGACCTCATATAGTTTTTGAAGTAAGCAAGTCTGTAATGTGCTTAAAATACAGGACATAATCAAGCAACCCTCTCATGAGTTTTTGATGCCATTCAAAATTATGAATATAATCTTCATGAAGTAGCTCAGTTTTAGCAGAAACGCTAACAAGATGCCTCTAGTTGGACAGCTTAATGGAAATCCTACTTAATGAGTAAGAATTTAGGACTTGGAGACAACATTTGGGCGAAAGCTGTTGCCTTCAATCTAACAACCTTACCTGCTGTTATATTATCATCAGTTTCTTTTAACATATCACCACTCTAAATGTGCCCTTTGCAAAGTTACCAACATTGTCCCTCAGGCTGGATCCATTAATACTAACCACATGCATATGTTCTTTGCATGTCCTATCCTTACAGCATTTTAGTCAACTATTGGAGGATTGCTATTGGGGGATTGCTGTCGGGTGCCTGTGCTCCTCCATTTGGTATGAATTCTAGAATTTAGTATGAACCGCCTGGTTTCAATGTTTAGTTTCCCTCCAGCTAAATGTAAATTAGTTTAATTTATATTAATCATCTAGCTAAGGGTAAATTAACTAGTCTGTAAAAATTCAAGCCTCTGCCTTTATTGGGCGAACAGAATAAGCTTTCATGAACACATAGGCCTCTTCTTCGGGCTAAATGAAGTCATTGAAAAATAACCCACTAAATATTCTTTTCATGCCAAGGAAACGGTATACCATAACAAAGTTCTCAACTGAAACCATTTTCCCCCGAAAAATAACGAGTGTAACAACAGTCTAATGTAACAAAAGTCTGAAGTACTGCACAGCCATTCCACGGGTACTGGATCTTAATATTCATGCATCAGTATTGGTGCACTGCTAATGTAGGGAATCTAAGAACCCCATTTTTCTAGGTATTATACCACAATGTTCTCAATATCTCTAGTCATGTGAAGGTATTTCACAGTTGAATAATGGGCCAGGGAAAGCTATGTATGACACAGTGGGGTATTTAAAGGCTAGGGGAAGGAGAAATAAACTTGTGCCTGGAGACAGTCTACCTTCCCCCTGAAAGGCCAATTGGTCTGAGGCACAGTCATCTTCATGCTCAAGTTTACAACGAAAGCCCAAAGGTATAGCATAATTCTGAACTACACATATGTTTATTTATAGACCATTGAAAGATCATTTTAAGCTAAGATAATCCTCTTAATACACAGAAGTTTCACAAATGGGGAGCTTGTTTACTCTTTTTATAGCATTGACTCTATGGGTAAGGTTTAGAAAGTGCTGATCTGAATTACCTGTGTGTGCCCAATTCGTTTCTGTAGACTTATTTGCTCAAGCACAAAATCTGTTCGTTGACAATGAAGTGCCAAGCCCCTTAGGCCTGTACCAGTCAGTGCACAATGCAACTCACATAGGTAAAGCATATGCATGACAAAGGAAACTTCCAAATGCTGGAGCTGTTCTCCTTGCCCAGGCCTCACTTTGTCCGCAGGTCCAGATTGTTAATCAAGGCCTGTAGGCTCTGAAAAGGAATCTGCTCTTTTCATAAATCTGCCCATACCTATTGAGTTAAATTATAGCGCTGAACTCTGGCAGTTGACTAGTCAGTGCACTATGGCATTTTCATGCAGTGCTCTCAAAGAAGCATGGTACCTTGGTGGGTGAGGGAAATTGTTTGTTTAAACTAAGTTTCCTTTGGGTTTACTTTCATCCAAGTCTTCAGAGAATTGGAAAGATTGACAGCAGAAAAAATGTTACAATTCTGGGCCAATTAAAGATGCAGTCAAACTGCAAGAATACCTTGCTAAGTGCTTGGGAGTCCAGGGCTTAATTTGAGGCACCCTCACTTATTTTTGGGAACGGCACTGATTTTTCTTCATCATACATTTAGTGATAGCAAGAGGAGAAACACAACAAACGAAAGATGGAGAAAGAGAAAGACGGAAAAACCATCACAAAGGGAGAAAACAGGAACCTTCAAGAGTGAAATCAAGGGTGAGAGAGTGTTTGGTAGTGGATTACAGATGCCGAAGGTGAACTGAAGGCTACACCGCTTTGTTATTCAAGGCGCTGGCATTTAATTGCACCGCTGCTTGCTTCTTAGCAAGGCTTTGTGCACCGGCACTCTTCCGTTTACAAATTAAGCACTAGTCCTAGGGGCCGATTCCGATCTCGGTCGGAGGCGCACCCAATACCATTCGGTCGGGAAAAAAGCCATGCGAAAGCCTGTTTCCCGACCGAACCGTACGCGGGTCCGGCCGAGCGAGTACGATGCGAGTCGCCGACCGACTCGTCCGGGCGACCCGACCGCTCCGACCGACTCGTACCCGGATCGTACCGCTCCGACCGACTCGCTCGGACCCGAGTCCGCACCGCGCAATGGAGACGTTTTCCGGCCGGGTAAGTACGATGCGCACTCGACCGCTCCGACCGACTCGCGCCGTCCGACTCGAACTCGCTGTCGGAGCCGTACTTCGGGGGTCCGTGTCGGACCCCCTGTACGCGTACCCGTGCGAGGCGCACACAGGGGGACCCATGGGTCCCCCCTACCTGTGCGTGTACGGCGCGAATCGCTTCGCGGCGTACTCGCTGTAGGGGGCGCCCTTGACCGCCTCGCACCCATTGAGTCAATGGGAGCCCGCGTACGCGTTGTACGACCGGCTCCCATTGAGTTCAATGGGAGTCCGACCGACTCGTGTCCGATAACATACGGACGCATCGTACTCGTTCGGTCGGACTGCACGGGTCCGATTCGGTCGGAAATCTCTCCGGGTCCGGCTCGGTCGGAGAGATTTGCGGCCCGAATCGGAATCGACCCCCTAGTGTTACACTTGGTTGCCAGAAGCAGAGTACTTAATGATTAGTTTATGGGCCCAATCATTGTGTTTTTCATTGCTGTCATACAATCTGTGTTCTTTTCATTTTCATAATGGCTTTCAATAAGCTGCTTTCCCTTAATTACGCCCATTATACCAGGGGGCATCCGATTGGTGAGGGTAACGCATGTGCTGATCTTTGAAAAAAGTGGGTGCATGATTTCAGTTATCAATTTGTTTTCTACATTTCAGATATATTTAATTGTATACTTCAGTGTGCAACATTCATTTCCCGTTAACATTATTTACACAGAATGTTGTGAGCAAACTTAAATTGAATACCTGCCACTTTGTCCACATTATGTCCCAACAAAGCACACTCAACTTAAATCATTATTTCAACATTAAACTTCAAATATTACAGCGGAGAGACATAATGCTACCAGAGGTAAATGTGAATAACATGTACATTTTTCTTTTTTGGACAAAATCACGCCTATTAAATGTATTCACTGTTCTGAACAAAGAAAGGCCCTTTTTATGCAAGCGATAATTTACATCTTAATTGCATTCTCAACATTTGTCTAAAATAAATAACTGAAATGTAACCCTTGAGAGAAAGGCCAGACTTCCTTTCACTTAGAAATTCAGTATGCTAATAAGAGGACAAAGGGAAGTGCATGCAAATATTACATTAAGGATGCAGCAGTAATAATTAATTTTAATTAGTGCAAAGCTCCCACTTTCTTCTCTGCAGGGATTTGTCTTGTACTTGTCAGCTGGGCTTTAATGTATAAAACCAATCTTTAGGCACTCAGTGTCAGTTTTGGTTGCTATTTCTTTCTAGTGTGCACACTCGTCCCTTCCCTGATACTGACTGTAAAAACATAACCACTCCGTGCATCCAGGGACTGGGGATGGTCCCTTGTGTCTGAGACTGGTGATGAACCTTGTTGGTCTTGCTTTGGATGTTTTTTTTTGCTGTTGCAACTGTTTGTTTGCATATTGTGTTTATATATATATATATATATATATATATATATATATATATATATATATATATATATATATATATATATATGATTAGTATGGGCATTGATTATTTTTATAAACACTTAAACCCCGAGATGGCAATATAGGAACATATTGCACATGCTACTCATTATGTATTGGTTATAATACGTGATTTATTAATTGTTTTTATTGCTCTTTTGAAAGATCTAGAGCATCTAAGCCTCATCCGCTTGCTATGCATTGTTTGCCTGAGATTGCAGTTATGTTTGTCAATATTTTGCAAAATCTGTGTTTTTGTTGAAGATAATGTGCTAATATTTAAAATGTGTTTTATGCAACAATATGTGATATTATAAATCAAATTTTAAATACAAAGCCCCTTAGAAGGAAATTAAAAACATGCATTCAAAAATATGCTTTTCTTTTGTAGTACATTGACACTACATAGTATGTTTAACGGGACATATATAAAAAAGAAAATAATACGCAATGTGTTCTGCACTTACTGTGTTAATTTTCATACACTGGGGAGGATTCTTTGGTAGATATTTGCATCAAGGCTGGGCCTGCAAGAGTGAGCGTGTCAGGTGTGCTGATTAATGTTCTAAGAGCAGCACTGTCATTGTGTAATTTTTAACCAGCACTGAGTGGAAGAGGAAATGTTATGTTTAACTTTTTTTATTATTAGGGAAGCTAAATGTCCTGCAAATTAGTGCATGGCAGAGAATTATGGGAAATAATTCCCTTCCTTTTTCAAAACTATTAAAATGTTATAATAAAAGTGTTGCAAAATTAGGAATTGTTTCACTAGTCCCAACAAACCAGGGTATTCTTGCTCCTAGCGGTTAACATCATAGTTGTTTCCAAGAGATAATTGTAAAATGCCTGCTTGACAGTAAATGGCATGTTTAGGCTCGGTTACATAGATTCATGTAACTCTTTGGATAAGATCCCTATTTTAAAAACATTTTTTAAGAATGTCAGAATATACATGTGGGAGAGAGCATGACAGTTCATGTAAAATATACACTATGCAGCCCAGCCAAGGGCAATTTCTAGCAGTGAGTTACTGACTAAAATGTGGATGGGAAGCGTAGGTTTAAGAAAAGAATCACATGCTGATGTATCTTCTAAAATATGAATGCGGGAAACATTAACAATTAAAAATAAATATGTTTTAATGTAAGAAATTAGATATGTATAATGTGCATATATTTACAGGCCCCCACTTTTCCATGGTGTTTCTTTGCTCACAACATATTCCTAGATGATTGGTAGTGCAACATTCAGCATTGAGAAAACATCAGTGATTTTTTTAACCTGCTCAAACTAGTTAACTCCACAATTAATTGCAATATGCACAGTTGGTTGTTGAGAAATTCGAAAGGGCAAACAACTCGGAATCTGAGCACCGATTGTAAACTACGAGAATGGACTGTGTCCTAGGAAATGGGGGAATATGGTGTTCACCAAGCTAGAGATGTAGTCAGTACTTAATTTGTGCTGGTGGTTGTAGGTGGTGGGTACTAGGACTTATTGTTATGGACTGCAACATATTTTTTATCATTAGACTTTCATCTACAGAAAGGAGCGAAAGGCAGAAAAGGGAAAAGAAGGGGAAAAGAAAGACAGGAAAACAGTGACAAAGGGACAAGGCAGTGATAAAAAAACGTGTGATGTAAAGAGATAAGAAAAAGGGGCAAGAGATGTACTCAAGGCTAGGCCGCCTTGGTACTCTTCATCCACGTCATTTGGTAGTGCTAACACAGAGACGTTGTAAGGTATGGACAAAGGGGGCTCTGGCCCAGGACCCCAGCCGTTCAGGGGGCCCCAATAGAACCAGCTCTGTTCTGCAGAGAATACTGCGATGAACTTGAATAATTTTTAAACACAGAGCGATGTTGTGTTTATGTTTCATGCAACAGTCGTAAAAAAAGTTTCTTTTACATCAAAACATGACCTCACATATGAGAAATGGGAGAGTGTCACAGATATTATTTGCAGTAATATTAGTGAGTCTCTGCTGTGTTACAATATTGAAAACATATCACTATCCCTGAATATTCAATGTCAATACATTTGGAATTTGGAAGAGTGTGTCTGTGCACTGTCAGTGACCTGGCCAAAGAGGGCATGAAAAAGCTAAAATTGGAACATAAATTCAAAGCTGTTCCGGAACAGTGGCACCCAAAATATGTGTATCCCAGGCCTCCAAAACCCTTAAGATGTCCCTGTGCTAACAGTGGGCTTCTGAGAAAAACTTTGGACCCATGCATTTATGTTTTTTGTTGAGATGCGGTAATATTGTGCTCACCATGCTAAAGACATTTGTTGCAAACTAAATACCAAGGTCCTGATTACGATCTTGGCGGATGCGATACTCCGTCACAAACGTGACGGATATCCTGTCATCCATATTACAAGTTCCTATTGGATATAATAGAACTTGTAATACGGCGGGCGGGATATCCGTCACGTTTGTGGCGGAGTATCCCATCCGCAAAGATTCTAATCGGGCCCTAAGTATAGTTAAATAAGATGTGATTGAGCTGAGATCATACCTTATTTAGCTTATTTCAAGCAACTGTGGAACCTTAAGCAATCATAGCACCAGTGATGGCAGATCCTTCCTTTGTAAAGGAGAGCCATCAAATTGAGGTGTACGTTGGTCTTAAAATGTAAACAGAAACAAAGGGCGCCAACATCAATATCTTTATTTCCCACATCTACACGATGAATGCAAGTGAGTCTAGTCCAATATACCTCTATTGTGAACTAATAAAGGGGGAAGTTGGTTGCTGCTGCTGCACATACAAATTAGTGTCTAAGGCAGGTTGCCATAGAAATTATTTTTTTCTCCGAAAGTCATATGTTTTCTGTTAACTTTCCTGCCTTATAACTAAAACGTTATCATTTTTATTTAACTAACACGGTCAGTCTCCTGCATTATAAATTTCACGCCTGCAGAACAAAGGTGAAAAAAGCAATATTAGTTCCGATAAATGCGTAAAAACAAACAATATCTAATGTACACTTGGAATGACTATAAAGCAGCATTAGGCATCGTACAACAAACAAAATATGTTTTTCCTTTTTTAAGGCAGGTAAAAACGGCAGTGTCTGGCTTGGAGGTAGCAGGTCTTTTAACAATTCTTTACATTAAATATTTGTTCATGGAGGCGCTGTCCTGACGCTGTCTCTTGGGACGGTGCAGCAGCTGCAAGTGTCTAATGAAAATGAAATACATTTGCTGTGAATGGGGTGAATTTTGATTGCGTGTGTGTCTGAGAACAGCAATTACACATGCTACGCAGTAATTAGGCAGTCACAGTGTGGCCCTGGTGCCTTTCTTTGTTTGCAGATGGTTTGGGAGAACGGCTGCGTCGTCATTGTCATGCTGACATCCCTCACGGAGAACGGGGTCAAGCAGTGTCACCACTACTGGCCAGATGAAGGCTCGAACCTCTACCACATTTACGAGGTACTGAAATCAAATGTCTGCTTGCTTACTCTGTAGAAGGTGGGTTTGAGCCCCGTGAAGGAGAAAATGTCCAAATGTGTGTATAGACCAGTCTATAGGCCTCATTACAAGTGGCCCAATGTTTGGTGCGTTATTTATTGCCTCCAATTAAATCCCACTCTCCGAGAGTTGGAATCGATCAGATGCATAAAATAGCACTTATTCCGCGTTTGGGGGGAATAAAGTGGATTTTAATGCTCACTGTACCAAAATCCACATGCTCTAGTAATTACCGGACCTTTTCCAGGTGTTAAATTTCGGCCGGTTGGATAAAGTCTAACTCCGAGAGTTAGACTTTATCTCAATGGTCTACCTAACTTGTAATTCTGATCTCATCTCAAAAAAGGGTTTGCGCATGGATCAGAATCTTACGGGTACTCATAATGAAGGCCTATGTGGCAAGTTACTGGCCTTTTTGTAGTTTAAGCTGCTTTTCTAAGATAATCAACACACATTTTGAGTGCTTTGGTTTTGTATAAGGCTGCTGGTGATTCATTGCTTTCTACATTCTACTTTGTTATTTCCAAGATTGGCAGTTAAGGCAACGGAGTCACAGAAAAAGAAAGGGATTCGCACAGGATCACACACTCTGACCAAGCATGGACACTGCAGTGCTCCCTCTGGCTTTGTGCTTCAAATAGAATTCAGGTTATTGGTTTCGCAGTTACAAGCGCAGCCACTAGACTCCATGTTCCAGAGGAAGTGTAGCGTGGTCCCTAGCATGTTTCCAGAAATGAGCCATGATAGCCTTCATGATTTGCACCAGTTCATAACAAGTGGAAATATACAAAATTAACTATAACATCTCTGCATTTAAGCCACACCCAGGATGAGTTGTTGTTGAGAAGTCAGTACATGTTCCAAACCCAGAAATGTGTTGCATTATCACATTGGACTGTCTGAGGTTTTAGATATCTGGGCCGATATAGAAGCAGATTGAAATCCAGGTGTTTCACTGCTGCGAGCAGCTTAGAGCGTCTACTTCTCTACATGACAAGTTTTCAAAA
The DNA here is from genome assembly GCA_963921515.1 of Calotriton arnoldi. Lineage (NCBI taxonomy): Eukaryota > Metazoa > Chordata > Amphibia > Caudata > Salamandridae > Calotriton > Calotriton arnoldi. Next base: position 2,814,586 of record CAWUFW010000567.1, read on the forward strand.
GTATAATTAATTCTGAAGAATACCTTTATTGGAGATAAACAATGTGCAGTGGATTCAGTAAGTCCCATGCAGGCAAATCGCAATTTAGTCAGTTATAGAGCAGCAAAGCAAAAGGCAAATGCACATGTACTTTGAGCAAAATATATACACAATCACAAATATGTTTTTTTTACCTCCTTATTCTTTCTAATCAACATTTTTGCTTTCAGCCCCGCTCTGTTTCTGCCTTTATTGTGCAGTATTCTGTGATTAATAGTCTTCTGACTATTGTTTGGCCATATACGACTTTTAGTACGCCGTGGGGCTATTTATTTTATTAGTTCTCTGCAGACGAAATTATGGCTCTGTATAGATTCTGGAGTTTGGATTGGATTTTATTTCAAAGTCCATGATCTCTAAAAGCACAGTAAATTATATTGGCCTAATAAGAGTATGTCTTTAAGCCAACGTTAGAGGATGGCTGGCTTTTTATAGATCTTTCTTGCTGTTAGTATGACATCCCATATTTTTCATGTATACTTGGGAGATACTCATCAGAAAAATACAGGACAGCTACCACTGTTTCAGAATGCGGAGTCGTCATAGACACATCCACGTTATGAATGCTACCTTCGTCAAGAGGGCATATTATCTGCATACACAATTCTGGGTTGCTGACTTGATCTGGTTTTTTAATTACAATTTTTAGTTTGAAAATGTTTGCCAAACATTCAGCAGAAAAGTACACAGAAGTTTCATCAGTACCTCATTTGCAAGCTTTACTGTTTTAATATCTGACAAAAGGGCATATATTTATTCATTTTATTATTTTTATTTATGTAGTTGATAATCTGGAACCTTCCCCAACAGGCAGTGGAGCGATATACATAGTAAGGGAAGTAAAAAGTAATTGCGTTACGCATGGTACACATACAGAGGTTTATGTCTCAACAATGATTCTGTTGTAGTTATTGGATCTACTTTGTTTATACCACATAATACATTTGCAAAGAGTCTCAAAGGCGACATGGTTTTTGCTTTTTACAGTATCTGAAATTCAAATAGTAATTGGTAAGTGATCATGGATTGATTGATGGGAGGACATGGATAAGTTATATGTCACGAGGAAATGGTGCTCTAATATTGTGAATTTGAAAAATGTCCTAGATGGTGTTCAGCATTGTTAATTAGTTTCGAATAAACGCAGTAAGTCCTTTCTGAATAATGTGCTTGTTTCCATTTACAGCCATGCATCCACTAATGTGGCCTTCCTTCATGTTACAATTGTATCTTTTGTTCTGCTTCTGTATAGGTAAATCTGGTGTCTGAGCACATCTGGTGTGAAGACTTCCTTGTCAGGAGTTTCTACCTGAAAAACCTTCAAACCAACGAAACTCGTACAGTGACACAGTTCAACTTTCTGAATTGGAATGAGCAGGGGGTGCCTTCGTCTACTAGGTCACTACTGGACTTCCGCAGGTACAACACATGCTACAACCTTATATTTATCTGTAATGTGGATCCTGTGCTTTGAGCCAATTAAGTGTTCATTCAACACTTCACCAGAATGTGGTCAGCTGTTCCTTTTCTTGTGCTTGTGGTGAGGCCATAAATAATGTAAAGACTATGGGGCCGATTCCGATTCGGGTCGGAAATCTCTCCGACCGAGCCGGACCCGGAGAGAATTCCGACCGAATCGGACCCTAGCAGTTCGACCGAACGAGTACGATGCATTCGCATGCTATCGGACTCGATTCGGTCGGACTCCCATTGAAGTCAATGGGAGCCGGCCGTACGACGCGTACGCGGGCTCCCATTGACTCAATGGGTGCGAGGCGAACAAGGGCGCCCCCTACAGTGGGTACGCGTCCATGCGCATCGTGGCGTACATGCACAGGTAGGGGGGACCCATGGGTCCCCCCTGTGTGCGACTCGCGCGCCTACGCGTTCATGGGGGTCTGACGCGGACCCCCAAAGTCCAGCTCCGACAGCTCTTTCGAGCCGGACGGCGCGAGTCGGTCGGACTGCTTGCGGCGCGCATCGTACTTACCCGGCCGGGAAACGTCTCCATAGCGCGGTGCGAGTCGTGTCCGTGCGTGTCGGTCGGAGCGTGTTGAAGCCGCTTACGAGTCGGTCGGCGATTTCGCGGTAGCATGCATCGTACTCGCTCGGCCGGACCCGCGTACGATTCGGTCGGGAAACAGGGCTCCGACTCGGATCCGGTAAATCCGAATCCGATTCGGAGCCCTACCGGCCGAGATCGGAATCGGCCCCTATGTCTTGTAGATATCACATTCCTAATATATAAAGGGCTAGGGATTTCATATTATCTGCATTCTAACAACTGTGCAAATGATGCAGCAGACAAAAACAAGTGTTTTGCTTTTTTTTTGGGAGAGAGAGTATTAATGACAAAGCGAAGGCAACGGGCACACATTTAGGACACATAGATACAATGGGGTCAGAGAGAAAGACAGGTGGGCAAAGATAGAGAAAGAGAGAGGGAGAAAAAGATGAAGAAAAATACACAAACGCAGTCACAAAGTTCAATGCTATGTGATGTGTGACACATAATGATCCCCTTGTGCTTGCTCATTCACATGCTCATGTACTCACAAAGAGAGATATGCAACTGAGATAGAAGATGAGTGAGACAGAATAAATGCAAGAGAGAACAAAATGTATCATAGAACATGCAAACAGAAATTTCGAGAATGGTAAGTAAGAATGCTAGATGCATACTAAGTATTGTAAACCAAGTCAGAGGTTTGAGACTGAATATGTCAAGTGATGAAAATGATGAGGAAACTGATGTATGGGGATGAAAATGAGACAGAATAGGTTAGAGATGTTTTCTGTTTGAATGGGAAAACAACATAAAAATACAAGGGATTTAGAGAAATGCCGAATATAGATGACATTAGATTATGCAAGTGTGGGCTTCGGAGAGCGGAAATTGAAAAAAATACATGAGAGATTAAACCAAAGATGCCACTTGAATGAAAAGACTGATATTAAAAATGTTCAATGTGCCAATGTTTTTGCAGTTGGCAATTCTATAGGAAGCATGTGCAATATGTGCACTTTGTCAAACCATCCATGTCACCAGCATACACATTATGAAACAATATTGCTGGTCTCATAATCACTTTGTATGGATTTATGGGGCCGTAACTCTGTATCTTACCTGCTCTGTCAACTTCAGCTTGTGTTTGCCAATGTTGCAAATAATGTACTCTAGTAGTTGATTTTGATATCTTCAACTTTATTCCTTCGGCATTAACAAATGGTCAACCTTCAGCATATGTTGTCGAGCACTATTGAAGGCTCTTAAAACCTTGTGTGTGTATTCAGTAAACATTTTCAGCACAGTAGGTTACTGTTGATAGACACTGGCCCCTAACCATGTTTTTTTACTGGAGAATGTACTGATGGCTTTACAGAGTGTTTGAGGCTCATATGGCACATACTACTGTCATTTTAGGCTCAGTCATTTATTATGTTGAAATGGCACCACTTGGAAAATTGACGTCTGGTACTATTGATAGGAAGCAAGAGGATGCTTCTAGGTATCTACTTGCCAGAAGCCCATTTTATACTTCTTCCTTTGTAATAGCTAGAAGTAGATAATACTTCTTAGAGGTATCTTTTTCTTTGAGCCAGCAGCTACGTATGAAGACTAATTGTTTTATGGAGAATTTTGTTTGTGCACATTTACAAGTGAACACATGTAAATATTAAACAAAATGGCAGTAAAGGTTGCAAATTAAAACTGAAAAACGACAGAAATTCACAAGTTATGGTTAGTACTGCAATCCATAACTCGCCCAACAGTCATGCAAACCGTAGGTCGCACACCAAATGCAATGCTCATAACCTCACCTTTGATGTGACTAATGGAATTTCAAATGTGATAAAAATGTACTTACAGGTAATTAAAAGTGTGAATGTAGTACTAGTTATTGGTTTGAGCATGCATTGTTATTTAATTGAATTTGCTTTTAGGTTTTGTTATTGGTGTAAATATTGTGAGATCATAAGCATTGTATTTCGTGTGAGTTGTGGTTTGCATGGCCGTTGTGAGTTATGGATTAGAGACCTAACTGCAACTTGCAAATTTCAGTGGTTTTTCAATTTTAATTCACAGTCATAACTGCACTTTCATTGTGGTATTTAAGTGAATTTCTAAGTTTTTTTTTTAACATGTTAAATTGTTATAACACAAGCTAACCATAACTCCACTTTAACCGCTTTTTCAGTGAATTTATTTTTTAATCTTATACCACATGCAACCTAAACCCATCATCGATTGGTAACTTCTACTGCGCACAGCCAAAGGTGGCCAGGCCCTGAGACCAATGCACCACTGTGTGAACACCTGCTGTGCACAGCTGTGCTGTTGGGCATAGTGGGCTTGACTTTAGGTTAGACCTTGTGTTCAACCCACCCCTGGGGATCACTCTCACTGGTCTTTGCCCTAGCCTGTGGCAAGGCCGTGTAACCAACCCGTTGTAGGTAGCCAACTCCTACTCTGTGTGGCCTTCGACTCTGCACAGCAGGGTTTGGTAGGCGGGCCAGGTATGTGAACAAGGTCCTTCACCAAATCCCGCAGTGGTCTGTGGCTGTGTGCAGCCAGTTTGTACTTTTCAACAACAGACAGTATTTTTTCTAAAAGTCTATATTTTAATGACTTAAATATGGTTGTCTCATATTTACTGCTGACAGCCAAACCGTATTGTAAAGCATTTCACTTGCTATTTTTATTAAATATTAAATATTCCCTGTTTAAATTATTTTTTTCAAGCTAACTACTTCAAAATAAGAATGCAATATAAAATGTATAATGAATTATGTGCAATATAATATTGGCAACTCAGGGCTCTAGAGACATTAACTCAATTACTTAGGCAGTATGGTTATAACTGTGTTAGCATTAGAATTACGTTTCGGTAACTACAATGCATTTACATTTCGCTGCAAATGAAAGAATGATCTGTGAATGTCCCTACGCAGGTTTTAATTTACTGAAGCTTACAATTTGTGAGCTGGTGTTTGCCCCTTATTTTGAAATTCTTTTGCAGTATTTTTGCTAATACAGCTACAATTTGTTTTGAAGGATGAATATTGCATTATTTTTATTTTATCTGATCTAATTTGAAAACGCAATCTGTGTAATAATGAGTAATGTAAAAAATACACTTATGAAGATTAGATTTCGAGGAACCCATGATGACAAAATGTTTTACATTGCTGTACTAATTATGATCCCAAGGAACCCTAATCCTTAAACAAACCCTTACACTGGCCAAAACCTAAGTCACTCTTTGACACAATCCTAATCTCCACTCTTTCCAAAGATGTAACTGTAACCTGAAGTCTAACTCTGATCTGTGTTGAAACTTTACTCTAGCCTCAACCCTAACCCTAGCCGCAACATAAACCTAAATATAACTATAATGCATTCTGAGCCACACACCTAACCCCATTCACTAATTTAGGCATAACTCTTAATACAATCATATTCTTAATCCCATTCCTTATTTTATTTCTCTTCCTGGTACAAAGCCAACAATGCTTAATACATGAATGTAAAAAAGATTTTAATGTCATTTCTTCACTATTTAAAAAAAAATATATAATTGTGTTTCTTCTTTAATTTTTCTTATTTTAGTTATCTTTATTTTGCGTTTTCTATTTTCACATAACGCAGTTTGTGCAGTGTGGACAGAACTTTTAAAAGCAACATACAGTGCTTTCTGGTGCAGGGCACCAAATCAAAGATCCAAGTAGGATCAGGAAATGTTGAGAGGAATGAGTCCATTGGAGAGTGGGCTAACCATGAGCCTTCAGAATGTATGTGACCATTGCACTTTTATGCTGAACACAACACTAAACACTGTTGGGTAGAATAATACAAAAAATAGTTAATATGTGAAGGCTTCTGCAATTCTGGGTCTTTCGAAACAAAAAAATAACGCTGATGTTTATGTACCAATGTGTATTTTTAAAGCACTGAATTTATATTTGAATATTTCTCAAACTCAGACGAAGCATGTTTTACAATTTATAGGAAGGCTCCTATAATAGGAGTCAATTACTATATCGTGCAAAGGCTTTGCTTAAAAAAATATACAGCTACATTATGCAATCTTTGCTTGCCGTATGCTTCGGCCTTTACTAACAGCGATCACGTTAAATAATGGAGAAATTCTGACTGCTAATTAGCGGTTGCCAGTGTCATTTTTGTGATGTTGCAGCTAGTAATATGAGCCCAGTTGCATAGTCACAAAAGTGATCATTGGAAACTGTGACACTGCTGCAGGGGCAATGTGGGAAAGCCTTATTCTGAGCCGCTAACGACCTATGCTTGCTGATGAGCGCATGCTGACTTTCCGCCTCAATGAATCAAGTGCTGGTTTGTATCACTAACCATTCTTGCTCTGTTCAGTTCGCTTCTTTTTGTGCAAATCTGTTTAACATGTGCCGTTTGGTAAAAGATCATGCTTGTCAATTGTCTTAGGTACTGCTGTACACAATCCAGAAGTTGGACCAAATCACAGTGTTTGTCCAAAACTAATAAACTAAAGAATGTAAAAATGAAAATACATGTTGCCAATATTGTACATTAAATCAATAAAGTAGGTCTACTTTCCATTTGAAATATCTCATGCAAATTCTCTAGAAACTAGAATACATAATGTTAAATATTGATTGTATAGCCTAATCATAAGTGTAGTTGTCAGAAATAGAACTGGCATTGGTTATAAAGAATATTTTAGCACTGAAAGTGAACCCTATTGGGGATTTCATGTTTACATTTTCAACCTGAAGTGCATTCCCATCACGTTTATAGAGAACTATTTGATGAATGCAGGAGATCCAAAAACACAGATGTCCTAGACAAATCAAGAGGATTACCTGTATATTCCCTAATTGGGAATGGATTTCAGTCTTCGTTAGTTTGCCTGAATTTGAAATCTGAAATTAATTTCTCTTTTTTATATGGATACTTGCTTCTTATGTTCAAATTTAATGTGTGAAGGATGTTTTGATTTGAAAAGAGTTACCAAAACCAACATTTCAGAAACTGCATAACTTGTTTATGCCAATGAGTTTTTCCTACTGTAAGTTTCCTGACCATCACCCATGCTCGCTCGTCCCAACTGCTTGCGACCAGAAATTTGTCTGTCAAAAAAAGTTTTAATTATTGCAAGTTTATTGAATGTTTCTATAACAATAAATTTTACATCTGGCATGCTATCCATCCTTTCTACCGTGTTTGTTAAAATTATCTACTTGTAAAAAAAAAAAGTCAGAGGGCCCAAACATTTTTTTTGCAGCCTACCATTGGTACTTCCAAATATCTATTTTTCTGAATACCAGGGCTGCTTAGAAAATTCTACCTCATGCCTCTTTTATTCACCACCTTTTCCACCTCATGATTTTTTCTTCCACCACTCTACACTTCCTATCTCCTTTTTTAATACTCGCAATCTCTCTTCCATTCCTGCCTCCTCTCATTTTGCTGTTTCCCTGCCTTTTCATTTCTCGTTCTTTCTCCCTTTTCTGCCATTCTCTCTCTTGTTCTCCGTCAAAGTGTGATGTTGAAAGATAAGTGCAGGGCCACAAAAAGAGTGCCATGCCCACCACCTGCAAACATCAGTACCAACTAAGTATTATTTACTTCTATGTTTTTCTCTTTTAAGCCTAAATAGAGAGTCAGCATATGTGTAATGGAGAAGTTAAGAATTACTTTTCTTGTGTTCCCCTTTAAAATGTGTATTATCTCCCTCAAAATGTTTATGCCTCCTGTTTCTGATTGCGCCTTGATTTTAGGTTGAAACTCCTCAATAGGGGTTTTGAAGGTTACTAAGCACTTCACAACTTATCATTAGAATGATTCTTGGTAGTTGTTAATACAATTTATTTGGGGATGGCTCTGTTGACTAATGGGTATATAGTGGGCAATATTAGCCTTCAGACTACAATATGTTAATTTTATATTGAATTGTGTGTGGTGCATAGCTCACTCTGATTCCAGGTATTGCTTGCTCTTGGTACTAGGATGTGAATACTAAGTAGTTTTATATCCTTCGGATGAAGGTCCTTATAATGAAATAAATACCATCCTCCTTGGTGAATGGTATTTTTATTTAGTGGGCAGTCATGCTTGGGCAGATAGAAGTAATTGAATGCAAACACTCTCCACACTGCCAGTGGGAAATAGCTGAATGGATGTGTCATTGTCATTTCCTTCTAGCAGTGAAGTGCTCGGTGGATATATTTCCAACAGATATAAATGGATCAAAGGATTTGCCCATCAGAGGAAGTGGGGCACTGTTGCCGCCTTCCTGAAAGTGGATTTGGTCTCTTGTTACCTCTACATATGCCAGCAGATGGGGGATGTCACAACGTCTGTTACCTGCTTTCACCATCTAAAATAGGATCAGCAAAAAGTTGGTCTTATCTTTTGATGCAAATGCTCTGTCAGTCAGTGCACATAAAGCAATGTCCACCCACCTGCCATTGGTGGCAGACAGTGGCACCTGCTTGAGAGATTTTATGGAGGAGCGGAGATCCTGCCCATCACCATAGGCCTTTGTATGATGTCTTTATCATTTTGTATCTGAGTTTACTTCAGATAGAGCAGCATTTTCCTGGTATTCCAGTAAGTCTTCCTTATATATGTGACTATGAACATTCCCATGCCAATCCTAAATATATGCATGTGTTTGAAACAGTTACATAATGTTGCACAACAAACTTTATGATAGCCTGGATATTATTAGCAGCTGACAGGCTCCAGTAAAGGAGAGCTTTAGGCATTGTTAACAAGGTGTTATTTAAAATGTGAAGATTCTCTTTGCAGGCACACTTGGTGCCTTTATGAGTTATGCAAAACATATAGCAAATGTAGAGCACATGTTCAGATTTTACTTTGTGCACTAGAAAAGTTATTTTACCTTTGCTGTTGCCAAACTATAACTATTTGTAAAAGAGGTTAATTGACATGATATGTTTTGAGCTGTACTATTTAGGATAATACGGATATTCACCTATTGAGGTCTAAAACCTTTCAGATAACTCCATATGCTGCTGAATGTTTGAGATCACACTTCCAAATCAAGTTTGATAATCTCACTATCTTTGATTTGGGTAGTAGTGTTAACTAGTACTTACAGTGATACAATGCTTCAATATATCTCTGGCAAGTATTCTCACATAAACATGTTATTACAATAATAGTATTAAGAAGAAAAATAACTGAATAACTGCATTTTCACATAAATATGTTTTCCCACCCAGAGCAGAATAGCTCAGAAAGACTTAAATCAGCTTAGTGGGATATTGTATCTAGAGAACAATAATTATAAAGTAGCGCTGGTTCAGTACTGATCTGATCTAGACGTGACAACAATTTATTTTGCGCAGACTTGGGTGTGCTCCATATTATGTTGTGCTCCCTAATTATGGTTACAGGGGCACACTGGTTTTGAGTGTGCAAGCTTGACAGACTGCAGGTGCATCCCTTGAAAGTGTTTTTCTCATATGCCACTCTCCAAGAAATTGTCCTAAAACCTACATAGCCCGCGGTGCCCTTATAGGAGCACTAAAACCCTGTTTAAAGCATGAACTTGAAGCCAAGATGTGTCACCCTGATCTTTCTCTCTGTCTCTGCATCAGGAAATCCTCTCACATTCATTTGAAAGCGAACTGCAAACTTTAATAAGAGACTATGAGAAGTGCATGTGACATTCATTCTCAAAGCCCCCCAACCAGGGGTCAAAACATGTAAATCATATCTCTCCTAGGCATGTAGTATGCCCATACGAACATGAGAAAGCACACCTCAGTGAATTGTTTGTTAAAGTATATCTGTCAGTACACACCTTAGCTGCGAATTGTGTATACCAAGCTGTTTCCCAGGTACAAAACGTGGCAGAATTTGACATTGTGCTACATTTGCAACAAGATGGGCGACAGGAATAGGTGTTGTATATGTCCCTCATGTGCAACTGTGTGGCAAGATACTACTTTCAGTTTTAATCCCTCATCTGTTTGTGTTTACCTTTTACGGACACAATGAAGTTCATAAATTCTTGTTAAACAATATGTCTGGCCAGCAATTACTCTGCTTTTTACCTCCATCTGAGGGTGACATGCTTTTTCAGGAATGTTTTGTGTCATACACAATGAGTAGGACTTTATATATAACTTCAGTGGAACAGCACCACTTTTAGAATTTCATGAGAGTGTTTGAATTAGCATTGACATGCATTCTGAATGCATTTATATTAGTATGTAAGGTAATATATAAAATGGCACTGGCCATAAAGGGTTTCAAACCTTGCATGAGGGTTGACATGGGAAGCAAAATAATATAAGCAGAAGTAACATAAGATCTATTTGGGGGGGGGTGAAAAAGACACTTGTGTGTGTTGATGCAAGGTAATTTGACAATGCCAGATGCATAAAGTATGAATAAAAAGGTAAACACAATTTAATGACTAACATTTAATGTAACTTCTTACATCGAATTGCCACTCAAATGTACAGCCCTTAAATATGACCTGGGTAATATATTGAGAGGCAATTCCATCCAATTTCCTCTGGGTAGTGTAGAATCATCCTGACCATTTACATCTCATTTGCCCAATTAAGAGAATTATTTATCACTCTCCCATTCCTGAAAGAAAGAGGTTCCAGACCCATGTGTATCTTACACTGGGCAGTAAGAATTCTGGTGAACAAAGAAAAGGATTTTCAGTCAGGCTTCCTCTACTATTTTATCATTCTCAGTGGGGTTAGTCTCATTTTATTTCATCACAGTTTTCTCAGGTTAATCTTAAACATATGAGTAACTCCCTGGGGAAAGATACATTTTTAAAGTTAAGTAACACAAGGTTAGTGGAATTGATAAGTGGTGTATTTCTTACAGCAACGTAATATGGCTGTAAACTTACATTTTTTGCCATTTGTGCATCCCACCTCTTGTGCTTTCTGGTCCATCTGTAGTGTGTGAAACCTTATTTTTCTAAAAGGTTAAATATTCAAGCATTGAATATTTGCAAATTAATTGTCAGAGGGGTATCGCCCCCAAGTTGGGATTCTATGTTTTATTTAGAAGACAAGAATGCAGTGTAACTGTTTGGGAATTAGTACTGAGATCAGTATCTTTACATGTAGTCATTTTCTGTGGATTGGTGTTAGGAACTCACTGCCCTTAGGCATAGGCTTTTCACAGCCAGAGCTAAAGCCTGTGTCCCTAAGGTACTCTTGGCTCACAGTTTTGGTTTAATGACAAACCTTGCAGAAATATTAGTCATGAAATACAAATCAGTACAACCAAAGGTTAAATTGTATGAAGTATTGGCACAGGGAATTCTAGAAATAATAAGAAATTAGTAATGGAAACTACTGCTCAGTGTCATCAAACCTAAACAATAGACTAATGGGAGTTAAATCCAATAGCCTTAAATTAAGGGTCTGTTGTTGAACACCTTTATAGTAATAGGGCAGTACAAGGTGTTTCTTGAAAAAGAGGAGTGTTGTTTTAGGAGTTGTAGGGAGAAGCTCAGAGACTGAGCTCTGTAGAGATAGCTAAGTTTATTTCTGCTGAACAAAGGTCCCTTTCTTGTGATCAAATGTAATTCTTGATGATTCATTGAGACATTATTGCACATAGAAATTAGAGTTGATGGTTTTTTGCACATGAAGTATGTGGATACATATTTACCTTGGTTTGGTATGTATAGGTGAATCATATCATGCAGTCCAAACTCAGAGCTTGATTATGATTCCTTTTTTATTCAGATGGGGTTGGGAACAGGATCTACTGACCCCATTGCAAGTCTCAGTCTCTAAGGAACACTGCAGGTCAAATGTTTTTCACCTGCTGCTGAAAGTAGTCAAAATCTACAGGTAAATAGCAGATGTGAAATAAGGAATGGCAAGGGGAATTTGAATGGAATTACTGATTCTCTGGTAATTCCTCATTTGTAAGGGAACCCTTAAGACTCTCCTGTCCATCAAAGGGCAGACCTTTGCTGTCAGGTCAGTATAGAACTAGAGATGATTATCTGCAAGCAACAGCTGACAAAACGGGTGGCCCGTCTCCTGCCCAACAGTTGATTGTAACTAGGGCTCCCGGTTTTATGGTATTTATTTTTTTAGCATTTCCGTCTGTATTTATCCATATTTATTTTTTGCCCACTTTTTCTGTATTTATCCATATTTATTTTGTGTTTTGGGACAAATGAAGTTGTAAAACTGTACATTTCCATATTTATATAATTGATAGACTCCCACTCATTCTTTGATGTCTGTCTGTTTTAGCTATTTAAGATGCCAAATATTAAATAACAAAACATCCACTGGTAAATATTAGCATTATACCACAAATGTATATTGACAAATGGCATTATTTAATGAAATTGCATCCTGTTTTTTAAATTTCCCATGCTGTCCATCTGCTCAGCTGATGGCCTATAATTCATGAAAGACTGCATAGAGTCACTTAAAAGAAACCCAATTTTCTGTATTTATCCACTTTAAAAATTAAATGCAGACAGAAAACACATTGTTTTCTGTCTGTATTTATCTGTAAAAATCCGTAAAAACGGAAAACCGGGAGCCTTAATTGTAACTAACAAAGGGCCTCTCTGAGCTGCAGATGTGGTCTTACATACATAACTCATGACTGATCTGATTCAGTCTTCTCTCCTGGAAAATACTGCCTAAATGATTACTTTGATATAGCAAGTCACTGGTCCTTGTACTGGTCCCTAGCAAAGCTTCATTGAGAAGAAACTTGCAACTCAGCTCTCTCTGGAGAATAGCTGACTTTGTGATGGAGACTCTTTCGCTCTGACATTGTTGCAATAGTTCTTGTTGAAAATTAAGTCAAATCTCTGATGTAATTCAGCTTGTCGGCACATATGGAATACTTAAAAGAAATGTGACCCATATTTATTGGATATTTTATGCCCTTAAGTGACACTATCAGGGATTCCCTGAAACATAAGGAACAATCCTTGCACTGAGTTGGATAAAATAGAGTTGCCTAAGTAGATGTCTTCCACTGATCAGTGGGGTTGTCTATGCACCTTCTAATAGATACGCAGCCTGATGAAGGATACCTTAGGGAAGAATGCTTTAACTGACGTTTCCCTCTCAATGTATACTGCAAAAACCTTTGCAGTTGAGGCCCAATTTGCCATTGCAAATTTAATGGCAGAACCATTACTTCAGATGTTGTGGGTTTCTTCAGAAGGACTGAGGACTGGTTTGGTCTGGGAGCTTTATAGGGATGTCTTATGTTACACAGGTAATGAGGGCAGTGAAAATAAGAAGCCAGTTTTGCTAGAAGAATAGTAGTTATGCATGTATATATCTAAGTTATCATTTAACAACTATACTTTTTTGTAAAAGGCATTTTTTAGGTATCACCAAGTCCTTAGTAGCAATGTGACATCAACATCAAACTGCCAATGCAAAGAGCTGCCCTTTTACTTACATTTTTGGTTAGAGTTTTTATATCTGTCAAACGTGTTAGAATTGTGTGTGTCTTTTTCAACTCATTTATCTTCAAGTTATTTTGCTTGGGTCACTTTCGCACCATCATGCACATATAACTATTTTTGAAGTTCCAATATTCAACATCCTGGCACATGATCATGTCTTTGAATTGAAACAAAATCTTAAACCTGATGCTTGTTTTGTATGTTCAAGTTTTATTTCAGACCAGTCTTTTTCTGCTGTAAGTAAAAGAAAATGCGAAATAACCAATATTCATTGTGCTTGTGTTGCAAATTTCTTCAATTAAATTTGATATAGTGAAGTGAAGTGAATTGAAATTAAGGAATGGAATGGAATGGAAATGAAAATCTGATAATCTTCATGTCTTATCTTTTTTTCCTCAGATTTGAGGAAACAATGCACTATGTCTACTTACTTTTTTTTAAGTGACAACAGTTCTCCAAAAACATTGATCATTGCCAAACAAAAGCAAATTTGCAAAACATGTCAAATCTCATACGTTTTTGGTCAATTAATAAGATGCAACTTCAGTTGTATGTTGAATGAAAATAATATAGAACCGTTCACTATAATTAGCAATAGTAACACAGATTCACTGTGATAAAATTCACACCTCACAATATGGTATGTACTTTTATTGAGAATTTATACATTCAAATCAATGCACAAGCAGAGAATACATAACATATCATTTTTACTGGGAAGCATCAAATTCAGCTCCAGTGATTCTGCATTATGTTAACTGCAGTGGTCTGTAGAACACTGCATTCTGTTGGGGCTCATTATTTTTCAGCACGTGCCCCATTTATGCATGTATGCAGGTTGTGGTACTTGTGTAGCATGAACCTAGTGTGGAAGAAGCTGTGAACAAAAGCACGAGCCCTGGGATCAACAAACATGTAACAAGAGGCAGAGAACAAGCAGTTCTTGTGCGTAGAGGTAATGATCCTTGAAGTGTTGTGCTTTCATTTTTTTTCTTGAATTTCAGGATGGTTGGAGCTGATCTGATGTCAACTGGGATATTATTTCAGAAATGTGGGAACATTGATTGAGAAGGCATGGCTCCTATTTTTTTTCTTTCTGGACATTTTTGTCTCTGGTTGTTTGATGCCCTGGGTCCACGAGCGCTTCTGTCTTGCTTAGGTAATTAGATTCCTGGTCAGACAAGTTGTGTGTTGTTTTTGAAGGCCAGGAGGAAAGGGTTGCTTCTGAAATTGATGAGGAGTGCATCATCAGCTACTTGAAGAATCACAGTCACCATGCTGCAGCATGGTCTGAAACCCTTTTTGTAATCGTTTAGAAGATTGGGCTTGTAGATCTGCCCCCGTAGTCTGATGGGACCAGCTTTTTCAGTGATTTTTTATTGATGTTTCATATGCAGGGCAGGTGGGTAATAGGGCAGAAGTTGGTGGGAGTGTGTGGCTCCAACATTGGTTTCTTCAGCAGAGGGAAATTCTGTCCTGTTTTCATGGAAGGTTCATTGATTGAGGAGGCTTTGGTGATGTTGGGGAGGGGAATGAGGAAATATCCTTCTAGAGGGTGCAACAAAGGGTTACATAGTTGTGTTGCAGTATCGATGTGAGATATAATTTATTGATCTTCCTAGTGAAGACGTGATTGATGGCATTGCATTTATGGATGAATCGACCAGTCCGGGAGTGCATTGATGCATTGTTTGATGTCCCTGAAGTGTACTTTACTTCTGTTGGTCACTTTGTTGATACTAGCGCTGTAGAACGTGGCCTCAGTTGTGATCATCAGGCATCTGCATGCAGCATAGAGTGTTTTGAGTTAGATGGGTCATCTGGGAGACTGTGTCTGTCTCAATTTCTTTACTTGTCGGTGTATGGTGTCATTGTAAGATGTGGTGTGAAGGATGACAGGATGTAGTTGAGCAAGCTGCCTTTGATGTGGGTTGGACCTGTGACGTTCTGATTGATTTCCAAAGTCATGAGGAGCACTTGGATGGATTCCTTCATTGTCTTTCTGATCGAATTGTGGGGAAGGTCGAAATCTCACAGACACTTGGGGGCTTATTTACAAGCCCCTTGCAATGACGGTACATCACTTTTTCCCATATTAAATGTGATGCACCAGGGCCGCAAGGAGCTTGTAAATAAGCCTGTTGGAGTGGGTGTATTGAATGGAGGCAGTGATGATGAAAGCTGAGATTTCTTCTACATAATCTATTTGGGCCTGGGGCCTCTATAGATCAGAGGGACGAAACAAAAGCTGTGCATCAAACACTGGTGTAAAGTGGATAGCATTGCACTGAGGTGATCAGTTGTGGTGTGGCTTAATTTCATCTGTAGATTGAATATCATTGGCGAAGACAAACACATTTTATTGCACATATATTTAAATGAGACACACAGTTGAAAAATATACATGTTTCTAACAATATAGAGTGAATTGAGCTGCAGTCACTTAGGACTTAGTTGCAAGACATCACATTTCAATACTTTTTTGAACTTCTGGGCTACGGTTTTGCATTAATTTCTAATAGTATATGATTCCAGGCCTACAGGGCAAAAAAGGGCCAGTCCCTAGAGGATGCAGAGTATAACTTAGTTGAAACTAGTAGATTATGTTTGGTGGATCTAAGTTTGCTGGTAGGAGCAGGAAAGTAGCAGAATAGAATGTTGGAAAGATGCTTGGTGCAATGCATTCACTGCTTCAAATACTAGCTTCAATTGCATTCCAAAGTCTTGTTTTGACCATAGAGCCACCCAGCTTGGTGTCAGTATGGGGAAATGGGAGTATACCTAGGTACCTTGTGCAAGCCTTTGGTGGTGAGGTTTAAGACTTTGTCAAGTGGGGCCAAGGTATACTGGATGAGGTCCACTAACAGGCTGCTACCGTGTGCTGAATCCAAGCGAGTTGTTGCTTGTTTTAGCTGGGAGGATCTTGCTTATGTTCAGTTGTTGAAATCTTACTGTGATGATTGTAGTGGTCATAAAGGAATCTATTTCCATGAATGGGCTGAAAAACCAAGGTTTGTAGCAGGTTAGCCAAATGCCAAACTTAGGACTTTGTTTCTCCCATGAGCCAATGTGCCCCGGGCCTCCCTCATTCAAGAAACTTTGGGCCAGATGTACGACCCTTTTTTGCGGCTGCAAACGGGAGAACCTCCCGTTTGCGGCTGCAAAAAAGGGTAATAGCATGTACAAATGCTATTTTGCGAGTCCCTGACTCGCAAAATAGCATTTGTGACTCTCGCTATTAGGAAGGCGCGTCCCTTCCTAATAGCGAGTCAACATGCTATGTACTAGTGTTTTGAGACCGCATTTGCGGCCGCAAAACACTCGCAATTTACCACCTACTTCAAGTAGGTGGTAAACCACTCGCAAAGGGGAAGGGGTCCCCAGGGGACCCCTTCCCCTTTGTGAGTATGTTGGAAAATGTTTTTTTAAGAGCAGGCAGTGGTTCCAGAGACCACTGCCTGCCCTTAAAAAAATGAAACTGAAAAGTTTCATTTTTCTTTTTTAAATGCATCCCGTTTTCCTTTAAGGCTGCATTTAAAAAAAAAAAAGCTGCTTTATTAAAAAGCAGGCCCAGACATGGTGGTCTGCTGAGCCCAGCAGGCCACCATCCCTGGGAGGGCTGTCATTCCCAATGGGCTCGCAAATTTCGAGAGGCTCATTAATAATAATGAGCCTCGTAATTTGCGATCCCATTGGGAATCGTAAACAGTGTGAAATACACTGTTGTACATCGAAAATTGCGCCTCGCAAATTGCGACTCGCAAAAGAGTCGCAATTTGCGATGCGCAATTTTCTTGGTCATACATCTGGCCCTAAGGCTGCCTTATTTTCTTCTATGTGGGTTATCATTGAACCTATTCCCATTCTGCTTTCAACATATGGTGAAACTAATGTATTTGTACATCTAGTACTACAAAAACTGTTGAGGCAGTTTAGAAGGTGGAAGATTATATGTTATTAAAATGGGACTTATTTGTACAATTACTCTACATGTGAGTAGAAATTCACTTACATATTTTGTCAAACTTTCAAATAACATTATAAGAAAAATCAGCACTTTTTAAAAAAGTGAAGATATTCATTTTCGTGAATCAGTTTATGTGTAGATATACAAAAATGAGGTTGAGTGGATGTGAGCCTCACATCCACCATACGAAATATGTGCCAATGAAAGTAATTGTCATATTAGGCATCCTTTATGAGCTAGAGAGAAGATTAGTATTCACTTTGTCCTTCTAGCATTCTTTTGTATCTATGTGGAGAAATATGCATTTTAAATTCCTATAAGGTCCTCTAAGTAACTCAGCAATGCTCCGACTGCTTTCGATACAAATTTTCTAAAGGTTCGCTCTCTGTTTTGGGAAAATGCCTATGGCTCATTAGTAAAACTTAGAAAATGTGAACATTAGAGCAAGACCTGAAAATGGCATCCAACCATGGTTTTAATAATACTGCGGTATACCATTCTTAGCATGGCATACTCATTGAATCCAAAGTAATTGCAAGTAGAGGCATGAAATTATCTATCAACCCGATGGCAGGCTATTGTATGTGTTTTTGCATAATATTCATTGAAAAAGAAAGCCTTTTTGCATATTAAGCTTTTCTTAAAAACTTATGGATAACATATGCAAACAACCAGTTCTAAAAAAATTTAAAAGATAAAGGATACTAACTTGAAAATAATCAGGTATTAGTGTGTTCATCACAGAGTTTGCAAGGCAGTCCTCGGTGACTGCAAGCAGAACATGTATTGGCAATTCCAGTAGGATTTGCCATTATCATGTGAGTGGCAAGCTATTGGTTTTGCCATTGATTGTTCGTAAGGCATTGTTAAAACTGTAATAAAAAATTAAAAATACTGGAGTAAAAGCAAACACACATCATAAGGTATCTCAAAACTGTACATTGAATTCAGTATTTTCAATCTTGATAGATGAGATAGTTTATTTTTCAAATATTTTTCATGCAGGAAATTCTGAACATAATTTAAAAAGAATAAGTGTCAGAACTTAAGGAAAGTCTTTGCCAAGGCCTAACTTACTATCCAGAGCAGTCAAAACTGAAACAAACTGAGATTTTCAGCAGCTCACCTCTCCTCTACTGCCATAAATGCTTCTAGATTTGCCAGAGTCTGGGCTTTCATGCAGGTTGTGGAACGCAGGAGGTAAAACAAAACCAACCCAAGAACATTTGCTGTTTAATCAAACCAACAAAAATATCCCTGTTACAGGCAAGCTGGGAGGAGTAGGAAGCAACTCTGAGAGCACAGGGGGTGGGAATATGTGGAGGAGCAGCACATGGGGAGAGAGAGAAATTAAGCATATGCATTCCCAGGGAGAAAAGAAAAAAGTAGTTCTTTGATGTGAGCTGTGGAAGGATACAAGTCAATAATCAAAAGGATGGTAAAGAAGCCATGCTCTAGGTAAGAGGCAAACACAAGAAGAGGAACGAAAACCATGTAGCATGAAGCCAGAAAATGAGAGTGACAAGAAAGCCAATGAATGATAATAAGTGGGCTGACCCAAAGCCCACTCTAGGTTTTGGGATTATGCACATCAGTTCTTCGACAACAAATAGCTCAGTAGGCAAGACTTTAGAAATCAAGATAGTATTGCTTCTGCTAAGTGACACTTTTTGGATGCTTTTGTGTGGCAGATGATTGTAGTTACAGTATGTTTACATTTCTCACTGAGATTAATTTTGTTCCCTTCACTTTAAGCAATCATCAATTTCTCAGATAAAGTGACTTTGCTCAATAACTTGTTTACTTTAATTAGTCATTTTTCTTTCAGTATGTAATACTCTTACTTGCTTACATACTCCAGTTGTAAATTTTAACCATTGCTGATTCTTTTCACCGTTGATCCCATATAAAATGCTTAAAATAACCTTTATGTAGTCTGCTTTTTCATGCTATAGTGATTGTGCATGAAAAAACAGAGCAGTGAGAGACTGAAAACACTCAGCTTCAACATATTTCTATTTGTTCTGTGACTAATTGTCTATATGTCCTCGAATGGCTATACATTCTTAGTAACACTATCATGTGTATTTTAGGTAAAAGTAATAATTAAAACACATTTATTAGCCGGTGCATATGGCCTATGAATAACATAAAGTGACAACATTTCTTTAGTCATTGAATGACCAAAGCAAAGTTTGACTAGCCTTTTTCGCCTAATTTGCTAAGGTGCCAGTGCTTACTATTGATGAGATCCTCTGTTTTTTTGCAGGAAAGTAAACAAGTGCTACAGGGGCCGCTCCTGTCCAGTAATTGTTCATTGCAGGCAAGTATGATGCTCCCAGGTTCAGGTTTCCCCCTTGGCCAACACAAGTCATCCACAATGGGCTCCTCCCACTGTCTGCTGTCTGTTTCAATGGCTCCCTTGCCACTCAAAATCTAGATTTCATCTGTTTCCATCTGGCACACTGGCTCTGCACTTTTAAAAATTGTTTTACTCTTTATCACTCACAGAAGAGTTTGTCCTCCAGGAGTTTGCTTTATTTACTGCCTACCTACTGGTTATTAACTTCACGGGAAGAAATATGGCAATCATAAACTCCTACACTGCGACCCCGCCTCACCAACCAAGAGTGCAATATATTTTCATATAGTGATGATAACATTGTTTGTTTTCCTCGCATCGGTTTTTGCTCACTGAACACTGCATTGCTTTCTTTGCCCTTCAAACAAGGTCACCTGCATGGTGTTTTGTAGTTTGAGCAGTGCCAGGGTCTGAAGGGTTTGTGACTGTATTCAAGGTATAAGTCCAGTGCCAAACCGTGGGTATGAATAGAGCCAATACATTCATAGTATATCCTTGCATAATTGCTGGCCATCTCTAAATGTAAATTAGCTCTGCAGGTGGTGTAGGATAGTCTTATACAGGCTTTCCCACCAGTGCTGTCTTACTTGATGGGCTAAAGTCATCAAAGGCTACCTTGCATGTATAGTCATGAAACTGATTTTGTGAGCTGGTACTGATGAAAGCTGAATAAACTGAACTGTTCATTTGTGCATAATGCTTGCCTGAAACATTTGTGCAGTTGCAAAACTGTGCGGCATCTCAGTGCCAAAGATTGGCAGAAACTTGCCAGTTGCGGGGAGGTGAGTAGCGAGGCAGCTTGAAAAAGCCGGGGACTGATTATTTTCCCCAAATCGCAGAAAGGAAATCTGCACCTGAAAAAGCTTCTAGTAAGGCATAGTACACTGATAATATTTAGAAATGGATTATTTTAATGTCAAATTATATGCATGTTTAATTCAAAGATGGACTGAATTATGGAATGTTTGCATTTGTTTTTTAAATTTAGAATTGTTTATTTAGGGACATACATCACCTCACTGCCACTTCAAAGCACCAGGTGGCTGGTGGCGTCACAGATGTTAGTATAACCACAGGTCTTTCATTTTTCTCCTCCATGGTGTCTTTTCCACAGTGGAATGTTTCTAAATATATCCAGCTGCCTGACATACTCATTTGAGTCATGTTTTACCGATCCTGGCTAACTTTAATTCTGTATCAGACTCTGCATTTTATTGTCAGATCAGTAGGCCCTTCACTGCTCTCACTCCAGCACACTACACTCTTCAAGAGAAGAAGTCCCTTGGATGGACTGCAATGTGTCTCACCAATGTACACTCATTACCCAATTAGCCATCAATTTACTTGAATATTATTGGATTAAAGCTTGCATCCACTTTGTGCATAAAACTATGCTGACTCAGTACCTTGATCTTGCATCAGTTGATGACTAAACCAAAGTGACTCTGTAGTCCTCTCACTTACTTCAAATTGGGTGGTGAGTCAGTGTCCACTTTCTACTATGCCTGACAGACCTCTGAGATATCCACTTTAACCATAAGGAGTGGTACAAGCAAAGTGCTTGCAATAGAATACACCACAAACCAGGCCTATCCCCTCTGAGCCCAGCCCAGTTATATTCTGCCCACTGCTGCTTCAGCACAGAACTAGATTATGAAAAAAATCGACCATGAGCCTTAAGCAGGCCGTGTTTGCTATGAGCAGAAAATTGGTAAGATAAATCAGTTCATTGGGTAGCTGCTGTTGTGGTCTGTATGACACCTCAATATTATAAGTTTGAATTACAGAAGGCATACTTATGACTTTCATCCATTAAAGGTTGATAACATTAGTACAATGAGTTGTGATAATAAACCCACTCTTTCTAAGGGTACACATTGCTCTTCCTGGCTGAGGCTGAGTAGTGCCAAATGTATATTGAGTTCCTTGGGTTTCAACGCAGATTGTCAGCTGTCAGTTGAAGTTGAGCCTTTTGCCCAAGCTAAGACTGAAGACTGACTCCCCTATTGCTATTTGCCTTCTACAGTGTCAGATACCAGTTAAACTCTATGGACTTGTGATACTGCTTAGAGAATTTCCCAGTGACTTTTTTTTTTAAATGTGGTTGGGGGTATTTATGTAGCCTGAATCTAGACCAGAGTCACAGTGTAGTGTTTTGTACTTTAAAAGAGCACATTTAGACAAGTTCATAGGCACAATGCTATTGATTTTCAGTCACACCTTGACATGACCCCTTGCTTCTTTGAGGTTTTTCCCATCCCACACATGAAGCCATGCAACACAACCCAGAGACCTGAAGGAGGCATTTTGTAGGTTCTGCAGATCAAGTCCACTCCTTTGAGGATACAGAGGGTTGATGCTTCAGCACTGAGTAGAGGACTGTGTCTCACCTTCCCAAAAACATTGGGTGAACTAATTAAGGATTGGGCAGTTCCTACGGTGGTTATGTACTAACAGTATGTATGTGCAATTGGTGTCTGGAGATGTTTTACCCCAACAGTAAAGTCCAGCTGATGGAGTATCCAGCTGTGGGACTGTCATTGTGGGTGGCCCTTATTTGTCAGGGGAAAAAGCATCATTGCCATGACGTGTTTTAGGATTGCAGTGACAGTGGAGACAAAATACACAGTATCCAGTTTTTCAGATCTTTCACTTCTGAGGAGCAGGCTGTGACCCTGGAGTCTAGGGGAAAACATGTTTGTGGATGTCCGCATAAGCCACAATATGGATAAAAATGGAGCTCCAAGTACAATTCTTCATCCTTTTTTTTGTACCGTACGGGCAGGGTATTTGATGAAAAAAATATATGTTGAGGAAAATTGTACACATTTCAATTTTAGTGTTAGGAAACGTTAAAGAAATGGAGCCTTTTAGAAATGGCTTCCTTAGGAAAACCTTACACATAAGCCCAAACCAAATTCTACAACCTTTCATTGTCATATTGAGTAGCACAATTATTTTCTATTTTCCCTAAATGCAGCTATTAAAAACAAGCTGGAAAGTTATGAAAAACAGCATAGTAGATAATGTCATGAGCCCACCATTCTGAGCTAAGAAAACACTTTGTAAACAGGAAGCTACAGTTTTTTGCTAAGATTGTGTTTTTATAACTTGTCATTGGAACTTGCTATAAAGTAATACAAAAAACTGTTGTCATAATTTACAACCATTCTGAAATTATGCCTCCCTTTCATAAAAGTCTAATAAATTAGTATTAAGAACTAAGATAATTTTAACTTGACTTAAAATTGGTAAAATTGAAAAGAATTTGTAACAGCAAACCCTAATTGTTATCTTATCTTAATGATTAAATAAAACATTTTGCACCTTTCTATTCAGGAAATAAAACATGTGAAAAAATTAGCAAAACAAATTCTGAGCTGTTCTAAATATGAGGTGATATTTCCGTTGGAATAAAAACAAAATCTTTATTTTGATATATCACTTCCTTTGGCTCCACCTCTGATATTTAAAGCTGGCATGTCTGTACTTCTTGCTAAATAACCCTTTTGAGTCTGGATTTGCTAAATCACTATTTTGATAAACCATTTTTAAGTTATTGAATTTTATCATAAGTACTTATAAAGACACACTTGCTGGGAAGAACTTGAGTAAACTAGCCCAGGCTAGCAAAACTTTAGGCTGAAAAGTTGGAAATTTGCTCACACACTTCGGTTTAAGCCAGTTATTGGTGCAATTTTCTGATTTACCTGAAAATGCAAAGAATTCAAATTCATTCCTGAGGTCCTGAAACAGCCACAGATTCTCATAATATTTACTTGCATAAACATTTCTGCATGCAGAAATGTAGCAAATCTAAACTTCCACATGCAGAAGTAAAAAAAAGTAAATAATTGCAATTGCACTTTTAACCTTTATTTCTCCTCGGAGAAAATATTTGATCCCTTAAACCCCATCCCCCTTTCTCACTCCTTACCATGTTGAGAGTGTTTCCTCTCTTTCTCATCTTAGATATGGACTTACCCATTCCCTTAACCAGAGTTAATTTCTCAGCCCAGGGTCAGAATGTGCCTTGGAAATGTTTGTGAATATTCATATGCTTGCAAATGTGTAGTGTTAATCTACTTTGACAGGTGAAAATCCCACAACATACAGGTTCTGATGGCTCAGTGGAGTAATGCATTCACTGCAGAAATGTTTGTTCAGCCTCATGGTCTCTGACTTGTTTCCTCACAGGTCCACCCAGCCTTCCATCCTCCTGAAAGTGATAACATGAGAGTTGGGCAAAACTAAACAGATCAGCACCAAGACACCCCTTATCTGAAAATGTTCTGTACAAACATGCATGTTATTTACTCAAATGGAAATTTCAACACACTGGCGGAATTTTAAGTTTGAGGAAATCTATTCATTGGTGCAAATTCATTTGATGTATTTTGCACTTGTAAAGCATGACATGAATACCTTTCTGAATAGGGCCATTTACTAACTTATCAGTTTTGACCATTGGCATACTATGATAGGTTACTGTATATAGGAGTTTTCTGGGGTTCATCAGCATATCCAGGGAGAATTACTTTCTTGAGTTATTCAGTAAGGATCACAAGCATTGTAAGTATGTTAGTCCAATTATAAGGATGTCTGTGATTGAGTTGCTGTAGTCCTACACATAGATTGGCATATCATGCACAGAGATCTGTACGTTCTTACCGCAGTATTGTCCCAGAATTTCATGTTTTAAATATCATTCTACAAAACGTGCCAGAATATCAACTACCACAACATCATGAAGATGAGTCTATTCAGGAAAATATGGGTTGACTATTTCTACTCCATAAATATGTACATTGTCAATACCTATCTTGAAACTATTTGGTGCATGTGACTAAGCTCACTTGCTAATATACCAAAGCTATCTTCCTCCTATTTCCCCATGTGTTTCAACATAATAAATGCCTTCCCTACACCTCAATACCACCCCTGAAGAGAAACTGGTGCTACACTAAACATGATTTTCAAAAGATTTGTAGATGTATAAATTTATCACACTCCAAACAAGTTCTGCTATGAAGGTATCTAGTTCTTTCTTAGTGTTTCTTAGTGTTCTTCCATAAAATACTTTTGGAATATTCTAAGCACATTGTAATGTGGATCTGACACACACAGAGCATGTAACCTTTATGAAAGCACTAACATGCAACTATATTCTATTTATATCATGTAGCCATCACCTACCAGCTGTATAATTAGGGTTACATAACGCTTGTTTTGTCAATCCTAATTTCTCTATGACTTTGCCACCTCCAATTCATCAGCACAGCATTTCGCTCACATGGCTTAGCATCAGAATGTTTCAGCAAGTCAGATTAAAAAACACTTTATTTTATAATTTCAGTATTATGAAGTGAGTGTCAAAAGTACAGTTATCTCTAGTACATTCTCATTGTACCCTGTCTTTAACTAACAGAAAGGGTAGATCTTGTGAATCTGGAAAATAATGCATTTGTTAGAAAAAAGGTTTTGGACATTGCCACGACTTATATTATATTAGGATGATTTCTAACACTCACTTAACCCCCAGGATGCTGTAAGGCATGGGAACAGCTTTCTTATAGTGTAAAATAAACGATTCATTAAATTTGAATAGTTTTTCATTATATATAGTCTATTTAAGGCATTTTACAACTGATGGCCTAATTATAATCTCGCTAGGAAAGCCCTCTGTACGACTCAGATCCAGAGGGCTTTCCTAGCGAATTGCGCTCCGGGAGTCCGAGCGACCGATTCCGATGCACCTGCATGGTGACGGACTTGGTTCGCTCGAATTCCCATTGAAATCAATGGGAGCCCATGTACTGCACGGGTACACATGCTCCCATTGCAAAAAGAGGTGGGTGGGGAAAAGCGTGCACCCTGTGGCAGGCACCCCATGGTGCCCACCACACTGTGCATGCATGGAGAGGGGGGACGCATGGGTACCCCCTGCGACCGATTTGGAGGACCCCGGGTGAAGGGAGGCCTGCCATGGCCTCCGAAGTCCGATTCCCACAGCGGTTTCGTCCCAGCAAAATCGTGTTGATACAGCTCTCCAAATCGTATTCGCTCGTTCGGAAACCGGCTCCATTGCGCGGCACGAATCGGCTGCGAACGAGTCGGACTGACAGGATCGGGTTCGGAAACGATTCGGTCGACGCGGACGAGATCTTCACATCGTACTTGGTCGTCCGGAACGGGGGATGATTCGGTTGGAATCATAGGCTCCCAATCGGATTTGCTCATTCCGGAACCCATCTGGAGGCCTTCCGACCAAGATCCTAATCGGGTCCTGAGATGTAATACATGAGCATATACTCTAAAACATCTGCTAGCTATAACAATCTGTAAATCAGTTCTGCATTAACTATGGTCTAGAGCAGTGTTCTTTATCTCTCACTGAATTCAGACAACATTGTTTTGTTTATCAGATTTTTTTACCTAAGGGGTCACCACATGTCTCAAAGTATGTTTAATTCTTAGATAATATTATTATTCAGCCATTGTCTGCTGTACAGCATTTTGACCCAAAGGATCACCCTGACAATCAATGCAAATAAATAAAACAAATAACAAAATGGTGAAACAAAGTTAATTTAGCTGAATTATTTTCATTCAAATTGATTCTGGTTCATATGTACTGCTACACTTTTCTCCCTCAGTCTGAACATTCCTCATAGGTGTTACATCAGTTGTCAAAACAAATATTTCATCTGACTTAAAAGTTATGTAACCAATTTTCTGGGTACATTTCTCATTTCTAATTCTCACACTTTAACATAAATACCAGAATGTCTTGTTTGTTCATTTGTGTTTCATCAGATAAAATTCTATTATATTTATTTATTGTAACTTTTATATCGGTAATACAATCAAAACTGCATTGTAATTAAAATGTAGAGTACTATTTACCATAATAATCACACATTTAAAATCATATAAAACATCAAAAAGCATTCCAGCGGAATTTAAATTAAAAAATCTAAGAGTTTATATAAACATCTTGCTAACATTTTAGCATGCAGAAACAAACACATAAGTATATTTAAATGTGCAATATAAATGTCTTTACAATGATACAAAGCATAGTTTCAGTAAAACGGCCATAAAATCTACACAGAGAATATGTAAGAGAAGTGTTAATCCATTTTGTGATTTTATCTAGTGTTTGGACATAACTAGTGTGATTCGCATAGGCATTCTTCCTATGATACTTTTCAAATGTCATTATATAAGTAGGCAGAGTTATTATTTCGTAAGTAACACAATACCTTGAGTGCAAAGTTTCTGAATGCTTATTGGCTAAATCCGCTTCAGTTAATAAGCATTCAATAGAGTGTTATAGCCTGGAATTACACCTAGTAGGTGTGAGTAAAGGTCCATCAATCAATTGTAACTTTTTAGGTATTGCTAAATATGAGGTACAAAAAGAAATGTATGTTAAATATGCTGAATATAATCCACTTCTACTGTTTGTTAAAAGTATGAGAGTTTCTAGTGTGTAACAGAGCCAGATGGAGCACAGTTGATCTAAAACTTTGAATTTCAAACCTCTTAAATCTGAACTTTTAACCAAAGTGTTATCTGAATGTATTTTTTCAATTATATAAGTACATAGGTGTGCTGTTTCAGTGCATTTTTGATATGTTTAGACAAACAGGGAAAGTTGTGAGTGGCCAGTTCAACTACCCCAGCTTCATAGAAAAGCAACATTGGGATACTCTATCCTGGTAGAACATCTATGGAAAAGCAAAAGGCTCTCTGCTCGGGAATTCTGACTCTTGTTACTGAAATAAGTGACTATACCCACAGATGCTCACTCTTGGCTACAGGAGGCCGTAAGTGGGGCCAGGTTCTGACTTCCAGTTTAAGAAATTGTCCTTGTGATTAGGAGAAGTTGTCAGGTACTCTGTCAGGACTAGTGCAGCCAGAAAGGTTTTCCTCTTCCTGCTTTGATCAACTTGTTAACTATCTGTGGCCCTAAGCAATGAGTCACATCTCTAATGCAGAGGTCCAGTATATACACCAGTTATCTTACATGAGATTAGAAGTCTTCCTTTAGCTTAGTATATTTTCACAAAAGGGAAATGTCTTCTTGGTGGTATTCCAAATCATCGAAAGGTACCGATTGGGATGCGGTTCCCTGTGGGTCAGGTTACTTGGCAAGATAAGGTTTTTTTTATGAGAAGATCCCTCTTACTGTTTCTTAGCCAAAATGATCTCCCTAGCCCATGATTAGAATTGGACAGAGGACACTTGGATTGAAATGGTGGCGCCAAAACTTGAACCTGAAGTGGAACAAATGACTTTGAAAGGAAAAGGAGATTTCTCTCAGTGTAACCCAGCTCAGTCATCGAACTGTAATGTATCCCGTGCAACATAATATGAGCTACGTGTTCTGTTAAGTAATGCAATTGCTCAGTATGAACAAGAATTGATCTAACGAAGACACAGAACATTCCTTTAGTTAAAGTAGCTGGAGAGCTACAGTAGCTCACGAGCTACTGGTAGGAGATCCCTGGTGTACAGTAATCGATACTTAGCACTCATTTTAAACATTTAGGGCCTGATTACGATGCAGTCAGAAAGGCTCTGACCGTTGGTCAGAGCCTTTCTGACCGCATCGTAATATGCCAGTCAGATTCCTTTCCGAATGATCATTCAGATGGGCTCGGAGAGCCCGCCTGCCAGTCGGAATGCGGCCAGTAATCCCAAGGGTGGCTCTTTCCCCCCCTGGGATTACATTGTCATGTTTCGGCAGCCTTTCCGTGCCGGTCTTTCCGACACAGAACTCAATTTTGGGGTGCCCAAGCAGGGCCGCATTAGGTGCACGGCCTCCGGTTGGAGGCCGAGGGGGCACCTATGGCTCCCCTCTGTTGATCCCTGCACCGTGCCTGCCACAGGGTGCAGGGTCGAACTGCACCTCCTATTTTACAATGGGAGCATGCATTCTGGCCGGAATACATGCTCCCATTGTAAAGTATATGACTGCGACCGAACGGTGTTTGGTCGCATCCTAATTAGTCAGTCGGGACCGCCGACCAGGTGTCGGTCAGTCCCTTGACTCAGACGATGTCGGGTGGAGGAAACTCCGCATGACATCGTAATCAGCCCCTTAATGTAAATCAACACACCATATGAAATTGTTATTCAATTTATATTCATATTTTTAAAATAATCATTTCTTTTGTATATGGCTGTCATACATGCGAAAAACATAAACATAAAGACGTGACTTAGTAAATCAGGAAACATACGGTGCAACAGTGTATTGTACAGAACAACAAAACAATTCTTAAAATGATCTTTAAGTATAAACAAATGTACATCCTTTTTAAACAATTGGTTCCACAAATACCCTTTATCTCCATTAGTTTCAATTAAAGGATGACGTGACTAAGGTCATGGACTGATCAAAATATCGTCGACATTTCGACCCCAGGTGTATGCACTAATAAGTGTACAATGAACCACTGCCTACTCTTAAACAATGAAAAGAAAACTTTTCATTTTTCTTTTTGAAACGCATCCCATTTTCCTTCAAGGCAAACGGGCTGCATTTAATTTAAAAAAAAGACATTGCTTTATTAACAATATAAAAAAGCCATCACAGACATGGTGATCATCTCACCCCAGCAGGCCACCATCCATGGGATTTTTGAGATTCCCAATGGGTCGCAAACCGAGACCTACCTCATGAATATTAATGTGGTAGGTTTATTTGTGACCCACTGGGAATCGCAAATGGTGTTAAACACACATTTGTACGTTTGCGATTACCAAATAGTAAATTGCAAAACTTCGCTATTTGGTAATCACAAACTGTTCCCTATGTACATCTGCCCGTAAATTCCAATACTTGTGTCTTCAGGTTGCTCGTACTGTACAACAATCTGCCTTCCTTTCATTTAAATGTGGTTTATTCTTATTCTAACCTAACCATAGTGGCACAAAATTCGAAGACACAGATACCGTAAATGCTACCTTAACAGCGTTTTAGTTCATTTATAGACTGATTCTCTTTTCATTGTGAGCATAATGCCTTGTCTTTACCCAAAGAAATTACTCACTAGCACTCTTTTCAGTATGAAAGTGTGCTTGGGCACTGTATATATGTCTCTGCAATAAAGGTATCTCAAATAGTCTGGTATGGCTGATCCAGTCTTGTACACCTAGAGAATGTATACCAGACTACAGCAATATAAGACATAAAATTCAGACTCTTTATTGCATTTTCATTGGAAAAAACCCATCATTTTCTGTGTTCATGATTGCTGAAGGGGTATATATTGGACCTGGCCCTTTCTGCAGCTTCACCTCAGATTTTACCTTCCTATGCCCTCCTGTGCTGAACCCTTTTTGTTGGCTTATAGGACTCTGTGCACTTTTTCCCAGCTAACCAGTGGTAAAGTTCTTGTGCTGTCTCCCGAAAAACATCTCCCATAGACTAACACTGGGTTGCCTTATTACACTTAATAAGTGCTAACTTCAGTTTGAGACCAGACAGAGAAATGCTGTTACACTCAAATGACTTGTAATTTTAAATCTTTAATGGTAAAGTCTGATTTTAAGCTACTATTCTGAAAATTCCACTTTTATAAAGTTGGCATTTTTCTCCCTAAACCAAATGTGCCTTTTTGCCAGAGTCCAGGGTCACATGACTTTGACTGGCTCGCCTGTTTGACTATGTATTGATTCCAGATATTGAGGTAAAGGAGGCCTAGGTGTGGAGGTAGAGGGTCTTCCTGACAGGATGGCTGGGGAAGATTACACTTCAAATGGCCCTGCCTGCAGCACACACACAAAGGAACCTGACACCAGGCCAGCCCTTACCATTGTCACCCTAGATAGTCTGGAGCCCTGACCAGGGGAAGTGAAAGAACTGACCAGAACCAGCTTTGTGGGAAGGCCAGGGATTTCCCCACTATAAAGGCTAGCACCAAGCATAAAAGTGGCACCTCCAGACCAACTCATCAGAACGCTCCTGGACCTGTGGACGATTCAGATGAAGAACTGCCCTGCTCTCTGAAGAAGGAAGATTGGATCTGCTTGCCTTGATCCCAGGCTTGCCAGAACTGACTCCAAGCATCAGTTGGGAGATCTCCTGTTTGAGCTAAATGGACACAACAAGCTTCCAGAAGAACCCCTGCAACTGCCCAGCTGACTAGCACCAACTGGACCTGCCTGGTCCAGGCTGAGACCTGCTGCTGGTCTCTGTTGGAGTGAGTCCCGATCCCCAAGAGATGCTCCCAGCTCCTAGACCCTTGGCTGGCCTCAAGCTGTACTCATCATGAAGAAAAGATGAAGATACAGAGGTTTTGGGCTCTTCGTGACCGGGATGTGACCTCTTCACATCAAGAATCAACCGTCCATGACGATTGCCAACACGAAGCTTTAGTGGGATATGTTCTTCGTGCCAACAGCAAATGTCTGCGACGAATGCTAACGTGGGATCTGCACTTTGCTCTGACAGCGTCAGCCCGTGATGACGGCCAGTGCAAGGCTTCAGACACGACCAGCTCTTCGTGCCACAACAGCGACCATCCACGATGCCCAACCTGATCCACGAGCCAACAATGACCTCCCCATGGCCCCGGTCAGCGAGAACAGCAGCTTCTCATCCTGACTTGAGAAAGTAAGTCTTTAGTGGAACGAACCTGGCCCCTTTAGATGACCTGTTCTCTATTGGGGTGGCCTGAACTTGTGACTTTCCCCCAGTGCAGCATGAGCAGATAACCGCTAGTGGCGCTTTGTGCTTTTAGGTGCTATTTTCCCCTAAAATTTCAAAAAATCATATTTTCTGTTGTACTGATTGGATGTTTGTTGTTTTGATGTCATTTTATTATTTACTCCATTTTTTTAGATCGGTTTGGGTTTGTGTGGTGTTTTCACTTTATTACTGTTTGAGTGCTGCCTAAATATTTTACACATTGCCTCTAAGTTAAGCCTGACTGTTTTGTGCCAAGCTACCAGAGAGTTGAGCACAGGTTAATTTAGTGACATTTGTGGTTCACCCTGACACCCCTCTCAGATAATAACCGAATTTCTGATCGTATGGATTATTCCCAGAGTTTGGTCCTGTGATTTCTCATTGTGGGGTGTAGTTTGAACCATTGGCTTAACATTCAGAGACAGATAAGAATTAAAGATTAAGTTGGGTGCTGTGGCCTGGGTTCTGCTGGTGTAAACCAATTAGAAAATAGTTGTGTATTTATAAAAGTGAAAACCAAAGCGGTGAACCAGTAGTGTTAAACACAGTAGTATGAACCAAAAAGAATATAAAGAGAGATGATCACTGGCTTTCGCCACACAGAAAAGCATTAGAAAATGGGTGTGCTAAACAATGTAGAACCAAATCTTTAAGTATGTCGTCTAACATGCAGTTGAGACATTTTTCATGGTTTAAGGTTTGGTGGCTTGTGTAATATCTAAAGATATAAGGTACAGAGAAGGTCACATTAAACCCCCATGTGGGGGCCTGTTGTTAGATATAATGAAACAGAGTATGATCCTATTCCAAGTAAGAAACCTACTTGAAAAAGATCAAATAAACTTGTGAGATTTGATAATTGTGTTGAGTTGCTCTGTGACTTCCCCTTCCAACAAAATATTAGCTTATATTTACATAGCATACCGTAACTGAGCATAGAATTCAACAGGTTAGTGCAATATAAAATGGGCCTATTAAGGGGCGGCTCTTGGTGGCTTGTTGAAAGCAATTAGAGACTGTGTAATATTCAAATTCAGCAAACTCATAAACATTGTCACAGACAAGGATCCAGAAAAGAATCGATGCAATGGCTAGATTTTGCTAACAGTTGGAATTGAGAGCATAGTGGGTATACACGCCTAGATAAGGAGCAGCTGCTTCTGTGTAGTCAGTGAGATGACTGGAAAATACATTATAGTAAAGGAGAGGTATCCCAGCAGTGGTGTCTGCAGTACAAGACCTTCCCTATTGTATACCCCTTCTTTATGGAAATAGTATAAATGTTTGCAAATATAAAACTGCTGAAGGAATAGATGATTTAGGGAGATCCTTAAGGACCTAGAACAATTCCGTTTCGGTTGTAACAGTATGAAAGATGCATGGAGTATGATATCACAGTTTCATATGTCAAACTTGGAGGTGATAAGCTGTAATTTTACTCCTGTATAAGAATTTGTCATTGGAGAGATAAGAGGTAGCATTATGTTAGGCACGCATGGTCGTACAGTGCCCAAGAGCATGTCAGATACATTAGTGCTCGATGCACAATTACTCTGGGATCCCCAACCCCCTTCCTGAAACAGTGCTTGTCCTGTTTCAATGTGCACCTACACTCTGAAGCATCCAACACAATGTGAGAATATGATTTCCATCCACTGGCATTTTGCGTGGTGATGCCAGCGGCCTCAAGTTTAATAGAGTTAGGAACCATTAACTCTCTTCCCCTTCTTTGCCAAGTCGTGGGTTGGAGTGTTGACATTGTTTGTTCAAATGCAGCTGCTTACTTCTGGCCCAGTTTCTCCAAACTTCCTTAAGGAGTGGAGCAGGAGCCGTGGACTTCTAGAGGATCAGAGGAGCCCTCCTACTGTTCTGTAAAACCCTTCAAGGGGTACAAAATATAAGGGTGCTTGTGCATGAATGTGCAAGGATTCCCTCATTGCCATGTGGGATGTAAGTAAAATGCATAGCACCAAATACAATAAATGAAATACATTTAAAAAAGTCTCAGGCGGAGATACATAAAGAGATAAATAGAGACAACAAATCATAATCAAACAGTCCATATACTGAGCAAGGAATCATAAATCTAAAACTGCGACTTAAATGTGCAAAAAGAACAAGGACTTCTATTCGAAAATGCCACGAGTCTGAGCTTCAGATTTTCCGACAATCAGGCCGGCATGTAATGTTTAAAATACATTATAGGACAAGCAGGGTGCATGAGAGGGGTCTAAGGGGCAGTGAAAAGGGAGAGGAATGAGGATTGGCAGGAGTATTAAGAGAGAAAACACATTATTTTGTAAAATAACCAATATTCTGAGGACTTTCAGAACAAAGAGGGGAGGGAAGAGTGTGTGTGCATTTTTGTCTGTGTGCATGTAAAACTCCTTGGTGAAATCCGACTAACATCTCACAATACCCCACTGAAAGCACCTGTACCCTACTATTTTTCATCAAAAACATTTATTGGGGGTTTTAACACCCCAAACACCCCCCTAAATCTACGCCCCTGCTTGTAAACAGTATGAGTTAGAAACTGTATAGGCTCTACACTCTGGCAGCAGAACGAAGCTCGACCCTACATTTGGCCCAGACATACACCCTCACATTGTTGCCCCCTGAACCGATTTCTCAAGGGTTTATGCACATACATTCTAACAAAGTACTGCACTTAGAGGATACGAGGTCTGCCTGAATGAAACCTATGGGATTGAAAGCACCGACTGGAGTCATACTCAAGCTGAAGAGCAGCACTCAATGACGAGGGCCTGCTGATATCACGATATGATGCGGCAAGATATTATCAAGATGAAACAGCAATACCGCTGTTTTCCCTCTTTGGCCAGAAGCCTTACCAGCTTAACAGGCTTGATAATTTCTTCTTATGTGTGGAAAGAAATATTCACTCAAGGTTCACTGGATTCTCAAGTGATCTGGAGCAAACCAGCTCATAGATTTCTGACGTGAAGGATCAATAGAGAGTATTTGGTGACGGTAATGCCTAGTTGAAAATAGGTCAGGTGTGGGCAAACGTAAAAATGTGGAAGATTCTTAACAAATTCTAAACATTTCATTTGTGGTTTAACAGCTGCTACCAGATATTATTGCATGATGGGAGCACTGCTTTCATACCTTAAAAAACCCTCTAAATTCTTTAACCACCAACAGCAGTGCTGTTGAGCTCTCCTCAATGTACATTTGTCAAAGTATACATTTCAATTAAGATTTTTTTATCACTACTCGTTTGAGTATTGTGAAACCCCACTGCTCCCAGTGGATACTTACGAATGACATTAGTGAACATTGTAGATGTGTAATTGAGATAATTGCCTATCTCTCTGCTATGCACCCTCACCTGTGGCTCATGGCCCATAACTGGCCAATACGGGCAATTATTGTTTGATAAAAGCCTTGCAGATCATTCATTAATGCATGTCCAAGATGTTCAAACAGGAAGGCTCGTGAGTTCATCATTGCCATTCCAAACACATGAAGGGCCTGATTCACAAAGCCATTTGCATGTGTAAATTCAACCAACACTGCTTAATAAAAGCACAAATTTGGATCTATCTTTGCATACACTTAATTAGGATTGTTTCCAGGAGTAGTCTTGAATAACTGTAAAAAATAAATAAAAAAAAAGTCAATCTGCACCTAGGCGAGGGAATAAAGCTGGTGCTTATTTATTTTTTTATTTTTCAAAAATTGAGAACTGAGCCCTAAATACAAGAGGCAAATGCACATTACTGTTTTTGAAAGTTCTGCTCGCTCCCTTCTAACAGCATACATTTTAAACACTTACTGCCTATTATGGGAAACTATAAACCTTTAAGAGTGCTATCACCCACACTGTCCTGTACCTATTATTTTGTTAAATAAATCTGCTGGAGTGCCTCCGTTGGGTTACTGTGTATATGTGTTTTTTAATTCATTCAAAGGCACTAGTGTTGAAAGCAGATGGCCATTAGGCGATGGCCTGGTTCGCCTATATGTTTGGAATAGCACCTCTGGTTCAGTTTGAGAAGAATTATATGTTCACGTGGCGTTCCTAACGTTATTTTAATCACTAGCCATTAGTTTTAAATCTTTGGCTTAATACTTAATCGGATACCAAAATATACATAAAGGGGCTTTATTTGTGCGATTTAGAAGTTTGTTTCTGCGTTGGGGAGTTACAAAATTCGCTGTAGTTTGAAATGTTTTTCCTGACACAAAGGTGCATTATCTTCGGCTGAGGAAAATGAACCGAGCAGCACAATAGTTAATCCCACATGAACAGCTTGCGCTGATTTAAAGCCGCTGCATGCCCCTTATCCCTTTTCTCTTTTCATGAGCTGTCCTCTTTCTTTTTCGCTTCTTTTGTCATGCTTTTTCTTTCTCTCAATACATCAAATAGCAGCACGTCGCCACAGCTGTACTGTTGTTTCCGAATAGAGGAATGCTGATGGATTTCGTCTTTTTTTCTTTTGTGTTGGCAGTGATGGCGCAGGAAGAAGCGGGACCTACATCCTGATAGACATGGTTCTTAATAAAATGGCAAAAGGTGAGTTGTGGTACTCTTGAGTACCAACATGATGTTTGTGTATATATAATATATAGGAAAATAGTACCCTGCCGTACATTATAAGGATGTTGCAAGTCACAGAGGAGTTCCATGACCATATAGAGAAACGAGGCCGAAAGATGAGTTCCTATACATGTTCTTGCAACTCCGAGGTGACCTTCAATATCCTTCAAATGTTTGGCAGAGCCTATTTTGTTTCCTATAATTCATGGTCACAACATCGCCCTTCCTGCAAACAACTTAAATATTTGCTGTCTTTCTCTTTCATTATGAAAGAGGAAATATGCTTACGAGCATGAAGAATAAGAGTGGACTGTTATGTGAAATTAAACACATCAAAAAAAGCACTTACTAATTTGTTGGCAGGATCAGTCTAATGTATGCCATATTAAAAAGTGTTGATGCTCAGAATGTGCAGACAAAGGTAGAGATTCGTTTTTTTTTCTATAATGACCTTTAGTGTGCAAAAATAGACTTTTGCAATCAATAGCTCCTTTATGCTCTTCACTGTTTGTTTCAGAAAAAAAGACTATACGAATGAATGATTTCATTCACAAAAATGAGGTGCATATTTATTACCACTTTTTGTAAATGAAATGTTATCACATCTGGCTCATGGTTCTTTTGTGTGTGTGTGAGTGTTTGTGAAGTCATTGGTATGTGTGTTTCATGAACGGGCCTTTTTGCCCATGGTTACCGTTCTTCATCTCCTTGGTCTGAATAGATGTAATAACCGTCAACACCATTCATTATACAGTGACTAACTACTACATCATCCCATCATTGCATCTATCCGACCATTACATCGACCTGCTATCATTTAGATGAGGCAGATTTTATATTCTACCAGCACCCTTTGCAGTTGGTACATTAGTGCCAAATTGAGGCAATTACGACTCGATGTAATGATCATAACCCAAAGAAATGTTTAGGGTGATGCTGTAGTCAATATGAGTGAGCGAATTTCTAACCGCGCATGCGCAGCGAGTGAAGAAGGAAAAATTTCAGCTGCATGTACTAGCCAGAGTTTTCTCATTTCCTCCAAAATGCATGTGCTGATAGTCCTTCCCATTTTGGGTACCAGGATATCCATTGGCAGGTGAATCTTCGACAGAATCAGAATGTGTGTCTGGCAGACGAGGATTTTAGAGCCAGTCATGGGTTGGGTTGGAGATTGCCAAAATGGCACAAGGCACCTTGTTGCCTTATGTGCTAATGATGTAAAAATGCTGGTAAACTACTAATAATTGTGCAATTCGATAATATTAAGTAGTTTTAAAGAAATGCAGGGGTGTATGTGAATTTGCAAGCATTCAATCCATTCAAAGTAATGGTGTTGAGTCAAATGAGGTAGACATTCAGGACCCTCTTCTGAGCTGGCAAGTGATTGGATGTGAATATGCCAGTGTCGGAGTTTCTGCTTCCGGTTAGTATCTCCTCTCCAGTCACCAGTCATTCCTAGTTTACCAGCCTAGAGTGGGCAATTATATAATCGGCCCAGAATTACCATCTCCAATTCCTCACGTAATTCCAGACCTGTTTCTGCACACAT
This sequence comes from Calotriton arnoldi, assembly GCA_963921515.1. Classification (NCBI taxonomy): domain Eukaryota; kingdom Metazoa; phylum Chordata; class Amphibia; order Caudata; family Salamandridae; genus Calotriton; species Calotriton arnoldi. Next base: position 2,852,237 of record CAWUFW010000567.1, read on the forward strand.
ATGGTTTTAATGGTGCCTTGAAACACCTGGAAAAAAACCTTTTCACCAGGGAGACAACACCTACTTTAGGAAATATCTCATCTTGGTTTTCCAGCTTCATTCTATTTAATATATGCCTGTGGAGCCCTTTCCATAATACACCTCCCAGCCTCAACTACACCACCAGTATAGCTCTAGGCCTGGCACTTTCATGGATTTTTCTACCTCTACAGAGCTGCAAACAAAAATATTGTGATATGCCTCTCTCTTTTTTAACAGCATCAGACGCGGAGGGAAGTGAATTCCTCGGGTATATTCAGTGCCATCCATGCAGTATCCGAGACTATCTCTTCTTGATAGTTTAGAGACAAGTTATTAAGGGATGAGGTTCATGAATTTATTAATTAATTCTGAGGAAAATTAGCATTGTAGCTCATAGTGGTACGTTATTGGACTGCCAATTTCATTAATTGCCTCACTGCTTGGCATATATCTAACCCATATTTGTTTTACATTCTCAAATCACACATTTTTAGAGGGGATTCTGGGCCATTACAAGTTAGTCTGGGAGCACCTTAGGAATTTGAAATAACTGGGGAATGTGTAATTCTGGGTCTGATTTCCCCCATAAGTCTTAATTTTTACCCAAATTTTCATAGATTTTGCCTGCTTTCAGCAGCTGAAATCTCCATATAAAAATAAGCAGATCAGTAGAAACACCGCAGATCTCGAAAATTCCATTTGACCCCGTTATTGATGTGACCCGCCCATCAGAATTAAGAGGCCTATCGTAATTCGGGCCTTAATGCTTTAGTGACATCTTGGGGTAGAATATGCTTTACTCTTCCATTTTTGCTTCTATTGACCTAAAGGCACCAAGGTGAAAAATAGGAACCACAAATGTGTGCATCCAAACATTTTTTATTGTGGTATCCATTGCACAATGAGCTTCCTACCAGAGGTCCTTTTTCTAGGGATTTAGCCTAGTGTGAGAAGTGGGAAAGGATATGCAAAAGGTACTTTCAGTAGATGCCATATCTCCCACTTTGCCTCTTGCTTCGGTACCAACCATGATGGTGTACCATCAGATATATTCTGAGAATGTCCCATTATTGGGGACTATGTCCAACGTCCTTCTCCTGATGGTGCAAAATTGTAAAACAACCCCTTCTACATGGGAGAGCCTATCTAGCACTTTCTCAGAGCCTCTGCCCTGCCTGCTCTTATTTTTCTCAGATTTTCTGCACAAATTCCAACTGTCCAGTGACAGATGAGGCTTCTTAAAAAGTGCAGAATTTCACCCCTGCCCGATCTTCAGCTACTGCTGAGTGACACCACATTGCTGTGTAGGACTGGAGTCTGCATGGGGGTCATTCACCGACTAAAGGGCTGACCTCATTTGGGCTAAGATTCCTCGATGGTTGTCACCAGACTATGGTAAGACAACAAGCACAAATGATTGTCAAAAGTAACCCACCAACTGTTGCAGAAGTGAACATAAATCAGTTCATGCATGTTGTATGTAGAGAGAAGTGGATATTTCTGATCATGTATGGGAGACGATGAGAGGTGATAGAAGGACCTGAAAGATTTGGAGGGATTGGTTAACCAAGAGGAGGATGGAATGAGGGAGAGAGAGGATGAGGGATTAAAACAGAAGTGAAAGTACGATTAAGAAAAAAGAGGGAGACCTGGTGAGATTTGTACAGGAGGGCACACAGAAAATAAAATAATAAAGAAATGAGAGACTGGTGCCCACAAGGACCAGATTCCCAAAGTGCTTTGTGAGAGGAAGTTCTACAGTGACTCCAGTTACAAGCAATTCTAAGCCAAACTGAAAATCCATCTATTTTAACACCTCCCCTGGCCCCCATTATATATATATATATATATATATATATATATATATACTGTTTTATTGGAAGATACCCTTTTATTTAATTGTGATGCTCCCAAAAAACCTGACAATGTGAACACCATGTACTGATTGGGTAGGGAAGCATCATTCTAACCATAACCCAACCCCTTTATTCAAAGTAACCATATGAAATACTCTTAGAGCTATTAGGGGTCAGATTAACAAAGTTTTCACACTACGCACACACAACAAAAAAGTTGCTGCGTTGCCTGAAAGTGGGGAAGCAGAATGGCACCATATCCACTAAGATATGGCACTGTAGCTCTCCCCCCCTGCGCGAGTGTAATTTTCGCTGCCTTGTGCCAACGCACACCCTCTTGCGCCATATTGCAAGTGCGCATGTGTGATGTCACGCATAGATTTTGTACTGGACCGCAATCCTTCCACTATAAAATACTATGCTTAGACATAAGTTACTACTTTTCCCACTTTGTATGGGTGCTGTGCAGTACAGCACACATGCAAAGTTTGAAAGAAAACTTTTCTCCAACTTTAACACCTGCTTCAGGAAGGCATTCATTTGTGGTTCAAAACGCTCTCTACCTTATTTAGTAGGTAGGACTTTGCTTCAAAATCCATGGGTGGTTGTTTGGGAATGTTCATTCACTACCTATGTAACCACCCCTTGACTCAAAGTAGTGCAAAGTAGTGGAAAGCAGCACTTTGTGTTACTTTAAATCTACTTCCAAAGCAAATCAGATGTGCGCTGGAAAACAAATCCCATAACAACTCTTTGCGGCTGCTTGCATAATTTTTGTGACACAAACCTGACGTAAAGTGTTAGTAAATCTGCCCCCAGGAATTAAGGCTTGTTGTGCATGCTATGCAAAGTAATAATCATAAACCTAAATATCCGTTGATAATATTTTTTCAATTATGATTATGCACAGACTATATATGTATGTGTATGCATGTGGGCCAGATTCCCAAAGCGCTTTGTGAGAGGAAGTTCTACAGTGACTCCAGTTACAAGCAATTCTAAGCCAAACTGAAAATCCATCTATTTTAACACCTCCCCGGCCCCCATTTTATATATATATAAACTGTTTTACTGGAAGATACCCTGTAACTGGCATTTTTTTGGGTGGTAAATAAATGTGGTGTATTTGCTAGCATCAAGATTTTCAAGCTTTTAGGGAAGGGTTGACTTCGTATAAAGAACACTAACAAATTTCATTTGTTGATTCCATTGTAGCATGTAATGTCAAAGTTCATTTAAGTGTGGGCTTAGTGTTTGACAATACAAGAAGTCATGTGAAACTAGCCAAAGAAAGGCAGTCCGGTTTAGAGTGGTCACCCCCAGTTTGCCCTCAGCGCGCACCCTCCCCGCCCACCTCCCCTATCAATGGGAGAGTGCAATGTGAAATCCCCTGACCTGGCGCTTTGGCTGAAGTTTAAATGAAGAATCAAAGGGCAAAGCGGCCATGACAGCCCTGCTGAGGTGGACCATTCCCAGGCTGTCACACTGGGGGCGGCCGAAGGTTTTGTTCTGACGCGCATCGAGGCCCGGTCTGGGAGGCCCAGGCCTCCTTTGTCCGGCCTGAGAAGTTTGAGGCCCAGGTTGAGGTTGCAGTGTTCATCAACATGATCAAAGGCTGCGGAGCCCTGGACATGAAATCTTGCTTTCCATTTCCCATTTTCTTGGAGAATGGAGTCGTCCAGGCCAGAAGAATGCCCTTTGCAAAGCTTTTATGTGGAGTGCGAGCGCTAACGTGAGTCCTTCATTTCCACTCAGAAGATTGTAAGTGCACTTTCAATGTCGCCCAGCTGCAGGACTCACATCTCACAACATTTCTTTCAAGTAGGCTTTCAATGATGAAAGCCTTGAGTCTTAAGGAAAAAACTTAGAATAACTCAAGTCCGTGTTCCACTCCTTGCTTTTATGAAAGTAGAAATAATGCATGTTTTAGAGGAAAGCGAAAGAGGAAAGACTGAGTGTTGGCGGTGGTAATGTACAGTCAAGATAATGTATTGCATCGTTTTTTATAGTAGCAATTAAAGAGACATTTTAGCTCACGGTAGTTTGTGAATGCGGTAGGCGTATGCCATTTGTCCGACACACAGTTAAAAATGGCATTGGGTCATTTTAGTAAATAATGCAGTACCCGAATGGAGTGACAGGCCCTGGGTGGGAGTACTGCAGGTTAGATACTCAACAATATCTAGTGATGACATCACCGAAAAGTGTAGTTAACGTCATTCCATAAAATACTGTGCATTGACTTCATGTCAGGACATGTTCCTCGGCTCGTTAGTGTGATGTGGTTGCGCAGCATGAAACGCACGCAGCGGGCAGTTTTCCATTCAGGAATCTATATTGTACCCAGCCGTTACTGTCACCCCATTGAATCCCTGGATTCTAATTTATAAATTTCACAGAGGTGTGAAAAATCCTATTTCAAGGTAAAGAATATTTTCGCGGGGGTGGGGGGGTGCCTTCTCGGCTTATCCCCCCTCAAATAAGGTTATTAATGCATACACTTGAAATGCAACTTTCTCAGCTTGCTTGCCTCCAGTGCCTTATTACCAACCTCTTTACGAATAATCAACAGGGCAGCACAAAAAGTTCGGGATATGTCACAGAGCAAAACCCCCTTTCACTGGGTTAGCAGTGCAAAGTAGAAGGGAATTAGAACACACTCATTTCGGTTCTTGTGGGGTAAATAGGGGCAAATTCCTGAATTTAATTCTGGCCATTGGCTTTTATAGTTGACAGTGTTTATTTGTCACTTTTTTCTAGAGTTTACAATTGGAGGTCAATTATCGTGCTAATCGGACAAATACTAGATAGCAACAGACTTGATTACAGTTTATACTTAATTTTGATTTTCATCTAAGAAAACTGTGAACATGCTCATAAAACACAGTAACGCAACAAGAATTTGTATTTTGTCTTGAAGTGGCTCTATCTACCTCATATTTGTCATAAAACTATAGTTAATACATGTTTTACTTTTTTTAAATCGATACATTTTAATGAAATTATCAATCAGGAGTGTTAGATATGGCCTTTCAGTAAGGTGCAGGATACTATAATAAGAACACTTTGAGAATGAATAAATCTAGAGTTGCTAATGTCAGAGAAGAATAATTCACTAGTCCAGATCACGATCTGGAAGTTCTACATGAAGGAAACAGAATGATAATTGTCAAACAGTACAAGGTCGTTCAATCCAGAAGTGTCAGCAAAAAGGTCGTTTAGAGAATATTTATTCATAGAGAAAAGTGGTCAGTGTTAGAATCAAAATTATGTAATGGTCGGATTTTGTTTTATGAGGAACATTCCAAGGTAGTATTTGTAGTCACACAGAAAACTGATGGACTGTTGATTTTTTTAAGTGGTTCAAGGAACACTGAAGTTTACTTTGAACTCATGACACCTCAGGAGATATTTGTTCTAGCTCTCTTGTTGTCTAATGTGAATCTGATTGTATTTGTTAAATTTGGTTTCACCCATTTTTGCAAGCCTATAGTGACATTCAGTTTGGACAAAGACCACAGGAGTTTATTTTTAATTGGTTCTGGCATGAGATGTTGAGATTCAGTACAGATGCCAAAGCCGTTGATTAACTCTTAGGCCCAGATTCTCAAAGGTTTAGCGTCGAGTTAGTGTTACTTTTTCAACGCAAACCTGACTCTAAACCTGGTTTGGGATGGATCTACAAACCAATGCTAATTGGTGTTAGCGTTGGTTTGTATGTAAAAGTAACGCAAATCAGCTTGAAATGCTACTTTGTATTACTTTGCGTCAAGGGGGTGTTACTTGGGTGGTACATGAGCGTTCCCATGCAACCACCCATACTTTTTTACACAAAACCCTATTAACTAACATTGATAGAAAGGGTGTAGCACCAAAAATTTAATGCCACTGAAAAGCAGGCATTAAATGGAGAAATGTTTTCATTTCTCTGTGCTTTTCCGACTTTGCATGTCATCTGCACTGTACAGTACACATACAAAGTAGAACAGCTTTTAAACTTGTCTAGGCATAGTATTTTGTACAGGAAGGGTACACTTCCTGTACAAAACCTATTCTAGACTCATCCACACAGCCTAGGACAATGGCGCTAAGGTGTGTGTCTGGCGCACAGCAGTTGAAAATAGCGCCGGCGCTAGGGAGAGGGGAGGAGAGTGCATGATGGTACCCTGAGCTCTGTGTTTTTTACGTTTTTTATCTGCTTTTAACATTTGAGTGTTATATTGCTTTTAAAGTGAAGCGCTACTCACCTTCTCTTATTCTTGACCGGTCCTGCCTCTTCTCCCCCGTGCGCTCGCACTTGGTCTAGCGACCCTGAGGGTGTCTGCTGCTGCACAGCAGGGCTGATTGGCGGGGAGGAGCCAGGGGTCATGGGAGCATATAACGCACGCTGGAGCGGACGCGCGCAGTGGGTGCGCCGCTGGCGCGCCTAAGGCAAGCCCGTCTGCGCCCGTCCGTGCCCAAACGGGTCCAGGGGCCAGAACCCCTGGCCATTTATTGGCCTATACTAGTAATGAACTTAGATCACTCAATCATAGGCTGTGCCCCTTGAAACCCGAAACAGCAAGTGTACTTAGGAGAGAAGGACTCCTTATCCCACAGAGGGGAGAGATACCTAGTCCCAATCAGGCTAACACTTCGGGCCATTCAAGCTCTAGCGGCACTGATACCCTGAAACTTTCGGTCCTGAATACACGATCACTACAGAAACATGCTACCGAGATCCTTACGTTCCTACAAGATGAGGCACCAGACATCCTAGCCTTGACTGAAACCTGGCTAGATGATGATTCTGGCCCCACCTTACGGGCTGCACTTCCCGACAGCTATGACGCCTTCTGGCATAATAGGCCAGCGGGAAAAAGGGGAGGTGGGGTGGCGGTCCTGTTTAAAAGACATCTGACCATTGAAAAGGTGTCTGGAGATACCCTAGAAGGGGCAGATACCCTCACTTTCAAGGTCTGTAACCATTCATCTAGCATAACTATCACCATTGTATACCGCCCACCCAAATGCCCCCACACTTCATAGACCTTATGACCGAATGTGTCGCTAATCTTCGTTCACGTTTTCAACAACTCCTGGTGGTAGGAGATTTTAACTACCACTGGGACCTACAACCCAGAGAGGCACAGGCCCGTCAGTTGGAGGAGACGTTCACTAATCTTGGCCTCACTCAGTTAGTAACAACCCCCACGCATGAGCTTGGACATACCCTTGACCTGGTATGGTCCACCACCTCGCTCACGACACTAAAAGATATCATCCCATGTGCGTGGTCTGATCACTATTGTATTAACCTGATCCTTCCCCTTACTAAGCACAATGCCCGACCCCCGTCGGACTGGAAACATGTCCATAGCTGGTCAAAAATTGAGGCCCCAATATTGGCAAGCGCCCTTCGAGACTGCCCTCGTAAAAAGCCAGAAACAATGGATATTGATGGCTGGTCTGAAGTTATCTCCAGCCGGCTTCTCTCTGCCATCAATAAAATAGCCCCTGAAAGGAAAATAAAAACTGGTAATATAGGCAATGGCGCTCCATGGTTTACAGAAGAGCTCAGAGCACTGAAACGTTTACTTCGCCACCACGAACGACAGTGGCGCAAACACTATGAGCCTCTGGCCCTTGTAGAGTATAGAGCCAAAATTGCTTCCTATAAAAAGGCGCTCCTCCGTAGGAAGGCGGATTATTATGAAAATAGGATCCTAGTAGCAACTAATAAACAGAAAGAAACGTTTAAAATTCTGAAAGAACTCCGCCAAAAACAATCACTGACGTCTCCTTCTAATCAAGAACAATGCAATGAATTTTTATTATATTTTTCTAACAAAATTCGGGATATCCTGATTGAGATTGATAATTCCCCATTTAAGCAACATCCCGCTGTAGAGATGATCCCACTGGGAAAGCAAGCAGAAATGCTCTCTTCATTCCAAAACCTTGACACTGAAACTCTCCGACGCATTGCTACAAAAATTAAATCTGGCTCACCTGCCGACCCCTGTCCCCCTAGGATTTTTAATCTAGCTCTCCCTGAAATTGAGGAAGAAATCCTCGCTTTGTTGAACCTCTTCCTGGAGACTGGGAAGGTTCCGAGTTACTTTAAAGAAGCCAGGATTATCCCCCTGCTTAAAAAGATCGGCGCGGACCCATCCAATAAGAAACATTTTAGACCTATCTCCCAACTTCCATTTCTTCGCTAAAATTTTAGAGCAACATGTCCTGCAAAACCTAGTTAAGTTCACGAAGGATTACAACCTTCTGGAGGACAGGCAGGCTGGTTTCCGAGCTCACCATAGCACAGAATTGGTGATGTTATCAGTGCTTGATGACCTTAGGAGGACCACCGATAATAAAAAGCCTTGTGTCCTAGTCCTCCTTGACCTGTCGGCAGCATTCGACACGGTCAACCACGCTCTACTCTTAGAAAGATTAAGAACTTTGGGGATCGGGGTGCTGTTTTACAGTGGATCACCTCATTCTTGACGAACCGCTCCCAAAGAATTCAGATGGGTGACTGGGTCTCAGAGAGGGGCTCGCTCCCTGTGGAGTTCCACAGGGGTCAGCCCTATCACCCCTCCTATTTAACATATATCTTAGACCATTAATTACTGCCCTCTCGGCTATGGAGTGTCAAGTCTTCAATTATGCGGATGATACTCAAATCATTCTGCAAATTGAAAAGACCCCCAAGCATACTCCCGGGCGAAAGATGTTTTACGTTTCACGGTCAACTGGATGACTGCCAATTCCCTAAAGATCAACCCAGACAAAACTGAGGTTCTGGCTTTGACCGATGCTGACAACCCTTGCAATGCCCTCTACTGGCCCCAGGAACTGTGTGATGCTCCGGCCCCAGTCCCAGTGGTAAAAAGTCTGGGAATCAAAGTGGATGCTAAGCTTTCATTGGCTAACCAGGTTTCCACTGTGTTCGGAACCTGTGTGGGCCTACTCAGGCTACTTAGGAGACTTTCCCCTATCCTCTCCTTCTCGACCATGAGAACAGTCGTGACTGCCATGATCCTGTCTCGCCTCGACTACGGCAACTCGCTCTACATTGGACTGCCAGATTTTTTAGTAGGCAAATTGCAGATAGTCATGAATGACGCGGCAAGGCTAATCTTTAAAGTACCTAGGCATACGCGTGCATCCCCCCTCTTGCAAAGTCTTCATTGGCTGCCCATGAAACAGAGGGCCAAATTCAAGGGCCTCTGTATTGTTCACAAGGCTTTGCATGGACAGGCACCCATTTATATTAAACAACGCCTTGAGAAATATGCCCCATGTCGCTCGCTAAGGTCATCCACGATGGGCATCTTAGTTTGCACACGCTTCAACTATGTTACCAAGGGGGGCCGAGCCTTCTCCATTCTTCTACCCACCCTTTGGAACAAGTTGCCTAGCCAGCTCCGTGCAGAAAGCCACCTTCTTCCTTTCAGGAAAAAACTGAAAACCATTCTCTTCACTGAAGCCTGGGCCTAACTGTTTTCCACTTGCTCTGGACTGACGCCACTCTTCTGCAGCGCTTAGAGACCTTCTGGTATTAAGCGCTCTACAAATCCAAATTAACATAACGTATGGCGCTCTCCTGCTCTCTCTCCTTCACTCAATGCAGTGCAGCATCTCTGGGTGCTGCGCTGCGTTGCCTGACTCCTTTCAGAATCTGGGCCTTAGTCTTTATCAAATTAAAGCAAACACCATGTGAAGAATAAAAGTAAGTTGTTTAAAGGAAATCGTATATTCCAAGTACATTCAGTTATATCCTTTTCTTCGCAGCCAGAAAATTGCAGATTTGACTTTAGCCTGTACCGGGATGTTCTTCCAAGAATCTAAAGTGAATGCCATATGCTGGGTAATAATGATGTGCACTCAGAGCCATTCTATGTAGGTTGGGGTATTACTTCTATAGACCACTTTAAACACTGCTTTTTAAAAACAAAAATAATATTTTTCTAAAACATTAACTGACTCGCTTTATTTAAATAAGCAAAAGAGTCATGATTTTACAAATGTTCTTTGAGGAATACCTGCAGGTTTGGCACAGTTTTCCTTTTCACTGTGTTCATGTTCCACAGTTTTTTGTGTTTGGTTATTGTAATAATCAGAGAGGAGGTGGTATTTCTCTCCTTTGAATTACAAACAGTGGCCTATGTAAGGGCCTTTCAAGCTAATAAAACAGTATAATCTTGTGGGCCGAGAAGAACTGCATGATGTAGATACTCTTACGTATTTTCTCTACCATGTGTAAATAACAGACCCACTTGGTTTTGCAGCTTATCATAGGTCCACCCCATATTGCCTCACACCTTAAACTAGATACAGAGCAATTCATCTTGTTCTCTTAAACCACATACAACAGGAGTTCTTTGAATAGCTGTCTCCCTTTATTTCCTACTCTTTTTCACTAATAGTCTCCATCTTTCCATGACCCAGTACCTTTCTCATTCCACCAATCTATTTTACCTTGAATTTCTTTGCTACACAACACCTGTTCTGTAGCTCCTCCTCCCTTCTTCTCACCCCTTTACCGATTATTTACCCCTTCTTTCTTCTGCTCTTCTCTTATAAACACAATTGCCAATCGGTGCAATCTTGGTCCCCTTCTTTCTTATATTACCACCCCTCTCCCAATCTCGTTAGCACTATCAGCAACTCTTTTACGAAACAAGAATGACCGTTGTGTCTCCTCTCCTTGTATCTTCAGCCTATCTGTAGATGGGATGTTAAGTCAAATAGAGTGAACCCCTTTATCTGTTTTTTTAGCAATGAGGGAAGAGAGCTTTCCTTTATGTAGTTTGTACAAGCAGAGACAGCTCTTTCAAGAGAGAAGCAGGAGAAATGGCAAGGAACTGTAACAAGCCTTGATGTATTTTTAATTATGGTATAAGCATGCACTTATATCACCAGTTTATGAAAAAACGTAGAAAGATAGATACATTTATATTCCGAACTTAAGAAAACTCTATTTCCAGACAGGACATTTTCCTCATTATCACTACATCTTGGAAACCTTATTACATACACACTCCTACGCAAATATGATATCAATCAAATACTTGTAGGTACATTTTTTTCATTGAAACTTCTCGGCATTTAGTGTTTCTTAAAATTATCCTTGGCAGTCGTATTCACTATCATGCTGTACTGAAACACTGCATGTAGTTTTTAGGCTATAGTTTGATATTTTTTCAAGATCATTCTCTTGCATCATATGCTGCCAAGACAAAGACCCAGAGGCTGCACTCCAACACTGCAGTTTGTGTTGAAGCACATCAGTGTTTGCATTCAGCCCTGGATATTATTACCAACTAGTGTATCTCTTACTCTGGTATTCTCTCAGCAATACCATTGACAGGTAAAGTGCGTCTAGAAGTAATAATTGTGTTAAAATTATTTTAGTGATTTATCATATTTATTGATACATTTATTTGATTTAAATCTACATTATGTTTATTAGGTGTGTTCTCGCCGTGTTAATTTCGCTCGTTCTCGCTAAATGTGCTCTAGGGGTAGGATTTTTCCTCAACTTGCAACCGGCATTTAGCGCTATTTTCTTACCGCAAAATGATTCCTCACACCCCAGATTGATGCGAGGATGCTTTTTGTGCTAAGAAAAAGCACTAAATGCAGCAAAACGCAAATGGGACCGGGCGCTCATGCTCGCTAAATGTGCTCTTGCTGTAGGATTTTTCCCCCTACATTACTCTTAATTACGCAAGGAGGAGTAATTGCATAATATTGGTAATTCTGCATCAAAGAGTAACGTGGAACTATCAAAATTACTCTGATTAATCCAGCATAATCGAAATTCTGCCCAGGTTTTCCCTAAATGGCTTTGAAACCACCGACTTCTAAAACTCGGACCATGCCATTACCCCTGTATCCATCATCTAAACTTTAGTCCATGATATCATTCCTTCACCTTCCTTTAAAAATCAGATCATCCATATGCGTCTCACAGAGACCTTGACCAAGATTGCCACATACTGGTATTACACACCGGAGTGCTTACACCGCTTCGACCCCCGACGGAGCGCCCTGTGCTGGAGGGAGTGCGGGGAGGTGGGTACTCTAGAACACGTTCTCTGGAGCTGTACCTGTATACAACCATATTGGTCCCAAGTCCTTGACGAAATAGACCTACACTTCGAAACGCAGCTCCCGCGCTTCCCTACCTACATCCTCCTGGGCTTGCCCAACCCATTGACATACCCACTCAAATCCCGGAAGGGTCGGCTGATTGCGATTGCCTTAGGAGCGGCCACACAAAACATCCTGATGCACTGGCGCTCCACCCAACTCCCTACACACTCTAGCTGGCTCCAGAGACTTTGGCTGGTGTTGGGCATGGAGAAGCTCACTCTCACGCTGGCCGGTAGAGGGTCTGAATTCCCAGAGTTGTGGCGGCCCTTTTTGACTCTACTAGTGTCCGAGTTCCGAGAGCTGATGTGCCCTCGGTACCTCCGACTACTTCGCCTCCCAGACACACAGATTCCAAGTAGCGATTCCGTGAAAAGCCGTAAACGACGGCGCTAAACATTCGGCTGCTTCCCTTTATTTTTTGTTCAGGGTGGACGAAGGGTGGGTGGGGGTGTGGGGGGACAGGGAAGGGGGTAGTTGGGTTTTCTCCTTTTGTTTCCCTCCCTGGTTAATTGTTGTGGGCCCGCTCCACGCTTATTGCCCATGGTAATGATATGTACTGCGATCTCGTTGTCTCTTAGCACTGTCTCTAAGGAGCTGAGGGTCTTGTTTTTTACATCTGTTTGAAAAATCAATAAAAGATTTAAACCATAAATGTTGTTAATCTAGGCATCCATAACTAAATCCAGTTCTCCTATTATGGTAACATGCCCTCATAATCAACCCATGTTTTATCCTAATGTCTTCTACTGAAGACTTCATCATGGCTTTGTCCTTGCATTGTTTTACATGAGCAAGTTATTTTCTTGCAGGCCTTATCTATACAATTGCCCAATTGATTTTCCCAGCATTCTAATTTACATACCATTCCCTGCCTTTATGCGAGTACCTTGCAAACAGTCAGTCCATGCCGCTGTTAATCCACTTAAACCACGTCCATTACTACTTCCTTGCATATTTAATACAAATCCAGACTTTCAAACCAGGCTCTTCTTTCATCTCGACATCCTTCATTGTGTATTGGACACGCTGTTCCTGGCACTGTCTCTAAACACACATTCCACTTTATCATTCCTGTACCTATCTTTAACACCAGTTTCAGCCATCTTCCCACTGCCCTTTTCTAAACACAAGGCTTCCTACTTTTTCCTTTGTCATTGTTGTCCCTTTACACCGGATTTATCAACCAATCTGGTTAGCCCCAGTGACTACTATTTTACAGTTTCCTCGAAGTGCTACTGCTTTCCCTTCTCAGCTGGTATACTGTTTAAGTCATCCTTTCTTTTGCTGTTCTTTACTAATAACATTGCATCTGTGTTCACAGTGACCTCTTTTCACAGTCTAACATGCTCTTGTCTCGTCCTTTTTGCATGGCACATGAGTGTGGGGCATCATACTGCCTGCTTTGCCACCACCCCATTGGGTAGAACGAAAAGGCATCTCACAAAGATGCTTATGACCCTGGCTGCTAGTTGTGTGAGATTTGCTTTATCATCTAATCAGTATCTCAGCACACAGCACCACATCCACGCACTCAATCACTTGGCTTATTCGCTATGCTCGGAAAGTTTAAGAAAGCCAAACTATGTTGCCTGCCATTTCCAGCTCATCTGCTTCTTTCCATACCCTGCAGTGAAATCAGAAATTAAGCTTTAGCACTAAGTGCATTGACTTAGTGATGCCAATGAATGCATCTCATTTCCTTGGCTTTATGTAAGACACAGATGCCATTCATGCTTCTCTCCTCTGCTCATTCTTTTCTTCTGACCTGTAAGAAACTAAATCTCTTTTGTAGTCCATTTCTTGATGGCGCATCCACAGACACTAGTGTTATGTGCGTGATTGATGAAGTGTAGGCTTTAAAAAAAATGTACATGCCTATTTGTCAGTTGTTTCAAAATCGGTCAAAAATCTCTTTCTTTTAAGAACTATATATTCTGTAGAACTAATCCAAATTTTGCTGCCTGACAGGACTACTAGGGAAGCAAAGGCTTTTGAGGCCATAATTACAAGCACCCAGAATAAAACCATATAGCCATTATTGTGAACCCACTACTGTGATTAAGAACTTCATCTTGAAGTTCCACAACTCAGACCTTTTAGATCCACGACCAAACATATTTAATAGTTGTTTCTTTGTGCGTTAAAATATGAATTTGGCACTACTGAAGTACACTTTCCCAATTATGGTCCAGATTAGAGAAGATAGGGTCTTCAAAAGTAGGATATTTTGAACGTCTCATACCCTAAAAGTGCCTTACGTTAGGAGCCTTAACAATGATTTTGTAAATACTCCCCAAAAATATTAGTTTCTGTTAAAATTCTTAAAAGACAAAGAGGACAGGATGAGATTAGGAAATATCTGGGATCACTAATGTCAAAACCAGTTCTTACCTCTGAAAAGATGAAGTTTATGACTTTAGAGCAAATCCTGACCTTTTTGCAATAGTGGGATGAGCCGTGCCAGTTTGTCAATAGCATAACGGCTTCCATCTCCTATTACAAGAAGCTCACAAAATGTAATTCACATTGTTTGGTGGGGCTCAATTTTCTAAAAGCTCAGGCTTTTGGCAAGCATGTTGCTCCTAGTGTGTTTAGTCACCGAGGGCAGTATTTCTGAGTCGGGACATAGGTGTATATCTACCCCGACAACTAATTGATGCCCGTCGTACATTCTCAAAACAATAGTGGTTAGTTGCAGATCCTTAGGCAGATGCGTAATGCTCCAATTCAAGCATTTGTAACCTGTTCAGTTGGTGTCTGTGCTGACCTAAGCTGTCACTGTTCGTCCAGTGTTCTTTGTCTGTCCATCTGTTCTCAAATTAGCATATGTAAAGTTGCATTCCACTGGGAAATGTGACCTAATAAATGACATTTTCCTGATCTGATTTTATTTCACTCTGAGTTGTCAATTTACCGTTTTCTATTTCATGTATACTAGGGTCATATTGTCTTTCAAAATAGTACTGAACAATGTAAAGGCTCAGTATCCAGAATCTATATGCCCTTTGTACACACACATATACTGGATAATATCAAGACTGAGAATCCCGAATCTATAGGACTTTTGTCTTCACATACTACCACACTGATTCCTCAAGAGGCAGCATGTTAACTATGTCTTCTTTTTGTTTACAAATGCTCAATTGTCTTTCATTTTTGTTGTTGATGCCAAGATGTACCACAGGAAAAAAAACTTAACTGAATATCATAGCATAGTAAAGCTCAGAAGTATCTAACATGTAAAAAAGAAACACACAGAGAGCAGGTTTTAGGGTTCTACATTCCTCCCTGCATCCTTATGCCGATACAGAAAGGGCGTTCAATGTAAACAAAGCCGCGTGAAGGCATTCTTCTGTGAATTATAATGTGAATCATAAAAATTCATTTTACCGCCATGTTTGATTAGATCCACATCTATTCTGTTTCTCCTCATTAACAATTTGCAAATCCACTAGCCACATTTTCATCCGGCTGACACAAATGATTTTTATTTGCAATTCAATGTCCCTACCCTTTCTGATTTGTAATTGTGATTAAAAAACATGGGCACTTCCTGAAGATTTGTACTGTCGGACTAAAACTTTTTAAGGGAGCTAACCACATTTCAGCTCTGATTCTTGATTCAGGCACAAACAGGTGTTTATGCCCAAAGCACTCGACACACAGCTCTTTTTCTGCATGATTTTTCAGCAGATAAAACCAAACATTCTGAGTTTGCACACCCTAGAATGGAGGAAAACATAAGCTGTAACTGCATTATCCCCATTCCGAAGTGAGGTAGGTGAAATGATGCTGTAAGTTGTAACACTACACCCAGTAAATACTTATTAACACACACTTCTGCATCACGGTACAGCTTCAAAGAAGCCTGGCCTCTCGTCAGCTTTCCATTCCACCCATTGTAATCGTATTCTGTAAAGTTGCTAGATTATCCAAGACTGCTATGAGGTACTTTAGGTAATGGTCACTCATTCGAGAGAATTGCTATAAGATCAGCACTGATATCATTATGGACATCAAGAAAACAGGCTGCAAAGGATAGTTTAGAGACTGTATTCATTGTATATTATTGGGTACATAAAAACGGAGGTGACAAAAACCTTGTTGGAATTCTGGGATGAAATAATTTATTTTTTAAACATTGATTAGCTCAGCTTCCTTTAAAGCAATTATCTGAAAATTTATTTTTTTGCTTTGTGTCCCAAAACTGCATATGTAAGTGCCAGAAAACTTTGATGAAATTATGCTTTACATTTTCTCAGTACAACTGGATTTAGTGCACTATTCTCTCACTCCCTGCAATGTATGATTCAGGTTTTCAATTGTATATATCGGCCAATTTATCACCTGAATTGATATTTTTCCAAGATGGGCTTGCTTATGAAACATGCCAAAATGTGTAATACTCTAAGCTGCCATATATTTACATGTACGTTTTTATTTATGTTGCATCCGTTTGAAAAACAAATTCTAAGATATTCTAAACCTAAAAATAAATCCTAGATTGGCTTGGTAAACATAGTTCTTTATTTTATCGAATGTTTTAGCAGGCTATTATGGTTCTTAAAAAAAAGTGGTGGGGGTTCTTTTTGGCAGAGCATGCATCTGAAATGAATACCATAAGCTGGGTTTTTCATTTAATTGGGGACTTAAACAGAACTATGGGTGCTACATAGTGTGGCTTTCTAATTCAGTACCTATGTACGTATATGTGTCTGTATATGTGTTAGCGGGGAAGGCCGCAGAGCAATACTGACTTCATAGTGGCGTTGGGAGGGGTGGTGGGCGGGGGAGTCATGACTACTCCTCAAAGCTTCTCCCTTTGTCACTTTTATTTTACGATCTGAATGCAAAATTTGCAGCTGGCTGTCAGGATTGCTGAGGGATGAATGTAATAATTTTCAATTGGCCTGGCTCGCCTAAAGGGATCCCGGGAGCAGGAGATTGACAGATGCAGCATGGATTATCGTGTGCTCTGAACTCAGCCCAATTTGTGGTTTGTTGCAGGTGCTAAGGAGATTGATATTGCTGCTACGCTGGAGCACTTGAGGGACCAGAGACCAGGCATGGTCCAGACAAAGGTACTGTCAATATATCCGTTGGGATTTGAAATACATTAAAGGTCTTCCACTGTAGCTGTTTGCATACTTGTTGAGAAAAGGCCCTGACCCAATTTAACACAGGTCGCTCGGCGATTACTTCGCCTGGCTTACTACCAGCCATGGTTTATCGATGCCAAAGGCTTATCTAGGCCAGTGCCTTTTGTGTAATTTCCTCATCTTTTTGAATTAGTGCCCACAAAAGATCCTTTAGCTGTATACCCCCATAAAAACAAGGAAAGCCATAAGAAAAATTGTATTCTCTCAAACCGACCACTTCCCATTTAAACAGTGTTTGTGTTTACTTAAACGTAAATACACTCTGCTTTTCTTTAGGTATAACTTCTGCATTGTATTATTTCGTGGCGGCACTGTCCTACTCATAAAAAATTCATTTAGTTATTTGGTATAATTACAGGCAGTTATCGCATGTTTCACAAACCTATTGTTATAGAGCTCTAAAAATCGGCTTATGGTATAGTGAAAATCAAATGGTAGAGATTAAGACATTTGGTCCCTGATTTAGAGATGAATTATAAAGTATAGTCCTCCAAAAAAGCACTGTTGACCTAAGTGTAATTTCGGCAGCACTGAACTTGACTTCTGCACTGGATGAACTACCATCATCAGTCTGGGATGCCTGTGGAAGAGAATAATGGTCAGTTGTACAAAGCATTTTAATATCGCAAATGCTCCTTTTCAGCCTTTGTGACCATTAAAAGGCTATTTCCTATGTACTAATTCCATTTTAGGAGACACAAAGGTGCTCCTGACTCCTAAAATGGGATTCCAAAATGGATACCAAATCAGTAATATGGAAGGAGAGTATTGTAGGCGTATCTTCGAAGTTTGAAATCAGTAGCTCATGTGTCAGTGTTTTGCAACCAAAATTCTGTTATAAAACATTGAAACTTTACCAACACTTCACTGGAGGTGATAATCCGTTCACAAAACGGAAGGGGTCCCCTTAGGATTTCCTCCCCATGGTGAATGTAAAAAATCATTTGTTGATGAGTAGGTATTCGCCCTGGGGACCACTGCCAACTATAAACAAACTTAAAAACATATATTCTTTTAAAGGCACCTCTCTTTCCTTTAAGGATAGTGGGTTACAATTAAAAAAAAACTATTATTGAAAATCGATCACGGATATGGTGGCTTGCTTACTCTTGAGGCCACCATCCTGTGATTGTTGGCAATCCAATTGGGTCGCAATTTGTGACCGAAATAATGAATATTAATTAGGTAGGTCAGATTGAGACTCAATCTGATTCTGTTTTTTACTAACTGAACTATTGATACATAGATGGGTTGATAGAAATATTTACGGGTCCCAAAAACAGTGGTCACAAATTGCGACCAGAATTTTGAAACCAGTTAAAAGTACATCTGACCCATAGTTACCTCTTCATTTTGGAGGATTATCATTTACCACCCTACTGTAAATCAGGCCCTTGTCTACATGAAAAGTGAGGTGGGGTCTGAATGACAGCATGAAAACATGGTATAAAGAATCACCAAATACATTATTTGCATTATTTTGGGGAAAATTACGGAAAAGCAACAGCATAAGCGGATCACTTAAGAAAGTTCAGAATAGTGGCAATTGTTAATAGTCTAAGTATATTTCTTGCATGGCACATGTTAGGATCTTATTTATTTAGGTGTGTTTTCTGAGCCATATTTGAGGTATGATGTGTCCAAGAGAAGACTAACTTGATATTAGTGATCCCCTGACCTTCTCACAATTTGCTGAAAGATATGGGCATTGTGATCTGATTGTGCAAGATTATTCGTAGTGTAGGCTACGCATCTCTAATTAACTAAAACCATGAAAGGGGCATCATTTGAATGGTCCAAGAAATAGTAAAATCTCCATCAAAATGAAACAGTCAGCCATGACCGCAAAATTTAATGGAAGATTGATATTATTAAAATAGCTTTATTTGTGTCTGCAGTTGCCTGATGAATAAGAGAATTCAGTACTTATATTTAAAATGGATTTTATTAGTGGGATTTCGAGGCTGACCACAACTGTATGAATGAGAGTGCAAAGGGAAGTTATGGATATATTTGGAGAAAATGTGAGCTATAATGTAATTTTCAAATAGATGGTGATAAATACCAACGGTGATGTGACCAAACGGGAACTTTGAAGAGCGAGAAAAGTAGACAACAGTTGGCACTGACTGTTGCAGGACATTCACAGACTGTGAACATGCTAAAGACTGTCTAATACTATCATTCCTATATTCTCAACAGGCAGGATAAAACAGTATTTAGAGAGAGGCCCAGACAGAGGAAAAGTAATTGGTAATGCTTGTTGGACAGCTGCGTTAAAAAATGTCAATAGACCAAGTGACGTAAAGACTATGAGGCCCGACTCATCTTGAGCAGGCCAAGACTCCATTTTCAAAAAAATTTCAGAATCATCTACATGTCTGTCTTTTGACGCAGATGTTGTCTGTCCTTATTTTTCCAAGAACCTGTGAAAGAGTCAAGTCACTCAGACAACGACATTGATAAGACACCAGATAGGACATCATTCTGGAACAATGGAACATGTATTTTGTTATCTCAATTTCAAGATCAGACAAGAACAATAGCCAAACTGGTGTAGTCTGAATTGAAGTGTTTTTACCTTATATTTATAGGAATGCATCTTAGACTAGCATATTGAAGCACATTTATTTATTTATTTATTTTGGAGTTTTATATAGCGCTTACAAGACCCGAGGGGTATCAGAGCGCTTTACAGCATACATGTATAGAAACATAAACATTAGAATACAGTGACTAGCATCTAGAGTACTGGAGGTCACATAGATCGAGGTCATTGGCCAGATGCATAGAGATGACGCTTGAGGAGAAATTCTTTTAGTATTCTCTTGAAGTTCGTGAAGGAGGGATTAGTCCTGATGTGGGTAGGGAGAGAGTTCCAGATTTTTGGGGCATTCCCTGAGAAAGAGCGGGAGAGGGCTTTTTGTTTATGTCTTTTTGGGGGGATTAAGAGGAGCGAGTTGGAGCTTCTTAGTTTTCTTGATTGTCCAGCTCTTGTGAGTTTGGCTGCGAGGTAGTCCGGTTTGCCTGTGTGTAAGGCTTTATGGGTGAGACAGGCAGTTTTGAAGGCGCAGCGTGCATCGATGGGTAGCCATTTAGGGCCTGTAATGCAGGGGTGATGTGGTCGTATTTCTTGGTACCTGTGACCATTCTTGCTGCTGCGTTTAGGGTGGTTCTCATGGTGTTTTAGCTGTCCCAGTTAGTGTGGCATTTCCACAGTCAAGTCTGGACAGAACTAGAGATTGGGTTGCGATTTTTAGGTCATTGGGGGGTATGAAAGGTTTGATTTTGTTGAGGAGTTTTAGGTTGCAGAGGGCGCCTTTTGCTGTGGAGTTAATGTGGGAGCTCATGTTGAGACTTGTGTCAAGAGAAATCCCTAGTGATTTGGCTGAGTTTGCTGGAGTAAGTTTGCAGTTTAGAGAGTCAAGGTTGTTTATCCATTCTTGGATCTGAGGGGGTTGTTCGTGATTGGAGAAGACAAGGATTTCGTTTTTTTCTTGGTTGAGTTTGAGGTGGTTGAGTGTTAGCCAATTTTCTACTTTTGAAAGTGTGGAGTTGAGACGGAGGATGTCATTGAGGGAGGATATCTCGAGGTACAGCTGGGTGTCATCAGCATAGAGGTGGTAGGCGATGTTTGCTTGTTTTAGAATGGTAGTGAGCGGTTCCATGTAAATGTTGAAGAGTGTGGGGGAGAGGACTGAGCCTTGAGGGACACCTCGAGTTGAGGGGGAGGTGTCGGACATCGAGTTTTTGATTTTTATGAGTTGGGAGCGGTTGTGTAGAAATGAGGAGAACCATTTTAAGACATTGCCATCTGCTTCGACACGCTTTTGTAGGGCGTCTAAGAGTAGATTGTGATCTACCGTGTCAAAAGCAGCTGATAGGTCGAGGAGGACAAGTAGGCAGCATCTGTTAGAGTCAAGGGAGTTGTGAATGTCATCGGTAATGCTCAGTATAGCGGTTTCTGTGCTGCATCCCTTCCTGAACCTGGATTGGTGTGAGTCAAGTAGGTTGTTAGATTCCAGGTGTTGGTTCAGTTGGGTGAGAACACATTTCTCCAGGATTTTAGTTAGGAAAGGAAGTTGGTGATGGGCCTAAAGTTTTTGAGGTCATTCGGGTCAGCATCTGGTTTTTTTTAGAAGGGGGGTGTCTTGGCCTTCTTTGAGGCAGTCGGGCATCAGTCCGTTGTTTAGGGAGCTGTTGATAATCTTTGTCCATAGTGGGGTTAGGGTAAGGTTGAGGTTCTTAGCCAGGGAGGCGGGTAGAGGGTCTGCGTAGTGGCTGAAGGGTTTGGAGTTGGCAATCACTTTGGAAATGTCCTCTTCGGAGAGAGGTTTGAAGTCCTTCCAACGCTTGGGGGAAGATGGGGGACTAGGGTGAAGGCTTATTTTGGAGGTTGACAGAAGAGGGGTCTCGGCTTCGGGGAGCATGTTGTGAGCTGGGGTTGGGTTAGGTTTCGTTATGGGTGAGGATTTGCCGTGTTGGGATTGAGGGTGCTGGTCTAGGGAGAGCTCGATATTGGTGATTTTGTCATTGAAGAATTTGGCCAGGTTGTTACACTGAAGTTTGAGGCAGGGGGGTTTACTTTGGTGGGCTTGGAGGTCTGTTTCTGGATGATGTTGAAAAGTTCTTTGGGGCGGTTTTTGGCTTTGTCTAGTGCACTCCGGAAGAAGGAGGCTTTTTCCTTGATTATGTGTTTTTTGTAATTACTGCGTTCTTTTCTGAGCTGGAAGAGGTTGGTTGTGGATGGGTTTTCTCTCCAGAGTCTCTCAGCGGCTCTTACTTTTCTTCTTTCGGAGTTGAGGTCATTGTTGAACAAGGCTCGGGAGGGGATGTCTCTGACTCTTTTCAGTTTCAAGGGGGCTAGTTGGTCAAGAGCAGTTGTCATTGTCCTGTTGTGCAGTGTAGTGAGCTCAACCGTGTTGAGGTTGTCTGTGGAGGGTGGGAGAAGTGATGTTATGGTTTCTTCTAGGACAGGGAGGGGGATGTCATTGAGGTTTCTGCTCCTTTGATGGTTAATTTGTGTTTTGACTGGTGGAGCTGCGGTTTGATTGATGTTGAATATAATGATGTGGTGGTCTGACCAGTCGATTGGGAGAATGTTATTGATGGTTATTGTTTCGCTTTTGGCTATGATTGCATCTAGGGTAGAGCCCTT
Organism: Calotriton arnoldi; assembly: GCA_963921515.1. Classification (NCBI taxonomy): domain Eukaryota; kingdom Metazoa; phylum Chordata; class Amphibia; order Caudata; family Salamandridae; genus Calotriton; species Calotriton arnoldi. The sequence goes on from CAWUFW010000567.1 coordinate 2,874,574, forward strand.
GTTGTGGGTTTGACCCTTGCAGTGTTGGGTGAGCTCATTTGTGAGAAGGAGTTCATTTAGTGACTGTATAATAGTGTCCTTTTCGTTATTCCAGGGGAGGTACATTATAAGTTATGTCAGACATTCTAAGGTTATATCTGAAATTCCCAACGTAGATATTATATTGTATAAAAGGCCAGACACTTGACTACTTGTCAGGAGAGGTCTTTCACGCCAGATTATGGTGAAAGATACTGCCAGAGAAGATCTTGACTACCAGAGATGCTGCTGCATCACACTCTCTACTGAAGGCTGATATCGAGCCAAGTAAGGGAGGAGAAGGGCTGATGCTGTGTGTTTTTACCTTTCTCAGGAAACTCAGCCTCCCCGACATTTGACAACTACAGTGCTTTGCTGTAAGCAGGTATGAGGGTGCTGATTTTCCTTAAGAAACTCTAGATGCAAGTTATACTACTCCATGCTCTCCTAGAGTAGCGCTTAAAAGTAAGTCTTTGGGTGTTAGGCTTTTATATGACATTTTAACTGAAATGCTAATTTTATTCTTGTTGTTCGCAACATTCATGTGTGCCTTTATTATGATATTATGTGTGGTTATTTTAGATGTGCAAAGCCACATAATGATAACGAGACTGTTGAAATAAAAGGCTTCTTAGTTAAAGTGTATTTTTCTTAGTGCATGTTGTGTGCGTGTGGGTTTGAGCAGAATGAAATCAGTTTGTTTCCAATCACCACAGCATGTCTGGATCCCTGTTTAGGGCCTGTTGGTAACCCAAAAACATTGACTCTACATCAACCATGTATTGGGTGGGGTTCTGCAGGGCTACAATAACCTGTCTTTCACATTCAAGCTGTGATGCATTGAACTAAGTTCACTTGTCACCTGTGGGTGTGAAAACAAGCCGTGTAGAGCTAAGTCAAAGTCTTAATTTACGCAACACAAGTAAGGATGAGTGCATGTATGTATTGGCAGCCTGTCCTGTGCAAGTCAATAATGGGTTAGTTCTAGTTGTGTGGTTGGCACCAAAACCACATTGAACTACATAATAACAATACAGTTGGTGGTAGGTAGTGGACTGATTCTTTATTGAAGGTACATCCACGAACACATGAAAAATGTTTTTCCTTTATTAAGAATGCAGAATAAATATGAAAAAGGTAACTATAGAACCAAAAATACTGTAATAACAATGAAAATGTTGTGCACACAGTATTGTTGAACAGCTGTTTAACCAAACACAGGAAGTGTAATGCATTAGAGAAGGTGCTGTGTTTAGGAAAAGTATGTATTTAGTTCAATCGGAGCTCCTCTGTATCACCAATGAGATTTGACAGATGAGTACCTCTCCTTATACCTGATTGAATAAGTGAACCCACTTCTAGAAAATAATTCACAATCACAAAACTGAAAATGTATAGCTCAGTAAAGATAACACTTTTGTCTTCAATTAAATAAATTGTGTATCATGTTTTAATAAAAGGTAGCTCAAGAAGGCCTCCATGTTTTTGATTTGTGTTCTTTTACTTGAAATGGTAAACTAATATGGATTGGATTGTGAAAGTAGAGAATGCTGAAATTTAAACTCAGATTTTTCGTCAGCTGTAAATTCAACTTTTTGCTTTAAGGATCACAGTTGACTTCATTTTTTGAGATTCCAGGCTTGCAAGGGAGGAAACAATTTAAAACGATTGTCAAATCTGTAGAGCGGAGAGTAGCTGGAGGGAGTGAAATAATTGTAGAGCAAAAGTGCTACATGCTGCATTGGGAGCTGTTAGTGAACGCGTTGGCTTCCAAGGATCAAGCATTTTGTTTTGTGAAGAAGCAGATGTGTGAAACCTTCAAATGTGCCTCAGAAGGCTGGAAGCGTGCCACGAGCAGAAAGGCTACATGTTTTATCTCAGCTGTTGGATTTGGAGCTGAGAGAATGGAGGTGCAGTTTCTGCAATATTTAACATTTACTATTGCCCGAAAGCAAGTAGGGGGCGATGTTTTAGTGCACAGCGAAAATAGTAATGCAACAAACAAATGTGCTAACAAGGCTTCATTCGATTTAAGACTACTTATGAATGATACTACTCATATTCCATCATCGAGTAGGCAAACCATTAATAACCCTCGTAACTAAGCTTACCACAGTTCAGCACCATATTGGTCAACATTGCAAGTTAAATACCATCTTGGGTTTGGATAAAGCAGTCAAAATAATTATTTTTAACACGCTATGTTTCCCAGGTTGCCTTTCTTTCCATTTTATTTTTATTTTTCCTTTTTTAGCATTTTTATATAACTCGAACTCGACCCGGAGCACATACCATTGATGCCCTAACTTGCCATTGGCGCTATTCAAATGCATGAGATGTTTATAATTAAGGCATGCGCTCCTTAACAAGTGGTAGACATTATAGAATTGGTGGTGGAATATCCTCCTAGCTGTCAATCTAGACCAGTCGAGAAACCACTGCTGTTTAGGATTTCACCGACAGTCGACCATCAGGGTTTCTCACCACTGAGCAAAGTGAAGAAAAGCAACAGCTAGTGCAGCCCCAGCATGGACATAAGGAAGTGAGTGAGGATGACACTACTTAACAGGGCTCACATTTTATTTGTCCTCATTATGTGATGTCAGGTAATAGGAGGAGGAGATACTGCGGTTGGAGTTAATGGTTCTGGACAACATGATCCTCCTCATATCAGGCATCAGATGTTTTGGTGTCGGAATGGGGAATAATATGTCCAGGGTTGAATTACCAGGTCCAACACTGGAATCAGTTCCTGGTTCAGTGGCCTGTGTTTGCGCAGGTGAAAAATTTGAAAGCACATTGCATTTCACCATATGATTGCCTCACCCAAAATGGCATCTGTTGATTTGAACATCAATGATCTCTGAAACTCTTAGTGTTTTATGATGACCTTGCACATGCAGTGTTTCAGAAGGCTTCCTTTTCTGAAAGCTTATAATTGGTCAGCTGCTAGTATTTTTCCCAGTGTGCTTGCATTTATGGTCTCCAAATTGCTGTATCCTCCATGAACGAAATATTAGCTTGCAAGTTGTTCATAGACCAAGGGACAACTCTGTTGATTGCCACAAGCTGAATCCGCTTTAGAACCCTCCTCAGCTGGCAATCTCTTGTCCTTGGTCCTCTTCGCCTACTTCTTAATACAAAGGCGGATGACTATTTTTTCAGTTTTTCGAGTAGGCCATTTTAATCATCATTCAGAGCAATCAATGTCTGTTGAAAGACTGCTATATGAGATGTTGGACCTGAGCCTCATTGTAGCACTGCCACCTCTGGAGTCAGCTTGCCACCATCTTGCCCACTGCCTATTATTACATGATGCTGCAAATTGATCTATACCTCCATGCTACGTCTTCTCTGTAATTGCCTGGATTTGAGCTCCCAGCACTGTCATTCACCACGGACATTCTAAGGAGACCACGAAGTAGGGCAAAAATATATCACAGCATGTATTGCTATCCTGGGACTGCATCCTAAAAAGGTGCCTATGTGCAGACTACATTTGCACATATTTTACGTTACCTTAAACACATCCTTAAAAGTAATGTGAGGCACTGTACAAAGTGCATTAGGGTTAATGTCAATGTGGAATTGCCCTAATGCAAACATTTTTGCACAATTCCACATCAGTGCCAAGAGTCGGTGAAGGATTTATCTATGCCTACAAAGTTGGGTCTAAAAAAAATTCTTAGACAATTTGGCCAAAGTTATCCACGATTGCTCCAACTTTTAACTCGACCCAGCTAACCATCCCGGCCTGCTGATGCACCATGTTTCTTGGGGCAGGAAGCCCCGTCCATGGGGCAGCCATCTCAAGAAAGTGAAGAAAGCTACTAATGCAATCCCTCCCCACACAGGTAAGATGCGCAGGGAGGGAAAAGCTGGCAGGGTGCAGGGGGTAAGCGAAGCAGGAAAATCCAGGCAGGCTGTGGACAGTTAAGGAGGAGGGCAAGCTGCAGCATTCATGGAAGAGTGCATAAAGTGGTGGTAGGACGGTGCTGTGGGTGGGGAATGAAAGAAGGGATAGGGAACTATTGGCAATACTCAGCAGTGCCCCCAATGCCTTCTGCTGCAGCAGCAACAGTTTCCTGCTGCTAAAAAGTGTAGATGAAGGTGATCTTTATTTACACATTTGTGAAGTCCAAACTTTGCAAAGCTTGAGAACTTTATATGTAATTTACGCTGAAAAGAGTCACAGGCCACATGAGAAAATTACAACACGTCAGGATGACTTCCATGACATGCAAGAGCAGGAAAGGTGCACATAAGACTTTTTCATATGATCACCTTAAAGTGCATCTATTAAAAGGATTCCATAATGGAATTCAGAAAATGAACCTCCAAAACCCTTTAAATCAACCAAACTGAGCTGGCGAGACATGTGTGTTAATTTCTCATATGGGGTTGTATTAGGCCTGGCTGGAATTTCAAATATGCCAGTGTAATTGGAGTCATTTTGGTAATTCTGTGTTACTCTTTGATGCGGAATTACCGATAATTATGAGATCATTCCTCCTTGCATAAATACGAGTAATTTTGGGGTAAAAAATCTTAACGTGAGAGCACAGGGAGTGAGTGCAAGCGGCCACTTGCGCTCACTATTTGTGTTCTGCTGCATTTAGCACTGTTTCATAGTCCAAAATGCATCCTCTCGTCCATTTTGGTTGTGAGGGTTCATTTTGCGCTAAGAAGATAGCGATAGATGGCTGAAGTAAGTTTGGGGAAAATCCTTCGCCAAGAACACTTTTAGCGTATGTGTGCAGCTATGTGCTTGCTATTCGTGTTCTGGTGTACTTAGTGCTATTTCATTGCACAAAATGCATCCTCGTGTCCATTTTTGACACGAGGGGGCATTTTTGCGCTAAGATATAGCGCTAAATGCAGAAGTACTCTTCTCTCATAATTCAAGCGTAATCTCAAAGAATTTTTAGGTAATTACGCGTGATTACGTGACACTGAATTACGCGAGTTACTCCCACCCCTAGCTTCTATTAGTTCTAGCTGTGAAGACAATGCCTGTTGGTCAGCCTCTCTCTCCAGCTGACACAGTGCATCCAGTTGACGAGTGGCATTGATATGAGACACTATAAGCTTTTCTCCTGTGAAGAAAAACATTGGCAAAAGACAGCTCATCTCTTTGTAATTCTGTGCACATTTATTATTTTTGCTTCGATGGCTGTGAGCAAAGACTGTGCTTTCCAGTAGAATGCAAATAAGAAGCCGTGGGCGTCAGACTAATGTAAGGGCATCCATTAAATGTAAAATTATAAATGGAAGTTACAGATTATACGCGAGATAAAACAAAATAGATAGCACATTATTTTGCCAGTCTTTTTCCTCCACCCAGTTAACACCGATCAGATTTACAAATATGCCCTTAAATTCGTTATTTATAGAAACGTGGGTTAATTAAAACGTCAGTGCTGCCATATGGTGCAGGAAGAAAATATGAAACATATGAAGTTTTGGTTAACCGAGTATCACATCACAGGCTTTAGCAATTTTCACCCGAGTATACGGAATGTCTGGTAATGTTTATTGACAGGAAACGTTCATTTCACTTTTATCTAGGTTTCATGTGCGTGTGCCAACCTAGGTTTGAATTACTTTAGGGTAATATATTGGTACTTTAAACAGAATCATGAAAAGTAAAGTAAAAAAATGGATGTTTCTGGGTAATTCGATGTAGTCTCGAACCCTTAACTTCACTGGATGGCACTGAATCCTATCATGTATAGCAAGAGATAGAGGCACCTTTGGTGATCTCGATTATGACCCAAAAAAATTCCAGCGTTAAATCTCTTCTAGGTTGAAAAGCCTTGCATACTTTCGCCATATAGTGGTTGGGTCCGGAAGTGTTTGTAGTGGTATTTGTTTTAATTTTGGGCGTCAAATTGGTGAAAACGTATGACTCACTATGACATTAACCATAAGGCCCAAACACCTCGGTAGGTGAACTTCATCATAGAGTCTTTTTTTTCCACAATTTGGTTTGGAGGTGTACTAGTTGAGCTCTGGAGATGACTGATTTTTCGTTGACAAAGTCAATAGTGACTTTGAAGTTCCAGTCACCGGGCCTTACTGGATCCATGGATTAGGTTTTTGTGAAACTAGCTTTGCCTGGTTGGGAGAACGTGTATAGGGAGGAATATTACCTTGGAGCCTCCTCTGCGCCAATATAGATTATGAGCATGCTCTATGAATTCTGCCCCATCTGTAACCAAAAATTCTCCATAAACAGACCACCTGTTGAGTTGCTAAGCATATATTGGGCAAAATGAGTTACCACCGCTGTATATGGTGCAGGCGTCTGGGGCTATTCTTATTCCCAGCCCTTACAGCTGGATGAGAATGCCTTTTTAAGATTTCTCTTGGCTGTCCCATGCAGTTCTTCTACCTACATATGTCATTCAGAGTTAGGGCTACCTTATATAATGTACCTAATAAAAATCCAACCAGTCCTTCTGTGGCATAGGATTTGGACCTCCACGAAAACTACCTTTAACAGGGATAACGTAAGAGACTGTGCTAAGCTCCATCAGGCCTTTAACATCCCATGGTTGAAATATATAAAGGATTTCATGAATGACCTAGGGCTCCCAGAATATTACGAAGATCCGGGTTCTATAGTTTCTGTTATGAGAAAAGATCTCAAAAGAGATTGTATGACTCTCTTGGAGACAAACAGATTTTCTGCAGAAATATTAAGGCCAACCGTACAGTCCAGTCAAATGATACTGACAACTTACAGCATCCAGCCCTACCTTAAAAACACTGAAGGCTTGCAGGATAGATTTGTCCTCACCCGTTTTAGGTTTGGTATCTTTCATCGACTAATAAGTTTCCCTGTAACCAATGATTGGTTAAAATCGCTTAGTAAATGCCCATGCGATGAAATATCACAGCAAACAACAATACATGTAGTCCTCTTCTGTAAATGTTATGGGGCACAAAGAAAGAAGTGGATCTTCCCAATTTGAAAGCTGCTTGGTTCTAGACAATGCCATCCTGCATTTTTATTTCTGCAATTTTTAGATAATTAATATTTTACGAGGTCTGTAGCATCCTTTTTAAAGAATATAATTAGATGTAGGAAAACTAGTATATAATGAAATCTTGTTGTTTTTAATTATGTTCCTACTTGGGTGCAGCAAAAGATTTTAACGTTGTATAGATAACTATATAATTAATAAGTTTATTATATGAGCTTTCTGGATTTGAAAAATATTGATGATTTGATTGTATTTGCTTTTATGAATCACTTGTAAGAAATCGAATAAAGCTTATTGAATTGAATTGAGTATGTATGTTATTCCTCCAAGTGGCAGGATTGTGGTGTATCCTCCTCTCCTACTCTTTCAAACCAAAGACTTTAATTCACAGAGAAAAAATTATCCTGGAACACTGTGCAAAACTGGATATGGCAAAGTTGGTGTTGGAAATGCTAAAAAAACAGACCCCATCTAAGGAAGACATGGGTTTCTTTAACCCGTTGACCGCGGCGCAAATTCTGCCGCGGTGCAGGTGATTTATTGAGTGGGCGTGTTTAGAACGGCCCCCGGCCGTCCTCCGCACATGCCCACTGTGACGTCGGACGGCCGGGGGGCGTCCCGAGCACTGAAGCGGTTAAGGAAAAAGGCATTTCAAAGGAGGCATGGGAAAACACCAAGGGGATTCTGACCCCAAGATTTTTTTACCAGAAGTCCTTGAGGGAAAGAATTGGGCCTGGGCAAAATGTAAATTACGTCAGTGTAATTTGCATAATTTTGAGAAATATGCAATTGCACTCTTACACAAAATACATAAAAGGATGTCATTACGCCACTTCGCACAATTATGTGCCATTTGTGGTAAATATTTACAATGAATGGAGCAATTTGCGGTCAAATTGTACAGTGAATGGTGCAATTCGTAGTAAGAATTTATTGCGAATGCACAGCACAACAGAACGCTAGCGGCTGTTGTTTGCGGTGCTGTTCTAATCCATGCTTCCTCCAAAAATTCATAGAAGCATTAATTTCAAGCTAGAATATAGTGTGCAATGACAGATTTGGATTTCGTGTAATTACATATCATTTCAAATAATTTTACAAAGGCATATTGCACAAATTTCGCTCAACCCAAGAAAGAATCGGACTCTCAAAAGGAGCAGTGTTACACTTTAAGACTCTAGGGGCCATATTATCAAGAACGGCGATAACATTATCGCCGCTTTAGCGGCAGGAAACTGCCGCTAAAGTGGCGATAAGGGGCTTGATAATATGCCCTATAGAATTCCAATAGAAGCCCAGGTTCTGGTGTGAAGGACATCAAACCTGGGCTTCTATTGGAATTCTATAGGGCATATTATCAAGCCCTTATCACCGCTTTAGCTGCAGTTTCCTGCCGCTAAAGCGGCGATAATGTTATCGCCGTTCTTGATAATATGGACCTAAATCTACAATGCCACCAATAATAGAGATCAAGACGTTTAGTAAAGAAACAAAAGCAGAGGCCGACAAAGAGAAACCATTGACATTTAACAAACGTCAAACCGAGGAAGTTTATAAACCACAACCTTCAACCCCCAAACAGAAGGTTCACTGTAAGGAGTCATCCAAACCACAAGACCCGATATCTGAGAGTAATCAAGGTCATAAGGATAGGGATAGATTTACATTAGATTTAGATTATGATTTATAGAGTGCTTTAACACCCACAGCTCTCTTCGCAGTGGGTTAGCCATGAGCAAACAAACAGCAGATGGAAAAAAAGGTTTAAGAAAACAGCAAGTTTTAACAGCTTCCCTAAAATCAAGTAATTGAAATTTGTTGATCTTCTGCGGAAGATAATTTCAAAGACAAGGTGCTTTGTTTGAAAAAACAGTGCCACTAGAGTAGCTTTGACAGAACGGGGGACAATTAAAGAGATAGAGGCAATAGAGTGAATATGCCTTGTAGGGATTTATCTACAAAGTCTTTGTAAAATCATAGGAGACACATTTCCAAACAAGGAGAAATGATCGATACAGATTGAATATCACTGGGTTGTGGGTGGGGAGCTAGTTTAGCTCATGCAAGACGGGTGAAGCACAGTAACATCAGGGAGCACCAATCACCAGTCTGACAGCTTGATTTTGTATTGCCTGGAGTTTATTAAGAAGGGACTTTTTACCTCCAGAAGCAGACTATTAACCATAGTCCAGGCATGCTCCAGTAATGGCTGAAATGCAGTCTTTTACAATCCAAAGGAAAGAACAGTAGTAAGTTATGAAGGTATCTTAGGAGGAAGGAATAAGATGATACTACTGTTGAAACTTGACAGTCCATCTGCAGCAAGGCATTAAATTGACTTCACGACTTTTGACATTTGTTGTCCAAAGTCTGGGTGCCAGAAGGAGAGTTGACTATGTGGCTGATTTTCACCAACCATGATTTTCGTTTTACTGGTGTTCAGCTTAAGCCAGTGGACACTCATCCAGCTATAAAGCAATTTAATTATTGGTATTGTTGGTGTTGTCTTGAGGATTGTTACTGAGTCTCAGCAGTAGGTGAGTGTTGTTGGCGTATGTATATATTTCAACACCGAAGGACCTATAAATATTCAAAAGATACTGAAATTAGACTGAACCTTGTGGTACAAAACAGGAGGACATGGCAGACGAGGAACAAAATTGTGCTAGCAACGCCGGTTGTGACCTATTTCATAAAAATGACATAAACAATAAAATATGGTGTCTTGAATTGTTTTATAAGAAGTTGATGATCCATAGTGTGAAATGCCACTGACAAGTCTAAAAGATAAGAGTGTTACTGTGACCCTTGTCCGTTTCTAGGAGCAAATGATCCACAACAACCAGTAAGGTTTATTCTGAGCTACAGTTTGGGTGAAAACCCATTTATGAGTCATCTAAGATGGAATTTGCCTCACAGTATTGAAAATATATTTACCAACATGTTTGCTACTGTTGTAAGAAGTGTAATAGGTTTGTAAATAGAAGTTAACAAAGACTCAAGATCTATTTTCTTCAGGGGTGAATTAATAATGCCCCTCTTACAGTCCTCCAGGACCATACCAGTAGGGAGAGAGGAATGAAACTATCAGAAAGCAGGAGCAAGAAATTCTTTCAGAGAAGAAAGAAATTTACCTGGCATGAGGTCAAACGGGTACCCAGATCACAACGTTGTAAAAACTGTAGGGATACATTTGGGTACAGTAATGAAAAGGAAGACCACACAGAGAAAGAAGACTCAACAACAAACTCACAGTTGGCTCTGAGACTGATGTATTGATAATAGAAAACCTCTACGACAACTTCATCGACCATCCACCAGGCGCCACAGACGGCCCCCCGCCCCCCAGAAACACCAGCCAGCCCACCATCTCCAACTGGACACCGATCACGGCCGAAGACACCGCCTCGACCATAAAAAGCATTCACTCGGGGGCCCCCACCGACCCCTGCCCCCCTCACATCTACCACAGAGCCGCGGCCGCCATCGCACCCGAACTACACCGCACCATCAACATCACCTTCAAAAGAGGCACCTTCCCAGATGACTGGAAGCGCGCAGAAGTCAGACCCCTGCTCAAGAAGCCCACAGCTGACCCCACCGACCTCAAGAACTATCGGCCCATCTCGCTCCTCCCCTTCGCAGCCAAAGTTGCAGAGAAAACAGTCAACAGGAAACTGACACGATTCATTGAAGAGAACGCCGTCCTCGACCCATCCCAATCCGGATTCCGAAGCAACCACAGCACAGAGACCGCCCTACTCGCCGCCACAGACTACATCCGCACCCTCCTGGACCAAGGCCACTCCGCAGCCCTCATCCTACTCGACCTATCAGCGGCCTTCGACACCGTCTCCCATCGCACACTAGTCGTCAGACTACACGACGCAGGCATACAAGGAACAGCCCTGGACTGGATCCGATCATTCCTCACCGGAAGAAGCCAAAGGATCAGACTCCCACCCTTCCTCTCCGACACCATGAAAATCACCTGCGGAGTCCCACAGGGTTCATCACTGAGCCCCACCCTCTTCAACATTTACATGGCCCCCCTCGCAGCCATTGTCCGACAACACGGCCTCAACATCATATCCTATGCCGACGACACCCAGCTCATCCTCTCCCTCACCAAAGATCCCACCACTGCCAAACTCAACTTCCAGAAAGGGAATGCAAGACGTCGCAGTCTGGATGACCAACAGCTGCCTGAAGCTCAACGCCGAGAAGACAGAAGTCCTCGTCCTCGGTACCACCCCTTCTGCATGGGACAGCACCTGGTGGCCGACCGCCCTCGGAAGCCCACCTACCCCTCAGACCACGCCAAGAACCTCGGCATCGTACTCGACTCATCATTCTCCATGAACTGACAGGTCAACGCCGTCACCTCCAGCTGCTTCAACACCCTCCGCATCCTCCGCAAGACCTTCAAGTGGATCCCCCCTGAGTCAAGGAAGACAGTCACCCACGCACTCATCACCAGCAGACTGGACTATGGAAACGCACTCTACGCCGGCATCAACAAGTCCCTACTCCGCAAACTCCAGACAGTACAGAACACCGCCGCCAGACTCGTCCTCGGCATCCCCCGACACGAACACATCAGCCAACACCTACGAAGTCTCCACTGGCTCCCCGTTGAGAAAAGAGTCACTTTCAAAATCCTCACTCACGCCTACAAATGCCTACACAACAACAGACCCAAATACCTCAACGACAGAATCAACTTCCACGTACCCAAAAGAAACCTCCGATCTTCCAACCTCGCACTGGCCGAAACCCCGCGCATCGCCAGAGCAGGCGGAAGATCCTTCTCTCACATTGCAGCCAAGACCTGGAACAAGCTACCGGCAGACATCAGACGCGCCCCCTCCCTGAACACCTTCAGGAAGACCCTCAAGACCTGGCTCTTCTGCTAAACAGATCTGCGGACCCCCCCCCCCACTCAGCGCCTTGAGACCCTCACGGGTGAGTAGCGCGCTTACAATTCCCTGATTGATTGATTGATTGATTGAGAAAACAAATATCCTCAATTTTATGCATAAAATTATTAGTCCATTGATCACAAAAATCATGTAAATGAACAGTGTTCTTTGCAGTATTATCCTGAATAGAAATCTAGTTTATGATTTGAAAGGCTGTTCATTTTGATTGTTGCATGCTTTACAAAGTCGATCAGTAAAGTCGGCACTTTGAGCCCGTGTGATAGCAGCTTTGCAGTCATAAAGAGAGTTTTCTTAAATTATTTTCAGTTTTGGATCATAATCCTATTTCCAGAGATGTTGAGCTCCTTTGTAATTTTTATTTAAACCTAAAAATGTATCATTAAAGCAAGGGGGAGCTTTGGTGGAGGATTTAATCCATTTAGGCTTTTCTGGTTCTACTGACTTGACCAATGTAGAAATCATGAAATGATAAAAAGTGTATTTATCAGAAACATTAGAGCAACCCTCATTCGATTCTACATCACGAGGGGAAAGAGAGGCAAAAATGTATTTGAAGAAATTTTATTCCAGTTGTGCATCCTCACCACATGTTTTCCAGAAGCTGAGGATGTTGTTACTCCCTTACACTTTGGGCTTTAAATGTTTAGAGCAACCCTCATTCGATTCTACATCATGAGGGGAAAGAGAGGCAAAAATGTATTTGAAGAGATTTTATTCCAGTTGTGCATCCTCACCACATGTTTTCCAGATGCTGAGGATGTTGTTACTCCCTTACACTTTGGGCTTTAAATGTTTACGTAGGTCATACCAAGGAGCATCAAATAGACAATTAACTTTTTGTGGGTCCACCGGACAAAAGAAAGAGGAGGGTGTGCATAAAAGGACCTTTTTGAGGTGGTTAATCCTCTGCATTAAGATCTGATATGCACTGGCCAAGAAGCATTATCAGGAAGGTCTGAGAGCCTCTACCACTGCTTTGGCACATTGAGTGCCTGTCCTTGACATCTATCAGGCTGTGACATGGGCATCAGAGCTTACGTTCACAAAGTACTGCTGCCTTGACAGCTAGGTCCGACAGAAAGAACATTTCACCCGCTCAGTTTTGAAAGACTTTTTGGGTAGAGCCCAATCCACAGACCCTCCACCTTTGGGAGGTACTGCTTTGGTATCTGTTCTAAGGTGAGTAATCTGTGGTTAGAGGTATTCTTCAGAAGATCAAATTACTTTCGGGAATGCTGCTTCTGGTGTATACTCTGACCACAGGCAGCTCATTGCACTTCCACTTCCCCATTCTGAGGAGTAGGTCTGTTTTTGACATCTAAAAAGTTAGTCCTCAGCACACTGTAACCAATAATTGATCATGCTGTTTGTCTGAGGGTGTGAAAAGGGAAAATACTAGAAATGGACATCAGCATGCAAAGGTGGTGCTTAGATGCAGTTCTTCTCCATCGCATCAGGGTCAAGGTCGATATGGAGCCAAAGCAGAACGGCACAACACCACTTTGCGGCACACAGGAATACTGCTGCAAAATTCTCTGGTCCAATCTTGCACTTGGGGGAAATTCTTAGGTCAGCAATCTAGAATTAGATAGAGTTTCCACCAGAAAGAATGTTGTCATAGGTAAGTAACTTGTTGTTTCTTCTCCATCAATGAATTTTTGTTTGAAAACCAGTCCAAGTTGTATGGGGAAACCATTGATTTAGCAATGCGTTTGCATTGATCTCAAAAGAGGTCTATTGTCTTAAACAATCAATCTTCAATTCATTTTTAATATATTTTCACTATGAACATGCAAGTTTTCATACCAAGTTGTTCATAGTATCTATGATTTTCATATATGTAATGTGTTAGATTTTTATGAAGAAAAATATTACCAGGATGAAATAACAATTTTCCTAATATCTTTCCTTGCTTTATAGGAACAGTTTGAGTTTGCTTTGACGGCAGTTGCAGAAGAAGTGAATGCAATTCTCAAAGCCCTTCCTCAATGAGCGTTCTATTCTCCACGAAGCTCCTCAAGGAATTGTCCAGATTTTCTTAATCTGTCAGTCTCTGTGAATTTTGTTGGAATCTGTGCCCCAACCTTAACTGTATATCATCTATTGTAACCTCATAGAAATAGCATTCGTAGTGGCTCTGTAGCCCAGTACAGTTACCCAGTCGAAACGTGCTTGTGTTCTTTAAAAGAAACAAAATTTGCATTGAAACGCCAATGTAAAGGAATGAGCAGGATATCTGCTTACTTTAGGACCTTAGAGAACTGACTTTTCTCAAATCCCACATTGATGTTTTTGATTCCAAATCAGTATGAACTAACAGCACAAATTGCATATCTTCAGCAAACCCCACAAGTGTTCTTTTACATTTTGTAATTTTTTGAACAGCTAATAAGTGGTTTTGAGGGAAGGATTAGGACTGTTTTTACAGAATAAGCATGAAAGAGATGTTTCCCTTTCTTTCCTTTGTCACAAAGAGAAAACACCTCTTCAAGTCCAGCTTGTGAACAGTGCCCACTGTGCACTACATGCAATTCAGCTTTGCGTAAGTAGGTGGCCCATGAAAGGAACAAAACATGATATAGAAGTAAATAGCCTTGCAAGGTTAGCACAACTGGTACAAGTGACCCTCACTTCTGAAGATTTTTCAGCTTATTTTCAAGTGGCCCAAATATAGAGATGGAAATTAGCCCCATTTTTTCAAACGTGTTTTTCATACCTTGAGTGTAGCTTTCTGAATGGACAGCTGTTGTTTAAAATAATGAAGCACAATGTTTCATCCATCTGCTCCTGTCTATCTTGTGATGCCCTGCACCGTACTTTCAATACAGAACATGATATTCACATTAAAACTATCAGAATTACTGCAGAGTAAAGAATCCCTGTATTGTCTATAACCAGTTCTGTGTTTGTGGGAATAATGGATGAGTACAAAGTCTGGATAAAGTAATGTTTTTCATGACAGTTCTAATGGTCAAAATGTATGTTAAATACTCAGTTGTTAATTGAGTTATTACATCAAAGTAATTGCAAAATATAATTTTATGTCTGAATACAGTAATACTTGCAATTTTTAATAGAGTTCCTGTAATTTCTCAACGAAATAAGCACATTGGAAACACAGTGTACCATAGTGTCTCTCTTTAAAAAGAAATACTTGGAGTTATCATTTTTTCTGTTATTGTGCCAATCGATCCATCTAGATTTAAGATTGTGAATCAATAGTGTTATTAGTTTTGTTCTTACTTCTCTGCTTGAACTTGATTGAAATCAACAAATATTGAAGTGCCCATTCACTCTTTGTGAAATGTTTCATGGTCATTTTAAATGGATCCTGGTATGAGTGGTATATTCAGAATCAGCTAGAAAATTTCAGCTCTTTTTTTGATGTTCATAATAGAAATTTCATTAAAAAAATCTGCAACATAGTTGGACAGTTGTCTCACTCAACATGTTCGTGCTTACAATTCATTCATCTGGTTATTCATGTCTGTATCACATTTTACAGTTGTCCTGTATTAAGGACAATTAAGGTTTATATTTACATACCTAAAACACACAATCAATCAGCAATGGTTCATTTCATTCCGTGAATGGATCCCGTTCTGTCAAATGTAAGATAAACAAAGGATTATGTTTTTTATATAACATAGAAATCATTGTAAGAGGCATCTAACATGGTGTGGGTCTATACATTAATATCGTAGCCAAAATATTGAGGCCAAAAATATAAACAGGTCAGTATTCATCGGTTTTCTATACCTAACTCCACATCTATGTACCATCATGACATCTATATTGTCAAGGTATGTAGATGTGGAGTTAAGAATAGTAAATCTTTGCTTAACTATATAGAGCTACCTTTCAATATTTGTGTCCTCGATATTTTGGCTATGATAGTATATATATCACAATATTCCTGTACTCGATTTTCCAGACTACAACCATCTAACACCATCATGGTTCATTCCTATTTATGGTAAAATATATTTTGAGGTTGAAAGATGGATTTTCCTCCATTCCCTTTTCTCCTAATGGACATAAATGACAAAAGCTGACTCAGTCAGTGACTAGGACCGCATTGGTGACTCATTAACAGTGCTTCTTTTTTGTTAAATGTCATCATATTGATTCTAGTCCATTTGTTTATCATGAAACAGAAGACAGCCTGTGATGGATGAGAATATTGTAGGCTTCAATTATTGTCCATCCTAATAGTTCAGTATTATGTTCTTAGTCTCAGTCCACCACATCACATTCTGTGATGAGAATATAAATGGACCCATCGTGAAGGTCTATGGGACATACTCAAAGTCCTCTACACAACTCTCAGTTTTGAATTTTCTTGGTTAAAGCGTTTCTGCTGTAGGGTAAAATCCTAGTGCATTGTATATGTTTTGGATGAACATACATAATCAATTAACCTAGAGTTAGCACATATCTGTAGCCTTTTCATTCTATGTTTTTTGGGGTGATTCTTTCACTGGACTTTTTACCATAATGTTGCATATGAAGTCATATTTACTATATCTGCCAAAATTCCAGTTTCAAAATATGCTGAGGCGTACCATGGTAAAGTGGCATTTACACTTTAAAATATATTAATTATTTGCTCTTGCAACCCTTCTACCACCAAAATTAAATGACCACCACTCTATTTCACTGAGTCACAATTAAATACCCATAGCATAAATGGCAATCCTCTGCTTCGCTGTTGCAGTATGAGTAAGATAAGGTAGATTGCACTAGTACTGGTGGAATTCAGCACCAAGGTTCTAGAAGACATAGATCTTATTGTTGCCAATGCAGTTTTGAACCAAAGTTTGCACCAATATGTGGACTATGTGGATCAAATATATAATTTTACACAGTTGTGAATATTGTATTTACACTTGTCAGGTAGTGCAAATGCTGGTTAAAAATTGAGCAATTAAATCTTTTAACTCAGAACACTAGTGCAAAATAACACTGGCACTTGCAATGTATGTAATTGAGCTGTTGGTCTTAATTTTAACATTGACTCACATTTTAATATAAGCTTTTCCTTATGTTACATGATATTGGTGCCCAAAGGTTTTCAGTGGCCAGGAGCAAGCATCGAACATCATATTGTTCTTTACATCTCTTCTTTCATTGGAGTTTTATGTGCTGAAGAAAAGGACTTGTTGCATTGTGCAACTCTTAATGATGAGGTGACTGTCAATCCGGTGACGAGCCTCTTGCTACTAGCAAGCTGTGATTTACATTGATCTCCATGTATTCCTAGAGGAGTCAAAGGTTTTGAAAATGTTTACAAAATATTAGCCTTAGGTCTATGCTATTGCCATACTGCAAGTTCTAATGATGTTTGATATGTCCTCCTCTTCAGAATATTTAATCGTCAGACAATGTAGTACATTAGGTTGCATATGTTTCCAAGTTACCAGTTATTGAATTGCGATTGTGGGGAATGAGTGTATAATTAATTTCTGGTCAAATGACTCTTCAAGAAACATGTAGGAAACTACAAATGTAGATACTTTCAATGCAAGATTATTTTAATGGGTGAAGAAAACCCCTTCTGAGAAGTACCAGAAAGCACAGTGCTCCCAATGCTTCTTAAGCCAATAACAGATCTCTCTTCTTGAGATGTTTCTTTGGCTTTGTCGGCGTGGTCACAGGTTTTCAAATATGAACCACTCAGTAGCTTGCAAAATCATGTTACACCCATCCCTATAGCTCTCTGAAAGAGCTGTCACCCAAATGTTTTCCCTACATGGATAATCAAGATCACTTGAGTCAATTAATGTGTTGTGTGAATTTACAATTAGAATTAGGATGAAAACGTTCATGTATTGGACAGCTTGTACCTTGAGAATTTGCTGGCACCTGTATGCTTGCTTTCAAGGAATATTAGGGTGCACGTTATGTCTTAAAATAATGGAGCACTACTATTATTATGAGTTATGGTCTATATTTTGAGTGAAATACTGCAATCATTTCAGGAAATTGTAATGAGTGCTTTCAATTCATTCTCTGTAGTGCTAGTAAAATCTGTGTAAGATCTTTTAAACATGTAAAAATGACTAGAAATACAAGTAAGGCCATATTAAACATAAATGGATTAGAGTCAAATTTGGAGGTTTCTGAGGAAAAAAAGGAGAGGGAACGGACAATGCATGAAAGATAATTAAGGTTAGAGATTAATGGCAGAGAGCTGTAAGAAAGATATTTATTAGCAAGTAATTAAATCATATAAATGCCCACCAGTTACATAATTAAAATATATAGCTTTCAATAACATAGGACCTATAAAATGTTCTATAAAATACTCCTTGCAGTAAAAAAAAAACCCTCACAAAACAAAGAATCGGCTAATACTGGCAACTCATAATTGTTTCAATGAGTACATTTATCATCTTATACTTTGCTCAGATGTTCTCTCTAAAAAGGAATTCTTGCTTCCTCAGTTATAATAATGAGATGTTGGGATGTCTGCAGTAGCTGACATGTAAACCATTCCATGTCTAATTACAATTTATTGTTAATGAATGACCTATTTTTCAGGTTCTGTTTCCATATGTATTTAAGCAAACTGCATTGGGGAATTTGATTTGCATGAGAACATCTCCCGAACTATGGTGAGCCTGTGGTCATTGGTCAATATTACAGTGTTTCCTCTGACAAATATGTCTTCTGTTTGAAATTATGATGCCTCTAATTCTCCTTAACTGTCAATCAATTGAGAAAATTACAAGGATTTCTACCGCTCACTACAGAGGGTTGATTAGAAAATGCATCATATTTCAGTGCATTATCTAGTCAGAAGTGGGAGGATTTTGAAAACAGTCAAAGGAGAAATGACACATTTGCACATGCACAAGAAGCACAAAATATTTAGGAACAGTTTAAACATTGCCTGTAAAATGTTCCATATCATGGATGAGTACTGAAAGTATTCCGAACTAACCAGCCTACTATTTGTCATGATGGCCTTTATTGCTGCAATTTCATACAAAAGAAGTTTCAGAACATAACGCATTCCAGTGTTAACCATATCTCATGGGTCAGTGGACTGTTGCATCCACTGCAGAGATCCAGCTTGACCCCCATGGTCAGAGGTTTATGTCTCAGCGGATCCACTCAGTCTTTAATCCTTCAGAGATTTCCATGCATTTTGTTCATATAGATCCCCAAACCTTCCAATGGAATGACAGCAATATTTTGATTCTTGAACAAGCAGAACATTAATAAAAATTCATGTTTCATAATCTCCAGAAGAGAACTATTTCATTACAACCTATATTGTAGGAAACCAATCACAGTTTATGTGCATTATATTTAAAATTTTAGTTGTAGCTAAAGATTCAGTAAAGCGGTGTGGGAATCAACAGTTCAATATAGAATGTGTAAATTAGCGTGTTTTGTGAATTTGAAGAAATAGCTAAAAGTTGTTCACTGGAGCCAAAACCGCTGTTCAAAGTGTATTCAAATGTCAGCATTATAAAAACCCTTTTTTCAGTGGATCATCTTATCTATAGAAACGTTGTCACTTTATATAATAATATTTTATTTTCCTTAGGAATCCAGAGAACTATACCAGCAGCAACTTACTTATTTGAATATGTTTTTTGCATACTGTATTTGAAATCTTCCCATCACATTCCTTAAAAAGATTTCAGATTTTATATGTACATAGCAAGGAAATAGATCATATAAAGTATTTTGTTCTACCTCTGTACAAATTTCACTTGTGAATAAAGTCATGTTGTGTGTTGAGTATTATGAATATTGCAAAGTATTTCAGTTTCTTGAATCTCTGTGTTCATGCTTCTTTTCTGAGATAAATAATTCAAACGAGGAACTGATGAGGGAAGGAAGTCCTACAGAGAGAAAGTATAAGAATATTCCAAAATCAGCCATGCAGAATATGATCATGTTGCAAGTCCAATACTGGCTACAGTACTGATTTTACCACAAAACCTTTGCCCTAAAACCTTTGCTACAAAATTGCTGCTGTTTCTTTTTGATATTTGTCACAATTGCTCCTTATATTTTTGGGAGGAATCCCAGAATCTATCTTCTAAGTAGCCCCTCACATATCTATGCAGGTCAAATGTAGTCCTTCACTCCCAACCCAATACAAATTTGTTTCAGAATTAGGGGTTTCTAGGTTATATGATAGAGATTGTCAAATAATACTAGAAAAAGATAGTGTTAGGAACCTCTTAAAGTATAATGGCTGAATGTAGCTCAAGAAAGAAATATTTTGTGATATCCTCAAATAAAATCTGAAACAGCCATGCAAATTCTGCACACAGTTATTTTATATCTGAATGGTAATTGCTGCAACACAAGCCAAAAGACATTCTGGAATTCACATTTGGATTTACACCTCAGAGGAATGACGTTTGCAATCCCACTCTGGTCTTCTTAGCCAAATGTCACTCCAGCAAAATTGCAGTTGCCACAGTTTAGCAGGAACCATGGTTGAGGATGGGGGGCAGAGAACAACTGCATGGTGGTGAAAATTGCTTCCAGAATGTGGAGGGAATCATAAAGGCGGTGAAGGAAGAAAGTCAGTCTGAGAGATGAAAACAGCTGGACTGGAAAGCAGAGATCACTGGGAAGATGACAACTTAAAATTAAAAAGGATAACACACATAAAGGATGAAGGAAGGTGGAGGAATAGATAACATGCAAAATAGGATGCTGTGAGGATGGGATGGAATAGGCGACTGTGAAATCAGGATGAATGGAATGTGGAAAAGAACATTCAGAAGGGCTGTATATGTGGAAAGACAAAGTTATACTAAAAGTCCAGTGTACAAAGGGACCTGTAACTCATTGCAAGAAATACACAAAACACAAGACCTTATCTTTTCACCCGAAAGATCATCTGTAGAACAAACAAACATACCTATTAGATGCAGTATAAGGTTTCAAGGTAATCTAAACACTTTGGTCTAGTATGAATCCCAAAAAGGGAGAATCTGGAATTACTGTGAAGAATTCCTTTTTTTCCATGGCTCTATAACTCAGACATTTACCATCTGCACTAAGCAGGTGGTAAAGGTTTGCAGGAACCCTGTCCGCGGTGGGGAAGAGTGAAGAATGAGGAGAGTGTAGGGGAAAGGAAATTATGTTGTCTGGGAGATGGGGATATTATATGTACCTCCTTTGTCTTGGTACAGGGTCAGATGTCCTGGCATAGGGATCAGACTGCATTGCAGGCATTGCCGAAGGTGATTTTGCCAGTCAAAACATTTGGCTGGTAAAGTCGAACCTAGTGTTCCCAAACCAGGAATATCCTGGTGTGGGAACACCACCCATCTCATAACTGTGCAAAATGGAATTCCCCATAGAAATCCCACCCTGAACAACTAGAAATTGGGACCCGAGTAGTGTAAATCTCCCAGAGTATAAAAAGCAAATAATTCTCCAAAAGGATTGTGATGTATGATACCCAATGTGTGTATAAGGACAATGTGGGCCGCAACACTGATTTGCACCTTCCACAATGGTATACATTAAGAATAAGGCTCCCTGTTTTCCTTTTTTACTGATTTTTACAGATAAATACAGACAGAAAACATTCATTTTCTTGTCTGTATTTATTTTTAAATGTGGATAAATACGGAAATTGGGTTGCTTTTTGAGTAATTATAAACACTGTCTTCCATGACTGCCAGGCCAATAGATGTGTTGGTTGATAGAAAAGGGGGTTAAAAAAGAAAGAATTTTTAGTAAAGGTGCTTTAAAAGCAGTAGATATGCACAAGGTTGATACTAAAATTTGCATATTTTCATGTAAGTGCACTGATTTATCTTCTGCGGGTCTTCACAGCGCTGAAACCTGGCAGACATTCAAGTATGAGTGCATATTTATCGGTTAAATAAATGTGGAAATTTACTAATTTCAGCTTAATTTTTCCACAAAACCCAAAGTAAATATGGATAAATACAGACGGAAATGGCAAAAAAATAAATACCATAAAACCGGGAGCCCTAATTAAGAACACTGCCTAACATGTCAGTTTAACTTGGGGACAGTATTATGCAACTGAATACCTTTTGAATGCAATCGGTTAGATGATGTTGAAAAAGATGCCTGTGCTTTTTAAATATGGAGACAGTTTGTTACTGTCATTTGCAAACACACGGCTGGTTCTAAAAGAATTCTAGTTAAAGAATTCTATATGTTCAAGTGCGTTTTTTTGCAGAATGCTGGGAAGTGATCCCGGAAAGCTAATATTGGTTATAAACTAGCACAGTACCCTATGAATTAGGGTTGGGTGTAACTTGCATAATTCGGTGTAGTGTAATCACACAGCATTATCCAAGAATTACGTGAGATTATGCGAGTACAGTAATTCTGCGTTTAGGGCTCTTTCTTAGTGCAAAAATGGGTGCGAGGATTCATTTTGTGCTAAGAAATAACGCTGTATGTAGCAGAACACTATTATCGAGTGTGAGCGGCCGCATTCTTATTGTTATCAAAAGCAGAAAGGGTTATTATTCTTCAGTATAAAGAGGGTGTCTTTTCCTCTTCTGCTTTGAACCCTTAGGCCCTTGAGCTTATTTCCCTCCATCTGTTTTCTTCTTTAAAAAAAAAAAATAGAGACAGTGTTTGAAGAGGGGATGTGTGATGAGGTTTCTGTGACTCCCTTGTTGGAGGCACATATAGAGTTTTTTCTTGTAGTATCCTGAATCTGTTTCCTTTGTATATAGAAAATAAATAAACAAGATTGTTTTTATATCCAGTTGCTTTCTTCATTATTTTTTCTGAAGTGAATGGGATTGCTGTAATGGGTGGTTCTCTTGACCACGACAAAAAGCATGCACAGCAGGCTTTAACTGCAAGGGGATAGGGAGAAGGATGTGACCTAAGACCTCCCCATGGGCTCCGCCCTCAGGACCACAATGCATACTGTAATCCATTCTCTGTAGGCCCTGGGGCCAAGGCATTTGTTAGAGCATGGCCAACAGACTTACTCTGCTCCTAGAGCTCCCTTAGCATAGACACTGACTGTGTGCAGTAGACTTTGGAGGCATGGGAACCTTGCAAAGGGAGTCATCAGTGACCAGCCCATATGCTTATAGTCTTTTAGGCAGGGCCTGATATTCTGCCCTTCCTGCTGCAGTGGCAGATTGGATGAAGGGGCTGAATGAAGTCCCAGACTTTGCCAAACACCCACAGATATAGCCACGGTTCCCTTCAGGCTCTAGTGCAGGCCAACTAGATGTAGGACGTAGCCAAAGGCCACACCCTGAGACAAGACTCCTTAGCCACACCTATTTGACTCTTATAATAGAGCAACGCGCACACACCATTATTGACGGATGTGCCCTGATGGTTCTGGGAGTAGGTAAAGTGGGCACTGAGGTTGTCATGAACTGGCACCCAGATACCGCTAGGAATGACCCAAAACAATGATAAAAGGGCAAGTTCAGAGGCCTCCATTTCACTAGGGCCTATTCTGCCTGTCAGTCTGGGGCAACGTGATTGATGAACTAACATTGGATTGACAGATTTGACATTTGTTGAGGGACTACTCACTTTCTTCTTGCTGTTGGTTGTGGGTTCTCGCAGTTCTGCTCCTGTCCCTCCATCATCAGTCCAGAGATAGTAATGTCAGTGAGGTTAGCTAGGATTATGCCTTCTCCATGATTCTGGACTTCTAGAATGTCATTGGAGCTCTTTAATGGCAGTAGTGCATTTGTTTGAACTTGTAGACTCCCCGCTGGGAGTGGATTATTGTTTCCTCTTGGTCATCTTTTCTGTGGGAACTTTTATAGTTTCCACCCCAATGATCCAATTTGGAACAATAACAACTTCCAAAAAGGCTGCTGAAGAACAACATCAAGGCAAGGCACTCTATACTGAGCTGGAAAGTGTGTGTTAATGTGTGCACTAGAAACAATTCATTTTCACAGCCTGTTATGTGGTAACCAGAACCCAGGAAGCATAAATAATAGCTGAGACTGTAATCCTCAAGATTTCTTTAACAAACGTCACCCATATAGGCACTTTTTTAATCGAAGGGGGTGAATTCTATAGAAATCATAGGTGATCTTGGTGTTCTTAATTCTTGCACATTGCTCTAGTTGTTCCTTGTGTAATACTTCTGTGGTACCGTATCCCAATATGTTGATGCTGACAGCAAACCAAGTTCATATGATATTCAACTCTTATTCACCATAAAATGCGTAATAACGCCTCATTATTGTTAACCCCCATAGGGCTTAGGTGTCTGGAAAAGTAGTTCATTCGATAACAATATTTCATGGTTACCCACATGTTGAATTTCAGATGATTAAATTAATGGTGAGATTTAAACGTTTGTGATAAAGGTATGAAAATGTTTTCCATCTAGAAGTCACCAGCAAGCAATATTTGATCGGAGTTGAGGACAAGATTGTAGAGTGGCAAATTTGTTGAAAAGGGTTTGGTGGGACTGTCTGTGTGATCGAATGTGAAGGTGTTGTAGATGTGTTGGAGGATATCTGTATGCACACACTATATTTTAAACTTTGTGCTCAGTTTAAGGGCAGATCTTGAAGTATTGATCCTATCTTGGTGTATAACGACTACCACTGCATCTCTGCCTGTATGTCTTTTGCATTGGATGAGGGTTTAGTTGTGCAGTACCCTGTGCTTTAAAGCTGGAGTAGATAAATCCTTAACCCAGGCCACTGTGGTGACTAGGAAGTCAATGTTGTTCCTGGTTTGTATATGTTATATTCATGCTTGGTGTTGATAAATCAATAGTGTAGCACTGAGGGGTCGATTCCGATTCGGGCCGGAAAAAGCATTGACCGACTCGGATCCGGAAAAAATACCGACCGACACGTACCCGTGGCGCACGACACGCCAAGTACGATGCAAAGCGCGAAAAATCCGACCGACCACGTACCGAAACAAAGTCGACCGACCGAGCCGCACGGAAAGCAGCAATCCGGCCGGAAAAACACGCAAATCCAACCGACCGACACGCACCCGGAACAAATCCGACCGAAACGCTACACGCGAACTCCAAACCGCAAAGTACGATGCAAGGCGCGATAACCACGAGCGAGTCGGACGGAGGCCAAGCCGTACGACCGACACGCATACAAAACCGAGCCGAGCAACACAATACACCGCGACCGACGCGTACGCAGCATAGAAAACTGCACAAACACAGCGTGAACGAAGCGGAGAACACCGTACGAGACCAATGCAGGGTCCAACTCGGTCACAAGAACGTTTCCAACATACACAAACAGCACAAAGGAAAAATCACCCAAAAAGGCCAAACAAGCAATTACCAAGCCAATAAATACTGGGGGGTGGGGACAGAGAACAAAGACACACCCACAACTCCACCTATATAAAGGACACAAATCACTACCATGAGCCTTTGCAAATGCCATTCCACTGCCAGCACCCAAGAGAAAGCAACCACACACCCACAGCTCATCCCTCACACAAGCCACACACCATCAGCACACCAACAAATACCTACCTCACATACACCCAGCAAAACACACACTCACACACCCTCACCTGCACACCAACACACACATCACCCACCATCACCACCCATCACCATGCCCCCCAAGAAGAATCCCAAGTTCCTAGATAGTGAATTGGAAGTCATGGTAGACGTGATCCTCAGGGTGGAGCCACAGCTGTTTGGCACACTGGTCCAACAGACCCCCATGTCGCAGAAAACCAAGATGTGGGAGAGGATCATCAACAGGGTGAACGCACAATCACCATGTCGGCGCACAAAGACGGACATCCAGAACAGGTGGTATAGACGTGCACAGGAGGGTGCGGGACATGCTGAAGAAAGACTACACCAACAGCCAACACACCGGCAGTGGCACTCCTGCCAAGCCAATATACCTCAGGCCCTGGGAGGAGAAGGTGCGGGCCATCCTTCCGCCAGTGAGCGTATATGGACTAGAGAGGACATCCCAGAGCCTGGTGAGTACACAACAAATGTACACAATATACTGCCACAAAACACACACACATCACTGTCAAGGGGAGAGTCAAACCATGCACTCATAGCAATTACACAGCAACCAGAACAGAATCATCCCAAAATGTGTATGTCAGTCAGATAAACACAACACATGCCATCAAAAAAGTCACATCCAACTGTGCCATCACATGTACAAACAACTACAACTACAGCTAGGCAGTGGCACAAATAGAACTAACAAACACATCCAGACATGTAGCCACCACAACAACACCAACACACAGTGAAGAACACTCAAAGAAGGAATTCTGTGTATGCTGGCCAAGTCAGTGTAGCCAATAGCATCATGGGAGTCGCAGTCACACATATTGCCCCCCACAACTGTCCCATCAACACCACCATGAACCATGCGCACATCACAGGGAGTGGAGAAGGACCCACAAGATGGCTGACACTGGCTACTGCTGTGGGGAGCACAAGGCCCTGCTGGCAACTGTGCACCAACAAACAGCAGGTCACCACTGACTGACATCCTGAGAGACAACTCCCACTGCCTGCAATGCAAGCACGTTCCATGGTGGGATATCTGGCTAGCTGGGTGGGAAGGAGGACTTGCAGCACTGACCATAGTCACAAGCACCTCCCCTCACACACACCCCAACACAAACTCCACAGAACCCACTTGGTAGAATGCAATGCCCCCATCCTAACACAAGATCCCACAAAGAACCACCACCCTGGGTTATGTTGTGTGAAGCACAGGGACACTCTTGGGACTTTTAGCCAAACAACTGCCAGGACAACACTCCCAGCCATCCTGTCAGCACAGCCAGCCCACCCCACAGGGAAGCAGAGTCAAAAGGAAGGAAGCATGGGCATGCTGGGAAGGGGGTGGAGGCAATAGCATGATGGGAGTCGTAGTCACTGACATTGGTCACCCCCACAACTGTCCCATCAACACCACCCTGAACCATGCTCACATCACAGGGAGTGGAGAAGGACTCACAAGATGGCTGACACTGGCTACTGCTGTGGGGAGCACAAGGCCCTGCTGGCAACTGTGCACCAACAAACAGCAGGACACCACTGACTGACATCCTGAGAGACAACTTCCACTCCCTGCAATGCAAGCACGTTCCATGGTGGGATATCTGGCTGGCTGGGTGGGAAGGGGGACTACAGCACTGACTATAGTCACAAGCACCTCCCCTCACACCCCCAACACAAACTCCACAGTACCCACCTGGTAGAATGCAATGCCCTCCATCCTAACACAAGATCCCACAAAGAACCACCACCCTGGGTTATGTTGTGTGAAGCACAGGGACACTCTTGGGACTCTTAGCCAAACAACTGCCAGGACAACACTCCCAGCCATCCTGTCAGCACAGCCAGCCCACCCCACAGGGAAGCAGAGTCAAAGGAAGGAAGCATGGGCATGCTGGGAAGGGGGGAGGAGGCAATAGCATGATGGGAGTCGTAGTCACAGCTCTACATCCCCCACCACATGGCCCAACAAGCTCACACTCACGCATGCACATCCCACAGAGAGTGGAAAGGCCCATCAAAGATGTCTGACACTGTTGCTGTGTCGTGGGGAGCACAAGGGCATGCTGGGTACTGCACACCAACCAACAGCAGGACACCACTGTCAGCCATCTTGCCATTGCTCTCTCACCCACACACACTGAACTCCACACAAAAGCAAGTAAGTATGGGAATGCTGGGAAGTGGGGTGGAGGCAATGGCATGATGGGAGTCGTAGTCACAGACATAGCTCACCCCCACAACTGTCCCATCAACACCACCCTGAACCATGCTCACATCACAGGGAGTGGAGAAGGACTCACAAGATGGCTGACACTGGCTACTGCTGTGGGGAGCACAAGGCCCTGCTGGCAACTGTGCACCAACAAACAGCAGGACACCACTGACTGACATCCTGAGAGACAACTCCCACTGCCTGCAATGCAAGCACGTTCCATGGTGGGATATCTGGCTAGCTGGGTGGGAAGGAGGACTTGCAGCACTGACCATAGTCACAAGCACCTCCCCTCACACACACCCCTACACAAACTCCACAGAACCCACCTGGTAGAATGCAATGCCCCCATCCTAACACAAGATCCCACAAAGAACCACCACCCTGGGTTATGTTGTGTGAAGCACAGGGACACTCTTGGGACTTTTAGCCAAACAACTGCCAGGACAACACTCCCAGCCATCCTGTCAGCACAGCCAGCCCACCCCACAGGGAAGCAGAGTCAAAAGGAAGGAAGCATGGGCATGCTGGGAAGGGGGTGGAGGCAATAGCATGATGGGAGTCGTAGTCACTGATATTGGTCACCCCCACAACTGTCCCATCAACACCACCCTGAACCATGCTCACATCACAGGGAGTGGAGAAGGACTCACAAGATGGCTGACACTGGCTACTGCTGTGGGGAGCACAAGGCCCTGCTGGCAACTGTGCACCAACAAACAGCAGGACACCACTGACTGACATCCTGAGAGACAACTTCCACTCCCTGCAATGCAAGCACGTTCCATGGTGGGATATCTGGCTGGCTGGGTGGGAAGGGGGACTTGCAGCACTGACTATAGTCACAAGCACCTCCCCTCACACCCCCCAACACAAACTCCACAGTACCCACCTGGTAGAATGCAATGCCCTCCATCCTAACACAAGATCCCACAAAGAACCACCACCCTGGGTTATGTCGTGTGAAGCACAGGGACACTCTTGGGACTCTTAGCCAAACAACTGCCAGGACAACACTCCCAGCCATCCTGTCAGCACAGCCAGCCCACCCCACAGGGAAGCAGAGTCAAAGGAAGGAAGCATGGGCATGCTGGGAAGGGGGAGGAGGCAATAGCATGATGGGAGTCGTAGTCACAGCTCTACATCCCCCACCACATGGCCCAGCAAGCTCACACTCACGCATGCACATCCCACAGAGAGTGGAAAGGCCCATCAAAGATGTCTGACACTGTTGCTGTGTCGTGGGGAGCACAAGGGCATGCTGGGTACTGCACACCAACCAACAGCAGGACACCACTGTCAGCCATCTTGCCATTGCTCTCACACCCACACACACTGAACTCCACACAAAAGCAAGTAAGTATGGGAATGCTGGGAAGTGGGGTGGAGGCAATGGCATGATGGGAGTCGTAGTCACAGACATAGCTCACCCCCACAACTGTCCCATCAACACCACCCTGAACCATGCTCACATCACAGGGAGTGGAGAAGGACTCACAAGATGGCTGACACTGGCTAATGCTGTGGGGAGCACAAGGCCCTGCTGGCAAATGTGCACCAACAAACAGCAGGACACCACTGACTGACATCCTGAGAGACAACTTACACTCCCTGCAACGCAAGCACGTTCCATGGTGGGATAACTGACTGGCTGGGTGGGTGGGAAGGAGGTCCGGCTGCCAACCAAACACAACCAATGCAGACCATGTTCACACCCCAGAAAATACATAGAAATGCCCAAATAATGCAGGACAATGTGCCACACCAATATCAACCCCTGACTGTGACGACTCAGGACAATGCAATGTACAGGCCCGCACCCAGAGGCACAGTCACAACTGTCATGTGTGTCAACCATTGATGCCTGCAGAAACATGACATACATTGTTTGTGTCTCCCAAAACCAGGTGATGATGGGGACACAGCAGCAGACGCTGAGGAGTCCCAGTCCCAGGCTCAAGAGGATGCCGAGCTCACTGGCGTCGTACAGCCTCTGTCCTCCTCGGACGATGAAGAACAACCTGGCACATCAGGTGCAAGTCAACATGCAGCACCAGCAGGACCACCAGCTGCAGCACCAGCAGGACCACCAGCTGCACCCCCTGCACCCACCCCTACAATGACTGTCACCACGAATACCATCCCTGCCGACATGGACAGAATAAGGAGCAACACCAGCACAGTGACCCTGGACCAACCTGGGGCCATGGCCACCACCACCACCACCAACCCCCAAGGTGGACCAGGGTTATCTGTGCGTGCCACTGCACACACTGCACATGTCAGCAGGGGTGGTGGGAGGGGTGGGAGACAGAGGTCGCTGCTTGCAGACTTTGCTGGTGTGCATGATGACCCACAACTGGTACACATTGCTGATGGGTACCAGTCCAGCACCGGAGAGCTCAGCCAGGTAGTGGGGCTCCTCAGAGACATTAAACAGCAGCAGGCTGCCCATCATGCCCGCTTGGACTCCCACATGTCCCACGTGGAGTCACACATGTCCCGTGTGGACTCACACATGTCCCGCGTGGAGTCCAAGTGGGATGCACTGCATGAGATGACGGCGGTGCACAGGGACATTTTACAATGCCTCCGCCAGATGAACAGCAACCAGTCCACACCTCCCTGTGTGCCAACAACATCTGGTGCCGAACAAACTGCAACTGCCACAGGGAGGGAGGAGGACTCTGGCGGAGAGTCCCCTGCACCGCAGCAGCCTGCACTTGAGGGCCCCCCAAGAAGAGGGGTCGTCCGAGGAGGGAAAAGTGAGAGGCCGATGGCCAAGCGCAACTCTCAGGAAGCCTGAACCTGTTCTGGATGTTCGCCTTTGTGCACAGACTGTTCACCCTGTTGACGGCAACACTACTCCCACACTTTGCATGGGGAGTACAAGTTGGACCAATGTGTCAGACAACTGTGGCCCCGATACTGGGGATCCTGTCTACCCGGACTTTCAATTCACCTAGGAACTTGGGATTGCAAGATTCATGTACAGCACAACCCATCCTATGCACTATTAACACAAATGTATCACAATAAACACACTAATACAGCATACTTGCCTCTGTCGTGATTCCAACGTGGGTGCTGTTATGGGGATGATGAACTGCAAAATTACACTGTGTATGCGAACTGCAACAGCAAGGACAACACAGGCATGTGAGTAAAGGCAACGTGACACATATGAGGGAGACACACCACCAGGGCTACACAACACATACACACCTAGGCCATCTGACTCATTGCCTACACTGATGTTGCCAGGGAAGACGGTGCAATGCACAGACACCACACCCATTCCCAGTTGTAGTCAAGTAGCCCACAGGTGCAGTAAGCAAATGGCACTCAAATGTGTGACCACAGACAACGCACATCACAAAGTGAAGCACAGGTTTATTACACAGTTGCAACATGTCGTAACCACTACAGATGCAAGGTAATCCCACCTGGCAGCGGGCACACAGTCAACAACTGTAGACGGAAGGAAGTCCATGGGTGTGGCGCACATCACCTGTAGGGACACAACAGCTACCACCCTGGATGTGCAATCACGTCGTCGTTGGACACAGTTGACCAAACGAATCTGAAAGTACCCTGTGAATGACAGAAATGACACACAGTCAAAAGCAATGGAGTACAGGACAGAACAGCAAAACTCATGCACAATACATGTTACAAGATACCCACCCAGAACCAAGTTAGCATGTCAACACTGTTGGGGAGTACAGCCCACCTGTCACCACACATCGCAACACACATCCAGTCAAGTGGCCCATGGACACACTCCCACAGCACCAGAGCACCACCCACACATCATGCCAACTCACATCATTGACATGACACCTCAGGATACTCACATTCAGCTGAAGAAGTTGGTGATGAGCTGTGTGCGGACATCACCATCACCATCATCATCATCATCGTCACTGGCATCGTGGTCCAGGCCAGGATCCTCCACAGGTGGCGGATGTTGGTCATTGTCATCCTGGATGAGAGGCAACTCCTTCCGCACTGCCAGGTTGTGGAGCATGCAGCAGACGATGATAATCTTGCACACTTTCGCAGGGGCATATGGGAGGGACCCTCCGGTCTTGTCCAGGCAGCGGAAGCGGCTCTTCAGGAGACCAAAGGTCCGCTCAATCACTCTCCTGGTCCGACCATGTGCCTCATTGTAGCGCATCTGGGCAGGTGTCACAGGGTTCCTGAGGGGTGTCAGCAACCACGGCATGTTGGGGTATCCCGAGTCACCTACAGACAGACAAGTGCACATTAGCTGACTTGGAAAAGTGGGCAGAATACTACAGATCAGATCACACACAATGGCACAAAGTCAGTACACACCGACAAGCCAGGCACACTGGTTCTGCATCTGTGCCATCATCCTGGGGATGCGACTACTCCTCATCACAAAGGCATTGTGTGCTGAACCAGGGAAACGGGCACACACGTGTGTGATGGTCATGTGTGCAAGACACACCACCAGTGCATTGACCGAGTGGTAGTGCTTGCGGTTCCTGTAGGCCTGCTCCTGGACCTGTGGTGGTACCAAAGCCACATGTGTCCCATCAATGGAGCCAATTACATGCGGCATCCTCCCCAGGGCATAAAAGTCACTCTTCACGTCAGTGAGTCGTCGCAGATCTAGGGAAATAGATGTACCGGTTCAGGAAGAGCAACATTGCCGCCAAAACATCGCGGAGCACACGGCTGAACATGGTCGGTGACATCCCACCAGCAGTCGCCACAGTATGTTGGAAGGTACCAGTGGCAAAGAAGTGTAGGGCTGCCATCACCTTCACCTTGGGGGTCAGCGCTGTAGGATACGGCCGGCCAGGCTGCAAATGTGGGGACAACTGCACTGCCAAATCCTCACTCAGCTGCCTGGTGAAGCGGTACCGTCGGATGCTGTCCCGTTCCACCATCGTTGCCAGGTCTGGGAATGGCCGATGGACAGCAGGAGCCCTGCAGTGCAGAGGAGAAGTAAGCAAGATTGTCAGTCACCCCACATATGCGGCATTGAACACACTCAAGATCCCAACATACATCATTATGAGGCACAACTACATGAAGTGTGCAGTACCGGAAGGACATGTATGGTACATACATGGCCAACATCTGTCAACACGGTCCAACAGGTGGCATCAATTAGTCCCAGGTTGGCCCATTGGATATCATGAGGCCGTGTCACAGTTCCCATCTCCTGCTGCCGTGTCACAATAACCCCCACAGGGACATGTGAGGACAGATGTGCCCCAGGCACCACAACTCAACGACAGATACATTCCCAGGGACCCTGTAATGCCACATGGACACTGGCATTACATGGAGTATCATGTATACACCACAGCAAAACAACCATGACCCCCACAGGTAGTGGCCCCACTTGCCACGGCAGGACTGACATGGACGTCTGTGACACACACGCACAACATCAGAGTCCATGCACACACAACGTGGATGTGGAGACTGTCTCCCATTGTGCACATGAAATCAGAGACATTGTAAACACCACATGCACAAAGACTGTGGAGGACCATCACTATTGTGCCACTGGGACACCCTGGCTCAAACATACCGTCCCACATGGGACTCACGGGGTATGTGACATGACATACACATACACCACTGTGAAATGTGACCATGGCACATGCACAGATATGAACAGTTGCACATCACAGTGGTCACGTACACATAACACCCAGGATCCTGTCCCCATGAACACGTGCACAGCCTGGGGGTGGCTGCCCACAGGTGACACCCACAGGACAACATGTACACCAACATACACACAATAGGAAATGCAGCCTTACATGCCTTATGATAAAGTTTGGACAGGCTGTCGTGATGTAGGTGTGCCCCTCACTCCTGGGAGCTATCTGTGGCTGGCATATGTCCATCTGAGACAGGCATGCTGACATATGCCAGTCACATGTACAGTGATGCGTTGAACAGCAATGGACCGATCGGTGCC
This sequence comes from Calotriton arnoldi, assembly GCA_963921515.1. Taxonomy (NCBI): domain Eukaryota; kingdom Metazoa; phylum Chordata; class Amphibia; order Caudata; family Salamandridae; genus Calotriton; species Calotriton arnoldi. The sequence continues at coordinate 2,908,208 of CAWUFW010000567.1, forward strand.
TCCGGCCGGCCCATTGCTTTCAATGTGTGCGGGTACGCGTTGTACCCCTGTGCGCGTTGAACTGCAATGGACCGATCGGTGCCTCCGGCCGGCCCATTGCTTTCAATGTGTGCGGGTACAGCGTTGTACCCCTGTGCGCGTTGTACCGCAATGGACCGATCGGTGCACACCCATTGACAATGGGCTTGCCTGGCAACGGACGAGTTTTCGAATTTCGAACGAGTCGGTTGCTGGAAATTCAGTTGGTCACCCACAACAATGTTGCAAAATCATGGATATCATGAAGTTGAAGATTTGAAGGATGCTGTGGGCGTGTTTTGGTGCTGCTATTCCATGGATTGGCCAGATTCAGAAGATGCAAACGACTTGGACCTATCACTTTGGACACAAGGGACAGTATCTGCCTCTCCAGCACATATATATTGCTGGCTGTTCCCCTGAGAGCCCACTTGCCTGCACTGCATGCTCCAAGACGATATCTGCCACTGCACTGCTGCTGTCTCTGCCCCTCTGGACCCTGCAATGGCACGTACTGTGGAGAGAGCCCCAGCCTTCAGCCTTGAAGAGAACCAGGCCCTGCTGGACAGCCTACTTCCACAGTACAGCAAGCTGTATGGGACACCAGGGGAGCAGGTGAGTGTTCTGTGCAATGCCTTTCTGAATGTGCATTTTGTCTGACTAGCAAGGCTGAGAGTCTGCACGCCACTGGCTAGCAGGCTCACTGAGTAGTTGTCACCCCCATAGTGTGTAGTGACTTGCACTGGACAGGTATGGTGCAGTGACAGTGCATTTGAACATGGTTTTACTTCCCATGCAATGATACCATGTAGTGACGTCTGGCAAACTGTCCATGGTCAGTTTTGCACTGCCTGTGTACATCATGTGCCCCTGTGATTGAGACATGTATATACAACTGTGTCATGCACGGATATGTTGCATGTGTGGTAATGGCCTTTTCACTTTGTCATCCTCACAGGTTAATGCCCATCGGAAGCAGGAAATCTGGAAGGACATCGTCCGGGCTGTCCGGTCCGTGGGGGTCTACAAGTGCCGGATCCGCAACTGCCAGAAGAGGTGGCAGGACCTTCGGGGCTGGACCCGGAGGATTGCACGGGTCCAGCTGAAGCTGTCGCCTCCTCGCAGGAGGGCGGAACACGGACCCTGACCCCCACATGCTCCAGATCCTGGCGGTGGTCTTTCCAGACCTGGATGGGCAGCTGAAGGCCAGACAGCAGCAAGGAGGGGTGAGTCAAAGACTGCACTGTGAACTCTGTATTACATGCTTTGTGCCCTCCTCTGGCCTGGTTCAACTGCCACAGTGCAGCAGTCATGTTGTCTAGGAGCCATGTCCCTCTATTGTGCACTGACCACTGCTCATCTGATACCCAGGTGTGGCCCTTACAGTCAGGGAATTGTGTCACTTGGGACTGTGTCCTTGCAGTTTGCTTCACTAAAGGTGGGGGACAGCATCTGTTTCCCTAACTCTGTTGTGGGCATCATGGGTGGGTCCATTGTTCACACAACGCCTGGGTTTGGACATGTGATCTGCGTGTTGCTTTGATATGCGGTCCACTTGCTGAGCTGAGCCACCACATGTGCCTGGGTTATGTGGCACACGCCCATGCAGCGGGTGGGAACAATGTTTGTGCCCCAGGAGTGTGCAGATTACGTGTGTGTCACATACATAGCCAGCTATCCACTGTCCAGGGCACATCCCTCATTCATGTGGAGCAGGACAGTCATGCCTACTCCAGGCCATGCAATGCACTCTGTACTCCCACTCCCGTGTATCAGCTGACACATTGTGCACAGTGATTTGACCCCTCCTGTGTCTGCCTCTGTGTCAGTGTGCTGTGGATTAGTTGCCAGGACTGCTGGGGTGTTTCTTGGTAGGGGCTCAGCATGCCCCTGGAGATGTGACCATAGGAGACGATACTTGTGTGTCACATAGGTGTTTGATCAGCTGCCCGTGCAGACTGGGGTATGCGAATGTGATGTTCAGGCAGCTGTTCCCCATTTACAGCAAATTGTGAGGGGCTCAGGTTCAGAGGGTAGTGTCACAGGTCTCCCATATGTCCAATAGGTGTGACCTGGACAGATGAGGGTTGAGATGATGTGTTGTGTGGGGGATGTACATGTGCACTTGTGCAGCTCCAGGACTTGCATTCCCCATGACCTACTATTGTGACACAGTGCATAGTGTTGTTGTCTGGCTGCCAAGTCATACATCACTGAGACAGTGATGTATGACTTAACAGTCATGCCTCTGCCATGGCATGTGTCAACTTATTTGTGGTCCTGCAGGGGAGTGACATGTGCTACATGCACACCATAGTGGCGCTGGCTATCAGGACATGGGTGCATCATGGTGTCTGTCGCTGGTATGCATCACATGCATTTCCTATTTGACTCTGGGCATCCCTTTCATCCGGAAACCTGTACTGACTCAGTGGCAAGAGCTGTGATGTGTCCACACCGTGTCCTCTGCACTGTCCAACTACTGTGTACTTGGTGCATGTGTCCACACTGGGGTGTTGCAATCCAACAGACACCAGACAGATGGGTGCAAGGCCATGTGGGATGTGAGTGCCATGCTTGGCATCAGACTGACAATTGGCTTCTCCTGTTCAGTTAGGGCACTTTTAGCAATGTACAACTAATGATGCCAGGGCTTGCTCTGTGATGTGCTGTGCTCACAGTGGTGTGTGCGTTTGGTGCAGGTGACTGATGTCTGTCTGTTTCCCCATTGTTTGCAGATACATCCACGGCCACGGAAGGAGACAGTTCCATGGACCAGGAGGAGCCAGAGAGCCAGACTGGGTCAGCAGCCGAGGAGTGGTCGGAGGGACCCAGTGGCACGGAGGGCGAGGGGAGCCACACCGAGGAGTCCTCAGCACCATCCACCTCAGCTGAGGACCAGAGCAACTCGGAGGATGACTCCCTTGTGGAGGCGGGTGTCAGCAGCCACCACACCCCAGCTAGTGTTGCTGTCCCCGCCACCACCAGCACCACCACCGCCCTCCCATCGGCTCCCATTCCCAAGGTCCATGGAGGCTCCCATGTTCGGGAGCGTGTCTCCTTTGGCCCAGGCACCGCACCCCCTGCCCCTGTGTCCCCTGCTGCCCTGAGTGAGGAGTCTGTGTACCTCCTTCGCCAGCTCCATGTAGGGCAGACAGCCATGCTGAGTGTCCTCCATGCGCACACCGCACTGTTGACTCAGCTGGTGTCGTTCATGGAGGGCATCTCATCGGGCATGTCTGACCTACAGAGGGGCAACAGGTCCATGGACTCCTCCCTGACGGCAGCAGTGTCCCTCCTCAGACAGTCCCTCACCCTCCTGCCTCTGCTCCATCCACACTCCCCAGCACCTTGCCCGTCCCAAGCACACACACACCGGCACAGGCACACACCAGCACACACACATCCAGCACACAGACACACACGCCACAAACTAAACGCACACGCACGCACAGTCAGGGGACTGAAACCAGACTCACAGGGGATGGGGCCCTGGTACACACACACGCATCCACGGGCACTGCGCAGTCCTCAGTTGCCTCTCCCTCCAAAGCACCCCTCCCTTGCCTCACCTGCAACCCCAAAGACCCAGCGCCTCTTCCTCAGTGACCTCGGCCTCTTCCCCTCCGATCCAGCTGCCCCAGCATCCAGGGGGAAGAGGAAGCCCCCACACGGAGCAGAGTGCCCCTCGCCCCCGGTCACCCTCCCCCAGGCGCAGACAGACTGAGGCCCCCACCCGCAAGTCCCCCGGAGTGGTAAGAGCAAGACCCCGCCGCCGCCCTGCAGCTCAAGCACCAGGCCACCTTCCTCCATCCCTCAGGCCCCCACTCCACAGGTGCCCCCGCCACACCCTGCCCCAGGTTCCCCCACCCACAGATATACCATCCCCAAGAGGCTCCGGCCTTCTCCCCTGCCACTTGCTCTCCCGGCACCACACCCCCCGCTGCGATTGTCTGTGCCACTGATGTGGTGAGGGTGTCCTCCCCCTCTGTCCAGCCCACCTTGCCTGTTCCCCATTCTCCTCCCCTGGTGGTAGGCACTGCAGTGGAGTCCACTACCACCCTGTCTGATTTGGGCACTGCAGTGGCGGACCTGTCCACTCCATCTGCAGGGTCCACTGCAGTCGTGCCGGCACCCACAACATCTGAGCCATGCCCCCAGTTGTGCCGGCACACACCTTGTCAGACACCTCCACTGCAGTTGTCAGTGGCTCTCCAGCACCCACCACCCCTTCCCTGCTTCCTCCTGGTGAGCCCTGATCCTGTCCCTGCGGTGCCTGGCCTACCCCCCGGTTGCCCCTCCTAGTGGATTGTCCCTGGTTTTGTGCAGGCATGTGTAGGGTGGCATCTGCCACTGTCACCCACTTGTGACTTTGTTGATGGACTGGCCATTGGCCTTTGTTTATGTTCTACCGGACTTCTACTTTTAATGCCACATATGCTGAATAAAGCAACTTTCTGTTCTCTAGTGCTTTTGCTTCTGATGTACATGATGTTGATGATGCTAACAATGCCCTTGCTGCAGTGATGGTGATATTTGGTCTCATGATAATGAAGTGTTACTGTGCAGGAACCCATGTGGTCCAGGGGTTATGTGTCCTATCCTGTGGTGTATCCATGTCATCCATAGCAGCATCTGAGGGTGTCATGTGTTCAGTATTTGGCAATGAGATTTCCTACTTAGATTGACAACTTCACATCTGTGGCTTCCACCCCTGCACATCTGTTGTGCCTGCCATTGTTCTATTCGTCTACTTCCCTGACCGTGTGGCCATCTCCAGTGAACATACAGGTTTGGGCATCAATGGGGAAGGACTCATCTGTGTTGTCAGTGCAACATTGCTATACAAGTGTGTTGGATCTGTGCTGATGATTCCGTTGGCACTTCCATGACCAGGCTGATGGGACGGGAGCCCTCATTTGTTGCTAATTGTTGATTGTGTGTCCCATTGCTGCCATGGTATGGTATCTGTTCGCCTCACATCTGCAGTCTCCACAGGGTATCTGCATGTGTGTGCCCATTGGTGCAAATATGTGGGTCTGCATTCGGATGGTCACTTCTGTCATTGTGTCATTGATGATTGTTGACGGTGTCAGCCCCATGGGTGTTGTTTGTCTGCACATGGCCAAAGTTATGTCTTATTTGCACTGCAGGATTTGGCTCCCCCAATTTATGTTGCAATGGGAAACATACACTACTTTGCCACTGATGTGTTTGTTGTTCTGTGACCAGGAATCATCCATGCAGTTTGGCAGTTGCACCTCTTACTTTGTCAACACTTGCCTTTTGGTCACTGTGATGATGGGGGTTTGGACCCCATTGCCACAATGTTCAAGATGTGCTGCAGCTATGGACCCCACACTTGCCTTTTGGTCACTGTGATGATGGGGGTTTGGACCCCCATTGCCACAATGTTCGAAATGTGCTTCAGCTATGGACCCCACACTTACATTTTGGTCACTGTGATGATGGGGGTTTGGACCCCATTGCCACAATGTTCGAAATGTGCTTCAGCTATGGACCCCACACTTACATTTTGGTCACTGTGATGATGGGGGTTTGGACCCCATTGCCACAATGTTCAAAATGTGCTTCAGCTATGGACCCCACACTTACATTTTGGTCACTGTGATGATGGGGGTTTGGACCCCATTGCCACAATGTTCGAAATGTGCTTCAGCTATGGACCCCACACTTACATTTTGGTCACTGTGATGATGGGGGTTTGGACCCCATTGCCACAATGTTCAAAATGTGCTTCAGCTATGGACCCCACACTTACATTTTGGTCACTGTGATGATGGGGTTTGGACCCCATTGCCACAATGGTCATGGCCTGCTTGCATTGTGGGTGCCACACACATATATGTGTGGCACATGTGCTAGGGGGTCACATTGTATGTTCAAAGTCATGTTCGGTGTTGTAGGCATTTGACACAGTCTACACACGCTTGTCATGGTGTTGGGGGATGTCTTCTTCTTGCATTCCCTAGGTTGTGGTGTGCTGGTTGTGTCATGCATTGTCCATCCTATGAGTGGGGGTGGTAGTAGTGGTAGGCATCCTGCCCCCCCTGGGTGAGGGTGGTAGTAGTGGTGGGCATCCTGCCCCACCTGGGTGAGGGTGGTAGTAGTGGTAGGCATCCTGCCCCCCCTGGCTAAGGGGTGGTAGTAGTGGTAGGCATCCTGCCCCCCTGGGTGAGGGTGGTGGTAGTGGTAGGCATCCTGCCCCCCCTGGGTGAGGGTGGTAGTAGTGGTAGGCATCCTGCCCCCCCTGGCTAAGGGTGGTAGTAGTGGTAGGCATCCTGCTCCCCCTGGGTGAGGGTGGTAGTAGTGGTAGGCATCCTGCCCCCCTGGGTGAGGGTGGTAGTAGTGGTAAGCATCCTGCCCCCTGGCTAAGGGTGGTAGTGGTGGTAGGCATCCTGCCCCCCTGGGTGAGGGTGGTAGTAGTGGTAGGCATCCTGCCCCCCTGGGTGAGGGTGGTAGTAGTGGTAAGCATCCTGCCCCCTGGCTAAGGATGGTAGTGGTGGTAGGCATCCTGCCCCCCTGGGTGAGGGTGGTAGTAGTGGTGGGCATCCTGCCCCCTGGGTGAGGGTGGTAGTAGTGGTAGGCATCCTGCCCCCTGGGTGAGGGTGGTAGTAGTGGTAGGCATCCTGCCCCCTGGGTAAGGGTGGTAGTAGTGGTAGGCATCCTGCCCCCCTGGCTAAGGGTGGTAGTAGTGGTAGGCATCCTGCCCCCCTGGGTGAGGGTGGTAGTGGTGGTAAGCATCCTGCCCCCTGGCTAAGGGTGGTAGTAGTGGTAGGCATCCTGCCCCCTGGGTGAGGGTGGTAGTAGTGGTGGGCATCCTGCCCCACCTGGCTAAGGGTGGTAGTAGTGGTAGGCATCCTGCCCCCCTGGGTGAGGGTGGTAGTGGTGGTAAGCATCCTGCCCCCTGGCTAAGGGTGGTAGTAGTGGTAGGCATCCTGCCCCCCCTGGGTGAGGGTGGTAGTAGTGGTGGGCATCCTGCCCCCTGGGTGAGGGTGGTAGTAGTGGTAGGCATCCTGCCCCCCTGGGTGAGGGTGGTAGTGGTGGTAGGCATCATGCCACCCCTGGGTAGGGGTGGTGGTGCGCATTCAGGCCCCTGTGTGCATATGTGGCATTGGTGATGGGCATCCCGCCCCTATGGTGCTGCTGTTGCTGGTGTAAGTATATTCTGCATCCCTGTGTGTGTGTGTGATGTGTCGTGTACGTGTTGTATGTGTTTTGTGGTTGGTGTCTGGCTTACCTTCTGCGCCGTACGCGTCCGTGCCTGTTCCGGTAGTAAATGTAGAATATTGGTATGATCGGGACGAAGGGATTCATGGTTGGTTCGTGTCGTTCGTCCTTCTCGTTGCTTCGCGTCGTCCTCGTCGCTTCGTCCTCGTCGCTTCGCCTCGTCCTCGTCGCTTCGCGTCGTCCTCGTCGCTGGCGTGTTCGCCTCGTAGCCGTGGATCGTGTTGTGGCGCGAATCGGAGCTTATGTGCGCCTCTCCCGGATGCTTTGACGTGCCGTGCGTAGCGACGGGTTCGGCGCGTACGGTAAGCGCATCGTACTTGTCCGGCCGGACGGGGCTGCATTTTTCCTTCCGTGCGACTCGATTCGGCGTTTCCGGATTCGCCTCGGTCGGAGAACAAGACCTGGTTTGGGTGAGTACGGCTCGGCCGGATTCTTTGCTGTTGTGCGCATCGTACTTGCTCGTTCGGTGTGCTGTACGGATCGGTCGGGAAACAGGCTTTCGCATGGCTTTTTTCCCGACCGAATGGTATTGGGTGCGCCTCCGACCGAGATCGGAATCGGCCCCTGAGTGTGCTGTGTATGTGTTAGTGTCTTGTAAATGTAAATGTTGCTGGGATTTGTCACATTGATGGGCAGTGGGTTGTGTGTGCCAAAGCTGTGCAGGAACTTTTTTTTAAAGTGTTTTAGATGAGTGGATCTCTGACCTGCAGTTCTATAACTGATTCAGAGTGAAGAGCTACACGATGCAGAGTCGAAATATCGCCGCAAAAATATCGCAGGACAGAAATATTGCCACAAAAATATCGTGGAGAAGAAATATTGAGAACAAAAATATAGTTGACAAGAATATCGACTGACAGGTAAGTAATATCGATTACATAAATATCTTTGTAATAAATATCGTTTACAAAAATATAGTTTACAAAAATATCGATTTATTAATAATTTTATGTATTTTAGTGTTTTTAATGAGAATTGTTTGTTATTTTATTATATGTTTTAGCGTTTTACTAGTTATTAATTTATTTTAAGTTTAATTCTGCGTTTTTAGTTCTGTAGCGGGTTGTGGGTTTATAGGGGATTAGGGTGGGAAGTAATTTAATTTTTATAAGATTTATTGAATAATTAATGTGTTAATTGATTAATTAATAATAGTTTAATAATTAGTTGTTAATTAATTTCAATTAGTCAATTAATAAATAATTAGGTTAATTGCTTAATTAATTTTAGGTGTGTGTTGTGGTGTTTATATGTGTAAATTGTGTGAAGGGTGGTAAGTAATTTTTTTATTGATTAATTATTAAATACTTTTAAGTTAATTACCATCAATTAATTAGTAATTATTAATTGTAATTGTGTAATTAATTTTAGATGTGTGTTTTGGTGTTAATATGTGTAAATGGTGTGAAAGGTGGTAAGTAATTAATTTTTTATTGATTAATTAATAAATAATAAATTAATTTTCATTAATTAATTAGTAATTATTACATTTAATTGTGTAATTAATTGTAGGTGTGTGTTGTGGATTGAATAGTGTTAAATAATGGGTATTTTTTTTTAATTATCTTTGTTAATAATAATATATTTAAATTTATATATTAATTATGTTAATATTGGAAATTAAATGTAATAAAAATGTTGATGGTTTTATTTTTTATTGTTTTGGGATCCAGCGCTTTCCCTACTGTTGCACTCACTGGAGTGGGAATAGTAAATTTTACCCCTCCGCTATCCTGCGCTTTCCCTACTGTTGCACTCATTGGAGTGGGAATAGTAGTTTTTACCCCTACGCTATCCAGCGCTTTCCCTACTGTTGCACTCACTGGAGTGGGCATAGTAATTTTTACCCCTCCGCTATCCAGCGCTTTCCCTACTGTTGCACTCACTGGAGTGGGAATAGTAATTTTTACCCCTCCGCTATCCAGCGCTTTCCCTACTGTTATACTCAGTGGAGTGGGAATAGTAATTTTTACCCCTACGCTATCCAGCGCTTTCCCTACTGTTGCACTCACTGGAGTGGGAATAGTACATTTTACCCCTCCGCTATTCAGCGCTTTCCCTACTGTTGCACTCATTGGAGTGGGAATAGTAATTTTTACCCCTTCGCTATCCAGCGCTTTTTCTACTAATGTTTTTATTTTGTTATTAAATGTATGTATTATTTTTTTAAATAGTTTAATATGTTAATTAAATATAGAATATTTTATTTTAAATTATTTATATATGTGTTTATTTTATTTTTATATAATTAAAAAAGTTTATAAATTAAATAAAGATAATAGTTAATAAAATGTATTTAAGTAAATATATGTATATGTAAATATTTTTTTGTGTTTATATTTAATAAATTAAGTTTTTGTTATAATTAGTTTAAATATATATATTATATTTAATTTATTTTGTTAATAATTTTAATATTTTTTAATTAATTTATTTTAATTTGTTATTTTTTAAAATCGATATTTTTTACATCTATATTTTTTACATCTATATTTTTGAGTCGATATTATTGTACTTACCTGTTTAAGTATAGCAATTCGATATTTTTGTAATCGAGATTTTTACATCGATATTTGTTTCAACTATATTTTTGTAATCTATATTTTAACATGGAACCGTGCTACACACATAGTTAAAAGGCAAAATCTCCTGGAGCTTTTTTGTTGAGGCTGGGTGAAGACAGAACTTCTGGCCAAGGTCCAGACCCTTTCTGGTACTAACCGGCTCAAACAGAAATGGTGATTGGCAACTTGGGGTCCTTATAATGCGGGAGCCCCCCAATGGAAGCATGTAAAATTACACGGTTGGGTTCCATTTTGAGGAACATCACCTTGAGTCGACAGATTTACTCCAATGTATTTATATCAGGGGATTTTAATGTTCATATGTGTGGGGACATAAGGCGCGGAGGGGTGAATAATACTGGATGTGCACGTCACAGCCAGGTTGCACATGGAACACACCCCCCAGGGTTCTCTACTAAATGCCATCCTGCAGGAATTCGACCTAACATCTGCCATGAACAAGTTGCCCCCGGATATAACTGATATTAATCCTACCTTTACGGGGAGAGGGTGTGAGACCTTTATCGATTTCATCTTCGTCTCTACACCGTTCTATTCTTATATTGTGGATTTTTACATTAAGGCGAGCACACACAGTGATCACAATCCTGTGTGTTTCGAAAGGATGGCTTTGGGTAGATAAGCATGTCAAGGCAGGCGTGGGTGTTCCCATGAAAGCTGTGGAAGTGGGGCGGAGACTGAAGTGAGATCAATTTGTTCCGGATCAGCTTCATGAGTCCCTTTTAACGCAGTGCAAGAGGGAGTTTGCTATCTGTTTAGACAGTGAAGCCAATCCAGTGGATATCATGAAGGCCTTTGGCAGTATGTCTGGTGCTATAGCAAACTTACTGCGGGCACCAGCAGGTGTTTAACACACTCAGGACCAAGATGGTTTGATTCTGAGTGTTTGCGTGCCTTCAGAGGTTTGAAGGAGGTATTAGGAGTGACAACTCAAGACCCTTTGGCTGTCAAGAGCCACCGTAGGGCATATAAGGCCACCCTGGCCAAGCGCAAGTCCGACCTGAAAGAGGAGGCTTGGTCTGAATTGGTAGAGGCCAGCAGCTCGGGCAATAGTTCCACATTTTGGAGCCTTATTAACAGCCCCTTCTTAGCAGGTGATACTAGCAATCGAATGGATGCCCATATTTCAGAGGATAATTGGGTCAGCCACTTTGAGGGCATGTTCCAGTCTGACCTAATCACCAGGGAAGGACAGGAAAGTGTGGATGGTAAATCCAATGTTATATTTACAGCACAAGAGATCAGATCAGGTATCTTGGGACTGTCTAAAGACAAAGCCCCAGGTCCTGATGGGATTCCTCCTGACCTTTATATCGCAAACGTAGACACCTGGGTGCCTGTACTCATGGCAGTCGTAAATGCGGTGGTCAAGGTTGGCCGCCCGGATTCATGGGCCTTATCGACTGTTGTCCCTGTTTTTAAAAAGGGGGACCGAGATAGCACTCTTTGCTACAGACCTATCTCCCTTTTGTATTCCGTGGTGAAGGTGGTGGGTCGTAAGGTTTTAAATCGGCTCGTAACTTGGGCGGATGAAAATAACATTCTAGCTGAGGTACAATATGGTTTCCACCCGTGTCGTTCAACAATGGACCAATGTTTAAACTTATATATGGTCCTGAACAAGTACACTGTGGCTCGCACTGGCTCTATTCACTTGGCATTTATGGACTTGTCCTCGGCGTTTGACCGCGTAAATAGATCCAAGTTATGGCAGATGATGTTTTCCATGGGCATAGACAGGGACATTGTTTTGTTTTTAAGGGACCTTCACAGAGATTCAAATGCAGTTGTCCGTTATTCAAAAGATCTTAATGTGACCCGCAAGTTCTCTATCAGGAGAGGGGTGTGGCAGGGGTGCCTTTTGGCTCCGTTCCTTTTTAATTTGTACATTAACTCTCTGGAGAAGGTCCTCTCGAATCTAAAAGCTGATTGCCCCAGGTGTGTAAGCGTAGTTTGGCGGTTCTCCTGTATGCAGACGATGCTGTCCTCATGGAGAGGACAGCCAGGGGCCTACAACTTTTTTTGAACTCTTTTGTACATTTTATGGAGGACCTGGACCTATTGGTTAATCAGAGTAAATTGTACGTAATGCAGGTGGGACTTCGTACAGCTAAGCACTATACTTTTAAGGTAGGAACCAGATCAATTCCTAAGACCAATGTCTTCTCATATTCAGGAGTCGTGTTTGATGATGCTCTGAGTTGGGGCCCCTTGATTAGTCGTAAGAAAGGGGACCTGGCTAGAGCGACCACTGCTGTATTTAACTTTGCTTCGAGATTGGGCGGTAAACCGATTGGGGCTTTACTGCAGATCTACAGAGCCAAATGTCTTTCGAAGGTTACTTATGGGAGTGAGATATGGGGTTACATTGGGCAGGAGGCACTGCAAATTGCTGAAAATACTTTTTTGAGACAGTTACTATCTGTTCCGCAATGCATCCCGTCGTATGTAGTGCACGAAGAATTGGGAATGGCCTTCCTTTCAGATGAGCTGGCTTACCGCCCCCTAGCCTTGTGGATGAAGACATGGATCAAGAAAACTCCCTTAGTAAGGATATTCTAAGGGATTGTCTTTCCCTAGATCACATTAACCGTATCGGTTGGATAAAGCATGTTAGAGCATGTCTTAGCACTTTAGGAAGGGTAGACCTATCTGATAACCCGCAAACAATCTGTAGGAGGGATTTAACCTGGTTGAAAGAGTGTTTTCTTAAAAGGTGCAGCTGTGAAAGAGAGGAAGCAGAGTTGAGAAAGCCAAGTGTGCATAGGTACATCCTAATGAAAACCGTGCCAACTACTGAACCATATTTTATGGGTCAAAAGCAATCATGATTGTTTTTTATTGATTAGATTTCGACTTGATCTCTTTCACTATCTTTTGGCCCAACCACATGGCGCCCACAGAGGCCAGTGTCTCATACACTGTGGCTGCGACGGTCAGTCTCCACAGGATATGATGAACTTTTTAAGGTTTTGTAGCTAGAAGGTCTTTCATTGTTCCTATCCTTAAGAAAGCATGTTTTAAGAGCGTTAGACCTGCTTTCATTTTTTTACAACTTCTTTCCAGTGATTCAGTATTGTACACGCTTAGCTTTTTAAGGGCCGCTATTAGGCTCAGGTCGAGCTGTGACTAAGCCTGATGGTAGGGCCTTCCCTTTCAACTTTGTAACCATGGGCCTATAATGACCATACTGCACTGCTCTTTATATTTTGTTGGAGTTTTTATTGATGTCTGTTTTGATTCTGTGACTTTTATGGTTTTAACTGTAAAAACCGAATAAAGTATATATTGATTGATTGACTCCCAAGCTCGAGGTCAAGGACAGGTCTTTAAGAGAAAAGGGTTAGTGGTGCCAAAATAGTGTGCCAAATGGGTGCAAAACCCATGAGTTGTGTCTTCTAAAAACATAAAGTTGTAAGAAAGGAAAGACCAGAAGCCAAGCCAGGATCTGGGACAACATCCCATTGAAAATCAGAACTTTCCTATACTCCTGGAGTTCAGGAAGAAACTCAAGATACACCCACATTACTTTATCCTGTCGCCCACTAAGTACCCACCCTCTTCTGTCTCTTGATTAATGTTACTAAAAATGTAGCTGGGTTCTCAGCCTTTGCTCATTGCTCTGTAGCAACCCAGCTGGGTTCTCAAACTGGTTACAAAATGGCAGCACTTGACCTTCTTACTGATTATCTGCATGAACCATGCTAACAGGTGTCTTCTTTCACATTTTGTAGGGCTCTGCCGACCTTTTTAGGTGGCCTGATGAGGGGGCATAGAAGTGTTAATATCCGACTGGCCTCTGAGTCCACAAGGTGGCACCTGACCCTCTTACTGCTTCTTTACCTAGACCATGCTGGCAGGGGTCTCCACATTTCTCCTTTTGTGAGGCCATGCTGGCCTTTTGAGGTGCCCAGGCAGAATGGAAGAAGCCACAGGGGAGTGCAACATGCTCAACTTGCCTTATTTTCAGACTGAGCACCTGGGGTTGTATGTAAGGATATAGTCTATAAGAATATCGTTTAATATAAACATTATGTCCTAAATATCATTTACTAAAATAACATCCCACTGCTATAAAATTTCTATTATTAACTCCAAGGAGATGAGATTTTTGTAAATGACATTTAGAACACTATATTAATGTGAAACAATATTCTGATAATGACATTTTGCCACCATCCCGTTCCTGGCTCCACAATGATTGTTCTTGCCCTTCTTACTGCTTCTCCACTTGGAACATGCTACCAGGAATTTCCACTCTTCTCCATCTGTCAGATCCCTGACTGTAGCATTACGGCGCTGAGAAAAATGGAGAACCATACAGTGACCACTCTTTTTCAATAGCTACCTGGGTCACTTGTCTTCCATGAGACAATCCTTTGGAAAGATGGCCTATAACTATGCCGGTAATGCACGCATACTGTTTAATCTGCCTCATTTCACACTGATGGCCTATAAAATGTAAGAGGCTGTACCTCATAAGTTAAGCACTGTTCAACAAAACAATTATGTGCTGGTTCTCAACAAGCAGATATTGATATTATCATTCCTACTAGTCAGATTTGTTTTCGTAAAAAATTGCTAGCTTGTCACCCATGATATAGGGCCTGATTTATATCTTGGTTGTAAAGATACTCCATCTCAATATGGAAGGAGTATCCTCACTGCCAACATAATGGTCTGGCTGCCCAATTTAGAAGCGGGTGGGACGTTGGTGTAACCGTGGTGGAGACTACTCCGTTTCCACCATGGTTACACCCCTTTGAGGGCCCAAAAGAGTAAGGGCTGCCGGAGGTTGACCTCTATGTCCACCCATCTAATTTAAATGAACAGACATAAAGGTCAGTTTTCACCGCCTGTCACCACCAGGAAGACCTTGGCAGTAAGGGGCAGTGAAAAATGTCTAATGCCCCCCTCACCAGGGGAGATAATTCCCATGGTGAGAGGGGCCTTTGTTCTTTAGTTTTCAAAAAGAAAATCTTGCTTTGGGGTTTTGGTTTTGAAAATAAATAAGATACGTTTGTCGGACAGCTCCATCATGTTGACAGAACCGTGCATCAAACTTAAGAAAGTATGCAATGCTTTAGAAATTACTGCCAGCTTGGCGATCATTTTTAAATTTGGCTGGCGGAGTCTCCGTCATGGGAACAGAGTAATTTACTCCATTGCCCTTATGGACTTAGTCCCGACTGACAATATATAAATTAGGCCATTAGACATCTTAATATTGTCAAAGATGGTAACTTCCATTTGCAGTCACTTAAAATACTTGGAACAACTGCAGTGTGTGGCAATGATAACATTGATTTTTCAAATGAAAGCCTGGTGCTAAAGTCATGATCTAGTCTCCCCAGAGCCGCAGGGGTTGGATTTCAAACCTCCCTGATGCACAGACCAAGTTCAATGAACCAACCTCAAATTAGAAATCCAGTGGGACTGCGACCCGTACACAGCCCACTAAGCAATCATTGTGGGTAGTGTTTTATGGTCACAATTAGTCCCACTAGATTAGTTCAGGTACAGAGTGGAGCTCAAAACCCACTTTCTTAAATAAAACACACTTAAAATAGCACCCAAGACAAGGGATAAAACTTTAAAATGTTTATTTCTAAAACGAAGTCTAGTGCTTAAATATGAATGGTAACTACATTGAATGTAAAAATAAATACACCAATGCATGACATGGCCATCAAAAACAGTATGAACATGGTTTGCGACTTCCTAGCATTGTAACATTCTATTGCTACTATGCTTAGAAATAGCAGAAACACAAAATAGAGAGCCTATAAATCGAGTTTCTTAAGATGGATCTTTTATCAGTAAAAAATAGCTGTTTAGCTATTTTCTATCATAGCACTTTTCCCGGGAATGATAAGCAGTTCTGGCTGAAGGCCACCTCTCTGTGCCACTTAGCAACACCTGACTGAGTTTGGTTTGCTGCAAACCGGTGTGATCTTTGACCTTATAGTACACCTGCAAAGCCTCTCTAAACTATGGACAAATACAGAGGGTTTTCTAGCACGCGATTGCCAATTTTTATCTCCTATTTATAACTTTGGCAACCCTAAAGTCTTATTAAAATAAGACAATATAAGTATTGATGTGTTGAAATTTTAGCCTCCACTGTAAGCCTCCGGATCAATATGGCAGTGACCATAACATAAGCATCACAAATATGCCAGCCTTGATAGGAGGTAAGATACTAACACTTCTGTGTGTGTCTAAACTTCACACTTTGTAATACAAAGAGATAAAAGAGTTTGCAGGCAAGCATACAATAATAATAGAAGAGATTTAACAGGGCCTGTCACAGTGTTCATAACATTACCAGATCACCAACTAAGCCATCTTCAGGAGTTACAAAAGCTGCTGCTTGTCTTATGCTGGGTCCTAGCCTTTTTAAACTAAACTTTATTGGCACTTTCTTATTTTAGTACATTGGTATACATATTCAAGAAAAAAACATTTCAAATTCAACTTCCACATATGCATATTGTATATTCTAACGATGGTGAAGCCTGATATATTGGTCCAAGTAGGACTGAGATTTATAAAGTCCAATGGGTGGATTAAGTGACGTGATGCAACATCACATCCATGAGGATTGAAGTAGAATCAAGAATAATATATTGAATGTGGGTGAAACAGTGGGCAAATTTGGAAAATGAGGGGTAGGAGTGGCGTCTCTGACTAGAGGGAGCCAGACATTATAACTGGTTTGTTATGTTAGACGGGCCAAACTTTCCACCTCAGAATGGGGTTGGTAGAAAGGACAGAGTGTTGAGCTGTCAAGTCAGGGTTTAGAGTCAGCGATGCAACAGACTACTTGTGAATGATGAGTATAACTGCTTGATGGAGAATGTTACCAGGGAGAATTCATGAGTGGGGCATTCTCAATCATTATAGTTGTTAAGTCTTCTAGGAAAGAATCCCAAACATCACTCTTCCATTCAGGGAGAGTTTGGGACCAGGACGTCAACAATGGCAGGGCTCTGGAGTTCCATGGAGAAATATTAGTTCTCTTAGCTAGGATATGGGCAAGGACCAGTCCTGCTGAATTGGTTTGATCGTGATGGAGGATAAAGTATTTATTATGTAGGTCCAGAAGGGCCTGAGAAGGGGACAGGACTAGAGCATGTTAAAGTCAGCAGTCTCTGCAAAGCAGGGGGGTGAGCGGCACTTGCACAGGGGACGAGTTTTTTAACAGCTGCAGGGGAGACGCAAGCTCACTGTAGTATAAAGTATCATATTAATATAAACTTTGCATTATGGATTATGGTGTGGGTGAACTCCTTTTCAAATACGGCTCTACTCACATCTATCTCTCATTTGCCTCTCAGGTGGGTTAGTGTTAGGAAAGGAAGAAATGCGTCCATGGTGTATATAGTTTGGACGAATGGGTTCGCTCTAGGGTTGGATTCAAGGTTGGCCAAAGCTCTCATATTGCATGGCGGATAGTGTTGTAGGCAAGAAATTGGCCCCTATGGAGGTTAGATTTGTTCATAAGCTCCTCAAAGTGTTAGAGGTTGGTTTTTACCCACAGGGACGAACGTGTTATCTGAAATAACAAGATACACTTCTGAGAAGCAGGAATCAAGTCAGGAGTGGCACTTTATTCAAACTAGCAAGTAACAAGTGTCAAAGATACATCATTAATAAATAATAAAAACATGCTATCTAGCAAGTTTAAAATCATGGCAATTCAAAGAGAGAGTGAGAGAGAGAAATTGAATATCAAAATACAATGAGGCAGTATAACCTTATCTAATGCTAAATCAATCAATAAATCAAACAGCTAGATGGAAGGATCGTGGATCACACTGTATGAGGTGATCAACTAGTTGGTCAGTGAACAGTCCTTTAATACCGTTGAAATGAGGAACTGGTGTCCGCAGAATTAAAACATTAGCAGGTGTTTGACCGCAGAACATTACAAAAAGCTAGAAACAATTTGCGTCACTTCTCGGAAAATTAAGAAAGCAGACGTTACAAAAAGGTACAAAGGTTTATCAAAAGGTCAGCCATGTCGCTGTCATAGTTTCCAAACCTAGCAGAACATCAGGTGAGAAATTGTGGTTGGCCCCTACCTCTACTCTTAGCCCATCTTCTTCTTCTAGACGACAGATGCATCCGGTTATTTCTTCCTGATCTCAATATACAGTAAGATGTGCAGGCAGAGGACAGGGGCTCGGGGACTTGCTTATTAGAAAGGCAGTGACCTAAGGTTATTGGATTTCACAGGAGTGATACATCTGAGGTTACAGAAGGGAATGAGGCCTACTACTCCAAACACTCAAGGCAGTGTGGACAATTTAGCATCGGCCTGTCTATGGGCTGGCAGGGACATTTGAGACTCTCATGCTTCAGATGTGGACAGAGAGGCCTGGGGCACTATATGATAAAACTGGACGCTGCTTCAGTACCCGCCTTTTGTTAATTTTTTAACAAAACTCTTACAGCATACTTTGCAGGCCCTTCTCCCTGTTGAGGTATCTAAGGGGTGTCATTCACATAGAAGCATTGGCCATTGTGCTGCTTCCTAAATCTATATACTGTCCTTCAGGTATGTCAACAAGGGATGTATAGGGTGTGGGTGATGGCATATCTAAATTGAAATCTTCTCTTAGTTGTTTTGTACTGGCTGGTAGCTGGGGTTTAACCTGGCACTGGGCAATGATAGCGGGCTGCAGTGAGTGAGGTCCTGGCGTTCTGATCTCTACAACTTCTAGGAGTGCTACATTATCCTCATTCCCTGTTCTATACTTCTTGGTTATAGGCTTTCTGAAGTTTCCTGTTCCTGCATAGTTCATACCTACTAATTTACTACCAGTATTTTTAGCACAATGACAGAACACCCTTACAGCGCAACAGAGGAGCAACAGCACACCGAAAACCGGTGATAGAAGTTTTAGAAGGGCAGACAGCCATGAAGGCATCCAGCTAAAGTCCAACCGATCTGTGGCTATGTCTGCCCTGGCACCTCCTTCAGCAATCATTTTCTTTTCTATATTGCTTAAGTCCTTGATGGCCTTGCTGATGGACCCATTTTCTTCATCATTAGCAGGCACGAATGTGCAGCACAAACTCCCAATCTTGCAGCATACTGCACCTTTCATGGCTGTTGGCATGTCCAGGACATACCGGTGCTGCATGACCATAAGTCTCAATGGGACGGAGTTCCTCCCTTATAGCGTTCATCCCATCCTTAGTACTGTTGATGGCCCGAATGAACTCGTATCATGTGATTTGCAACCAGCGGGCATTTGCTTTGATCTGGAACATTGGAATGAGGTTGTTGTGCAACGTTGAATAGGCGGAATTCCAGGGGTATATCTTTAAAGGCTGTTCATCCATAGTACTCAGCATACCGCAGTGGTCGGTGGAGCAAGATAAAGGAGCCAATCATTGGATGGGCATGGATGTGGGAGATATTGGCTGCAGGAACGACCAGGGTGACTTCGTGCATGGTGACTAGGGAGCACAAGCCATTCCATTGAGGAGGCAGTTGGAGATAGAGACGTTCTCCGCAAGCCCAGTAGAAATACATTAGGCTGGAGGTGCCATATTGCATGTCCTGATTGAATATCTTGCACTGTTGCATCCAGAGTTGCACCCAACAGATAACGTGCCATTTCCTAGAAAACAGAGAGGAGGTGACTTTATTTTGAAAGCTTTTTTAGGTTTGGACATTTTCTCCCCACCCCAAGTGTACCTCCCACCCTCCTGAGACCATATTTGGTGGCACTCATCCTCAACTTCCCAGTCAATCCCATCTTCATAATCTGAGTCTACCCAAGGTGGCTCTAAGGACGCTTCTCTACACCTCACATAGCCTGGGGCACTCCATTTGTTATGGACGTAAATTTGTGCGAATAGACGTAGAACAGTCTATTTTGGCATGGGCATGGTATTTTGTGGGGCACAGAGTCATCACAGTCTGCTGAGGATGATCTTACTACCATAAACCCACTTTTTCTAATGAAGGCTGGCCTAAGGTCTATATCAAGCACTCCTATCTTACGCGTCTTTGTTATCTCCTCCTCTATTCTTGTATTGTCAGTGATAACCTTGTGTGATATTGGGGTATGGTCCCATACTGTGGTATTTTGGAACACTTCAAAGATATCGGCCTCAATAATCTGAACTTGCCCCCGTATTTGGCAGAGGAACAGGTGTAGGAGACACTTTGCAGTATGTGGTGGTACTTCCCTAGGAAAAATCAGTCTATCTACGCCTACTGCATGGGGAATGTATGAGCACACATATCAGGATTCATTAGTCTTCTGCCTCCCTGCTATTGCCATCTCCCCGTGCCGCATGTTGTCTTAGAGAGAGTCATGGGCACTATGCTGTCTGTCTACTGGGGCATCCCTACGATGACGGGACGACTTAGGGGGACATATTATAGCATTAGTGGAACTATTACAGGAAATAGAGGCATTGAACACGTTGCGTTACTAAGGATGCCATTACCCTCAATACAGGTGTCAGCAGAGAAAGGGGAAAAGGATATGGGGTGCATAGTGGTGCGGGCAACTTCAGCTGCTTGTGGAATACAAGTATTTTTATCCAGGCAATAGGAAAGAAAAGCAAACCAATTAAATATTGCTAGTGCCACTCCGACAATAAGATAAATACATAAAACAAAGCAACATATCTTGCTGTAAGGATCTATTTCTCTTCTGGTGTTGCGGCTGTATCCGTAGACTACAAAATGATCACTGTCTTCTTCTCCAATATTCAATGGGAACAAGTTGCCCTTCTCTTGTTTGTTGTTCAGTGCTGAGGAGGTGCAGTGTCGACCCTGATGTCACTCCGATGTATCCATGTTCTTCTTTCTGAAATGTGGACAGCTATTGGCGAGGAGTCTGTGACTTTAAAAGGTCCTTCGAACTTTGGGTCCTTCCACCGACGGACAGTCTTCCGGACAAAGACCTGTGTTCTGGGAGGAATGAGTGGGAGCTCAGGATAGATGGTGCCCTTCTCCTTCCGCTTGGATATATGAGAAGAAAGGAACTGCGCAGCACGTGTTGATTTACACAGATGCTCATACATTTCAGCTTTCACAATTCCAGAAGAACTTTCTGTATCAGTTTTAGGTCTAGTTGCTGGGACTGATACATTTATTGATCGTCCGTGACAAGCTGATGGGGTGTTTGCTGGTGGTCAGTACTTGGAGTATTTCGAAGTACAAACAGGGCAATCGGTAGGCAATAAAGCCATTTTTTGCTGATAGTAGCACTTATCTTCCTTATTTTATTTTTGAGCAGGCCATTTAGGTGTTCACAGACGCCATTGCTTTCTGGGTGGATCACTGATGTTAATTTATGTTTAATCCCTAGCATGGTGGATAGAAAGGAGAAAATGACATTAGAAAATGTCTGCCGTTGTCTGACCGGATCGCATCCGGCAAACCCCAGCGTCGACCTCTCAGAGCAGGAAATTGGCTGCTGCATTGGCATCACAGTGGACACATGGTGAAGCTTCGATCCAATGTGAAAATGAACAAACCACTACAATGAGGTATCAGTAGTATTGGCATCTGTCAATCATATTGACAAAGTCGATGTGGAGTTCTTTAAAAGGGCCTTGCCTTGTTGTTTTTGGAATTGTGAAGACAACTGTTTTCATAGTTGGGTTTGGCGAGTATTGTTGGCAAATGAGGCATTTGTTAACAAAAAGTTGTATTAATTCATGGGCATTTGGGACAAACCAGTCAGTTTGTTTGGTGGTAGACATATTATCTTGTGAAACATGTGTGGGATGATGTAACTGGTATAATGCCACTTGCAGTAGGGCCTGTGGCATGACAGGTTTTCTTGTCACAGTTTGTCTATAGATACAATCTGAGGGATTTAGTTGTACTCCCGTCTTCTTCCATAACTCTTTCTCTTGATCTGGTGCACTTTCCTGTAT
This sequence comes from Calotriton arnoldi, assembly GCA_963921515.1. Classification (NCBI taxonomy): domain Eukaryota; kingdom Metazoa; phylum Chordata; class Amphibia; order Caudata; family Salamandridae; genus Calotriton; species Calotriton arnoldi. The sequence goes on from CAWUFW010000567.1 coordinate 2,929,978, forward strand.
TTCTCTAAGGTGTAAGCGTGCAGTGTGATCATATGGCTCTGTGTGATCAATAGTGTGTGGAAATGAGGAATCAGGCATGTATTTTTCTTCACATTCTTTAATCTGTTGTTCTGTTGTGTGTACATTTTGGGCAAGCAGGATGGGGGCATGCTGACATTGTGATGACACCGCAGGCGGAGGCCCCCTGGCAGTGGCTTTTGCTGCCCAGTCTGCCAGAGCATTACCTCTGGAGACAAAGTCTTGGTCATTCGTATGGGCTGCACATTTGACTACGGCTACCTCAGCTGGTAGGTTCAGTGCATCTAATAGCTCCTCAAGTAAGTGTCTGTGCATGACAGGTGTGCCATCTGATTTGAGGAAGCCTCGCTTTTTCCAGCGCAGGATGCAGGAGTGCGTTGTGGTTGTAACATATGCAGAGTCTGAGTAAACAGTGATGCGTTCATCTGTCCCACTTTTCAAGGCAGCAATCAGTACCACTAATTCTGCTGCTTGCGCTGAGTAGTGAATGTAATCTGCTGTACAATGTCTAGTGAGTCAGAGAAATAATTTTGTCATGCTCTAACTACTGCAGCTCCTGTGTACCTGATCCCTGTTTCTTGAACAGTTGTAGAAGACCCGTCAGCAAAGATAATTGTACTGTCTGGCAATGGGTCCTCTTTTGCTGTTCCTGACTCATCTGGTGAATATGTGGCTCAATCATAGGAATCATCATCTGTGGTGGCAATGGGGTGGGTGAAGAATGTTGCTGGGTTTACTGTGTGGCACTTAAAAACCTTCAGTGATGGCAATGAAAGTATGACTTCGTAGCCTGATTGGCCAAGGTAGTGTACTTCTTTCTGGCAATATTGAAGCTTCCCTTTGTCTACTTTGTATCCTCTCTGTGCTAAGGTGGTCAGTAGGGCAATGGTGTATTTTCTGCATTGTTGTTCTGTGGTGCTGCAAATCAGAATGTCGTCGACATATTGCAGCAGGGTGCTGTCACATTGAAAGTTGGACAAATCAGTTTTTAGAATTCTGTTAAAGACACTAGGGGTTTCACAATACCCCTGAGGTAACCTCGAGTAACACATTTGGGTACCGCGAAAACAGAAACTTGTGAGATAATGGCTGTCTGTATGCAGTGGGATGCTGAAGAAGGCATACTTTACGTCAATGACGGAGAAGTACTGAACGTCGGGGGAATGTTCGTGAGAATCACTGATGGGTCTGGGACAGTTGGGAATTCTGGTATGACAATGTTATTAAGGGGGCGCAGGTCGTGTACCAAACGCCATTGATTAGTCTTTGCCTTGAGCACAGGAAACAGACAGGTGTTGCAGGGGGACGTGCAGGGGCATATGACTCCCTGATCCAGTAATGCTTGTATGGTGGGGGCAATACCCTCCTCTCCTTCCTTGGACAAGGGGTACTGGCGCACTCTTGGTGGTATGGCACCCTGTTTGAGTGTTATTCTGAATGGGACAGCAGAGTGGATGAGGCCTACATCATTTGAGCCAGCGGTCCAGATGTTGGCAGGTACTTTAGCCAAATCTGTGTCATGTATGGGGTCAAATTGTCTACCTAGAGTTGGTTTCTGCTGTTACTGAGAGTGGAATTGCATTTTCATAGACAATCTCACTTTTTAAAATAGTTTTAAGGAGGCCCAAACAGTTGGTCATCTAGAATGTCCCTCGCTGACCTTCCTGGTTAGATGAAAATGACGCAGTCCCATGTGTGGGCACTGTCATCAAATGCCTGGAGGGCTCCGTATGTGGGTGTTATTTCAAGACTTTGTATGTCTAATATCATTTCTTTGTTAGGCATTCAGGAATCCTGAGACTGTTGCTGAAACAGGAACTCTTTTGGTAGCTGGACAGTACCGCCTTTTAGCTCTGGTGTTGTGGCAACAATGATATGTACCGCAGTGGAGAATGCTTGTTCATCCACCGGACGGGCCCTAATCTGATTGCCCAAGGAGGAGTCCACAGTCACTGCCATCATCCTGGCTCAATGTGTGCCTGGAATGAAGCAGGTGATGGTACCGTCTTCATCAAAGTGGATCGTCATGTTGAGTTTTGCCATGAGGTCACGTCCCAGGAGATTCACTGGAGAGCGTGGTGAGTAGAGCAGTCCTTGCTCTACATAGTGACTTCCAATCTATAGGTGCTGGCTTGGTGAAAGGGACCCTAGCTATTGCCCCAGAGAATCAATGTGTGTTTGCTATCTGATCTGACATGGGCAGTGTCATCCTTTAATACAGGAGTAAGTAACACCTGTGTCTATGAGAAAGCTGTAAGTTTTGTTGTTTATCATGACAAAAACATTGGGGTCCTCCTCAACATTGGTCGTACACGGTAAAACTGGGCATACAAGAGTTGTCTGTGGGCTGTCCTAACAACTATATCCTCCTGTCTGTTATTGCTGGATGGTGCCCTGCACAAATGGGTTGTTGGAAGGAATCATCGTGCCCCCTTGAGGTGCAAATTGCTGTGATGTCACTTGAATTGTTGGTGCTTGGGGCATCATCTGGTACACGGGTGTCTGTTGTTGTTACACAGGTGCCTGTACCTGTTGAATGGGTACCTGTAGTTGGGCTACTGCGGGTACCTGGAGGTGTGGCACTTGTTGCTGCATGGCCTGTTGTTGTATTGTGTGCAAGTAGGAGTACATTATTTGCGGCTGAATTGGTTGGGGCTGTGGAGGGGGTATTAGTCTGTTGTGGAGGTCCTGTAACTAGTGCTCTATCCCTCATTCAGCATCTTGGTGTGATAGTCTCTTTGAAAGTGGCCATGTTTCTGACAATAATAGCATACTGGAAGCTCTAATTGCTCTCTGGCCCTTGGTTGTCCAAGCCCTCTACTCCTGCCCTGCATTCCCGTGTTTCTAGCCCTGTTTTGCCAGCCGTCGTAGTATGGCTGTTGTGGCTGATTGTTGTAGGGGGGCTGTGTCTGCATGTGGGGTGCAACACCCTGCGTGTTGCCTGCTAATGCATTCAGGGCATTTTGGGGAAACCCTGCAACTGCAGTCATCTGATTAACTGCTGCTGTGAGCATGACTGTGTCCAGTGCTTCTTTTTTCTTATTAAGCTTCTGCTGGACTAGTTTGGCAGCTGCATTTTCAATTGCTACCTGCTGGTCCCTATCCTGCTCTTGCTTATTTTTACAGAAATGAATGATGTGGTCTTGTATTTCAGGCCAAGGTTTGCATTCCATGGCTACTATTCCATCTAATTTTTCCTGCACGTCTATGGGCAACCACTTTTTTACTGTGTAATAGAAGAATCTAAAGCTCCCTCCTGTTGCATTCCATTTCTCCTCTAATTCCTGATGCCATTTTTCCTTCAGTTGTGAGATGTATTGTGCTGGGTCTTCATTTTGTTGCATTGTCTGTGACATGAGGGACAAGATGTCTGGAATGTCAGGGAACCTGTGGCATAACTGGGACCATATTACAGCTCGTATTGTGTTAAATTGAACGCCATCATATTTCGTTTCTGTGAGTGTTATTTGTTTAATTCCTACTTTTAGTATATCTTCTGCTTCCTCTCCAATCAGGGACGTGAGCAAGCTATTGACGTCACCTACCGCTAAGTTGACACCAGCAGTATGTTTTTCTAAGGCTGCTATCCATTATCCATTTACCAGCACCCTCTGTTACTGGCGGGAGTTGCTTCTTCAAGTTGTCTTTGTCCATTTGGGGCTATGGGACATACACAGGGGCATCGTTTGGGTTCTTGAACAGTAGCTGCATCTGATGTCACTGCGGTATTTGTTGCAGTGGGTCGTGTGGGGTCGAATTGACGTGCATTTTTCTGCCAGACCTTTAAGCTTGCCCTCATGTAAAGATAGTCCCAATCTTCACCTCACCCCCCATGTAAGATGCAGTCTTCTGCCATTGCCATATTCTGTGTATCAAAGGATCCATCTCATGGCCATGGAATCATCTGTGGTGCAAGACTTTCCGTCCAACCCGCCAAGTCATCAGTGAATGGGTTGACATAAAAGTCTGAACCCTCCCCGCGGGTAACTATTTCATTGGGTGTTAGGTCGTTGCTCTGTAATGCAGTCTATTTACTGGGCATCATGTTTCTGAAATTGTTCTGCCTAGAGGAACGTATTAGGGCAGTTTCTGAGACATTGTAGGGCATGTCATCAGGACACCCATGTGTTCCTAACTCTGTTATTCGTTCTATCTCAGTCCTACTTTGTCTCTTAACTTTATGTTCTTCCTGGTCTGGGTGAAACCTCTCAGGGGTGGCATGTAGTAAACCACACATGGACCCAGGTGGTGGGCCCACAGTTTGTGTCATAGTTGATGGTGATGTTTGCGAAGGTGCTGCTGGGCCTAAGTGCCTGTCGTTGCTGGCTTGAGCAGAGGTGTTGTTGTGAATGGTTGTAGTGGCTGCAAGGGGCATACCTGAAGTAGTGACATCATGTTTGTGACACTCCCTCACAAAATCTTGTGCTGGGAGAGTGTGGCAGTGGTGGTGCGTATGGAGGGGTGTCTGTGCTTACATCATTTCTACTTGACAGAATGTCTACTTTATTGAGCATTTCACTAAGTGTATCTTGTATCTGTTCTATTTTCATTAACAGGCAATGGACAGAGGTGATGTTGTCCTTGGAGCTGGCTGACGGCATCTTTTGTAGCATGTCACGGTTAAAGTCTTTAAGTGTTATGCTGTCCGTGCTTTTACTTAAATTAGCTGTGTGTCTCCATTTGCCTAGGTCTGGGTGGGCAAAGGGGCCTGAACATTCTTTTTCATAGCTTCTGGGCCACCGGTGTGTAACCGGGCAGTCCAGGGTGGCTGTCCTGTCCTCCTGATGAGACAGGGCACTGCTTAGTGGCAACTGCTCATGGGAGTAGCGGCGCTGGCTCGGAAGGTGGTGCTGTTCGCTGGTGAAGGAAATGTTGGAGTCCGAGTGTGAGCTGTGGGTCGTGGTATGTGATATGTAGGAGGTGGCGTCACAGTCTTCATCTTCATCTTGTTGTTGTGCAACATTAGTCTGTGCTGGTGTAAGTTTCAATGTAAATTGTGCATCTATTTGACCTGGCATCCCTTGAACTACAGCTTCTACCAATGGCCTGGAGTTGCTAACATGTTGCAGTGTTTGTGTTTGGTCCGTTATGTCGTTGCCCATTAGGGGAGGTGGTGGAAGAGAGTCGTCTGGTATATCATAGAAGCCAGCGGTGTCAGGTCATTTGAAGTTGGAGCTAAGTCTGAGGGAGCGATAGTGTTAGGGTACATACCGCTTACATGATACACAGGTGGAGCCATAGGTATAGTTACTGGCTCAGTATTTTCTTTGAAGATGCGCCACAATGCTAAGATGTCTTTGCACTTTTGAAGCTTGCTGCCTGAGTATTTAGCCTCTAGGAAAGTAGTAGCATGGTCTAGTGTAATACGGTAAAGGTGCCTTCAGGTGGCCAGGGGTGTGTAAGATTCTTTCTGTGCTTGTGCAGCTCCCTGCAGTGTTTAATTATTAATTGCTTTTGCCCTGTGAAGCTTTTGAGCACATGTTAGAGCGGAGTAGCCATAGTGACCTCTATTTATAGGGTTGTTGTGTGTAACTGGGAGACGTAAGCAGGGACTATTGTCAGCCTTACATGGTGTTCCTGTCTGGTGTCAATGCCTAGAACCTGAAACACAGTCAGAAGGGCGGGACTAGTTAAAGGTGTTGCTGGGATGAATGAAGAAGGGTCACCTTCTGAGAGACCTATGACGTGGTCGTTGATGAGGTACACAACAATCTGCGGTGCTAGGTACTCTACTGATGTCACATTCATTCCCTAGTCTCTCAGGTGTTGTAGAGCTCTTTCTATATCTCGCACTGCGATTCTGTTTGTTCTACAGTGCTGTTGGAGTGATATGTAGGTGTAGTTGGTGTGTCTGAGGATGTCCTGTCTGAATGGTGGGCTTCCTCTACAGACCCCTCCAAATAGGATCCTTTTGGAGAATTCCCCCAATTTTCAGACCTTGCTGGGAAGACAGGTGAATACGAAGGTGGTGAATACTGTGAGCTTTCAGCAGTCAAGGACCTCAGTGAGTTATTTGGCCAAACTAGATCTGAGCAGGTGGAATCTGGAAATACTGGACTTGCACTGGAGTATGTATTGCTAGTGCAATGTAGCGGAAGTCCTGTCAAAGTCAGGAATTACACCCTTGCCTCTTGAGTTGTAGCTATATCTGTTCCCAGGATGTCCCAAGCCGTTGACACTTCAAGGTCTTCTTCAAGGCTGGGGGACTTGTTTTAGGGGACATGCTCACATAGGAACTCCCTGCCTCTTCATTGGGTGCAGGGAATCTAATGGTTGATGGATCCGTATCGTGCATTAATAAAACAATATGCCCCTGGGAAAGTCAGGGAATAGATATAGTCCAAAGCTGAAGTTTGGAATGCAGCCCTGAAGAAGACCTTCATTGAAAAAACATACCAGGCCCAACACGAAGGTCGAAACGCGTTGGCATATCTACTGGTGTGGCCAGGAATTATCATCAACTTTAAACATCACAAATTAATCCATGTACTATTGGTGGTGTGAGCTATGACATCACCCACAAACTTTTAAAGTACTCCGACCAACAACATAAAGGGCCAAGCCATACCAGTTGGACTGTGCAGTAGAGGGTCAGAATATGTAATAACCCCACATGCATTAATCGGAGGCCACTACACATGCTGTCTTCATGTTTTAAAATATACGTCTATGTATTATTTCAATGTAACATTTCAGTTCATGTTTGTTTTTTGGTTGGTTTAATTGTATCGTATGCACACATATTTGTGGTCAATGATGTTATGTGTACATCCTTGTCTCATTTAAATGTATGCTATTATTATTATTAGCTAGCTTGTAAAGCGCCTGGTTACTCCAACGGAGTGTCCCCGCGCTAGAACATCAATGAAAACCCCACAACAATCCAGACCTAGAAGCCTTCAAGCGCAGAAGACTGACAGAATAATAAAAAGCAGAAATATTACTTCCGTCCACCAGACGGGAGTCGGAAAAGCCAAGTTTTTAGGTTTTTCCGGAACAGAGACTCCGACTCGCAGGTCCTAAGATCCATAGGGAGGTCATTCCATGCCTTAGCAGCCAGGAAGCCAAAAGATCTCCCTCCAGATCGAACCTTCCGCACCCTGGGCACAATCACCCTGGCAGAGCCAAGCGATCTCAGATCCTGTGCGGGCCGATAAGCTGTAAGAAGGGGGAGCAGGAAGCGCGGCCCCTTCTGACTAAGGATCCTGTGACCAAAGCATGAGGCCTTGAAAGTGACTCTGGCCTGAATTGGGAGCCAATGAAGTTTCTTCAAAGCTTCCCCCACCGAAACCCGCCTAGGGATGTTCAAGATCAGCCGGGCTGCAGCATTTTGGACCTTCTGCAAGAGGTTCAAATTTCTAGCTGTCACCCCTAAATACAGAATATTGCAGTAATCAAGGCGAGATGTAACAAGAGCCTGTACAATAGTTCTTTTAGCATCAAGGGGGAGAAGGTCCAGAATTTTGCGTAGCATTTTAAGGATGTTTATTGTTTATATATTCATCAATGAAAAATAATATTAGATGACATACACAATCCCTTGTTTCCACTTCATCTCTTTTGGGCACACAGTTAAATCTGTGGATGTGATATATTCAGTATACAGTGGAGAAGACTCTTTAAATAATTCACCAGCCATCATTTATTGATGCTCAGAGAAATAATGGTGAGACGATTTTTTCTGTGAAATGATTTAAGATTGATGGTTTATGGGGTACCTTTCGAAATCTGTCAAATGGTATTTGGCATATGGGTGCTCACTGTGGTCTCTGGAGAGTTGGCACCTGGGACACCAGATGTATTGAGCCTCCTCTAGTTGTTGTTGCGAGAAAGTAGGACCAAGGAGAGGTGTCAGGAAACTCTGGGTCCTAGCCTTCATGATCTTGCGAGATTGGAACTGAGGTCACTTCGATAGCTTCCAGTGCACCAAAGGAATGAATGTAAGATTTTTTTGATGATTTAACAGGCATTCACCTACCCCAAAATACACAATAAGAAAGCAAGAGGATATTTTGAAGGATTGGAACACAACCTCCGTATTCAAAACATGACTGCACCAACAAGCTGTCAGAGACCTTAATTTGTATGCTGGACATATTCTTTGCTACCTTATATTTAGGTTCATGAGATTGTTTCATTCTTCTCCTAGCCTGTCCTGGTGCATTTAGATACCCCTCTGGATTTATTAAAAAAGGCCATAAACCCTCACCCACAGAACTGGCATGCTCCGCTCTGAACCTGCTGAGTGTGTGAAGTTCGAGTAATTTGCTTTCACGTAAGTAATTACGCATAATTACGCAAAATGCAAATCTATCATTTCTCGCTATATTTTAGTGCAAAGTGCGTACTCCATGTTCTGCTGTTCCCATGATTTTGGGTTACATTTTTAGCTCGAATGGCATCATTTGTGATGAATGTTTACTGAGAATGGCACATAATTTATGTAAAGTGACATGGTGGCGTAATTCTTGGAATTTTGTGTAACCAGTGTTGTCTTTTAAGACCAGCTGCATCACATATAAGTCAATCAGACCCGATACCCTGACATACATGGCCATGAAAAAATCCACCACAGGTGGATTGAACCACACCAGAAGCCAGTACATCACCAGACTCGATATAAAGAGATGAAAAAAGCAAATAACTGAAGGCAGGCCTTCTCCATCTATACTCCCATGGTCTTGAACAACACCCTACTGAACATCAGAACTGCTCCAATCGTCCTGCAATTCATTAGGAAGTTCAAGAAAAATTTCAAGGAGCATTAATCCCCCTCATCCCCCAACACATACCAAAATAGTCCATGCCTTCCTCCTGCCTCTCTGTAAACAATCTGAATCATATTACAGGGCTCTTGATAGGGGGACACAGTCAACTTCTCTTTTTCCTTTCTTCGAAATGTTCACCGTGAGCACTGCTGGACAACATATTTTTAGAGTATGATTGTAATGTATGTGTGCAATGATTATCGCAGAGCTAAACATGCACATTGTATGTGTTTTTACTAGGTCTGATAACTTATGCGCTTATTTAGCTGGTGCAGACGTCAATTTGTACTATTTGCAGTACTAAATTTGAGGACATTTTGCCTCATTTCTGCCTCCACAAAATGGGGGCTAATTTAGATCTAATGCTCGTTGCATGTAATGTGTAATGTTAATAGTTCTGCACACCTTTACAATAATGTGCATTTATAGTATTTCCTGGCAATTTTCTGCCTATTTTAGTTCAAGCATTGGCCCAAATGAAAAAGGTACCAAATATAATGTAGTATTTCATACTATTTTCCTTCATGAATACATTTTCTGTGAATAGAGTAGACCAGGGTCTAATCAGAATGCCTTTTCTGTACATAGGGTAGACCCACGTCAGTAAAGGTTTGACATGTTTGCATGTGGATGTTAAGTATGGCTCACCAAGCTGCACAGATTGGCAATCTACATGCAAGGGATACATTTAAATGCAATACAACTTAGGGAGTGTGTCCTGGGCTGCATGGAGTCAGCTGTGAAATTGCTGAGCTCCGGCACCCGAGGCCTGTGATAGCCATTATCCTTTGTCCCCCAAGGCCCAGGCTGGGCTGGATGAATGTGGTAAGGCTCGGGGGTCCTGGCAATACCTACAGCTTCTGGGGCGCCCATTGGGATGAGTGACACATGCAACAAGCAGCAACCGGACTGCGGCACGGCAAGATGGTGGCGGTCGTAACTCGAGTGGCCTGCATCAGCCTCCCTAGAAGTTTGGAGAGGGGTGCTTGAAGGTGGGATACTTCCTGGAGAGAGCGTGGGGCCCCAGAGATGGTATTTGCTCGGCTGCCCCAGGGATCAGTTGGTTCCCCCTCTTCTCCTCTCCCACGTGGCTACGGAGAGGCCCAGCCAGGTGAGGACCATAAGCTGACCATAAACAGGCGAGGGGCAGCCCCCGAGGCCAAGGCCCAAATACCGAGCAGGAGAATAAGATGCAGGCGCAGACAAGAGAAGCCTAGAAAGGGGTAATGCCATGGATTTTGCTGCCACTCTGGGACCTGAGCAGTGGACTGGGGCTATAGAGGACTTGGGCCTGCCAGTGAAAAATGACAAGAGGAGTGAGTGCAGATGAACCAGCAGGACTGAGAGCAGAGGTACAGAGAAGCAAGTGGATGTGCATGCCCGGAGAGTTCCAACTGGGCTTGCCTAGGGTTAGTGTGGCCCCTGGCCCAGCTGGGACCCCTGGTGGGGCTCGGCGGTCAGTTCCTTGTGAACTGGTGGGGGCGGGGTACTTCCTCCCGGGCGTAACTGTCGTGCACGTCGGTGGGGGCTCCTGAATGCTCAGGACGGACCGTACTGTCTTAACTGCGGAGCCTGGAGAGAGATATAAGGCCATCCCAAGGGGCCCGACAACAATTGATGCAGTGAAGACACAGGACTCGAGACACAATGGATCTTTGATGGTCTGCCCCAAAGTCAGCAGACCTATCCAACTAGAGGGCACTGCACAACGAAGGATGACAAGGAAGGGCCGTTGGCTATGGTTGCCAAACAGCCATACAAGAGAACATGGTAACCTGTGGTTTACCTCACAGAGGTTCCCAAACTCTCCACGGTTGGATACGAAGATCAGGAATCACTCAAAAACAAGGCCATTCACTGGTTTAGGTCCACTCGACATTGTTAATCAATCATTAGAGAGGATATTAAGGATGTAGAAAGATTGCCCTTTCAAGGGTCACCATGGGATACGATCGAAGTCAGTTTCTTTGATAAGGATATGGTCACTGGATTACTGTTGATTGACTCCCGCACAATCCCCCCGGTGAATTCCCTCATTTCCATTAGATATAGACCTATAGATATAGATCTGCCTTAGCAGGACCTCCCATACGCAATATGGGTGAATGGAGAGGGCAAAGATGACTACAGCCTGAGAACTGGATGACCCCAGACACTATTATAGGGCCTCTAGGGACATTACTAAACCCGCCCTTGCTAGAAGCCCCACCCCCTTCAGGTCTGGCATCCACACTTGAGGCCTATTGTGAGCCAATTGCCGTTGACACAAGCAGGGGCACGCTTGCCATCTCCTCTGGTATTGCAGAAGGGGGGAATCCACCGATTACTCTCTAAGGTTTCTTGTCTGGAATGTGGTAGGGATTTCCAAGTTACAATCTGACCCAGATTGGTGTTCCTTCGTGGATTCCCACGACGTGATTTTATTTCAGGAAACCTGGAGTCTATATACTCCACATAGAAGCGGTTTTTCTGCCTATGGCATTAATGTCACTAGGAAAGAGCTGGGTAGACCCTCAGGAGGCTTAGCAGTCTGGGTTAAAACTGCACTAGGATCCAAAGTCACGCTCCTCCACGTTGAATCGCAAGATATATTAGCATTTGAGCTGACTCTTTATAGTGGTTGGAAAATTAGGATTTTTAATGTATATAATTGAGTGGTGCGGTGTTCAGAGGAAACCAACATAATCCGCATCATAGACCATGCTCTGTCCCAATTCTTAGATAATGTTCCTGTATTAGTGGCGGGTGATTTTAATTGCACTTTTGAACCCCTTGCCCACACTCCACCAGACTTGACTGAGGAGTGGGGCCGTGAGTGGCATATCCCTCAGCTAGATCTCCCTACTGTCAGGTGGACAAAGAGAGGAGGCCAGGTGTTGGCCCTTACCTTGCAGCATGATTTGAGAGCCACAAATGGGAGAACTACCTCTGATTCAAAGGGAGATTTTACCTTTAATAGACCTGGCCACACAAGCAGAATCGACTACTGTCTGGTCACCCTCAAACTCTGGCCCCTAGTCGATGATATGGTAGTGGTCAAAAGAACTGATAGCGACCATAATGCCCTTGCCCTTACCTTCTTCAAGCAAGGCACTCATGAATCTGACATTAGGGGTAGTCCTGATCTGGGTTTCCTCTCTATTACGAATAACTTGAGATCAATCAGATGGGACTGGGTGGAGGAACATCTGGGGGCCCTTGACGCAGTCAAAGATAAAGTCCACATGGAACTAGAAGAGTTAGACAAATACCCTACTAACGAAGATGTGAAGATTCTGGGATCCCGCCACGAGCTGCTATACAACGAGATTAGGGACATGCTAAGCCAACCACGTAAAGCTCAAAAAAAGGTGGGAAACTGTACACATCTGAGGTCGGATTTCCAGGGTGCTTGGTATAATCAGGATTGCAGGAATGCGAAGGGGGCGCTTGTCCGTGCAGTGAAACTAAAAGCACGCCCTGAGGTAGCGGTATGTAGAGCCAAGTATAGGCAGGTAATGGAGATAGCCAAGAAGAAGTGGGAGGGTTCTTTGTGGTCCTCCCTACGGAAGGCGCGCCTAAGGCAAGCCCGTCTGCACCCGTCCGCGCCTGGACCGCGCCCAGCGCCAAACCCCCTGGCCCCCGCAGCAGCCAACCCACCCACCGGACTTACGACACCGCCACCCTCAACGCACTCAACACCGGCCGTATCCCCGGCTGCCACCGTGCCACCCCAGGTCGCACCCACGGACCCTTCGCCTGCCAATCCTGCAAGTTCTCCTGCCTCCGGACCTGCACCGCACCCGCCAAGCCAAGCACCAGCAGCAACCACCTGAAGTGCATCCTGCTCAACACCCGCTCCATCCACAGACACGCCGTGGAACTCTGGAACCTGCTCGACTCCACATCACCAGACGTCGCTTTCCTCACGGAAACATGGATGAACGCCTCCTCAGCGCCCGACATCGCCATCGCCATCCCGGACGGATACAAGATCACCCGAAGGGACCGCGCCAACCAGACCGGAGGAGGCATCGCCATCGTCCACAAGAACACCATCCACATCACGACCAACTCCGACGACACCTTCACAGCCGGCGAACACCTGCACTTCCAGATACACACCGACCCCAAGACCACCCTCAGAGGCACCCTCATCTACAGACCCCCAGGACCACGCACACAATTCAGCGAAGACATCGCCGACCTCATCAGCCCGCACGCCCTCCCCTCGGCTGACTACATCCTCCTTGGGGACCTCAACTTCCACCTAGAGAACAACAACGATCGCAACACCACCACCCTGCTGGACAACCTCGCCAACCTCGGACTCAAGCAACTGGTGACCACCCCCACACACCACGCCGGCCACACGCTTGACCCCGTCTTCTCCTCCAGTAAGGACATCTCCTTCAGCCACACCACCGGACTCCACTGGACAGACCACAGCTGCGTCCACTTCAGCTTCAGCAGGACCACCTCGCACCACCACACGCAACAGTTTCCGCGCAGAAGCTGGAACAAGATCACCACCGACCAACTCACCACATCCCTGAGCCAGAACCCTCCCGCCAGCTCAACGAACCCCAACCAAGCCGCCAGCAACCTCACAAGATGGATCACCAACTGCGCAGACGACCTCGCCCCATTGAAGACCCCCAGTCAGACACGGCAACAAGAAAGCATCCTGGTTCACCGACGAACTCAAGAAATCCAAGAAGAACTGCCGGGCCCTCGAGAAAGCATGGCGCAGAGACCCGACTGCAGACAACATGACCACCCTCAAGCACGCCACCCGAAAACACCACCAGCTGATCCACTCCACCAAGAAAACCGCATTCAAGGAACGACTGGACAACAACGCCCACAACAGCAAGGAACTCTTCATCATCGTCAAAGAGCTCTCGAACCCCAGCGCCGGAAACAACGACATCACTCCCTCGCAAGACCTCTGCAACTCGCTCGCCTCGTTCTTCCACAGCAAGATCGCAGACATACACAACAGTTTCAGCACACAGCCGACGTACCCTACGACCGTTCCAACGTCCCCCACCTCCACCCTCCGAGCCTGGACCCCGATCAACACCGAAGACACTATCCGCACGATGAACTCCATCCACTCCGGATCACCTACCGACCCCTGCCCTCACCACGTCTTCAACAAGGCCGACGCCGTCATCGCACCCCACCTCCGGGACATCATCAACACCTCCTTCGACACCGCCACCTTCCCAGAGAGCTGGAAGCACGCCGAACTCAGCGCCCTACTGAAGAAACCGTCAGCGGACCCCACCGACCTCAAAAACTACCGCCCCATCTCGCTCCTTCCTTTTCCTGCCAAAGTCATCGAGAAGACCGTCAACAGACAACTGGCCGCCTTCCTCGAGACGAATGGATCCCTCGACCACTCGCAGTCCGGCTTCCGGGCCAACCACAGCACCGAGACCGCCCTCATCGCAGCCACCGACGACATCCGAGCCCTGCTCGACAACGGGAAACAGCGGCCCTCATCCTCCTGGACCTCTCCGCAGCGTTCGACACAGTCTGCCACCGCACCCTAGTGCAACGCCTGAACAACGTCGGAATCCAAGAGAAGGCACTGGAGTGGATCATCTCCCTCCTCGCCGGAAGAACCCAGAGAGTCTGCCTCCCCCGTTCAGTTCCGAGGCCACCGAAGTCATCTGCGGCGTACCACAAGGATCATCACTCAGCCCCACCCTCTTCAACGTCTACATGAGCCCCCTCGCAGCCATCGCACGCCAACACAACCTCAACATCATCTCCTACGCCGACGACACCCAGCTGATCCTCTCCCTCACCAACGACCCCACAACCGCCAGAACCAACCTACATGAAGGGATGAAGGACGTAGCCGAGTGGATGAGGAACAGCCGCCTGAAACTGAACTCAGATAAGACGGAAGTCCTCATCCTAGGATCATCACCCTCCGCCTGGGACGACTCCTGGTGGCCCCCTGCCCTGGGCAACGCACCCAAACCAATGGACCACGCACGCAACCTGGGCTTCATCCTGGACTCCTCCCTCTCAATGACCCGACAAGTCAACGCCGTCTCCTCGTCTTGCTTCAACATCCTACGCATGCTGCGCAAGATCTTCCGGTGGATCCCCACCGAAACCAGGAAGACGGTCACCCAGGCCCTCGTCACCAGCCGACTGGACTACGGCAACTCCCTCTACGCCGGAACCACAGCCAAACTTCATAAAAGACTCCAACGCATCCAGAACGCTGCAGCTCGACTCATCCTGGACATCCCCCGACACAGCCACATCGCCAGACACCTGAGAGACCTGCACTGGCTCCCCGTCAGCAAGAGAATCACGTTCCGACTCCTCACCCACGCACACAAAGCCCTCCACAACCAAGGCCCCAGATACCTCAACGACCGTCTGACCTTCTACACTCCCACCCGCCAGCTACGATCGACCAACCACGCCCTCGCCGCCGTCCCCCGCATCCGAAGAGCCACAACGGGAGGAAGATCCTTCTCCTACCTGGCTGCCAAGACGTGGAACTCCCTACCCATCCACCTCCGCCTTACCCAAGACCACCTCTCCTTCAGGAAGCAACTCAAGACCTGGCTGTTCGAACAGTAGCGGACCCCCCTCCCCCAAGCGCCTTGAGACCCTCCGGGTGAGTAGCGCACTATACAAATGATTGATTGATTGATTGATTGACAAAGACTCCAAGACTTTTTGGAGCAAAGCAGCGTACTGGCTCAAGGGTATCAAGTCAGTCCTGGAATTTACAGTTCATCCTGATGAGTGGGTAGCGTACTATGGTTCCCTTTATGAATCAGGCACCATGGTAATAGAGGAAGCTAGTGAGAGGTGGGGGGAGGCCCCCGGTGAAGTGGTTGATGCTATGGTTTTTTCTATAGAGGAGACACAAACAGCAATCCATTTGTGTGCCCCAGCCCGTGCCCCGGGCCCTGATAGGATTCCTAACGATCTGTACAGAGAGGATATAATTCTTTGGGGTTCCTATATAAATTTGCTTACTAACTCAATTATGTAAGGTGCTGCCATTCCCCCTTCGTGGAAGATAGCAGAAATAGTGCCCACCTACAAAAAGGGGGATAGAGCCAAGCCGGCTAGCGATAGGCCTATAAGCCTTATAGGCTCTCTCCAGAAAATTTTCTGCAAACAGATTTTAGGGAGGATTCAGGAATGCATTCTAGAGTCCTGAATTCTGAATGATTACCAAGCTGGCTTCCGCGCAAAAACTCGTACTCTGGATCAGGCTTTTCGCCTCCTCTGTATTTATTGGAAGGAAGTAGCTGTCAAGGGAAGGAAGCTTTACGTGGCCTTTGTCGATCTACGGTCTGCGTTTGACTTAGTCCCACGAGCTAGCCTTTGGAGAGTTTTAAAAGAGATGGGCTTCCCGGGAAATCTTTTAGATGTTTTAATTAGATTACTGTTAGACTTGGCATCTTTTGGCGTGTTTCCCCTGACTTTTTGCTTTCTGACCTCCCGGTTTTGACTCTGTTTTTGCTGGTGTAATGATTCTGCGCACTTTCCTCACTGCGGTCCAGTGGGAAAGTGCAAGTGCTCCTGTATAAAATGTGTTATGGATTGGTGTTTCCATGATTGGCCTATTTGGTTTATGTGTCAGTCCCTTGTAAAGTGCACTGCGAGTGCCAGGGCCTATAGACCAAATGCTGTTGGTGGGCTGCAGCACTGGATTGTGCCACCCACGCAAACAGCCCGTAAAGTGTAACTCGGGCCTGCCAACGCGGAGCCTGTGCGCAGCTTGGGGCTGCCATGTCGACTTGGCAAGTGCACACACTTGCAAGTCCCTAAACCTTCCCTTTGCTACATGTTAGTCACCCCTAAGGTAGGCCCAAGGTACCCCTGTGGGCAGGGTGCGGTGTATGCGAAAGGTAGGACATGCCCGGGTGTGTGCGGCATGTCCTGATAGTGAATTACAGCCTAGTTCGTTTTTCACTATTGCAAGGCTACCTGTTCCCCTAGGCCAGAACGGGCAGTTTTGATTATTACAGCTTATAATCCTAACTGACCCCGGGAACATGGTAGAAATTCGAGTTTAGTATGCCTGGACTCAGAATGATAAAATGCATCTTTTAGTGAAGTTGGTTTTAACATTCTGTGTTTGAAAATACCACTTTTAGAAAGTGGGTATTTTCTTGTCTAACCATCCAAGCCTGCCTCTGCGAGGTTGTGTATTCCTTGTCTGGAGTGTGAGTGACAGGGGCTGGGGGATGCCAGGAGACAGGGTGAGTCAGCACAGGGCTGAATAGCAAGATCTACATGTAGATGGGTGGGAGGGGTCGCACCTGGGCCCTGAATAGGACAGTGCCTTCCCTCCACAATGCTGGCTCCACCTCCTGTGGTGCGTCTGATGTCCCTGGCCTACTCACTGAAAGAAGGGACGGAGACTTGTCAACAAAGTGCTCCAGAACTGGTTTGGACTAGGCAAAGGCCTCTCTGCCGTCAGAGAACAAAGGAATTTGGGATATAAATATTGGGGCCCTGACCCCATGAATTTAGATCTCGCTGGAATCAAGGAACCTGCCAAGACGAAGAGCTGGAAGAGCTGCCAGGAGGAGTACTGCCCCTTTGCTGTGTTGTTGCTTTGTTGGGTTGGCCTGCAGCTGCTGCTTCTGCCTTGGGCAGTGAAAGGACTGGACTGACCTTTCTACAAACTTGTGCTGAGTATCTCCAAGGGCCTGGAACCGAGCTGGCCTCCTGTTAAGAAGTCTCAGGGACTACAAAGACTTCACAAGCCTCTGGGTACCGCTTCTGGAACGCTGTTTCAGTTGCCACAGAGGAAGGGAACTGCAACCGACTCCGTCAACCGAATCCATCCCTGGCCGGTGACCTGCTTGCACCGCAGACCGCATCGCCCCGCTTCGCATCGCAACCCTGGTCTCACCGTGGGCGACGTCCGACGCCGCCAACATCGAGCCGCTGCTTGCACCGTGACCTGTGGGCACCGCAGTTCGCATCGCATCGCTTCACTGAACCAGCCGGACCCGACCGACGCGGTCGCTGCAACTGGCTCAAGAGTCGTGACCGCACCGCATTTGGGGCACCGCTCGCACGTCTGCGACGCACCGCTCCGACTCGCACCGCTGTCCGACGCCAGCTCCCGCACTCCGGCTTGGTCGCCTGCATCGCAACCTGTCAGCACCGCATCGAGCATCGTCTCACCCTGCATCGCACGCCTTGGACTCACCGACTCCGTCTGCACGACGCTCATCGAGCCGCTGCCTGCACCGCATCGAGGGACACCGCACCTTGCATCGCTCCGTCTTGCACCGCAACCGCGACGAACGCCGACCGGCTCGTACACTCCGTACCAGCCACAACGAGAAAGGTACTGTAACCGAGTCTGTTCACGACTCTGCTGGCCCGTATCGACGCGGTCGGCTGGAACTGTTAGACTCTGTGGTTTTCAGCATCGCGGTAGGCTCGGACGGAGCTACCGACTCGTACGAACTTTGCTTTTGTGCTATTCCTGCAAAGAAGAAGTTACCGTATCAAGTATTCATTCGGAAAGTATAGTATTGTGGATTTTTGTCGTAATTGGTCTTGTCTTGAGTATATAAAATATTGGTTATTTTTCTAAACTGGTGTGGTGTTCGTTTGTAGTGCTTACACTGTATTACTGTTGGTTATGTGCAAATGCTTTACACACTGCCTCTGAATTAAGCCTGACTGCTCGTGCCAAGCTACCACGAGGGTGAGCAGGGGTTACTTCACGAGTGTAACAACCCTTACCCTGACTAGGAAGAAGGGTCCCTACTTGGACAAAGGTGCAAGCCCTTGCCAACTAGAGATCCCATTTCTAACATTGGTTGTCAGCGGTGAGGATAGGACTTGTGTTTGCACTTGACTTACAGTGATTGGTGTGCACTACTACCATATCGCAGACCATTACGTACCACATACTGGTTCTTTTTCTTTTGGCCTATTTTTGATCTTGCCAGTTTTCAACTCACTACTTTTGTCATGCCTGAATCAATTGCATCATCCGTTGCATCTCTGGAAGTTATCTTTGAAGAGGACAGGTTGGAATCCTACGCCGTAAAGGAATTACGAGCGATTTGTAAAAACCTGAAAGTCCAAATTAAAGGCCTCACAAGGAAGGAGGAGCTACAAAAGGCGCTGAGGGCCTGGGTAGCAGCCAGACATGCCAATGGGCAGCCTGGTGATCTCACTGAGGAGGTGGAGGAGCCTATTTCCAGGGTGGATGTGCTTTTGGGTAGGGGGAACCCGCCAGGTCAGGCAGCAGCAGTCTGTCCCCAGAGGAGCTGGAGGACAGGCGGGAGGCAAGGCAGTTTGAGCTGCAGAAGCTCAGGCTCGAGAGTGAGCGGGAGGAGAAGAGATTGGCCATAGAGGAGAGGAAGATGCTCTTAGAGCATGAGAGAGAACTGAAGGAGCTAGAACTTAGAAGTAAGTCAGGCTCAGATGGTGGCAGCAATTCGTCCAGAAAGGCAGACAGGATTGTGCACATTCCCAAGAACGTAGGCAAGGAGTTCAAGAAGGGGATGACATACAAAGGTGGTTTCAGGGTTATGAGGCAGCCATACACATGAATGGGGTCCCTGAGGAGAATTGGGGAGCAGGATTGTGGCCACTTTTCCCTGAAGAAGCAAGGGATGCTCTGATAGCTTTGGGTAAGGGGTATCACCTCACCTATGCTGACATGAAGGATGCCCTTCTCACGAAGTATGGTCTTACTCCTGAAAAGTACAGGGATCAGTTCAGGTCCAGTAAGAAGTCTGATGCCAACACTTGGTTGGAATGTGTGGATGTGTTCTGCAGGTCTCTGGATGGTTGGGTGAAGGGCAGTAGTGTAACAGATTTTCAGGGGCTCTACAACTTGATTGCATGGGAGCACTTGTCTAGTCTATGTTTTTCAGATCTGCGCCAGCACCTAGTTGATAGTAAGCTAACTGACCCCAGGAAGCTTGCTATGGAGACGGACCGCTGGGTGAGTACCAGGGTCCACAAGAAAGCGTTTGGGGGAGACTCAGCCAAAGGTGGGCAGGGTCCCCAGCAGAAAAGTGGGGGGACAAGGGTAAAGCACAGGAGTTCTCTAAAGGGCCCCAAACTAGTACCCAGGGTAAAGGTTCCCAGCCCCCGGTGATAAGAAGAAAGGGGTCTCTACAGGGAAGCCTGTTGAGACCGGCCCCCGCAAGTGTTATGCATGTGACCAGGTTGGTCACTTTAAGAGGGACCCCAAGTGCCCGAAGGGGACACAGCCACCCACCGGTGGACAGTCCAAAGTGTTGGCTAGTGTAGCGCTTGGGGAGGAGGGGTGCCCACAGGAGGGTGGGGATCCCGCAGAAATGACCCTTGTCTCACTAGGGGACAGTGAGATGGTCCCAGGAAACCAGGTGCCCCCTAACACAAAGAAATATAGCACCTGGGTGACCATTAATGGGAACAGGGTAGAGGCTCTCAGAGATACTGGAGCCAGTGTGACCTCAGTCCGGTGTCACCTGGTGTCTGAGAAGCAAGTAGTCCCAGGAGCATTCCACCAAGTAGTTGCTGTCGACAACTCTGAGCGCCAGTGTATGGTGGCGCAGGTTCCCTTTGAATGGGGGGTCTCAGGTCCCTTGAGGGTGGTTGTGAGCCCTACCATGCCTGTAGGTTGTCTGCTAGGAAACGACCTGGAGCAGTCCTCATGGAAGGAGGTTGAGCTCAGGTCTCACTTGGAGATGCTTGGGTTGCCAGAGTGGGCATGCGTGTCTACTCGGTCAATGGCAGCCAGGAAGGGTGATCAAGAGGACTTGGAGCCTGAAACAGTGGCCCAAGTCCCTGCCAAGAGAAAGGGCAGGGGGCGCGGGAAACCGGCCCCCGAAGTTCCCACGGACCGGGAGGAGGCGGACCTCGAGGGGGACGCCCGGTGCCTACA
Organism: Calotriton arnoldi; assembly: GCA_963921515.1. Lineage (NCBI taxonomy): Eukaryota > Metazoa > Chordata > Amphibia > Caudata > Salamandridae > Calotriton > Calotriton arnoldi. Next base: position 2,950,648 of record CAWUFW010000567.1, read on the forward strand.
GGGGAGCAGGTAGCCGAACTGGGAGACATCTCTGAGCTGACCCATTGGCAGCAAGAAGGGGGTCCCACCAGGGAGGAGTTCTGCAGGGAGCAGAGCGAGTGCCCTACTCTGGAGGGTCTGCGGCGGCAGGCTGCAGACCAGGCAGCTGGTAATCAGTCCGGGTCACATCTGATCTACTGGGAGAGTGGTCTCCTATACAGTGAGCCTAAGGTTGCTGAGCCTGGGTCAGCCCGTGTGCTGGTGGTACCCCAGCGCTTCAGGACCTTCCTACTGGGTCTGGCTCATGACGTGCCTTTGGCAGGACATTTGGGGCAGGACAAGACCTTTGACAGGCTTGTCACCCACTTCTTTGGCCCCAAATGCGAAGGCAGTCAGATGCACACTGTAGGTCTTGCCAAACTTGCCAGGCAAGTGGTAAGAGTGGGAGGAAGGTCAAAGCTCCTCTCCAACCTTTTCCGGTTGTTGGAACACCCTTTGAAAGGGTAGGGATGGATATTGTGGGGCCACTGGATCCCAAGACAGCCATGGGCAACAGGTACATCCTGGTCTTGGTGGACCATGCCACCCGGTACCCGGAGGCCATCCCTCTCAGGACGACGACGGCGCCAGTGGTGGGCCGGGCGTTAATGGGGATCTTTTCCCGTGTGGGATTCCCCAGAGAGGTGGTTTCTGATAGGGGGACCAATTTCATATCGAAGTATATGACATCCCTGTGGAAGGAGTGTGGTGTAACCTACAAGTTCACCACTCCTTACCACCCACAAGGAAACGGTCTGGTGGAGAGATTCAACCAGACCTTGAAAGGCATGATCAAGGGTCTAACAGAACCCATGAGGCGTAAGTGGGACGTCCTCTTGCCATGCCTACTCTTTGCATACAGGGAGGTGCCTCAGAAGTCTCTTGGGTACAGCCCCTTTGAGCTCCTGTATGGCCACCCTGTCAGAGGACCTCTGAGTTTGGTGAAGGAAGGCTGGGAGGCGGCTCCCAGGAAAACTCCCCAGGATGTATTTAGCTACATGCTGGCCTTTAGAAACCAAACTGCCCGCTTCAGGAAACTCGCTCAGGCGAACCTAGAAGCAAGCCAGGAAGAAATGAAGAGATGGTATGACCAGAACGCCACTCTGGTCGAATTTCAACCTGGGCAAAAAGTGTGGGTAATGGCCCCAGTGGCACCTTGTGCCTTGCAGGACAAGTGGACTGGGCCATATGAGGTAAAGGAGCGCAAAAGTGACGTCACCTACCTGGTGGATTTGCAGGCTCCAAGGAACCCTTTGAGGGTCCTTCACGTGAACCGCCTCAAGCCCCACTTCGAGAGGTCCGACGTGAGTATGCTCTTGGCGACAGATGATGGGGTGGAAGAGGAGAGTGAGCCTCTCCCTGACCTCCTGTCTACCAAGGAGCATGATGGGTCGGTAGAGGGTGTGATCCTCTCCCCTACTCTGACTCAGGAGCAGCAGGGGACTGTCGCCAGTTGTTGGGACAGTTCGCCCCGCTGTTCTCTCTGACCCCTGGTGTTACTCACTGGTGTACCCATGACGTGGACACCGGTGACAGCCATCCTGTGAAGCACAAAATTTACAGGTTGACTGACCGGGTCAGAGCCAGCATCAAGGAGGAGGTCTCTAAGATGTTGGCGTTAGGGGTGATTGAGCCCTCCCACAGTCCTTGGGCCAGCCCAGTGGTCTTGGTCCCAAAGGCTGCGGTGCCCGGTGCCACTCCAGAACTCCGGTTTTGTGTGGACTACCGTGGGCTCAATGCCGTCACCAGGACTGACGCGCACCCCATCCCCAGAGCTGATGAGCTCATTGATCGGTTGGGAGCTGCCCGGTTCCTCAGCACGTTTGATTTGACGTCTGGGTACTGGCAGATCGCCTTAACCGATGGGGCCAAGGAGAGATCAGCATTCTCAACCCCAGAAGGTCATTACCAATTCCGGGTGATGCCCTTTGGGTTGAAGAATGCCCCTGCCACCTTTCAGAGGTTGGTCAATCAGGTGTTGGCCGGGCTGGAGGATTTCAGTGCCGCCTACCTGGATGACATTGCTGTGTTCAGTTCCAGCTGGGAAGAACATTTACAGCACCTGGAGAAAGTGTTGAGGGCTCTGCAAGGTGCAGGCCTCACGATCAAGGCCAGTAAGTGCCAGATCGGGCAGGGTTCTGTGGTGTACTTGGGACACCAGGTAGGAAGCGGCCAGGTGGCGCCCCTACAACCCAAGATTGACACCATTCTGGCTTGGGAACCCCCAAGACCCAGACAGAGGTGAGAGCCTTCTTAGGTCTCACCGGTTACTATAGGAGATTTGTTAAGAGCTATGGCACCATCGTTGCCCCCTTAACAGAGCTGACCTCTAAGAGGCAGCCCAGGAAAGTGATCTGGACTGAGTCCTGCCAGAAAGCTTTTGATGCCCTGAAGGCAGCCATGTGCACGGCGCCCGTGCTCAAGGCACCTGACTTCTCCAAAGAATTTGTCGTGCAGACTGACGCTTCAGAGCATGGTGTGGGAGCGGTGCTCTCACAACTGAACGAAGAGGGCCTGGATCAGCCTGTAGTCTTCCTTAGCAGGAGACTACTTCCCAGGGAACAGAGGTGGAGTGCCATAGAAAGGGAAGCTTTTGCTGTGGTCTGGGCACTGAAGAAGTTGAGACCATACCTGTTTGGGACTCACTTCCGGGTTCAGACAGACCACAGGCCCCTCAGATGGTTGATGCAAATGAGGGTGAGAATCCAAAACTGCTGAGGTGGTCCATCTCCCTACAGGGAATGGACTTTACGGTGGAGCACCGTCCTGGTACAGAACACGCCAACGCAGATGGTCTGTCCAGGTTCTTCCGCCTTAGTGAGGAGAACTCCAATGGGGTTGGGTAGTTCTCCCTACTTTCAGCTGGAGGGGACATGTGTTAGACTTGGCATCTTTTGGCGTGTTTCCCCTGACTTTTTGCTTTCTGACCTCCCGGTTTTGACTCTGTTTTTGCTGGTGTAATGATTCTGCGCACTTTCCTCACTGCGGTCCAGTGGGAAAGTGCAAGTGCTCCTGTATAAAATGTATTATGGATTGGTGTTTCCATGATTGGCCTATTTGGTTTATGTGTCAGTCCCTTGTAAAGTGCACTGCGAGTGCCAGGGCCTATAGACCAAATGCTGTTGGTGGGCTGCAGCACTGGATTGTGCCACCCACGCAAACAGCCCGTAAAGTGTAACTCGGGCCTGCCAACGCGGAGCCTGTGCGCAGCTTGGGGCTGCCATGTCGACTTGGCAAGTGCACACACTTGCAAGTCCCTAAACCTTCCCTTTGCTACATGTTAGTCACCCCTAAGGTAGGCCCAAGGTACCCCTGTGGGCAGGGTGCGGTGTATGCGAAAGGTAGGACATGCCCGGGTGTGTGCAGCATGTCCTGATAGTGAATTACAGCCTAGTTCGTTTTTCACTATTGCAAGGCTACCTGTTCCCCTAGGCCAGAACGGGCAGTTTTGATTATTACAGCTTATAATCCTAACTGACCCCGGGAACATGGTAGAAATTCGAGTTTGGTATGCCTGGACTCAGAATGATAAAATGCATCTTTTAGTGAAGTTGGTTTTAACATTCTGTGTTTGAAAATACCACTTTTAGAAAGTGGGTATTTTCTTGTCTAACCATCCAAGCCTGCCTCTGCGAGGTTGTGTATTCCTTGTCTGGAGTGTGAGTGACAGTGGCTGGGGGATGCCAGGAGACAGGGTGAGTCAGCACAGGGCTGAATAGCAAGATCTACATGTAGATGGGTGGGAGGGGTCGCACCTGGGCCCTGAATAGGACAGTGCCTTCCCTCCACAATGCTGGCTCCACCTCCTGTGGTGCGTCTGATGTCCCTGGCCTACTCACTGAAAGAAGGGACGGAGACTTGTCAACAAAGTGCTCCAGAACTGGTTTGGACTAGGCAAAGGCCTCTCTGCCGTCAGAGAACAAAGGAATTTGGGATATAAATATTGGGGCCCTGACCCCATGAATTTAGATCTCGCTGGAATCAAGGAACCTGCCAAGACGAAGAGCTGGAAGAGCTGCCAGGAGGAGTACTGCCCCTTTGCTGTGTTGTTGCTTTGTTGGGTTGGCCTGCAGCTGCTGCTTCTGCCTTGGGCAGTGAAAGGACTGGACTGAACTTTCTACAAACTTGTGCTGAGTATCTCCAAGGGCCTGGAACCGAGCTGGCCTCCTGTTAAGAAGTCTCAGGGACTACAAAGACTTCACAAGCCTCTGGGTACCGCTTCTGGAACGCTGTTTCAGTTGCCACAGAGGAAGGGAACTGCAACCGACTCCGTCAACCGAATCCATCCCTGGCCGGTGACCTGCTTGCACCGCAGACCGCATCGCCCCGCTCGCATCGCAACCCTGGTCTCACCGTGGGCGACGTCCGACGCCGCCAACATCGAGCCGCTGCTTGCACCGTGACCTGTGGGCACCGCAGTTCGCATCGCATCGCTTCACTGAACCAGCCGGACCCGACCGACGCGGTCGCTGCAACTGGCTCAAGAGTCATGACCGCACCGCATTTGGGGCACCGCTCGCACGTCTGCGACGCACCGCTCCGACTCGCACCGCTGTCCGACGCCAGCTCCCGCACTCCGGCTTGGTCGCCTGCATCGCAACCTGTCAGCACCGCATCGAGCATCGTCTCACCCTGCATCGCACGCCTTGGACTCACCGACTCCGTCTGCACGACGCTCATCGAGCCGCTGCCTGCACCGCATCGAGGGACACCGCACCTTGCATCGCTCCGTCTTGCACCGCAACCGCGACGAACGCCGACCGGCTCGTACACTCCGTACCAGCCACAACGAGAAAGGTACTGTAACCGAGTCTGTTCACGACTCTGCTGGCCCGTATCGACGCGGTCGGCTGGAACTGTTAGACTCTGTAGTTTTCAGCATCGCGGTAGGCTCGGACGGAGCTACCGACTCGTACGAACTTTGCTTTTGTGCTATTCCTGCAAAGAAGAAGTTACCGTATCAAGTATTCATTCGGAAAGTATAGTATTGTGGATTTTTGTCGTAATTGGTCTTGTCTTGAGTATATAAAATATTGGTTATTTTTCTAAACTGGTGTGGTGTTCGTTTGTAGTGCTTACACTGTATTACTGTTGGTTATGTGCAAATGCTTTACACACTGCCTCTGAATTAAGCCTGACTGCTCGTGCCAAGCTACCACGAGGGTGAGCAGGGGTTACTTCACGAGTGTAACAACCCTTACCCTGTCTAGGAAGAAGGGTCCCTACTTGGGCAAAGGTGCAAGCCCTTGCCAACTAGAGATCCCATTTCTAACATTGGTTGTCAGCGGTGAGGATAGGACTTGTGTTTGCACTTGACTTACAGTGATTGGTGTGCACTACTACCATATCGCAGACCATTACGTACCACATACTGGTTCTTTTTCTTTTGGCCTATTTTTGATCTTGCCAGTTTTCAACTCACTACTTTTGTCATGCCTGAATCAATTGCATCATCCGTTGCATCTCTGGAAGTTATCTTTGAAGAGGACAGGTTGGAATCCTACGCCGTAAAGGAATTACGAGCGATTTGTAAAAACCTGAAAGTCCAAATTAAAGGCCTCACAAGGAAGGAGGAGCTACAAAAGGCGCTGAGGGCCTGGGTAGCAGCCAGACATGCCAATGGGCAGCCTGGTGATCTCACTGAGGAGGTGGAGGAGCCTATTTCCAGGGTGGATGTGCTTTTGGGTAGGGGGAACCCGCCAGGTCAGGCAGCAGCAGTCTGTCCCCAGAGGAGCTGGAGGACAGGCGGGAGGCAAGGCAGTTTGAGCTGCAGAAGCTCAGGCTGGAGAGTGAGCGGGAGGAGAAGAGATTGGCCATAGAGGAGAGGAAGATGCTCTTAGAGCATGAGAGAGAACTGAAGGAGCTAGAACTTAGAAGTAAGTCAGGCTCAGATGGTGGCAGCAATTCGTCCAGAAAGGCAGACAGGATTGTGCACATTCCCAAGAACGTAGGCAAGGAGTTCAAGAAGGGGGATGACATACAAAGGTGGTTTCAGGGTTATGAGGCAGCCATACACATGAATGGGGTCCCTGAGGAGAATTGGGGAGCAGGATTGTGGCCACTTTTCCCTGAAGAAGCAAGGGATGCTCTGATAGCTTTGGGTAAGGGGTATCACCTCACGTATGCTGACATGAAGGATGCCCTTCTCACGAAGTATGGTCTTACTCCTGAAAAGTACAGGGATCAGTTCAGGTCCAGTAAGAAGTCTGATGCCAACACTTGGTTGGAATGTGTGGATGTGTTCTGCAGGTCTCTGGATGGTTGGGTGAAGGGCAGTAGTGTAACAGATTTTCAGGGGCTCTACAACTTGATTGCATGGGAGCACTTGTCTAGTCTATGTTTTTCAGATCTGCGCCAGCACCTAGTTGATAGTAAGCTAACTGACCCCAGGAAGCTTGCTATGGAAGCGGACCGCTGGGTGAGTACCAGGGTCCACAAGAAAGCGTTTGGGGGAGACTCAGCCAAAGGTGGGCAGGGTCCCCAGCAGAAAAGTGGGGGGACAAGGGTAAAGCACAGGAGTTCTCTAAAGGGCCCCAAACTAGTACCCAGGGTAAAGGTTCCCAGCCCCCCGGTGATAAGAAGAAAGGGGTCTCTACAGGGAAGCCTGTTGAGACCGGCCCCCGCAAGTGTTATGCATGTGACCAGGTTGGTCACTTTAAGAGGGACCCCAAGTGCCCGAAGGGGACACAGCCACCCACCGGTGGACAGTCCAAAGTGTTGGCTAGTGTAGCGCTTGGGGAGGAGGGGTGCCCACAGGAGGGTGGGGATCCCGCAGAAATGACCCTTGTCTCACTAGGGGACAGTGAGATGGTCCCAGGAAACCAGGTGCCCCCTAACACAAAGAAATATAGCACCTGGGTGACCATTAATGGGAACAGGGTAGAGGCTCTCAGAGATACTGGAGCCATTGTGACCTCAGTCCGGTGTCACCTGGTGTCTGAGAAGCAAGTAGTCCCAGGAGCATTCCACCAAGTAGTTGCTGTCAACAACTCTGAGCGCCAGTGTATGGTGGCGCAGGTTCCCTTTGAATGGGGGGTCTCAGGTCCCTTGAGGGTGGTTGTGAGCCCTACCATGCCTGTAGATTGTCTGCTAGGAAACGACCTGGAGCAGTCCTCATGGAAGGAGGTTGAGCTCAGGTCTCACTTGGAGATGCTTGGGTTGCCAGAGTGGGCATGCGTGTCTACTCGGTCAATGGCAGCCAGGAAGGGTGATCAAGAGGACTTGGAGCCTGAAACAGTGGCCCAAGTCCCTGCCAAGAGAAAGGGCAGGGGGCGCGGGAAACCGGCCCCCGAAGTTCCCACGGACCGGGAGGAGGCGGACCTCGAGGGGACGCCCGGTGCCTACAGGGGAGCAGGTAGCCGAACTGGGAGACATCTCTGAGCTGACCCATTGGCAGCAAGAAGGGGGTCCCACCAGGGAGGAGTTCTGCAGGGAGCAGAACGAGTGCCCTACTCTGGAGGGTCTGCGGCGGCAGGCTGCAGACCAGGCAGCTGGTAATCAGTCCGGGTCACATCTGATCTACTGGGAGAGTGGTCTCCTATACAGTGAGCCTAAGGTTGCTGAGCCTGGGTCAGCCCGTGTGCTGGTGGTACCCCAGCGCTTCAGGACCTTCCTACTGGGTCTGGCTCATGACGTGCCTTTGGCAGGACAAGACCTTTGACAGGCTTGTCACCCACTTCTTTTGGCCCCAAATGCGAAGGCAGTCAGATGCACACTGTAGGTCTTGCCAAACTTGCCAGGCAAGTGGTAAGAGTGGGAGGAAGGTCAAAGCTCCTCTCCAACCTTTTCCGGTTGTTGGAACACCCTTTGAAAGGGTAGGGATGGATATTGTGGGGCCACTGGATCCCAAGACAGCCATGGGCAACAGGTACATCCTGGTCTTGGTGGACCATGCCACCCGGTACCCGGAGGCCATCCCTCTCAGGACGACGACGGCGCCAGTGGTGGGCCGGGCGTTAATGGGGATCTTTTCCCGTGTGGGATTCCCCAGAGAGGTGGTTTCTGATAGGGGGACCAATTTCATATCGAAGTATATGACATCCCTGTGGAAGGAGTGTGGTGTAACCTACAAGTTCACCACTCCTTACCACCCACAAGGAAACGGTCTGGTGGAGAGATTCAACCAGACCTTGAAAGGCATGATCAAGGGTCTAACAGAACCCATGAGGCGTAAGTGGGACGTCCTCTTGCCATGCCTACTCTTTGCATACAGGGAGGTGCCTCAGAAGTCTCTTGGGTACAGCCCCTTTGAGCTCCTGTATGGCCACCCTGTCAGAGGACCTCTGAGTTTGGTGAAGGAAGGCTGGGAGGCGGCTCCCAGGAAAACTCCCCAGGATGTATTTAGCTACATGCTGGCCTTTAGAAACCAAACTGCCCGCTTCAGGAAACTCGCTCAGGCGAACCTAGAAGCAAGCCAGGAAGAAATGAAGAGATGGTATGACCAGAACGCCACTCTGGTCGAATTTCAACCTGGGCAAAAGTGTGGGTAATGGCCCCAGTGGCACCTTGTGCCTTGCAGGACAAGTGGACTGGGCCATATGAGGTAAAGGAGCGTAAAAGTGACGTCACCTACCTGGTGGATTTGCAGGCTCCAAGGAACCCTTTGAGGGTCCTTCACGTGAACCGCCTCAAGCCCCACTTCGAGAGGTCCGACGTGAGTATGCTCTTGGCGACAGATGATGGGGTGGAAGAGGAGAGTGAGCCTCTCCCTGACCTCCTGTCTACGAAGGAGCATGATGGGTCGGTAGAGGGTGTGATCCTCTCCCCTACTCTGACTCAGGAGCAGCAGGGGGACTGTCGCCAGTTGTTGGGACAGTTCGCCCCGCTGTTCTCTCTGACCCCTGGTGTTACTCACTGGTGTACCCATGACGTGGACACCGGTGACAGCCATCCTGTGAAGCACAAAATTTACAGGTTGACTGACCGGGTCAGAGCCAGCATCAAGGAGGAGGTCTCTAAGATGTTGGCGTTAGGGGTGATTGAGCCCTCCCACAGTCCTTGGGCCAGCCCAGTGGTCTTGGTCCCAAAGGCTGCGGCGCCCGGTGCCACTCCAGAACTCCGGTTTTGTGTGGACTACCGTGGGCTCAATGCCGTCACCAGGACTGACGCGCACCCCATCCCCAGAGCTGATGAGCTCATTGATCGGTTGGGAGCTGCCCGGTTCCTCAGCACGTTTGATTTGACGTCTGGGTACTGGCAGATCGCCTTAACCGATGGGGCCAAGGAGAGATCAGCATTCTCAACCCCAGAAGGTCATTACCAATTCTGGGTGATGCCCTTTGGGTTGAAGAATGCCCCTGCCACCTTTCAGAGGTTGGTCAATCAGGTGTTGGCCGGGCTGGAGGATTTCAGTGCCGCCTACCTGGATGACATTGCTGTGTTCAGTTCCAGCTGGGAAGAACATTTACAGCACCTGGAGAAAGTGTTGAGGGCTCTGCAAGGTGCAGGCCTCACGATCAAGGCCAGTAAGTGCCAGATCGGGCAGGGTTCTGTGGTGTACTTGGGACACCAGGTAGGAAGCGGCCAGGTGGCGCCCCTACAACCCAAGATTGACACCATTCTGGCTTGGGAACCCCCAAGACCCAGACAGAGGTGAGAGCCTTCTTAGGTCTCACCGGTTACTATAGGAGATTTGTTAAGGGCTATGGCACCATTGTTGCCCCCTTAACAGAGCTGACCTCTAAGAGGCAGCCCAGGAAAGTGATCTGGACTGAGTCCTGCCAGAAAGCTTTTGATGCCCTGAAGGCAGCCATGTGCACGGCGCCCGTGCTCAAGGCACCTGACTTCTCCAAAGAATTTGTCGTGCAGACTGACGCTTCAGAGCATGGTGTGGGAGCGGTGCTCTCACAACTGAACGAAGAGGGCCTGGATCAGCCTGTAGTCTTCCTTAGCAGGAGACTACTTCCCAGGGAACAGAGGTGGAGTGCCATAGAAAGGGAAGCTTTTGCTGTGGTCTGGGCACTGAAGAAGTTGAGACCATACCTGTTTGGGACTCACTTCCGGGTTCAGACAGACCACAGGCCCCTCAGATGGTTGATGCAAATGAGGGGTGAGAATCCAAAACTGCTGAGGTGGTCCATCTCCCTACAGGGAATGGACTTTACGGTGGAGCACCGTCCTGGTACAGAACACGCCAACGCAGATGGTCTGTCCAGGTTCTTCCGCTTTAGTGAGGAGAACTCCAATGGGGTTGGGTAGTTCTCCCTACTTTCAGCTGGAGGGGACATGTGTTAGACTTGGCATCTTTTGGCGTGTTTCCCCTGACTTTTTGCTTTCTGACCTCCCGGTTTTGACTCTGTTTTTGCTGGTGTAATGATTCTACGCACTTTCCTCACTGCGGTCCAGTGGGAAAGTGCAAGTGCTCCTGTATAAAATGTGTTATGGATTGGTGTTTCCATGATTGGCCTATTTGGTTTATGTGTCAGTCCCTTGTAAAGTGCACTGCGAGTGCCAGGGCCTATAGACCAAATGCTGTTGGTGGGCTGCAGCACTGGATTGTGCCACCCACGCAAACAGCCCGTAAAGTGTAACTCGGGCCTGCCAACGCGGAGCCTGTGCGCAGCTTGGGGCTGCCATGTCGACTTGGCAAGTGCACACACTTGCAAGTCCCTAAACCTTCCCTTTGCTACAAGTTAGTCACCCCTAAGGTAGGCCCAAGGTACCCCTGTGGGCAGGGTGCGGTGTATGCGAAAGGTAGGACATGCCCGGGTGTGTGCGGCATGTCCTGATAGTGAATTACAGCCTAGTTCGTTTTTCACTATTGCAAGGCTACCTGTTCCCCCTAGGCCAGAACGGGCAGTTTTGATTAATACAGCTTATAATCTTAACTGACCCCGGGAACATGGTAGAAATTCGAGTTTAGTATGCCTGGACTCAGAATGATAAAATGCATCTTTTAGTGAAGTTGGTTTTAACATTCTGTGTTTGAAAATACCACTTTTAGAAAGTGGGTATTTTCTTGTCTAACCATCCAAGCCTGCCTCTACGAGGTTGTGTATTCCTTGTCTGGAGTGTGAGTGACAGGGGCTGGGGGATGCCAGGAGACAGGGTGAGTCAGCACAGGGCTGAATAGCAAGATCTACATGTAGATGGGTGGGAGGGGTCACACCTGGGCCCTGAATAGGACAGTGCCTTCCCTCCACAATGCTGGCTCCACCTCCTGTGGTGCGTCTGATGTCCCTGGCCTACTCACTGAAAGAAGGGACGGAGACTTGTCAACAAAGTGCTCCAGAACTGGTTTGGACTAGGCAAAGGCCTCTCTGCCGTCAGAGAACAAAGGAATTTGGGATATAAATATTGGGGCCCTGACCCCATGAATTTAGATCTCGCTGGAATCAAGGAACCTGCCAAGACGAAGAGCTGGAAGAGCTGCCAGGAGGAGTACTGCCCCTTTGCTGTGTTGTTGCTTTGTTGGGTTGGCCTGCAGCTGCTGCTTCTGCCTTGGGCAGTGAAAGGACTGGACTGAACTTTCTACAAACTTGTGCTGAGTATCTCCAAGGGCCTGGAACCGAGCTGGCCTCCTGTTAAGAAGTCTCAGGGACTACAAAGACTTCACAAGCCTCTGGGTACCGCTTCTGGAACGCTGTTTCAGTTGCCACAGAGGAAGGGAACTGCAACCGACTCCGTCAACCGAATCCATCCCTGGCCGGTGACCTGCTTGCACCGCAGACCGCATCGCCCCGCTTCGCATCGCAACCCTGGTCTCACCGTGGGCGACGTCCGACGCCGCCAACATCGAGCCGCTGCTTGCACCGTAACTTGTGGGCACCGCAGTTCGCATCGCATCGCTTCACTGAACCAGCCGGACCCGACCGACGCGGTCGCTGCAACTGGCTCAAGAGTCGTGACCGCACCTCATTTGGGGCACCGCTCGCACGTCTGCAACGCACCGCTCCGACTCGCACCGCTGTCCGACGCCAGCTCCCGCACTCCGGCTTGGTCGCCTGCATCGCAACCTGTCAGCACCGCATCGAGCATCGTCTCACCCTGCATCGCACGCCTTGGACTCACCGACTCCGTCTGCACGACGCTCATCGAGCCGCTGCCTGCACCGCATCGAGGGACACCGCACCTTGCATCGCTCCGTCTTGCACCGCAACCGCGACGAACGCCGACCGGCTCGTACACTCCGTACCAGCCACAACGAGAAAGGTACTGTAACCGAGTCTGTTCACGACTCTGCTGGCCCGTATCGACGCGGTCGGCTGGAACTGTTAGACTCTGTGGTTTAAGCATCGCGGTAGGCTCGGACGGAGCTACCGACTCGTACGAACTTTGCTTTTGTGCTATTCCTGCAAAGAAGAAGTTACTGTATCAAGTATTCATTCGGAAAGTATAGTATTGTGGATTTTTGTCGTAATTGGTCTTGTCTTGAGTATATAAAATATTGGTTATTTTTCTAAACTGGTGTGGTGTTCGTTTGTAGTGCTTACACTGTATTACTGTTGGTTATGTGCAAATGCTTTACACACTGCCTCTGAATTAAGCCTGACTGCTCGTGCCAAGCTACCACGAGGGTGAGCAGGGGTTACTTCACGAGTGTAACAACCCTTACCCTGACTAGGAAGAAGGGTCCCTACTTGGACAAAGGTGCAAGCCCTTGCCAACTAGAGATCCCATTTCTAACAATTACACTCATCTAACACAGCACAGGTTAGGTGGGGGGAGAACAATCAAGTTACGGAAACCTTCCCAGTTCAACGCGGAGTGAGACAGGGATGTGTGTTAGCTCCCACACTTTTTACTCTTTTTATTAACGGGGTGGTTGACTTTTTAGATAGAGATGGGTGTGATGCCCCTAAAATCGGCGCAAGAAGAGCCCCTGCTCTTCTTTTCGCCGATGACACCCTCCAAATTTCTAAATCTCCGCAGGGTCTACAACACCTTTTGAATGATTTTACAAGGTTTTGTGATGAGCGGGCTTGGTGTTAAATGATGCCAAAACTAAATATATGATTTTTACTAGAGGAAAGGCCAAACCCTCTAAAAGACCTGTGTTTGTTGGTAGCAGCAAATTGGAGCAAGTTGAAGTTTTTGATTACTTATGTATCCGTCTGACTCCATCAATACACTGGGCCGCCCATATTGAGAAAGTGAAATTGCTACTTATTCAACAGACCGCTCACATTAGTAATATTCACAGGAAAACGTTGTCCAGGCAAGTAGCACCAGCCCTGGAAATCTACAACATCAAGGTTCTGGGGGGCACTCTATGGAGCAGAGATCTGGGGCACGGGCAATACTAATTTCCTGTCTAGCATTAAAAATCGCTTCCTTAGATCTTTGGTAGACCTCCCCTCTAGTACCCCCTTGACCCCCATTTATTTGGACCTTGCCCATAGACAGTTGGCCCACAAGTTGAATTATAAATTACTCATGTTTTGGCACAGGCTGTGGTCCGTGGAAGAGCTCACATCCTATCGAGAGGATCTGTCTGGCCTTCTGAAACTCCCCCAGGTAACCTTGATCCCCTGGTTCAGTTCACTAAGGGATTTATTGAGAAGGCTCGGGATGGAGGTGTTATGGTCCAATCCAGAAAGTCTGGCCCTCATTCCGAGGGCATGGCTCAAAGCGACATTCTGGGAATCATCATCTGAAAAGGACTTGGCAAAATCTGTGGGCAGTTTGACTCATGAATTCCTTAATTTCAAATGTGTCTCTCGCTTCGAGGATACCATCGATGAAATTACCCACCCTTTGGCACGCAAACTATATTTACAGTTCCACTACAAGACCTTACCCACAAACCTGTTTGTATTAAATGGCACTGTAATATTTTTATTGATGATCTTTGTCCCTCGTGCAAAGCCTGTTCAGAATCCATTGTGCACCTACTTTTCTTCTGTCCATACTATATATCCCTGAGGAAAAAATGGATAATTCCGTTATGTAGACTGGTTGGCCCTGGCCATTACCTTGAGGTGCTGAGAATTTTGTGCACTGATACACATAGAGTAATGGTTTTTGGCCTTGTCAGATTCTGGAATGCACTGTGGATTGGAATGCTACTGTTCCAAATGTATTGTATGAAGCACTGCACTTTCTATCTGTTTTTATTCCACTTGTTTTTTAAATCTTCTTAGGGCATTTGTGTCTTTTAAAACAAAAATATGAAATCGTCTTTTATTTACTCTGTATCTTAATCTACTTGTGCTGTGTACTTTTTAAGATCCTTGTGATCGAAATAAAGTTATATGATGATGATGACAAGAGATTAAGGTGGTGTGTGTTACATGTCCTGATAGTGAAATACTGTGCATTTCATTTTTCACTATTAAAAGGCTTTCTGTCTCATAGGTTAACATGGGAACTGCCTTTTAACATCTTTCAAGTGTAACTTTCCATTTGGTACAAGATAGAAAAATAGAGTTTAGTGTCTCTGAACTCAGAATTTAATAACACACCGTTTAGTAAAGGTGGTTTTTAAATTGTGTGTTTGAAAATGCCACTTTTAGAAAGTGGGCAATTTCTTGCTTTAATGCGCAAAACGGGTATTTGGGCAATTTGCCACTGCTGATCAGTGTCAACGTGTAAGTGCTCCCTGTGTAAATTGTGATTACAATTGGTTCTCCCTGATTGGCATATTTGATTTACTGGTAAGCCTCTAGTAAAGTGCACTGAGTGTGCCAGGGCCTGTAAAGCCACCCACATGAGTAGCCCTGAAAAGGTATCTCAGACCTGGCACTGCAATGTCTGTGCACAGTTGTTAACTGCCATGTCGACCTCGCAAGTGCACCCACTTGCCTGGCCCTAACCTTCCCTTTACTTACATGTAAGGCACTCCTATGGTAGGCCCAAGGTACCCCCCCCCCTGGGCTGGGTGCAATGTATGTGAAAGGTAGGACATGTACTGGTGTGTGTGACATGTCCTGATAGTAAAATACTGTCAATTTCGTTTTTCACTATTGAAAGGCTATCAGTCCCATAGGATAGAATAGGAGGTACTTTGTAACATCTCAGTAGTATAACTTCCCATTGGGACAAGATAGAAAAATAAAGTTTAGGCTCTCTGAACTCAGACTTTAATAACACATCTTTTAGTAAAGGTGGTTTTCAAATTATGTGTTTGAAAATGCCACTTTTAGAAAGTAGGCATTCTCTTGTTTAACCATTCTGTGTGCCTCTGCCTGTTTGTGGATTGACTGTCTGGTTTTGGAGTGACAGGGGCTGGGGATGTGCATTCACTAAAGACAGCCACTGGGGGGTTTGAGGTGTGCCTGGCCCTTCCTGGATGACTTAGAGCTGACCTGAATCAGGCTTGGCTGTCTTTAGAGTTGTGGGAGGAGATTACCTTGCACCTGAATAGGGCCTGTCTCCCTTGCACAATGATGTCTCCACTCCCTGTGGTCATACTGCACCAGTGAGGACAGAACTGGTTTGGACTGGGCTCAGAGACCCTTGCACAAAGAGAACAAAGACAAAATGGGGTTTAAGTAGTAGACCTTAAACCCCAGAATTTTAGATCACTTCTGGACTCAAAAGGAACCTTTGCCAAGAAGAAGAGCTGAAGAGATGTGAGGAGGAGTACTGCCCCTTTGCTGTGTGCTGTGTAAGTTTGGCCTGCAGCAGTTGCTGTTTCTGCCAAGGAAAGGACAAAGACTGGAACTTTGCTGTGAACCTGCTTGAAGAAGAATCTCTAAGGGCCTGTGTGTGCTGGCCTCCTGTTCTTAAGTCTCAGGGACACAAAGACTTCACCCCCAGCTCCCCTGAACTCTGCTGCTGAGAGTTCTGAACTGCCAGGAGGTGTCTATTCCAGTTCTGTGCCTCTGGATGTTGTTCCTGCTGTTGGGAGCTCGAGAAACCTGAAGAACTGACGAAATCGGCGCATCGCCCTTCTTGCGGCTGTTTTCCCAACACAGCACCGCCATGCAAGAAGAATCTCCACGCATCGCTGCGCTACTGCAGAGATGACGCAGTGCCTGTTGTGGCTGCAAGAACCGAAGCATTATGGAAACGCAGCTGAAGAAACCAACGCAGCGCCCCTTGCAGCCGCCGCATTAATCGCCAGCGTATCCTGGATTTCCATGCATCGTACCTGTGCAGCAAGTTTTCCCATACGCATCACCTGCGGACCAGAATCGTCTTGGAGTCCACGCATCACTTCCCCCTGCAGTCTGGATTCGACACATCACTTCTCCTGCATGCAGCAGAACTGTCGCATCACCTCCCCAAGGACTCAGGAAATGACCCATCTCTTTGTTTCTCGAGACTTCCCATCTCTGCGGTTGTTTGCCCTTGCGAATTTTGATGCATCTACAGGTACTTTATGTAGAATCACGCATCCATAGTTTTCTATGGACCCAGTTACTTGAAACCTTTGAAAAGTCATATTCTTATTACATGTCTGTTGGATTTTTGTCGTTATGGTCTTATTGAGTTTAGATAAAGCTATTTTATTTTTCTAAACTGGTGTGGTGTCCATTTGTGGTGTTATCACTATATTACTGTGTGTTTTGAGTACAAATACTTTACACATTGCCTTTGGGATAAGCCTGTCTGCTTGTGCCAAGCTACCCAGGGGGTGAGCAAGGGTTATCTGAAGTGTGTATCCCCCTTACCATAACTAGGAGCAAGGGTCCCTATTTGGACAAAGGTGCCTACTTCTGCCAACTAGAGACCCCCATTTCTAACATTGGTGGTCAGCGGTGAGGATTTGAACTTATAATTGTACTTGACCCTCAGTGATTGGTGTACATCACTAGTTTAGTGGAGACCACTATGCAACCACATACTGTTTTATTTTTGGTTCTCTTTTGATCTGACCCTTGAAGTATCCACACACCATGTCTCTGGATGGTAAACCAGCAAGTGAGGCTGCAGAATTGGAGTTTGCCATTGAAATGTTAAGTAGTTACAAAGTAGTGCAACTCAAGCAGTCCTGCAAGAGCTTTGGATGTCCCATGAGGAGCAACTCTAGGAAAGAGGAGCTACAGAAGGCCTTAGGGGCCTGGTGGGAGGCCAGACGACCTAGGGAGACAGATGATGCAGATTTGGATGGGGGTGTCCCAGAAGGCGGTTTCAGAGCCCTGGATTTGCTTGTTGGGAGAGCGGCCTCTATGGCTGGCAGCAATCTTTCTTCCAGGAATTTGGCTCCAGAGGAATTAGAGGAAAGGCAAAGTGCCAGGAAGCATGAATTGGAGGTCATGAAACTAAAGGCAGAGGAGAGCAAGAACGCTCGTGCCTTGGAAGAAAGGAAGTTGCTTTTGGCACATGAATTGAGCATGAGAGAGCTGGACCTCAAGGCCAAACAAGCGGAGTCCAGTACAAATGGTGGCAGCATACAGCCAGTGCATGGGGGTAAGGTTTACATTACCAAGGGCCTAGTACAAAATTTCCAGAAGGGGGAGGATATTTATGCTTGGTTTGCATCTTATGAGGCATATGAATGAGGTCCCTGAGAAGAATTGGGGGGCGGGCCTGTGGAGGCACTTTGAGGCCAATGGGAAGAACACCCTGACACCTTTGGAGGAGGCGGGTGCTCTGACCTACCCCAATATGAAGGAGGCTTTATGCCTCCGGTATGGGCTCACACCAGAGCAGTACCGGGAAAAGTTTAGGTCTTTCATGAAGCTTGAATCCAATACGAGGTTTGAGTGTGTGAACCTTTATTGCAGAGGACTGAATGGTTGGATAAAGGGCAGCAAGCTAACTGATTACCTGGGGTTGTACAATCTGATTGGTTGGGAGCACTTGAGTAGTCTTTGTGTTCCAGAGCTGCGCCAGCGTCTGATGGATAGTAAGCTGACTGACCCCAGGAAGCTTGCTCGGGAGGCAGACCGCTGGACGAGTTCCAGGGTCGACAAGGGGTATGTAGGAAACCCAGCCAAAGGGGAGCAGGGTCCCTAGCAGAAGAGAGGGGGGGACAAGGGTAACCAAAAGGAGTTCTCTAAAGGGACCCAAAATAGTTCCCAGGGTAAAGATTCCCAGCCTCCCAGTTCTAAGAAGCCATGGCCCCCTAAGGGTAGGCCAAACAACTGGGGTCCCTGCAAGTGTTATGCATGTGGTCAGGAGTGTCACATGCAGAATGATCCCAAGTGCCCCAAGGCACCACCAGCACCCACTGGTGCACCGTCACTGGGGTTAGTTAGTGTAGTGCTGGGGGAGGAGTTGGTTCCTAGTGAGGGTAGGGAGCCAGCTGAGATGACCCTTATATCATTAGGAGATAGAGAGATGGTCCAGGAAACCTGCCTGCCGGATAACACTAAAAAGTACCTGCAGTGGGTGTCCATCAATGGCAGGAGGGTGGAGGCTCTGAGAGACACAGGGGCCAGTGTGACATCTGTCAGGTGTCTGAAGAGCATGTCATCTTCAAATTGCTTCACCCTGTAGTTGCTACAGACAACTCTCAGCGCCTGTGTAAGATGGTGCAGGTTACCTTTGAGTAGGGGGGTCTCAGGTTCCTTGAAGGTCGTTGTAAGTCCGTCCATGCCTGTTGACTGTCTGCTTGGCAATGACCTGGAGAGTTCCCCTTGGAAGGAGGTGGAGCGCCAGGCTCATTTAAAGATGTTGGGACTGCCTGGGTGGGCCTGTGTGACCACTCGGTCAATTGCAGCCAGTAGGGGTACTCAAGAGTACCTGGAGCCTGAAAGAGTGACCCAGGTGCCTGCCAGAAAGAGAAGGGGTAGAGGGTGTGGGAAACCTGCCCTAGACGTTCCCACAGTCCAGGAGGAGGCAGACCCTGCGGGGGATGCCCAGGAACCTACAGGGGAGCAAGTGGCAGAACTGGGAGACCTGCTTGAGCTGACCCATTGGCAGCATGAAGGAAGTCCCTCCAGGGAGGAGTTCTGCAAGGCGCAGATGGAATGCCCCACTCTTGTTGGTTTGAGGCAGCAGGCTGCAGACCAGGCAGCAGGTGGTCCGCCTGGATCACATTTGATTTATTGGGAGAATGGCCTCCTCTACAGTGAGCCTATGGTTCCTGAGCCAGGGGCAGCCCGTATGCTGATGGTACCCACGTGCTACAGGACCTTCCTACTGGGTCTGGCTCATGATGTGCCTTTGGCAGGACATTGGGGGTGCAACAAGGCCTATCACAGGCTTGTCACCCACTTTTACTGGCCCCAAATGCAGAGGTACGTTGGCACACATTGTAGATCTTGTCAGACTTGCCAGGCAAGTGGCAATAGTGGAGGGAAGTGTAGGGCTCCCCTCCAACCCTTTCCTGTGGTGAGCACCTCTTTCGAGTGGGTGGGCATCGACATTGTGGGGCCACTGGAACCCAAGACAGCCTTAGGCAACAAGTTTATCTTGGTCTTGGTGGACCATGGCACCCGGTAACCGGAAGCTGTCCCTCTCAGGACAATCATGGCCCCTGTGGTGAGCCGTGCATTGATGGGGATCTTTTCCCGTGTGGGGTTCCCCAGAGAGGTGGTCTCTGACTGTGGTACCAACTTCAAATCTAGGTATATTAAGTAATTGTGGGAGGAGTGTGGTGTAATGTACAAATTCACCACTCCTTACCATCCCCAAGGAAATGGGTTGGTTTAAAGATTCAACCAAACCCTGAAAGGCATGATAAAGGGTCTTCCAGAACCCATGAGACGTAACTGGCATGTCTTCCTACCATGCCTGTTATTTGCCTACAGGGAGGTACCGCAGAAATCCTTAGGGTTCAGCCCCTTTCAATTGCTGTATGGGCACCCTGTGAAAGGCCCTTTGAGTCTGGTAAAGGAGGGCTGGTAGAATACTCCTGGTAAGACCCCGAAAGATGTGTTCAGCTACATGCTGGCCTTCAGGAACCAGACTCTGCGCTTGAGGAAAATCGCTCAAGCGAACCTGGAAGCCAGCCAGGAGAAGATGAAATGATGGTACGACCAGAATACCACTCTGGTTAAGTTTCAGCCTGGCCAGAAAGTGTGGGTGATGGCACCAGTGGAGACTTGTGCGCTCCAAGACAAGTGGACTGGTCCATTTGAGGTGGTGGAGCGCAGGAGTGAAGTGACCTACTTGGTCAACTTGCAGACTCCCAGGAACCCTTTCAGGGTCCTACACGTGAACCGCCTCAAACCTCACTTTGAGAGGTCTGAAGTGACAATGCTCCTGGCAACAGATGATGGAATGGAAGAGGAGAGTGAGCTTCCTCCTGACCTCCTGTCAGCCAAGGAACATGATGGGTCAGTGGATGGAGTGAACCTCTCTCCCACCCTGACCCCAGAGAAGCAGAGGGACTGTCGCCAGGTGCTGGGACAGTTCGCCTCCCTGTTCTCCCTGACTACAGGAATCACCAATTGGTGTGTCCATGATGTGGACACTGTG
Source organism: Calotriton arnoldi (assembly GCA_963921515.1). NCBI lineage: Eukaryota > Metazoa > Chordata > Amphibia > Caudata > Salamandridae > Calotriton > Calotriton arnoldi. The sequence continues at coordinate 2,970,919 of CAWUFW010000567.1, forward strand.
GACAGTTTACCTGTAAAAGATAAAATTTACAGAGTAACTGACAAAGTCAGGGCCAGCATCAAGGAAGAGGTTTCCAAGATGTTGGCCCTGGGGGTGATAGAGCCCTCTAGCAGCCCCTGGGCTAGCCCAGTGGTCTTGCTTCCGAAAGCTGCTGTAACCGGTGCTACTCCTGAACTCTGGTTCTGTGTGGACTACCGTGGGCTCAATGCTTTCACAGGACTTACGTGTACCCCATCCCCAGAGCTGATGATCTCTTTGATCGGCTGGGATTTGCCCGGTACCTTAGTACGTTTGATCTAACATCTGGTTACTGGCAAATTGCCTTGACTGATGGGGCAAGAGAGAGGTCTGCATTTTCAATGCCAGAGGGGCACTACCAGTTCCGTGTCATGCCCGTTGGGTTGAAGAATGCCCCCGCCACATTCTAGAGACTGGTCAACCAGGTACTGTCCGGGCTGGAGGAATTCAGCACCGCCTACCTGAATGACATTGCTATGTTCAGCTCCAGCTGGGAGGAACACTTGCAACACCTCTGTGAAGTGTTGAAGGCTCGGCAGAAGGCAGGCCTCACTATCAAGGCCAGTTAGTACCAGATAGGGCAGGGATTTGTGGTGTACTTAGGGTACCAGGTAGGAAGTGGCCAGGTGGCACCCCTACAACCTAAGATCAACACCCTTCTGGCTTGGGAGCCCCCCAACACCCAGACAGAGGTGAGAGCCTTTTTAGGTCTCACCGGGTACTACAGACAGTTTGTCAAGGGGTATTGCACCATTGTTGCCTCCTTGACAGAGCTGACTTCAAGGAAGTAGCCAAGAAAAGTGATCTGGACCGATGCCTGTCAGACCGCTTTTGATGCCCTGAAATCTACCATGTGCACAGCGCCCGTGCTCAGTGCACCCAACTTCTCCCAAGAATTTGTTGTGCAGACAGATGCTTCAGAGCATGGTGTGGGGGGCAGTACTCTCACAATTGAATGACAAGGGCTTGGACCAACCCATAGCTTTGATTAGTAGGAAGCTACTTCAGAGGGAACAAAGGTGGAGTGCAATTGAAAGAGAAGCTTTTGTTGTGGTCAGGGCACACTTGTTTGGGACTCACTTTCGGGTTCAGACAGACCACAGACCCCTCAGATGGTTGATGAAAATGAGGGGTGAGAATCCAAAACTGTTGGGGTGTTCCATCTCCCTACAGGGAATGGACTTTACGGTGGAACACCGCCCTGGTACACAACACGCCAATGCTGATGGTCTGTCCAGATTTTTCCACCGTAGTGATGAGAACTCCCAAGAGGGTGGGTAGTTTTCCCCACCTTTCAGCTGGAGGGGGCACATGTTAGGCTGTCGTGTAGTTCCTATAAGACCTATATAGGATCTGCGAATTTAGACAACATGCACTGTGGGACTGGTGTCCAGACTGATTCCAGACACCCCCACCGGGTATGTTGGTCTGTGTACCAGCTAGCTCGCGATCCCACTATTACTTCCCCTTACCAAGGAGAGAATAGTTCTTGGCAACTATCGAACATGACAACCCTGATCCCTCAGGACCGTGGAAACAGTAACTTACTTTTCGCTCAGTCACTCACGCTCACTTGTTCTCAGAGGGATACACAGAATGAACGGTTGGGACGTTTTCAATAAGTATTTATTGAACAGTCGTTATTCTAGTGTAAAATAAGTGCACTGAAATCACTAGTAGACAGTAGCATATATAAATGAGTAGCAGCACTAAGAAAGTTAACAGATGGTAGGTTTCTACCGTTTTGCTAAAATCATAACTACAGGCAAGTATATAAAATACATGGCAATAAAATGCGTACTCCTACGATGCACCCTAACTAGATGTACCTAGCATGTGAGTAGGTGTAAAGCCAAGAATCCCTCTAGGATAAAGCCAACCCCATTACCTGATGTGAGACTGCGGGACTCCATTCTGGTCTTGAGCTGAACAAGGATGTCAGACCACTGAGAGCTGGAGTATCTGCATGCAGGAACCTCGGCGTCTTGCGTCAGTGTGTCGGCCGGGAAGTCCTGATCTCCATTGACTATCTCAGCAAGATGTGGTGTTTATATACCCTAAGGTATCCCCAGGGGTTCTACCTTGCTGTGCCAGTGTCGGATTTAGGATGACGTCGGGAATGAACTTTATACACAGTTATTATGCAGGAGATGATGGTCCTGCTGTGATTCCAAGAAACTAAGAATCCTCATGCATAATTTAGTGTCCAGGAAAAAACCCTACGTACTTGTGTGTAGTATTGTAACTGGGTAAAAGGTCAGTCCTTCAAATCCGTTATGTATGTAGTATAGGAGAGAATGTAGGTGTAGGGTTATGATGTTACCTAGACCTATATTGGGGTACCTATATGAAATATAACAAGACTTGCCATCTGTGGCTTGGTTTTACCTGACTTTTTGCCTCTACCTCCTGTATTTTTGATGCTGTGCTGGTTTTCATTTTTGCTGGCTTAGATGCTTTGGGCAATGTGCCACTGCTGATCAGTGTCAAAGTGCAAGTGCTCCCTGTGTAAATTGTGATTACAGTTGGTTCTCCCTGATTGGCATATTTGATTTACTGGTAAGCCCCTTGTAAAGTGCACTGAGTATTCCAGGGCCTGTAAATCAAATGCTACTAGTGGGCCTGCAGCACTGACTGTGCCACCCACATGAGTAGCCCTGAAAAGGTATCTCAGACCTGCCACTGCAATGTCTGTTTGCAGTTTTTACTGCCATGTCGACCTGGCAATTGCACCCACTTGCCAGGCCCTAACCTTCCCTTTTCTTACATGTAAGGCACCCCTATGGTAGGCCCAAGGTACCCCCCTGGGCAGAGTGCAGTGTATGTGAAAGGTAGGACATGTACTGGTGTGTGTGACATGTCCTGATAGTGAAATACTGCTAATTTTGTATTTCACTATTGAAAGGCTAAATGCCCAATTGGATAGAATGGGAGGTACTTTGTAACATCTTACAAGTATAACTTTCCATTGGGACAAGCTAGAGAAATAAAGTTTAGGCTTTCTGAACTCAGAATTTAATAGCACATCTTTTAGTAAAAGGTGGCTTTTAGAAAGTAGGAATTCTCTTGTTTAATCATTCTGTGTGCCTCTGCCTGTTTGTGGATTGACTGTCTGGTTTTGGAGTGACAGGGGCTGGGGATGTGCATTCACTGTAGACGGCCACTGGAGGAGGGGGGGGTTTGAGGCATGCCTGTCCCTTCCTGGATGACTCAGAGCTGAACTGAATGGAGCTTGGCTACACTTAGAGTAGTGGGAGGAGATTTACTTGCACCTGAATAGGGCCTGTCTCCCTTGCACAATGCTGTCTCCACCCCCTGTGGTCATACTGCACCAGTGAGGACAGAACTGGTTTGGACTGGGCTCAGAGACCCTTGTGTGCTGGGCTCCTGTTCTGAAGTCTCAGGGACATAAAGACTTCACCCCCAGCTCCCCTGAACTCTACTGCTGAGAGTTCTGACCTGCCAGGAGGTGTCTGTTCCAGTTCTGGGGCTCTGGAGGTTGTTCCTGCTGTTGGGAGCTGGAAGAAACCTGAAGAACTGACGAAATCGGTGCATCGCCCTACTTGCTGATGTTTTCCCAACACAGCACCGTTGTGCGAAAATAACCTCCACGCATTGCTGCGCCACTGCAGAGATGACGCAACGCCTGTCGCGGCTGCAAGAACCAACGCATCGTAGGATCGCGGCTGAAGAAACTGACGCAGTACCGCTTGCCACATCGATCGCCAGCGTATCCCTGATTTCCACGCATCGTACCTGTGCGGCAAGCTTTCCCGACGCATCACCCGCGGACCAGAATCATCTTGGAGTCGACACATCACTTCCCCCTACAGACCGCATTCGACGCATCACTTCTCCTGCGTGCAGCAGAACTGTTGCATCGCCTCCCCAAGGACTCAGGAACGGACGCATCTTTGTTTCGCAACGCTTTCCATCTCTGTGGCTGTTTGGCCTTGCAAATTTTGATGCATCTACAGATACTTTGTGTAGAATCACGCATCCATAGTTTTCTATGGACCCAATTACTTGAAACCTTTGAAAAGTCATATTCTTATTACATGTATGTTGGATTTTTGTCGTTTTGGTCTTGTTGAGTTTAAATAAAGCTACTTTATTTTTCTAAACTGGTGTGGTGTCCATTTGTGGTGTTATCACTGTATTACTGTGTTTTGAGTACAAATACTTTACACATTGCCTTTGCGATAAGCTTGTCTGCTCGTGCCAAGCTACCCAGGGGGTGAGCAGGGGTTATCTGAAGTGTGTATCCCCCTTACCCTACCTAGAAGCAAGGGTCCCTATTTGGACACAGGTACCTACCTCTGCCAACTAGAGACCCCCATTTCTAACAGGGTGAGACCATATATGCTAAGTGCAATGGCGCAGGCTTTTAATTTGTTGATATTGAATGTTTGTGAGCTATCGAGTCAAATCAAGAGAGATCTGGTAACTAAAGAACTAACACGAAATGCAGCAGATGAGTGTTTCTTCAAGAGACACACAAAGAATGTGGCTTCATGGGGAGAGGGAAATATAAAGCAGTCAGCCAGCCATTCAGGATATAGCAGGGGCTCCAGAGGAGTAGGGATATTGGTTAAGAAAGTGATGACTTTCCCTGCGATAGAGGCCTGGACAGATGACCTAGGGAGATGCACAGCAGCACTTGGGGATTCGGAGGCATAAACGCTGGCATTAGCTAATGTATACATACCGCTGGGGCTGCAAACTGACACCTTACAGAAATTGGGATGGTGCTTATGGACCTGCCATAGGCCATCACTAAATTAGGAGGGGATTTTATTATGGCACTACACCCACACTTAGACAGAACTTGTTCCAAATAGGTGTGAAACCCTTTCACTTGGAAACTAGAGAGCTTTGTACAGGCAACGGGACTGAGGAATGTCTGAGGAACACTGCACAGAACACACAACTGCTACTTCTACTACTTGGGAGAACATAACCACAACTCTCAAACAGATTACTTCTTCACATCATTAGCACCACTTCATAGAGGCTGAATACAAAGGTAGGGGAATATCAGATTACCCTCTGCTGAGCATTACAATAGAGACAAAGATACAGGGGAGGGGAGAATGGCAGCATGGCGAATGATGAACATGGAAGAAATTGAGCACTTACACAAAGCCACGGAGCATTACTTTAAAGAATAATGCACCCGCGGGGAAGGACATGGCAATATTGTGGGAGGCATACATGGCCACGATATGGGGGTGATAATATCAGGCGAAGTAGGGTGTCAAAAGAAAGAGACTTCAGTGATGCCAGGACCTGGAATGGGAGCTTACTGACCTAGAGAATTAATATACCCTAATACCATTAGACGAAATAAAGACATGCATAATCCTCCAAACAGAAGAGTACTGTACACTGGCTGCTGATGAACAGATTTATAAAGCTGGTGAGAAATCAGGAAAACTCTAGGCATGGCTCAGTAGCAGGGGTTTGGAAAAAACACATCAGGGACGTCACATCTCCAGATCACATGAAAAATATAGGTAACGAGGAAATAGCAGCAGTAATGCTGGATTACATGCAGAAATTCTATGTAGAAAAATTGATACCATCCATGCAGCAACTGCAGAACTTCATTCAAGATTGCTCATGTAAGTGGTTAGAGAGGGATAGGGCACTGGAACTAGAGGGCACCTTGATGAAGGAGGAAGCACACTTAGCACTTTCACATTTACAATCTGGGAAAGCTCCAACCTCAAACGGGATTCCTGCTGAGATTTTCAAGAAAATGTCAGGCAGGATCACCGTGCCACTGCATGAGATGTACATTGAGGCTTACCATAGGGGAGGGCTTCCTAGGGATATGTGCACTGTGACGATCATGCTCATTCCCAAAGTGGATAAACCTAAAGACAGATGGGTTCATACCCACCAATATTGCTACTCAATATAAATATTTAAAGTGTTAGCCAAAGTATTAGCAAATAGGCTGAGGGATGTGGTCTTGGACCTGATGTATCCAGATCAGAACGGGCTCATACCCCATGGATTGACCAAGCTAAACCTTTATCTCCTTTATACAAATATTACAGCTGTGGAGTGGCTGAAAGCACCACTAGCTGTGGTGTTACTGGATAAAAATGAGGCATTCGACTCAGTAGAGTGATCCTTCCTGTTTACAATTATGGAAAAAATGGGCATCGGACCAAAATATCAGAAATGGGCTTAGTCCGCTATACAAACCCCAGAGCTCAACTCAAAGTGAATGTGGTCGTCTCCATACGGATGGGCACAAGACAAGGGTACCCCCTATTAATGATGCTATTAGCTCTGGCGATACAGGTCCTGGCTGAATGGATACAGTTGATGTCCAGGTGTGGGACTGGTAATGGGGAGAACCATGGGGAAAACTAATATCTATGTATGCAGATGATATCCTGTTGTACCCAGAGAACCTGAGGCCTCTCTGGTAAGACTTAGAGAGACATTTGCAGACTACTAGAAATACTCTGGACTGGGATTAAATTGGAAAAATCCCTGATATTCTAGATGGGGAATTGGATAATTGAGGGAGACCTGCCTTTACCGCTGAAGGTTGCTACCCTGCACTTATCTATGTGGGACTTTTGATATCCAAAGATGAGCCACGCACTTCCAAGACAATCCTGCCCGCTACTCTATAGGTTGGAGAAAGACATGAAACACTGAGGGCATTACCGCTTTCTATTTTGGGCAGAGCGTATTTAAATTGATTGCACTACCCCGATTTAATGACATGCAGCAAAACAGCCCATACGCCATTTTGAATGTGTTCTTCCTTACAATATTAAGGTCCCTTCCCTGGTTGGAGGCTCCGCCATGGATCGCTTTATCTACCCTACAGAGATCTGGACACATAGGCGGCATAGTGCTACCGAACATTCGTAAAAATTGCAAGGCAAGCCAGATTAGTATATTAATGGGCATACGCACCGCTTGATGACCCAGCATTTAGAATGGACCGGGTGAAACTAGGATGGAAGGGCTTCCTTCCTTTACATCTTATATGGAGGGAGGACGTAACCTGACACTCCGCCAGCACTGCAACAGTCATACTCATATGGCATAAGTTAAATAGAGAAACAGGACTGGAGAAAGACTAATACTATGGGGGTGGAGAGAATATGGTGAGTTTTGTTGCAATTGTTTGGTCTGACAAACTTATGTCAATTTAAAACTCAAATATCAATGTTTAAATAAATGTAATACAACGTAATATATGCAGGTTTTTTCGTTTGTTCCACAACCAAGTATTGAAATATGGATTCCAACAATTGGCCGATCAAATCAATGACGTTAGGAAAGTGTGATTGGAGAGTTGTGATGCATGCAAAAATATTCCAACATATCGCATTTTCCATAACCGTACATATATACTGTGGAAAATGTGTGTAGGTATTCATTAAACATACATTTATATTTTATATTTTTTTAAAACTGTGAATTTACATTTCTAAATCCATTTAATCACAAATTATGTTTCATTGTTATGTGAATTTGTGGGTATTCACAAACGTTCTCTCAGGCCAAACCTACCCTGAAAAGGGCTTGAGATTTGTTTCTCTCAAGAGCAGGAGAGAATCCATTTCCAGGGAATGGACAGGAAATGCCCCCAAAACTGATGGAGGTATATGGGAAGGACATTATCTATGGGACAAAGTATTTTCCCACTGAAGAATACATTTTACAAAGTGCAAATCCACTTTTGTATGCATTTACCAATGTATTTAGCTGTACATGATGTACAAATATACATATATGCAGTGCCACTGGAATTATGCGATTCTGCAGCCACGGCGATTTTTACAAACGTATGGTTTTGCCGCATTTGCCACATAATCCATCATCTGCTGCATAATCTGCAGTTTACAGCAAAAAAAAATAATTGTTTCTAGCTGTTATGTTATAATGTTATGTTATAAAATTCTTATAGAGCGCACGTACACCGGTTGGTTTCATGGCGCTGTGTATAGGACTAGCCGGACCCAGTTGGAGTTTAATCATAAGCTTGTGTGAACAACCATGTCTTGAGGGATTTTCTGAAGCTCAGCAGATCTGTACATGATCTAGTTTCCAAGGGAAAGGAATTCCAGAGTCTGGGTGCCAGAGTTGCGAACCTACAGCCCCCTTGTCGCTTCAGCTTGAAGGCGGGGTTGCCAGAAGATGGAGGTGAGCCGAGCGTAGGTTACGAGAAGGCGAGTGCCTTTGGATAAGGGTATCGATGAATTTAGGGCACTGTCCATGTAGTGATTTAAAGACCAGGCATCCTATTTTAAAGGCGCAGCGCTGGGGGATAGGAAGCCAGTGCAATTTCCTCAGAAGTGGGGTAACATGTTGCCACCTGGGTTGCTGGTGGATCAGCCTGGCTGCTTGATTCTGCACCAGCTGTAGACGTTTGGTTAAGAACAGTGGCATACCAAAATAGACTGAGTTTGCGTAGTCTAAATGGGACATGATCGTGGCTATCACCACCTGTATTAGTGCTTCCCGAGTGAGCAACCTGCTGATCTTTCTAATCTTCCGTAATTGGAAGAAACAGGTAGAGATCACAGAGCTGACCTGGGATTTTAGGGATAGGTCGTTGTTGATTGTGACGCCGAGACTTTTAACAGAGGAAGAAGGGGTAGGGGAGGGGCCAAGTTCCATTGGCCAGAAGTGTGGGCCCCAAAGGTTATGGCTGCCGCCCGTGAGGACCAATTCGGTCTTGCCTTGGTTGAGCTTCAAGTGGTTGCAGTCCATCCATTGGCGGATGTGTAGCATGGTAGACTGAAATTCAAGAGCTGATTGTGAAGAGTTGTCGATAGTGAACGTTAATTGAAGATCATCAGCGTAATTGAAAGTGGTAACTTTCCTTTCTTTGAGGGACCGGATCAAGGGGAGAAGGTAGAGATTAAACAGGAGAGGGGATAGCGAGGAACCCTGTGGGACCCCGCAGGTGGTTGCCAGCTTTGGAGCCGTGAACTGGGCAATGCGGTCTGAGTGGGAGCGGTTCTGTAGATAGGAACTGATCCAGCCAAGGGCTGAGCCCTGGATGCCTGCCTCCCTGACACGGCCTACCAAGATATCATGGTCGACCGTGGCGAAGGCTTCGGAGAGATCTAACAGCACAAGGGCCTGAGGGGAGCCCTTGTCGGCTTTCTCTCGCAGGGAGTCTAATACTGCCAATATTACCGTCTCGGTAGAGTGGGCAGGGCGGAACCCTGCTTGGTGTGAGTCGAGGTAGTTAGATTGTTCGATGAAATTGGACAGGCACTTAGCCACATGGGCCTCCAATACCTTAGCCAGGTAGGGGAGTAAAGAGATCGGACGGTAGTTTGACAAGGTCTGAGGGTCCGCCCCAGGTTTCTTCAGAAGGGGCTCAAGCAGATCAAAAGTTACAAACAATATGGCGACTCGGGTACCTGCGCGGCAAGAAGGCTTTCCACAGGGGTTGACTTGTCATCTTTCAGCTGCTAATTGTGCATTTGGACCGTTAAATTGGTACTAATTAAGGTGAACTCTTTTCTCAGACACTGTTACCAGCTGTAAAAATGACAAAAAACGAAGTAATACTATCACAAAATGTACCTCATTATGCAGGATAATTTGACATTCTTGCAGCATAATTTAGTCAACCCTGCCGCATAATTTGGTCCTCCTCTGCCACGTAATGCCAGTGGTCCTGCATATATGGCTACTTACTCTTGTGAGTACCCCTGAGAAGCTGACAGTGCTGCGGGTCTCCAGTAGTACTCTTATAATTCTTTGTGAATTCAAAACTTGTTTTGGATGTATTCCCAAACGTAGGTTAAACCTTGGGTGTAGACTTTTTTTTTATAAATCGAACTTTACATGACTAATTATATGTCTTAGGTTATATTATATGCTGTGTGTGCTCAGCGTCAATGTCCTCTGCAAATTTCATAGCACAAACGTCTGCAGAAATTGAACACCAGAAAAAAAGGCTAATGATATTGCTTCAGAACAAGTGTCAAGAAGGCTCCCAAGGTGATACTTTTAGCATGAACAGTTGAGGCAAACTCTCTCTACCATGGAAAATATGTAATTATCTCACAGTGAAGAGGTCTGCATGGATTTCCAGGTTGGAACGCGATTTTCTGTTTAATGCAGTTTAATGAAAGTTAATTTGAAATTGAATAGGTAATTTTTTTTCAAACAAATGATTTTTGTTCGGTCTGTATAGAGCTTTGCATTTTATAGAGATATGTGATGTATCCCTCCCAATGCTACTCAGTACAAGTGTTGGGCATACAAACAAATTTAATGGATTGTCCTCACACACCACCAGGTATCATGCTTCATCATAGGACAATCCTCGCTCTCCAAAACCTCCGTTTGATGGAGAGCGGGTCTACACCTGGAGTCAGGGAGGCACTTCTAATTTAGAATGGATCCGTGATATAAGTGTGTTAAAGCACCAATGTGGCATCCTAAAACAGTTTATTCGCTAGACATGACACTTGGTGATTAAAATCAATAGTGGAGACAAGGGGGAATTAGTACCCCATCACCACTGTTACCGTCAACATGTTTCTGCCTTGTGGCTCAATTGAGTCTGTGGCTTTCCTCAGGACTGGCATACGGAATACTAATGAGGCAATGTGCTTTGCCTCCAAACCAGAGTGACCTTTGTCTAATCTCGCTTTCCAATGCCATAATGATGGGTTTTCTACGCCCCATGGAAGAAGGGCACAGAGAACCCTGTAGTCACACTTTCGTCAAGATGCGTCCTTTCAGGCAAGCCTAGATGCGTCTGTTCCTTGCTCCCGATATTTTTTTCCTTACCTTTTACCAATTTCCTTCCTGCTGTCCTTACAGCTAATTTTTGCGCATAATGAAACTCCCCAGTACTTTGTTCAAAATTTGAAATTCGCAAACTAAGTTGCTAGTGAGCTGCAAGGAAATTATATATATGCTCTTTGTGAAGGCAATGTAATCAATTGTACTAAACAAACCGATGAACTCCATTTCAGAATGAGTGGAAGGTGCAGAATTAACTGAGAAAAAGATGGCAGCTCCAGTTATTTCAGAAAGAACCCGAAATTTCAACTTCTTGAATGATACACCTGCAAAGATGTTTTTCATGCTATAGATATCATGCAAGTTTATCACTCAGCTGTAAATGAGCCCATTTTGGCTCAGATATCAATAGAGTAGCTCAGAAATTCAGCTGCAAGGTGGCTGATTTATCCACAATGCAGCACTCAGGCTCCACATTTAGCTGGCACACAAAAACTCTTCAAAACCTGGCCAGCTCAGACGCCGGCTAAGTGGCATAGTCAAGCCCCGTGGCTTTGTGAATACACATCTGCAACCTGCTCTCAGACTGGAATTTAGTTGTAAGATATCGGGAATTAAGTATCAAAATGCTTAACTCAGTGGCCTGAACAGGAAATCTGTAGTAGAAGCCAAATTCCAATTGAACTGTGAACTAAGCATATGGTGCATCTCTAACAACATGGGCTTCTGTTGTTTTGCCAGATTTTGACCTTTTCTCTTATGACAGCTCCTCTACCAGCAAGACATCATTCTATTCCAATTTTCATGTCTAATTGCATTATTTTTGTATACTTTCATCACATTATTGGCATCACTCCATCTTCTATCGCTTCATCAAATCTCAGGAATTGCTATCAAACCAGGCATTTTGTTAAAATATAACAACATGCAACATTGTGCAATGATAACTAATTGATTTATTGGTAAATTCTATTCATTCGGCTGAGGGGCCAGCAACTACAATCACCATTTACGATGGTGCTAGCTGTGCCCACCTGCTTCCTTATCAACACTATTTCCATGATGGATTCAGAAGTCTAATTATCATCTAATATTATGGGACCCATAGGTGGCAGATCTTTCTCTGTTCTTTTCCATCCCAGATTAGAAAAGATATTAAATCACATACGTTTACTTACATTTATTGTGAAGATTTAAATGATTTCTGACACATCAGATTCAAAATAATACAGATATAGAACAGATTAATTTAGTTATCCTTGTTACATTGTCTAATTAATGCCAAGTAACACATTTAAAAGTGATTGAAGTCATGGCACTATGGAAGGTACAACAGCGTACTTTTTATGAATTCTTGTTTTTGACATTCCTTCCATCATTTTCAATTTTAGCTGCATGCATCTTATTGCTTTCATGGCGCAAATGTGAAATCCTAATATTCATTAGTTTTGAAAGGGCCCCTAGGAGGTCCCATCTGCCAAAACCCACGATTAAATGTTTCAACAGAATTTTCACATGTCCCTTGCCCAACCCAAAACAAATAGCTTGACTGAGTTCCCTTTAAGCCCTCACAACCAAACTTTCAGCTTGGGTCACCTTTGACACTGCTGATGTGCAAGAGGATGACAATTATGGCCTTTTTCTGTGGGATGTAATACACGGCTGCATTAGCTACCAAGTCACCATTGGCCGTGGCACACTGGTCATGCAGATATCAACTGCCTCAGGTGGGTCACACATGTAACATTTAGCGATGCCAAGTAAGCCACATGTCGAAAACAAAGGATATAGGTCAGGGCCGGCTTGGGATAACAAACCAGCCCTGGCAATCCAGTCGGACCAGCTGGGGGTGGGGGGCTGCTAGTGTGAAGCACGGCTGCTGCTTTTGTTACTGGGGACGATATTGCAGCAGTGCTGCAAAACTGGCCCCCAGTAACAAAAACGGTCCCCACCGCTTCAAAAACAGCCTCCACTATTCCAGCCCCGCTGGAAAACTCCTGATGCCCGCTAAGGCCAGTCCGGCCCTAGAAGCACCTGGGTGAATATCCACTAAATCTAAGGTCAGAAGATAACAAACAAATCCTCTATAAAAGGGAAACTAGAGCACATGACTTCATCCTTACAAAGAAGCAAATGCTGTTGGATTCAGCATGGACCACTCCTTGATGAGGGGGGGGGTAAAAGCCTACTCAAGCAGAAACCAGGTCCCCGTATCTGCTCCCCATTGCTGACTTGTTGCTTGCCTTGTCTTGCTCCCTGGTATTGTTTTTGTTATCTGTTACAGTGTCCCTTGCACCTATTGTGTCTCTTGTGCACTGCTTTGATTTTTGCCATTGTCTATTGTTTTCTTTGCTTGGCTCCTTTGGTTTGCTGATTCCATTTCTCCCCTGCAGCCTGCTTGCTTCCCGCCATTTTTTCCCTCCCGCCAGCCCCGCCCACTGCCTCCCTGCGGCCCTTCCACCTCCCAGGACCTACTTAATGGAAGTTGCAGCGCAACCACACTCAGCGGGTGCGCCTCCGGCATGCCAAAGGCAAGCCCGTCTGCATCCATCCGGCCCTGGACTGTGCCCAGCACCACGAACCCTAGCCCTCCAGTCACCCACAGATATTCTGCCGCAGAGCTCTGAGCCCTGGACCCCAGACACCTCAACAACTGCTGCATCGCATCTACCCAATAAACGGTAGAACCTTTTGCCTGCTGCCTTTTTGACTTCAACTCAGAACCTCCCACCCACACGGAAACCCTCGCCACACCCACCTCACCAACCTTGACCACGCAGATTTATTCCACTACCTCATGCTCAACGACCGATTGCTCTGAAAACGCCACCGGAATCTGGGACACCATTATCACCCTCGCCCCTGATGCTATCTTCATCACAGAGACCTGGCTCAGCCCCTCCTCCACCTCGACCTCACCAACGCAACTCAATGGCAACAAGATTATACACGGGACTGCACTGACAAGCACGAAGGAGGCACTTTCCTCTCGGTCGAAAGCACTATCACAACAGGAGTGCCACAAGGGTCATCGTTAAGCCCACTGTTGTTTAACATTTACATGACCCCACTCATCTCCCTGATTGCATCATTTGGGATTGAAGTTACATCCTATGCAGATGACACCCAAATGATCCTATCATTAGACAACGATTCCACGGACGCTGAAGTTAACTTCAAAAAATGCCTAACCGAGGTCATCCAGTGGATGAAGGAAGACCACCTCAGGTGCAACCCCGATAAAACCGAGATCCTACCGATAGGGAAAGAGGTCTCGTTTGTGCCTGGGGAGTGGTGGCCTGAAGGTACTACACCTCCGCCTAATACGGTACAGGTAGCCAGAAACTTAGGAGTACAGTTTGATTCTGGGCTCACCTTCCAGCCACACACAACAACTGTAGCAGGGACCTGCTTCAGCATTATAAAATCCATGAAAAAATTCTTTGGTTTAATTCCACTCACTGCAAGGAAAACAGTAGCAGTCGCCTTGATCCTCTCGCGCCTGGACTACTGCAACAGCCTCTTGGCAGGAGCCAATAAACAAACATTAAAAAGACTCCAAGTGGTCCAACACGCGGCGGCCCGTCTGGTCCTAAAACTACCACGAAGGGCTTCAGCATCCGCAGCCTTAAAAACCCTTCACTGGCTCCTCTGCATAAAAGAATACTCTTTAAAATTCTGTTAATCACCTTCAGAGCCCCACTTAAACAAGGACCAAAGTACCTCTCAAAAAGGTTCACCCCCTACATTACAACCAGAACCCTCAGGTCCTCATCAGCCAACCTCCTCAAACCCCCCAGATTTAGGTGCAAAGCAAAGGGAGGGAAAACATTGGCCGTCCTGGGTACCAAAGCTTGGAACCTATTGCCAATGCATCTGAGAGAGTTAAAAACTGAAATCCAATATAGGAAAGCATTGAAAACTTGGATTTTCGGAGCCACAGATGAATTCTGTCTCTCTCTCATCTAAGTTCGCCTGAGCTCCTTCTCACCTCCAATCCAGCGCCAGGATGCTCCTTTCGGAGTGGCAGTCAGCCCCCTATAAATACCTCATTTCATTTCATCACCACCATCCACAAAGAAACCATCTGTTGCACCACCACCGAAGACAACATCAAACCGATCATGGAACACCTCAACTTCCAACTCCATACCGACGGCAAAACTACCATCAGAAGTACTCTCGCCTACAGCCCCCAGGACCACGCCCTGGCTTATGCAACGCCATCCCAAAATTCATTGCCCCACTCTCTATTGACTCCAAGCACTACATCTTCCTCAGTGACCTTAACTTCCACCTCGACGACCTCAAAGACGCAAATTCTGCCAACCTCTTGGAAAGTATGAGCAAAATTGGCCTCACCCAACTGGTAACCACCCCACACACAGTGCAGGACACATGCTTGACCTGATCTTCACTGCCAGTGACAAAGTCAAGTACAGCCATGTCACCGAACTCACCCGGACCAACCACACCAGCATCCACTTCACCATCGCATTATCCCCATGCACCACCACCAGGCCCCCCCCCAGCTCCTCCCACAGTAGCTGGAACAAAGTGACTGAGACCCAATGGACGAACGCCCTCAATACCACCAAGCCCGACCCAGCAACTAACCTTGAACAGGCCATCCAGAATTTCTCTGCCTGGATCACCAACTGCGCCAATGGAGTCGCCCCCATCAAGCCAGCCAAGACCAGCAGATCCATCAAACAAGCTAGTTGGTATACATCCGAACTGAGGACAATGAAAGGCAACTGTAAATGGCTAGAAAGAAGATGGTGCACCAGCAGATATCCTACAGACTGAGCCATCTTCAAGGCAGCCCTCAACAAATACCACCAACGCCTAAAAGACATGAAGAGAGGTGCCCTGACAGAGGGCATCAAAGCAAGGTCCAACCACAGCAAGGAACTCTTCAGCATCATCAGGGAGAGCTCATGCCCATCAGCCACCTAGAACACGATCCCCCATCCCAGAAACTCTGCAACACCCTGGCGGACTACTTCCACAACAAGATATCCACCATCTACGGTAACTTTGAATCACAACACACTGACCTCTACAACCTCCTCACACCAACCGACGCCACCCACAACCACCTGTTCACCGCATGCGAACAGCTCACCACTCATAGTACCACAGCCACCATTAACTCCATCCACTCTCGAGCAGCCATAGATCCCTGCCCCCACAATTTCTTCAACCTCTGGAGCAAGAAAATCCGTGGCAAACTCACCTTCATACTCAAGGTATCCATCACCACGGCCACCTTCCCTGACCGATGGAAGCACACAGAGGTCAGAACCTTCCTCAAGTAACCCTCTGCCGACCCCAGTGAACTCAAGGACTACTGCCCTTTCTCTGCTCCCCTTCATCACCAAAGTCCTTGAGAAGGCCATCAACTGCCAACTCACTGAAAACTTGGAAAGAAATAACCTGCTGGACATCTCCCAATCCATTTTCCGTGCCAACCACAGCACAGAGACTGCCCTGATCACCACAACCGATGAAATCACAACCCTCCTTGACCAATGGGGAACAGTGCCCGGATCCTCCTCGATCTCTCAGTGGCATTCTACATCGTATCCCACCACACATTCATCAAGAGACTCCACCATATCTGGATCCAGGTAGATGCCCTCAAACGGGTTGCATCCTTCCTCACAGGATAAACCCAGAGTATCCCCCTACCACCCTTCACTTCAGAGCCCAAGAGCACCATCTGCGACGTCCCTCATGGTTCATCCCTCAGCCCCACCCTGTTCAACACTTACATGGCGCCCCTGGTCAACATTGTCAGTATCCATGGCCTCAACATCTTATCCTACTCAGACAACACCCAGCTCATCCTCTCGCTCTCAGAAGACTCCTCCACCACTAGGAACAACTTTCACAACTGCATGACAAGTGTCGCCTAATGGATGAATACCATCTGCCTGAAGCTCAACATGGACGGAAGTGCTGATTTTTGTGAAAAGCACCTTTTTGTGGAGCGACATCTGGTGGCCATTCAAACTCAGACCCACACTCACACCTACAGACTCCGGCCGCATCATCCTGGACAGCAAACTCCATGCCAGATCAATTCAGTCTCCTGCACCTGCTTCCACACCCTCTGCAAGCTCCGAAAGATCTTCAGATGGCTCACCATCACCACCAGGAAAACCATCACTAAAGCCCGTGTCACCAGCCAGCTGGACTACGGCAACGTGTTCTACGCAGGAATCACCACCCAACTCCTAAAGAGACTCCAGACAATTCAGAACACAGCTGCCAGACTCATCGTCGACCTCTCCAAATGGACCCACATCACCCCCATCTCAGGAACCTCCACTGGCTCCTCATCCAGAAAAGATGTCATTTCAAGATGCTGGCACATGCCTACAAGGCCCTCCATGACCAAAGACCAGCATACATCAACCACCGCCTAAACTTCCACCAACCCTTCAGACACCTGCGCTCCACTTCACTCACCCTCGCACGTGCTCCCTGCATCCGATGAAGCTACAGTAGAGAATGATCCTGCTCCTACCTCACTGCCAAGTCCTGGAACGACTTTCCAATTCACCTCCGAACAGCGTCCGCTCTCCCGGAATTTTGAAAGAGACTCAAGACCTGGCTTTTCGACTGACCACAGCAATGAACATAGAGCCTGGATACCCTCTCGGGTGGATATCCGTACTCTATAAATCTAAGTTGAGTTGAGTGAGAAACACAATCCTTGTCAGGGTGAGGCACAAGCAAACCCCAAATTAACCTGTGCTTAACCCTCTGGTAGCTCGGCACAGAGCAGTTAGGCTTAACTTAGAGACAATGTGTAAAGTACTTATGCAGCACTTCAAACAGTAATAAAGTGTAAACACAACACAGGAAAAACAAATTTAGAAAATAGAGTAAAGTTTAATAAATAAATCATGACCAAAATGACAAAAATCCAATCAGTAGAATCGGAGATATGCAATTTTACGGATTTAAGTGAAAATTGTGCCAAGAAGTACAAAGCATGAATTGTGGATATCTGGTCACACTAGACTGAGACAAAGTCACAAGTTCAGGCCAACTGCGATAGAGAATGGGCCGGCTACAGGGACCCAGTTAGGCCCACCTAACAAGAGTACTGTAAATCCTGGAGGCGAAGTGTTGCAGAGTCCCATGTTGAAGATGCATCATGCAGTTTATATAATACGATGCAACACACGCCCCCGATCATGCAGCCGAAGGCCCTCGTTGGCTGGAATAAGGAGTTACCCACACCTCTGACCGGGGAACAATGGGGGTTCTGCTGTGGCCAGCTAGAGGCGTTATCCCCGAACTATAAACTTCGCCTGATTCATTTTAAGTTCCTGCATAGATGTTATAGGACGCCTACACAGCTTCACTGCATGGGGCTTTGCGCGGACACAGGCTGCTGGAGATGCCGCTCTGCTCAAGCTTCTTTCCTTCACCTAGCTTGGCACTGCCCCGATTGCGCAATATTGGACAGAAATCTTTGATATAGTCAGTAAGATACTCGAAACACCGGTGGAACCATCGCCGCTCCTGGGGCTCCTGGGTTACACGAAAGATGCCCCAATAGAAATCAGACGTTTGCTTGCTATGTTGCTTCTGCTGGCTAAGAGACGTGTGGCCATGCACTGGGGGAATTCAAAGGTTCCGAAGGTTAAGACTTGGATTGTAGATGTTACATATTGCCAAGAGCAGCTTACTACCTCCTGGGAGCTGATGCCGGAAGCTTCTAGGCCACGTGACATCTGGGTTCCATTTCTGACATGGATCCGTACACAGGAACCGGCAAATACGTAACCACCTGTGCCTCTTGGGTAAATATTTATAATACAAGATAATCTTGATGATATGTGTGTAGCCCAGTGAGGCAGTTAGATGCTATAAAAGGGTCATATGCGTCAAAGTAATCCTCAACTATGTGACAGATCCTTTCCTCTCTTTGCTTACTTTTTTTTTCTTTTCTTTTCTTTTCTCTCTTTCTTTTGTTTTTCTTTTTTGGTATTCACGAATATGTATATTGCTATCACTGATAATGTGATACTTGAGTCCATATGCTGTTTACGTTCTTGTATGGATTATATTTAAATACAAATAAATAAAATATATTTAAAAAAGATGCATCCATGCAGCTGCTGTGATGCGAGGTCCTGGTTGGAGATGTGTTGCACAGCGTCAGTTCTAAGGAGTTCCTGGCTGCAATGCAAGGGCCTGCATCATCATCAAGGAGGCCATCAATGAGGTGGCTGGCAATTCAAAGTCCTGCGTTGAGGATGCGTTGCTCACTGACTGGTCATTGTGGAGGTTGCTGTCGATGAGAGGCTTGCAATGCACGGGCCTGTGTTGGGAATGCATCACACAGCAGCGATTCCGTAGTGGCTGTAGGCTGTGAGGACGATGCGGAGTCCTTGCGCAGAGAAAGTCCATGTAGCACAGGTGATGCGTCGGTTCTGCTTGGCGTTACGCCGCGCAGCAGAAGAGATGTATTGGTTCTGCTGGGTCCACAGATGGACCTTCAGACCCACTCCCAAGGGTTTAGGACTGGGGTATCACCACTAGGTAGGGTAGGACTCACAGATGGCAGAGTCCAGGTGCTGGGCTCAAGTTTGTTGGAAGTTTGTTTTGACCCTGATGCTTCTGGTCAGGAGGCCAGCCAACTAGACCTTGAAGTCACTCTGGGGTCCTAGGTTTAGAGATGCAGGTCCAGTCCTTCTCACCCAGGCAAGAGGGCATCAGGGCAGCAGTCCTTCAGAGCATGAGTCCAGCAGAGTAGCATTCCTTTCAGAAGCACAGCAGTCCTTCTTCCTGGCAGAGTCCACAGATCCAGACGTATATTGAAGAGTTGGGTCTAAGGGACCAATATATATACCTGGTGCCCACATTGAAGTAGAGGAAACTTCTAGATTTTTCCACCCCCTGAGGCGTCATGTATCCCCTTCCTTCCTGTCCTGTCCCCATCTTGTCTGTGGTCACAATAGACCAGTGTCAATCCCTTTGTGAGAGTGCTCAGGCAAAGCCTTTGTGATGTGCAAGTGTGGTAGGTGATAGCTCCTCTCCCTCCCTCCTCTCCCTCATTAGCTCAAAGTTTCCATCTAGCCAACACCTAGCTTCCCTTTGTCCCAGTGTCTGGGAGCAATCCACAAAGACCAACTTCCAGCTATACCTAGTCATGTAACCTAGGATCAGGCTGCAGGCACTAAATGGTTAGGACAAGAAAAGTGGCATTTTTAGAATTCTGATTGAAAACCTGATTTTACCATTAAAGAGGGCTTTTAATTACAATTCTTTAGACACCAAACTCGCCCTGCCTACCTGCTTGCGATTAGAATTTACAGTTTATTAAATGTAATAAGGTTACTTCAATGTTATCCTATGGGAGAGGTAGGCCTTGCAGTAGCGCAAAACAAATTTAGGAGTCTTTCACAACCTGGACATGTAAAACTTAACAGTGCATGCCCTACTTATTTAATTTATTTTTATTTGAAAAGTTTTATAAGGCGCGAACAAGACCCTTACGGGTATCAGAGAGCTGTACAGATTTGGCTAAAACATGGGTAACCAAAGCACAATGTGACAGAGGGTGTAGTTGAAACAAAGGGGGGAAACAGATCCGGTCGTGGGTTGGAGGTTGGCTCGACCAGAACAGTATCAGAAGTGCCCTAGAGCACGAAAACAATTTAACAGATAAGCATACAATAAATCGCACCAACGGAGTACATTAAGAATCAAAATTGTAGACAAAGCATGAGCATGAGAACAAATTGATGCTGTTAAAGTTCTTTCAAGAATAGCTGTTTGACAAGTTTCTTGAAAGACGCAGTGGAAGGATTGGATCTGATCTCGAGAGGCAGGGCGTTCCAGATTCTTGGAGCAAGACCGGTGAAAGCACGATTGTAAGATCTTTTCTTTTTTAATCTGGGCGGTTTCAAGAGAAGGGTGGATGTACTTCTTAGGTTCCGGCCTGAGCCCGAAAGTTCAAGCTTATTTGCCAGGTAGATCGGGGTGTTGTAATGTATGGCTTTATCGGTCAAGCAGGCTATCTTGAACCGGATCCTGTCTTCGATAGATAGCCAATTTAGTTGCAAAAGGTCGGGGAGATGTGGTCATGCTTTCTAGAGCCCGTGATGAGTCTGGCCGAAGCGTTCAGGGTAGCTCTGAACGGGGCCAAGCTAGCTTTGGGAAGTCCAGCAAGGGTCATCAGACCATATTCCAGTCTAGAGATAACCAGAGATTGAACCGCCGGCCTGATGTCTTCGGGGGGAGGAAAGGCTTGATTTTCTTAAGGGTGTTAAGTTGAAAGTTGGCTCCCCTAATAGCTGCACTGATGTGCGCTTGCATGTTTAAGTGTTTGTCCAAGGTGATGCCTAAAGATTTAGCGGAGTCTACCACATGAGGGGTGCAGTTAAGAGCAGTGAGTTGTTTAAGCCAGTCCAGGGTAAGTGCTGAGTGATTGGGGGGGGGGGCAATCAGAAGAAATTCCATTTTGAGAGTATTTAACGGAAGATGGTTCTGTGCTAACCATTGTTGCGTTTGTGCAAGTGCAGCATTTAGCGTTTTTATGTCCTTTTGAGAGGAGATCTTCAAGTACAGTTGCGTGTCATCCGCATACATGTGGTACTGAATGTTAGCAAGGTTCAGAATGACAGTAAGTGGTTCCATAAAAAGTTTGAAGAGAGTGGGTGAGAGCGCGGATCCTTGAGGCACTACGATCATGACAGGGGTACTGGTTGCAAGGGAATGGTTAACTTTGATCCTTTGTGTGCGGTTATGTAGGAAAGAGGCAAACCAATTTAGGACCGGGCCCGAGAGACCCATCCTGTGTTGAAGAAGAGCAATCAGGTTTTCATGTTTGATGATATCAAAGGCTGAGGACAGGTCCAGAAGGATTAGGAGACAAGGGACATTTTGGTCAACGGATCTCAAGGCGTCATCTACAATGTGGGTTAGTGCCGTTTCAGTACTGTGCCCTGTTCTAAAACCTGACTGATAGGGGTCAAGGAGTTGGTATTTTTCTATGTGGTTGCATAGCTGCGAGTGGACGCATTTTTCGAGCAATTTAGCTAGTGTCATGATGCTGGTGATAGGTTGGAAGTTGTTAGGATCCGAGAGATCCGCGTTGGGCTTCTTAGGAATGGGAGTAACTTGCCCCACCTTGAGGCAATCAGGGATCTTTCCCTGTAGGAGGGATTCATGAATGATCCTGGACCAAAGAGGAAGAATGGCTGAATTGAGCTCTTTAAAAAACTTAGCAGGTAAAGGATCACTGAAATGGTTGGAGGGTTTAAGGGACGCCATGTTGTATAGAAGCTCCGTGACATCTGGGAGGAGAAAGGAATTCCAAGATGCGTTATTTTTGAGAGAACAGCCAAAGGGTGAGGATATTGCAGAGGGTTCCGCCAGCTCAGCTGATAATGCGCAGAAGTTCGGAGGCCTCTGAGATGGGGTGACAGGTAGTAGTTCCAGCTCGATTTCTCTTGTTTTTTCAGAGAAGTGAACTGTGAAATCATCCCCACTCGGGAGCAAGGACACAGGAGTTGAGATCGGGTTGGAAGAATGATTAGCTTGTTGCTTGATGATTTCAAAGAGCTTCTTGGTTCTATTTTTAGCTCCATCCAGCTGAGCCCTGAAGTGGTCTATTTTAGCCATGCAGATGTGTTTGTTGTAAGTACTTCTCACTTTCCTTAGCTGAGTGAGACTTGTGGTGGAGGGCGTGTTTCTCCAGAGCCTCTCTGAGAGTCTAAGATTGCGCCGCTCATCATTTAGGGCACCACTAAACCAAGGTTTGGATTGTTTGACTGGAATCCTTTTGAGTTGCTTCGGTGCAATAGTATCAAGAATGTTAGACACAGTGTTTATGTAGTGATCAGAGAGATCGTCAAGGTTGGTCATATTGGGAGGGGGCTGAAGTCTATTTTTGGTGATTGAAGTTAGCAAATTGATGTTGAGGTCTCTCATATTGCGCGACAGTTTAGCTTTAAGAGGTTGGCCCTGTCTACACGAGACCTTTTCCAAGATGTGGAAGGGGATTTGATGATGATCCGACCAGTCACAGGGTAGGATGTCGCCTAGTTGAATGCTATTGTCTTTGGCAATGATAAGGTCGAGAGTGGCGCCCTTATTGTGAGTAGGACCCTTACAGAGCTGTGAGAAGTTAAGGTCTGAGAGGAAAGCCTTAAAGGAACAGACTAAAGGATCATTAGAGTCATTCCAATGTAGGTTAAAGTCTCCAAGGAAGATGTGGCAGAGTTGCTCCGAGCTCGAGCTAATGACCTCCATGATTTGCTCTATGAAGATCAGATTTTCACCCGGTGTATGATAAATTGAGTGCAGCACACAGACATTCTTGCCCTTATTCCAGATTTCGGTGACAAGCTGTTCAGAGGAGGATAGCACAGCACAATGCGATTGCTTAATGGTGAGGTTGGAGCGACACTACACCTGCCCTCTGGGCTGTTCAGGGCCTACCCCCGAGGTGACATATATGTATTACAAAGGAAGGTTTGTGCCTAGAAAAGGTTTATTTTGTCCAGGTCAAAAAGGCAGTTTAAAACTGCACACATAGGCTGCAATGGCAGGCTTGGGACATGTTTAAAGAGCTTTTTTAGTGTTTGGCACAATAATTGCTGCAGACCCACTAGTAGCATTTAGTTTACAGGCTCTGGGCTTTACAAGGAGTTACAAGTAAATTATATATGCCAATTGGGTGGAAACCAATTCTACCATGTGTTAAGGAGAGAGCACAAGACCTTTAGCACTGGTTAGCAGTGGCAAAGTGCACAGAGACCTAAGGCCAGCAAAACCATAGTCAGCAAAACAGGAGGGTTGAAGGCAAAATGTAAATGGAGAACTACGCCAAGGATGCCAGGCCTAAAAGGCTGTTTCAGTAGCATTCTGAACGTATTTATTTTGTGTTACAGTTGACCATGAGAATGATCCTGACTAATTGAACATGGTTGTACTTAGGCCTTTGACCTCAGTCCAACATTTTGTGAACTATCTCTCTCAGGGTACAGTTGGGAGGCAACAGTATACCTATTCCCTTCTGGAAGAGGGTCCTGTGCTATATTTATGTGCTTATCCCCTCTGTGAGTAGTGAGTGAACCCACCTCTCTGTTTTATTATACTCAGAAAAAGATATACATTTTGATGGGGCTGGGTGTCCAAACTAAACAAAAGGACAACAACATTAGGATAGTTGCACCAGCCAGAGAGTCCAAGACATGTATGAACTGTACCTATGACCTCAGACTGTTTTTCTTATGTGAAATTCAATGAAGTCACTTTTGAGTAATTACGTGAAATTTCAACAATGTTACGTAAAATGATGTGTAATTACACTAAACGCCAATCCGTAATTTTGCACGATATTTTAGTACAAAATGCTTCCTTGTGTCAATTTTTGGCACGAGGAGGCATTTAAGCAACAGCAGCCCATGTTCTGCTGTTCCTTTGCTTTTGCGGTACATCTTTACCATGAATAGCACGTTCACTGTCAATTATTACTGTGAATGGCTTGGAACTATAATAAGTGGGGTAATGGTGTAAGTTTAGCAATTTCGCATAACAATCATATCACAAATTTCCAGAAATAACACACATTTTGCCAGCGTAATTTAAATTTCACCCAGTCCTTCTTATATCTCAGAGTGCAAAATAGCCCCCATACGATTTTAAACTAGTTGGATCCTTTCACCCTCTCAAATATTTCAATAGTTTCATCACTTAGGGGTCGATTACGATGGCGCTCAGAAAGGCTCAGAATCGGATTCAGGTTTGCGAATCCAAGTCGAAACCCGTCTTTCCGACTGATTCGGAACCGGATGGCCTTCGGAAAGTCTGAGGGGCCGATTCCGATTCGGGCCGGAAATCTCTCCGACCGAGCCGGACCCGGAGAGATTTCCGACCGAATCGGACCCTAGCAGCCCGACCGAACGAGTACGATGCGCACGTATGACATCGGACTCGAGTCGGTCGGACTCCCATTGAAGTCAATGGGAGCCGGTCGTCACAACGCGTACGCGGGCTCCCATTGACTCAATGGGTGCGAGGCGAACAAGGGCGCCCCTACAGCGTGTACGCGGCAAAGCGACTCGCGCCGTACACGCACAGGTAGGGGGGACCCATGGGTCCCCCCTGTGTACGACTCGCGCGGCTACGCGTACAGGGGGGTCCGACACGGACCCCCGAAGTACGGCTCCGACTGCTTCTTCGAGCCGGACGGCGCGGGTCGGTCGGACTGCTCGCGGCGCGCATCGTACTTGCCCGGCCGGGGAACGTCTCCATTGCGCGGTGCGAGTCGCATCCGTGCGAGTCGGTCGGAGCGGTCGGGACCCGTGAACGAGTCGGTCGGCGAATTCGCACGCGCTCGCATCGTACTCGTTCGCCCTGACGCACGTACGAGTCGGTCGGGAAAAAGGGCTCCGAATCGGATCCGGTTCAGCCGAATCCGATTCGGTGCCCTACCGGCCGAGATCGGAATTGACCCCTGAGTCGTTCGGAGCCGAATCGTATGTGTCTACTGGCTGCGTTTCCGAATGACTCGGAAGCTTTCCGAATGACTGATTGCGATGTCAGATTCGTACAGCCTTTCCGAATCGTTTGTTCCGACTTGGATCGGCTGTCGGAATCTGAATTTGGGGGCCCGTAGCAGGCCCCCCTTCACCCTGGGCCTTCCAATTCGGTCCCGTGGGGGTACCCATGGGTCCCCTCTTTCCAATCATGCAAGGTGTGGCAGGCACCAAGAGGTGCCCGCCACAGGATGAACGATTTTCCCCAGCCACTCATTTCTTCAATGGGAGCCTGTGTATCCGGTCGAAACACAGGCTCCCATTGAAGTCAATGGGAGTCCGACTGAATGGTATCCGGAACTATCATAATCGGTTGGTCGGACTCTCCAAATCCAATTTGGTTGGAAACCATCCCGAGACCGATTCGGTTGGAATGCTTTCCGAACTGAATCATAATCGACCCCTAGATGTGTTGCAGCAGAGAGGAATCATTCTGGAGAGGGAAGTGAGATACCACCTTATCCTGCCATAGACAGGTATCTAATGGGTCTCATGGAATAGCAGATCTTTGTGACACAATGCCTCATTCATTTTATGAATAGGCCCCAACAGTGTACAACCATGAAATATTTGTACATCTGTGCTCTGCATTTCTACAGTTAGCAATGGAACTGATGATTTGGCAAAACCCATTTCTTTCTTTGAAAGGTACACTACACTTGAGAAGTATTGTCAGTGGCAATTTATGTAGTAGCATGTATAGTCCATGTGTTCCCACCTCTTGTGAGGTCTCTCTTGAGGGTTCACTGACAAAATATCGAGATATAAAAATATTGTGACATAAATATTGATGCCAAAAATATTGTCATCCTATACTTATAATGCTAAGTACAAAAATATTGAAAACAAATATCGTTGTCACTAATATCGTTGTATAAAATATCTTTTTATATATATATATATACTTTTAAATAGTAAATATTGACTATAACATGAACTGATTTAAAAATAGTTAAACACACATCTATTAATATATATAAATGTATATATATATATTGAGTTAAAAACTATAATTAACCTAATAAAATTAATATCTAATATAATTTAATAACTTTTTTAATAATTTAAAAATATAACAAAATGATTATATTTACAAATGCTGAATAACATGAAAGATTTAAATAAGCCATTTTAATTACAAATAAAAAAGCAAACAACATAAAACAATTACAATTTACTAAAATTATTTTACACATTAAAAACATTAATAAATAAAAAATATAATTATAAATAAACAAAAACATAATATAAATTGTAACAATATAAAATAAACTATAATATTTTACATATTATACATATACTATTCCTAATACAATTTATACAAAAGTAAACAAACTATTCGACTAAAGAGGAATAAAATGTACTAGTCCCACTTCACGCAATGCAATAGTAGAAAAACTATTACATTACACAGGGGTAAAATTTACTATTCCCACTCCAGTCTGTGCAACAGTAGGGACAGTGTTGGATTGCGGAGGGGTATAATTTACTTTTCCCACTCCAGTCAGTGCAACATTAGGGAAAGTCTTCGATTGCGAAGGGGTAAAATTTACTATTCCCACTCCAGTCAGTGCAACAATGGGGAAAGTGTTGGACTACAGCTGTGTAAAATGTACTATTCTCACTCAAGTCAGTGCAACAGTGGGGGAAGTGTTGGATTGCGGAGGGGTAAAATGTACTATTCCCAGTCCAGTGAATGCAACAGTAGGGAAAGTCTTGGATTGCTGAGGGGAAACATTTACTGTTACCTCTCCAGTCAGTGCAACAGTGGGGAAAGTGTTGGATTGCGGAGGGGTAAAATTTACTATTCACACTCCAGTTACTGCAACAGTAGGGAAAGAGTTGGATTGCAGAGGGGTAAAATATACTATTCCCACTCTAGCCACTGCAACAGTAGGGAAAATATTAGATTGCGGAGGGGTTAACTTTACTATTCACACTCCAGTCACTGCAACAGTAGGGAAAGTGTTGGATTGCGGAGGGGTCAAATTTACTATTACCACTCCAGTCAATGCAACATTAAAAACAAACAAATTCACTTCAACATAAAAAAAAAATGTCAGCAACATAATAAACAATTAAAAATATAAATATGAAAAAAAGGAAATATAATTATATTTTGTATAAAAATGAACTACAATATTTACGTATTACAATGTTAAATACATATTATAAATCACTACACATATTGATATAATTTAAATACAAAACCATATTCTCAAATTATTAAAAACTAATAAATACAATATTATTTACATTTAAAAAAACACAGCACAATTAACAAATACAAAAATAAATAACATAATTTAAAAAAAAAAATACCTATTTTAAATTTATTACTGAATTAGCTTTCTATCCTACTCTTCAAACAAGTACACAACACATATCTAAAAATCTTTATCAAAATAAATATTATTTACACATGTTAAATAATTAAATATTAGTTAAAATGTTCATACTATTTATTTATTCCTTAAATAATTATAGTTAATTACCACCCACCATTTATCCAATAAATAAAACAACCTACACCAATTATATAAATTAACAAATTATTATTTCCATCATGTTCATAATTAAACCTCAAGTAAACAATTAATAATTAACGAATAATTAATTAATAATATTTAAATAACTTTCCACCATCTACACCTATAAATTCAACAACTCACAACTAATGTATAATTTAAATAATATTTTATTTACATATTTAACATAATTATTTAGCATTTCAATAAAAATTATAAATTCACTTTATTTATTAATTCGTATAATTAGTTTCCTATACACCCTTTACACATACAGAAATAACAACACACAAAAACAATTAAACCATTTAATATATTTCACAATTTACAAAATTAATTATCATCTAAATAATTAATATGATTTAAAATGTAATTATTAACAAAAATACAATTATTAAATGATACTAATATAATTACTTCCCACCCTATATCCCTACAAAACACACTACTCACACCTAAAACTTAATTTAAAAAAATAATTATACAATTACCATGATTAATTATCTATTACATAATTACTATTAATTAAAAATTAATTATTAAATAATTGCAAATAATTTACTTCCCATACTATACTTCTACAAAACACACAACCCACACCTAAAACTAAATTAAAATAACATAATTATACAATTAACATAATTATCAAGTAAATAATAAATATTAATTCACAATGAATAATTAATTATAATTGATTTACCTCCCACCCTATACCACTACAAAACACACAACGCGCACCTAAAACTTAATTAAAATAAACAAATAATTATACAATTAACATATTTAATTATCATCTTATTAAATTTCAATTAATAAGTATTTATAACTAATTTACCTCCCACCCTATCCCCCTTTCAAAACACATTACCCACACCTTAAACTTAATTAGAAAAAAAAAATTATACAATTAACACAACTAATAATTAACTACAAAATATTAGTTACAAATACAATATTTATTATAACTAGATTACTTCCCACTCTGTACCCCTATAGACCGCACAACCCACTACAGTACTAAAAACAAAACAAATTATAAAATTTAATTTCCAAACTTCTAACAATTAAATAATATTTAAAAAACAGTAAGATTATTTATACATGCACTTTAAAACATATACAATAAAATACATTAAAATAATAATAAAACGATATTATTAACAACTATATTTTAGTAAGCTATATTAATGCTTTTTATATTTCTATAAACTATATTAATGATTTTGAGATCTTTAACATCGATATTACTTACCTATAATCGATATAGTTGACAACGATATTCTTGCAGACGATATTTCTATATCACGTTATTTAGGACTCGATATTTTTTTTCAATATTCTGTCTGAATACCTCTCTTGAGACTTGATATTGACAATTTCATGTAGTGGCAGATTTATTTTTCCCTCAGTGGTTTGAAACCTGTAATCATCCATTAAACAAACTAGATTACTCATTCTTTGACGGGAAACTATTTTGTGTATCACATAGGTTGCTCAGTTTTAAGGGTTGTTTATAAACCAGCCATAAACAGAAGTTGCTCTACCTCAAATCATTAATTCTCATTAACCAGGGCATATTCATGCTCCTTACTGGATGGGAACATTCATGCTAATTACTTCCAGGTGAAAATGAGGATCATTACATTTTTGTTTGCAATATGTTAGCCCAGACATTAGTCTCATAGTTCACTTTGCTAGGACTCACTGATGAAGTCCAACAAGGCTGAAAATGATCTGGGTTTGCTTGTGTCCCTATTCCGACGGGTTGTGGCTTGGAAATTTGCACAAAACTGATTAGCATATGCTTGTTCTCTATTTGGAGTTGCAAACTGATAAAGAATGATGGACTGGAATGCGACCCAGAAATTATTATCAGTAGCTGAGATTAATTGAAGCATTCTACCAATCATGTTCTTTTTTTTCTCTGTGTAATGGCTTAAGTGCAATTTATATATCCATGAATGGGTACTGTAGCTGACTGTGCCATAGGACTCAAGCTGCACCTCACTGATGAGACCCAACAAAGCTGAAACCTGTCTGGCAGTCTGGGCTAGACTGTTCCTGTTGGAACAGGACCAAGAATGATTTGCATAAAGTTGCTTCCTGCCTGTAGTGGGTCAGCATGGCTAAAAGGGTGGCGGTGCCTAGCAGGCACCGTCCGCCAAATTACAATGCTGGCTGTAGCCAGCCTTTCCATGGCGGCGAAACCGCCATTGAAAGGCTGGCGGGGATTGGTTTCGGGGCCCGTTGCGGGCCCCCCTTGTGTTGGGGGGAGGTGTTGGTGCACTGGGGGGGGTACCCATGGTACCCCCCTACATTTCACTGCACTAAGTGGCAGACACCGCGTGGTGCCTGCCACGTAGTGCAGTGAAATGCACGACATGCATTTTTGGCATTGCGGCGGGTGCTGCAGCCAGCAGCACCCGCCGCAATGTTAAAGTGCAAGATGCGACCGCCATGGTAGCAGTCGCATCGTAATTCGGAGTGCGGGACCGCCTTCGTGACGGGCGGGCGGTCCCAATCCCAACCACGATGGCGGGCGGACTCAAGTCCGCCCGCCATCGTAATGACCCCCAGAGTGAGCACATCACAATGATAAACCAGATTCACTGAAAAAATTAAGATTATTTCAAGTAATTCACCAATTTCTTTTTAGTTTTTCTCATTAATATGAGGGCAGTGCATAGTACAATTGATATTCATTAATGACTGCATCCATAGATGCTCCACTCATGCATAGGAACTATAAAAAGCATTCCTGCTTGAGGAAATTGATGTTCATTGAAGCTCAATAATGCTGACACCAATGAGACGCATTACTGCTTGGGTGTAACAGATGTTTATTACTGCTTGGTACCTTTGATGCTCATTAATGCCTTGGGCAATCACATTTGCTTTCACAAACCTTCCAGACACCTCCCTTGTCCAAAATCCGACTCGCACAAATCACAGGCATATGGAATACCAGACCTGGTGGTCAAGTCTTCTACATCACTCCTAAAGCATAGAACAACCTGTCTCTACACTTATGAGCCTCCTCTCACTTCTTGAATTCTTAAAGAAGCTGAAGACCTGGCTTTTCAAGTAATCGCACTAGCCTGCTAGACTCACACCTGCTCAGCACCAGGATACCCTTCTCTGTAATATTGCGCTCTACAAATCCGCATAGCATAACATAACATTTGATGTTCCTTACTACCTGGATCTGGTAAAATTATTAGCTCTTTGGTCGTTGATGTCCATTGGCCATTCTAGTCAGTTGGTATCACTCGTTTTTCTACAGTAGCAGTCATAATTATGAAAATCACAACTTCTAACTAAATATATTCGTTAGAAACTAACGCACTTCCACACAGCTCAGAGGAATCATATAGTTGATAGTTGGATCTCACTGAGCTCACAATTGCACTCCACTTGTGATAAAAGAATATACCACCCTATGACAACACATAACATACCGAAGCATCATTAACCCAACACCCCATAGTTAGACATTTAAACAGATTGTCTGAACTGTAACAAAATCCTTCAATGCATATGTGGGAGTGAGAGGAATTCAATTGAATGGCTGTATGCCCTCTGTGCTCTGACAGTGAGAATGCATGCTAAAACTTACAACACTCCTGAATGTGATAGTCAGATCTATTGAGGGGTTACCATGAGTAAATAAGCACTTTTTTGAATGTATACTTTCACTCAGCTACTGTGGCATGCTTCATCTTTGAGTTCCGCATCTAGCGCTTAGCGGAATCCAAGAGCAGTACTGTACTTCAGCCATCCAGTTTTGTAGTGAGAATGTGAGAAGTTGGCCTGGCATATGCTGTCCACTAGTTATAGTGGGCACCTTGCACCAGTCCAAACGACCCTTATTGATGATAGGTTTAAAGACAACCTTTATTGAAAGCTATCCTAGTGGTAGCTATGGAGAGCAGCCTTCAGGCTAGGGGGCCGATTCCGATCTGGGTCGGAAAACTCTCCGACCGAGCCGGATCCGGAGAGATTTCCGACCGAGCCGGACTCCTACAGTCCGACCGAGCGAGTACGATGCGGCCGCATGCTGCAGGACTCAATTCGGTCGTACTCCCATTGAAGTCAATGGGAGCCGGTCGTACGACGCGTACATGGGCTCCCATTGACTCAATGGGTACGTCGCAAACAAGTGCACCCCCTACAGTGTGTACGCGTCAGTGCAACTCGCGCCGTACATGCATGTTTAGGGGGGACCCTTGGGTCCCCCCTGTGCTCGACTCGTATGGCCACGGGTGCAGGGGGGTCCGGCACGGACCCCCCAAGTCCGGCTCCGGGAGCTTTTTCGAGCCGGACGCTCCGACTCGATCCGGCTGTCCGACGCGTCCATCGTACTCGCTCGGTCGGAGAACCTCTCCATTGCGTGGTGCGATTCGTGTCCGTACGAGTCGGTCGGAGCGGTTGGGATCCGAAAACGAGTCGGTCGGAAACAACGCGTACATTCGCATCGTACTAGCTCGTTCAGACAGCTGTACGAGTCGGTCGGAAAAAACGCGCCCGGCTCCTATAATTTCCGGGCGAATCCCGTTCGGTGCACTTCCGGCCGAGATCGGAATCGGCCCCTAAGTCTTGAAGGAGTGTAAAGCAGCTTGGTTTACCAGTTTATAACCTCTTGAATGACCAAATGAAAGGCGAACCACACAAGGTATATATATAAAATATATGTATTTATTTCTAAACACTAACTACTAATCTCTTTATGAGATTAGAGTTCAAGATACCAATATCACAGTATTAAAACGACAGTAAATAGCACAATATACACTGGGCCCCAGGGGGGGACCAAACCATATATTAAGAAAGTGGTATAAGAACCACGACTTGACTAGACACAGTGCCTAGAGCACGTAGAATCGCTGGGACCCCAAGGAACCACCCAAGGTAGTGACACAGGAGACCCACGGGGGACGTGTGCAGTGTGAGAACACAGCCGCGAGCGCCGTAGGATTTAATGCGGAAAGTCACGGTTGGAATTTTAAAGATAAAGGACACTTAGGAGAGGACTTTCAGCAAACCCCTTTAGACTTAAGGGGTTCTAGGGCCAACACCCACGTGAGCACCGGAGTACTCGAGTTACCTCACCCAGGGAAGCCGGGTGCATAGGTGTCAAAGGGTGTCGGGAATCGTCGTCATTTTCAATGGCGATCTGCTGCAAAGTGCTGCTGCCGTGAAGAAGAAAAGTGTCCGGGTGGATCCAAGCCTGGATCAAAGATGTAAAGAACCTGAAAGCAGAGGGGACAGAGTCTGGGTCACTAGCCAGTGACCAGGAGCGGAGCAATCGAAAGCCCACCGATGTCGGGTGCTTCAGGTGCGAAGAGGTGAAGCTTGACTCTGCAGCCACGGGGTCCTGGAGACGTCGACGACAACCAGGAGCCGAATTCGAGCTGTCCCACAAAGGATGTCGAGTGCTGGGGTGTCGGTGATCGGATTGACCACAACAAGCCTTGGCAACAGCAACCCACGCAGGAAGAGAAAAGATGCTTCTGTGCGGACCAGCAAGGACCTGGGGACTCCCCAAGCGATGGAAAGTCAGGGCACGTCTGGAGCAACCAGGGAAGCCCAATAAAAGTTAGAGTTGCCTTCTTGGGGACAAAAAGGTCAACGGACCAGGGATTGCAAAGGGACCTCGAGAGGAATCACAAAATGGCGGCCCACGGAACACTCGTTGAGTGTAGGCCTGCAATCTTCAGTGCAATTACTGCTCGGGGTCAGGGCTACAAGTAACCCAAAGCTCAGCCTCAGGGGTTGCCGGAAAGCTGATGCTTCTGCAAATGGTTGCGGTGTCCAGGGGTTCAGGTTGCACAGTCTCCACGATGGATACGGGCCTCAGATTTGCTGTGGGCACAGATCGATCTCAGAAACCTTGGAAAACCCACCTCCTGTGTGGCAATATTCTTCGGAGTCCGCAGGAGCTTCGGAGATGCCAATGGTCAGTTGCGTTAAAGGTGCCTGCCTTGCAGGGGAGTAACTCCTTTACTCCAAGGGAGATTCTTCAGTCATCCACCGTAGTGTAGATCATCGAAGTACTTGGTTTCTGGTAACAGAGTTTAGTCCAGGTGTAATCTAAAGTCCTGTAGTCAGGGTTTCCTACTTTATACCCAAGGAAGGGGTGGGACAAACTCTGGGGACCCACCTATGGGAGGGTCAGGAAAGAGGGGTGGCTACACCCATTTCCTTTGTCCAGTTTCGTGCCAGAGCAGGGGCTGTGTGCCCCTGCAACCAGTTTGAGTTGGACTATGCACAGGGACACCAAATGTGCCCCCAGTGCAGACTTCAAAGCACTCTGAGAGTGCACCCACCCAGCCCCAATACACTAAAGCCTGTCTGGGAGGTGGTCACACCTCCCTGTGACAGGAAACCTATTGTCCAGGCCTCCCCTGCTGGAGTTTCGTCCAGCAGCAGGAGGGCAGACTCGTGTCTGTGGCTGCAGCATCCATTTTGTGATGCCAGGGTTCTGTTAAGCTGGTACCGGGTGTACCGGTGATGCCATGTTGCTCCCTCTAAAAGGGAGGAATCATACCTCCCACCCCAGTACTGGGGTGGAGGTATGATTCCAAGGTGTTTGACACCAAACACGACAGTTTTTCATGCAGCCATTCTCAAGTTAGCATTTACCGCGGGGTTATAATGCACTTAAGAGTATATGGTCTGGCTGCCTCACAAACAACCCCGGAATGAAGATTCCGAAAGCTGCAGAGGGGCTCTGCTCATGCATGGGCACCCTCTCACATGAAACCCAGCACCCTGCCTTCAGGATTGTTAAGGCCTGCCATATGGGTGACTGATAGGTTTACATGTGCAGTGATATGGAGAGATATAGGGAACCTATATCTCAGTAAGGGGTGGATACACCACCTTACACAGGCTGCTGTAGCAGACCTGTTGTGTCATTTTGGATGGCCTCTCAGGGGTGGCATAATACATGCTGCAGCCCCTGGGAGGCCTCTGGGGTACCTATACCCTGGGTACATAGTGTACCATATACTAGGGACTCATAAGGGTACCCCAGAATCCATTCTGGAGTGTACCTAAAGTACATGCAATCAATTTAAGGGGAAAGCAGATAGGCTGGGGTCCTGAATAGCAGGATCCCAGCCAAACTAAGTCGAAAACCAGCAAAACACCAGGAAAAAAGTGGGGGCAACCATGCAGTCAGATTCCACCTTCCTACATAATCCCCCCAAACGAAAGGAGATAAGGCTAACCTTGTCCAGTTGAGCCTTTATTGACTAAGTGGCCATATAAGGAAGAACCTGCACTAGCATGGTTACCCCCTGTCTTTTGGTCCACTAAGCAATTCCTAACCCCAAGGGTATTGGATGATCTCCACCATTTGGAATTACTACCTGTGGTGTGTTTTGGCAAAGTAAAAGGCTGGTGGGGTGTCTGAGTAGAGAAGTGAGGCCCTAATAAAGTTGGCCTCAGCTTCCTCAGATCACTGGTCACCATGGAGGCCTTTCTTTCCATGACTGAGTTGTAGCTGGCCCTAAGGGTCAACAGCTGGGGGTTGGGTCCCTTTGGTTGGAACAATGGAGGGACATGGTAGGTTTGGAACCACTTGGTCCTAGGTTTGCCTTTGCCCAACAGAGTCCATCTGGGGGAGGTCCCTACACAGTGGTAAGAGGGATCCCTCAGTGTGCTGAGGAATTTTCACCTGGCTAGGGCTACTAGACTGGGTGCCCCTAATCTGTGGATGAGGGGGTTCCTCTGGACAGGGAGCCCTTAGGGGTCCACTGACCTCCCTGACCTCTGCAGCCCTGGGCTGACAGAGGGAGGGTAGAGAGGGCAGGTTACCTGCTCCAGACTGGGTACCACCTTGGAAGGGTCCCCTGCCATCAGGGGTGTTGTCAGGCCAGGCCTGACCACCTCTGGGGCAGTTCCTTCACTAGGGGTAGGATCAGTTCCCTGAGGAAGCTGACCCTTACCTATAGTCTGGGGGGAAGAAGACTTTTCTTCAACCCTTCTGCTCTCTTGGGGAGTAGAGTGGGCCATTCTTTCAGGCTTCACCTCTCCAAAATTTCCCTTAGATGGGGCTGAGGCCCTAACAGCCCCACCAACCTTCTCAGAGAGGCCCAACATTTTTAAATGGGCCTGGTATTCAACTTCAGCCCAGGCTAAAACCTCCAGATCATTGCCCAACAGGCAATCTACAGGCAAGTTTGGGGACACTGCCACTCTCTTTGGGCCAGTGACCCCTCCCCAGCTGAGATTGACTATGGCCATGGGATGATCTGTTCTGATACCATCAATGTTGGTCACCTGGTACTTGAACTCAGGTAAAAGCTGTTGAGGGGGACTAGTTTCCCTGTCACCATGGTGACACTAGCCCCTGTGTCCCTGAATGCCAACGCCTTCTGACCATTGATTAGGGACTCCTGTCTACTTGCCCAAAGTATTGGGACTCATAGTAAAAGTGGCAAATCCCATGCCACCATCACAGACTAAGGAGGCCTGTGAGGAGGACCTTGATAAACTGGGGTCCACCTCAGTTCCCCATGAAAATGCACCTAACTTTTTGGGTGCATTACTACCACCAGGGGGATTACTACTTGTAGTACCAGGAGGAATGGTAGTATTGCTGGGAGGAACATTTTCCTTATTGCCAGCCTGGGAGCAACTGGGGTCATTTTTCCAGCGGCCAGGCTTCTTACAGTTATGGCAATAGGGTTTCTTTTCAGGGGAGGAAGGAGTTTGGGACCCACCCCCAGGAGAGGACTTTTGGGGCCCTGTAGTAGATTTATCCTTGGATTTATCCCCACCTTTCTCTTGGGACGTGGTAGAATCTTTCTTCTGGTCACCACCTTGATTCTTTGGCTTTACTCTGGTTCTGACCCATTTGTCTGCCTTCTTTCCCAATTCTTGTGGAGAGGTCAGATCAGAGTCCACCAGGTACTGGTGTAAAAGCTGGTTTTGACAATTATTAAGGATCTGCTCCCTCATAATCAAATTGTACAATCCTAAAAAGTCATGCACCTTGCTGCCATGTATCCAACCTTCCAGAGCCTTAGTAGCACAATGTACAAAGTCAACCCAGTCCTGAGTCTGTGCCTTTTGGGTGTCTCTGAACTTTAACCTGTATTGGTCAGTGGTTAGGCCAAACCCATCAATCAGAGCACTCTTCAGGACTTTATAATTATCAGCATCCTCTTCTCTTACAGTGAGGAGCTTGTCTCTACCTTTGTCTGCAAAGGAGAGCCACAAGATTGCTGCCCACTGCTCCTGAGGGACCCTCTGTACTTTACAGGCCCTCTCCAGTGCAGTTATGCATTTGTGGATGTCATCCCCACTTTGGTAGGGAGGGACAATCTTGTTCAGGTTCCTATGGGGATGAGTATCTTCTCTATTCCTAGGGACACTGCTGCTGCCACCATGGGACCCTAGTCCCAATTTCTGTGAAGCTTTCTGAAGCTCCAGGGATTCCCTGTCTAAGGCCAATTGCTCTCTCTTGATTCTGAGCTTAGCTCTCTCAAACTCAAGCAGTTGGCATTTCTTCTCATAAGAGGATGCCCTTTTATGAGTAGCAGAGGACCCTATAGAAGTACCAGAATGATTAGATTCCTGAGAAGGAGATCTTGATCTTCTTGGCAGACTATTAACCCTTCCAGGTGGGGTAAAGAGAACCCCACTGGGGTCTCCTTCCTCACCTTCAGGAAGAATTGGATTTTCCAGGTTGGAATCATTTTGATCCCCCTGGCCAGCATCAGAGTGTGGGTCATAGTAGTTTTCACTACCTGGCCTTTCCTCTTCTACTGCCCCACCCAACTTGCCTGCCTCATCAGACCCTGGGGTCTTTCTGAGGTCATCTAACAGCAAAGCCTCTATGAGGCGTCGAGTGCTTGCATGTCTCCCTGTTTTCAGTCTCCTAGAGGTACACATATTTCTCAATTCCTGGAATGTGAGATTGTCATACCTAGTGGACAAGGAGTCACTGACTTCAGGCCTTTAAGACATTCTAGTGTGGTGTGGTGTATGCACCTACCTACTCTAGTGGAAACTGAAACTCTCTTGAGTTGTAGAAAGGGTGTGCTAAGCCCTTGACACACAACTCTAAGTTTAGTAGAACTTACTGTATTCTAAATTTTATTTATATGTACCTATGTACCTATAGTGGTTTTCAGTTAGTCACTTCAAAGAGATTATCTGGTAAAGCAATAGCAAGCTTGAATCCCACCGCTGCCACCAATGTGAGAAGTTGGCCTGGCATATGCTGTCCACTAGTTATAGTGGGCACCTTGCACCAGTCCAAACGACCCTTATTGATGATAGGTTTAAAGACAACCTTTATTGAAAGCTATCCTAGTGGTAGCTATGGAGAGCAGCCTTCAGGCTAAGTCTTGAAGGAGTGTAAAGCAGCTTGGTTTACCAGATTATAACCTCTTGAATGACCAAATGAAAGGAGAACCACACAAGGTATATATATAAAATATATGTATTTATTTCTAAACACTAACTACTAATCTCTTCATGAGATTTGAGTTCAAGATACACAATATCACAGTATTAAAACGACAGTAAATAGCACAATATACACTGGGCCCCAGGAGGGGACCAAACCATATATTAAGAAAGTGGTATAAGAACCACAACTTGACTAGTCACAGTGCTTAGAGCACGTAGAATCGCTGGGACCCCAAGGAACCACCCAAGGTAGTGACACAGGAGACCCATGGGGGACGTGTGCAGTGTGAGAACACAGCCGCGAGCGCCGTAGGATTCAATGCGGAATGTCGCGGTTGGAATTTTAAAGATAAAGGACACTTAGGAGAGGACTTTCAGCAAACCCCTTTAGACTTAAGGGGTTCTAGGGCCAACACCCACGTGAGCACCGGAGTACTCGAGTTACCTCACCCAGGGAAGCCGGGTGCATAGGTGTCAAAGGGAGTCGGGAATCGTCGTTGTTTTCAATGGCGATCTGCTGCAAAGTGCTGCTGCCGTGAAGAAGAAAAGTGTCCGGGTGGATCCAAGCCTGGATCGAAGATGTGAAGAACCTGAAAGCAGAGGGGACAGAGTCTGGGTCACTAGCCAATGACCAGGAGCGGAGCAATCGAATGCCCACCGATGTCGGGAGCTTCAGGTGCGAAGAGGTGAAGCTTGACTCTGCAGCCACGGGGTCCCGGAGACATCGACGACAACCAGGAGCTGGATTCGAGCTGTCCCACAAAAGATATCGAGTACTGGGGTGTCGGTGATCGAATTGACCACAACAAGCCTTGGCAACAGCAACCCACGCAGGAAGAGAAAAGATGCTTCTGTGCGGACCAGCAAG
The DNA here is from genome assembly GCA_963921515.1 of Calotriton arnoldi. Taxonomy (NCBI): domain Eukaryota; kingdom Metazoa; phylum Chordata; class Amphibia; order Caudata; family Salamandridae; genus Calotriton; species Calotriton arnoldi. Next base: position 3,010,083 of record CAWUFW010000567.1, read on the forward strand.
GTCCTGAGGACTCCCCAAGCAATGGAGAGTCAGGGCATGTCTGGAGCAACCAGGAAAGCCCAATAAAAGTTAGAGTTGCCTTCTTGGGGACCCACAGGTCAACAGACCAGGGATCACAAAGGGACCTCGAGAGGAATCACAAAATGGCGGCCCACGGAACACTCGTTGAGTGTAGGCCTGCAATCTTCAGTGCAATTACTGCTCGGGGTCAGGGCTACAAGTAACCCAAAGCTCAGCCTCAGGGGTTGCCGGAAAGCTGATGCTTCTGCAAATGGTCACGGTGTCCAGGGGTTCAGGTTGCACGGTCTCCACGAGGGATACAGGCCTCAGACTTGCTGTGGGCACAGATCGACCTCAGAGACCTTGGAAAACCCACCTCCTGTGTGGCAATATTCTTCGGAGTCCGCAGGAGCTTTGGAGATGCCAACTGGTCAGTTGCGTTAAAGGTGCCTGCCTTGCAGGGGAGTAACTTCTTTACTCCAAGGGAGATTCTTCAGTCATCCAGCGTAGTGTAGATCGTCGAAGTACTTGGTTGCTGGTAACAGAGTTTAGTCCAGGTGTAATCTAAAGTCCTGTAGTCAGGGTTTCCGACTTTATACCCAAGGAAGGGGTGGGACAAACTCTGGGGACCCACCTATGGGAGGGTCAGGAAAGAGGGGTGGCTACACCCATTTCCTTTGTCCAGTTTCGCCCCAGAGCAGGGGCTGTGTGCACCTGCAACCGGTTTGAGCTGGACTATGCACAGGGACACCAAATGTGCCCCCAGTGCAGACTTCAAAGCACTCTGAGAGTGCACCCACCCAGCCCCAATACACTAAAGCCTGTCTGGGAGGTGGTCACACCTCCCTGTGACAGGAAACCTATTGTCCAGGCCTCCCCTGCTGGAGTTTCGTCCAGCAGCAGGAGGGCAGACTCGTGTCTGTGGCTGCAGCATCCATTTTGTGATGCCAGAGTTCTGTTAAGCTGGTACCGGGTGTACCAGTGATGCCATGTTGCTCCCTCTAAAGGGGAGGAATCATACCTCCCACCCCAGTACTGGGGTGGAGGTATGATTCCAAGGTGTTTGACACCAAACACGACAGTTTTCCATGCAGCCATTCTCAAGTTAGCATTTACTGCGGGGTTATAATGCACTTAAGAGTATATGGTCTGGCTGCCTCGCAAACAACCCCGAAATGAAGATTCCGAAAGCTGCAGAGGGGCTCTGCTCATGCATGGGCACCCTCTCACATGAAACCCAGCACCCTGCCTTCAGGATTGTTAAGGCCTGCCATAGGGGTGACTGATAGGTTTACATGTGCAGTGATATGGAGAGATATAGGGAACCTATATCTCAGTAAGGGGTGGATACACCACCTTACACAGGCTGCTGTAGCAGACCTGTTGTGTCATTTTGGATGGCCTCTCAGGGGTGGCATAATACATGCTGCAGCCCCTGGGAGGCCTCTGGGGTACCTTTGCCCTGGGTACATAGTGTACCATATACTAGGGACTCATAAGGGTACCCCAGAATCCAATCTGGAGTGTACCTAAAGTACATGCAATCAATTTAAGGGGAAAGCAGATAGGCTGGGGTCCTGAATAGCAGGATCCCAGCCAAACTAAGTCGAAAACCAGCAAAACACCAGGAAAAAAGTGGGGGCAACCATGCAGTCAGATTCCACCTTCCTACAGAGAAGACCCTATGTTGGTGGAGTCCCCTCTTAAAATGGTGTTTTTAGGTTGAGCCTAGAGCAGCGCATGCGCTGCTCTAGGAGATGACCTTTAGAAATCGGTCTGCTCTTTTCAAGCACTCGTGCTTGTGGTGGCATCCACCTTGCGGGAGTGAGCAGCGGCGCGCAGGGGCCATCTGTTTTCAATTAGCGTGGCCGCGCGCGCTTTACTCTCGCTCCCCTGCCTATGCGCCTTTCATCGTGCCGATTACTATTTGTTAATTAGGTGTCTCATCTCGGCCTCCTCTGAACCAGAGCCTCTGTGGGGCTGCAGAGTGGGGCACTCTTGAAATTATTTGGGCCTTCAGGTGTTCGAGGCTCTGTCTCATGGACCGCTGGCTCTAGGCTCTCCCTTGGGAGACGCATGATTACTGCTTCCCACTGGTGCTCCTGGTAACTCCCCAGGCGTGGTCTGCAGGGCTGCAGCTGCAGTGAATGGTCGAACCAGTGTCTTTTTGAAAGTCCCCACAACCTTCACTCTCCTCTCACTGTATACCCCTGAGAATGTCTGCATCCATATCCTCCATTGCTGTTTCGAGTGCACCACCAGAGACATCTGGAGGTTCCTGCAGATATTTTCCTTTAGTAAGCTCGTAGGGCTGGGGCAAGGCAAGTCACGTCTGCTCGTCCATCATTGGATTCCCTCTGCCCCAGCTTTAATCTCCTTCCAGATGAAGAGGCCTGTCTCACTTCCCATTACCCTTCAGGTCGAGCCGGTCTCTGGTGGCTGGAAAGCCCTTCAGCCCACATGATTGCTGGGCCTACTTTCTCTGGCGTAAGTACATCTGACTTTCCTTTTTGTGACACTCTTCAGTCCAGTCTCGTTGCTATCGTGGGTTTCAGTTGGCCTGTCATGGTATTCGTACGATGACTAAAAGCTTCGCTGGGGCAAGTGGAACATCTATTGAGTTCAGAGTTGGATCAAATATTAAACATAGCTTGGCTTTTAAAGTGCAGCCCCATTCCACGCCCTTTGCACTATTCATAAAGAACTGTTTTGTGTATTACTGAGTGGAGGACAGTTCCTTTCACTTGTAAAACAGCCTGGTGGTAATTTTCAAGGGTTTGCACTGGCTGACATTTAACGCATTGCAAGGTCTGTTCACCGTGTTTGCCCAGTTTAGGGTACTGATGGCCCTACAGTTATCAAACTAGGCATCCCGTGTGATGCATACTTTAGCACATGCGTTAGGGCTCTGAGTTCATGCCGGTGCTGCCAGTCAGTATTGGCTCTGCACATGCTGCCGGTTTAGGGAGCATGGCGAGCCGATGTGAATTGGCGCTGTGCTTCGAGCCGTGCACCTCCCAACCGCCCCCGCCCATAGCAATTCTTATAAAATGTTCCATCTTTGATGCAAACGACCCTCTTGCGCTGTCCGAGTACAGCACGGCTGTGCGCGTGTTGGTGGGCTGCGGGCCCCTTGAGGGGCCGCTTCATGCCATGCTTTTGGACCGAGAGGGGCTTTCGTTCAGAGGCTCCGCTGCTGCTCTCAAAAGAGCTGCCAAGCGTGGGGGGAGTATCAGCCATGTTTTGGTTCGTATTGTCTGGGGACGGAAAAACATGAGGGGAGCGAGCACCTAGCTAGTTGCTACGGCCACTACTGAAGGCAATTAAAAGCGAAATACGCCTCACTTACAGTCTGGCAGTTTATTGACTGTTTGTTTACCTTATGCGACTAACCGCAGCGCCACGTGGCACCGGAGTCCTTCCGTGCGCTTAGTTATGTGTCGTGATAAGAATAATAAAGAATTACTTTGTTTGTTTTTCTTTGCGTCTGTTTGCCGGCTGGGCTGGAGACGAACGAATAACAAACACAAGTACATGCAATGATTAACTCTTACGTGTAAATAATAATATTACTGTATATTGTCCTTATCAATACAATAATACTTGTTCACCCAGATAAATAGTGTAAATTGTAATAAACAACCCGCTTTTCTTCTACAGCGTGTTTATGCATTACTAGATTCCATGTTTATTGTGGCCTGGCTGATAGCAATATTTTACAATGCCCTATTTAATAAATGTATCATCTTTAAGTATTGATTAGGCAAAGTTCACCGATCCTGGCGCTTTATTTCTTACCTTATGATTTGCTGCGATTAAATGGCATAATTGTTGCGATTGTCTAAATGTTCTGAACAAGAGGGGAGAGAATGAAAGATTGCGCTATTGACAATATGCGCCCCCCCCCCCCGCGCATGCGCTGAACTTTCAGCATTAGCAGCAACAGGGGTGCCATGCTTAATATTTCAGCAGGCGCCCTCATGACTTGTTTGTACTGTTACCATGTGAGTCTGTCATCAGGGACGCGATGCCGTAAACTGAGCAAGTGACGTGAACAAAGACGACAATACCAGAATGCATTATTATGTGAAAAGAAAAACCCGATCTGTCTCCCTGTTCCTTTGTAACATGGAGTCATCTTGTAACCAATTTTAAGTGCCTGCGATTCCTCAGCCATGGTAACTGGGAGAAGCTGCAAAGTAGCAGGCGTCCTACAGGTTTGCCAACAAGTCTTTATCTGTATAGCAGCTAATGGTGAAGAGGGTGCCATCCTGCAGTGAAACTGCGTCAATCTAGCAGGAAGCTGCCTCTAAAACCATTATTTGCACATTGCGTTCAAATCTGATAGCACACCCAGGTCCACCTTAAATGACCTATGGGGCCCCAATAATGCTAAACACTACGAAAATTAGATAGAAATCTGTACATACCGACACGAGTCACATGCCATGTGTTTGGGTGTTAGTGTGCTCTTGTAAGCACTGCCTATCAAGACGTACCACACTGCAGCGTTTAATAGCACACATTAAGATAAAGCTCTGAGCATACACCCCTCTCCCTCCTTATCTTTCGCCAGCTTCACCTCTTTTACTCCTCTCCCTTTATCCATTCTCCCCGCCTTTTCCCTGCTATCACCAACTCGTTGAAATACCTTCCTCTTTTACACCCTTCCTTTTCTCACCACTAAATCTTTCTTTGCATTCACAGCTCTTCATTTTCCCTCCCTCTCCATCTCGCTAAGAACACCTACTCCTGTCTTCCTCTCTCCCTGCTTTAACCGGCTAACTCTCACACTTCCCTGCCCGCACCTCTCTCCATTCCACTCACCCCTGTCGTCATTGCAAAGCTGTACTATACTGCATAATTTCCACGTGTTCTCCCTCTGGCCACACTAATTACACTGGCGTCCCTCCCGGCATGCGTGGGTTATTCTTTACTAGTGACCAGGGATCACAACGTACCAATGCATGCTGGCCCCAGAGCTCTCCAATTACTGGCATTTTTTTTTCTGTGTACACTAATGTGCACGCGGACCTCCAGCCACAACTCTCGCATAACAAAAGTTTAAAACACTGCATCTGCTGTCAGGGGTGCAATTACATACAAACTTTAAGGGGGGGGGCAATTTTAAACTGGGGGTGGGGTGGTGGTGGGGCTATCTTCAGTACCTGAGGGAAAATTATTTGCGGGGGTCCTTTCACTCTTGTGGCACACTGCGCTCTTTTCTGTGCCTATATTAGTCAATGATGCACCACAATCCACTAACATTAGTGTCAGCTACACATTCTTTACAGGGGTTTAAGGTTTTCCTGAAGGAGTTGTAACAAAATGGATGAAAAACGCTTCATTTTAAACACATTTGGAACCTCGGGTTCTTTTGTCAGGGACGATCAATGGTGCATTCTTACAGCCTTAAAGACTCTAGGTGTTGTACAGTGATATTTTTATCTCTATGTGATTGGAGTTGCTCAGAAGTTATTTGTATGAAACCAGCATGTTATTGGTATTTGGTGCTAAAATAAACCACACCCTGTGTTTCACATGCTGGCCACTGGTATGGTATTTCAGCATTTCATCCCTTCGGAATCTCAATATTATCACCACGCTGATATTACAAGGGTGCAGTGTTAGGCTTGGAGCAGGAAGCGCAAAGGCTCCAGTTAAGTCTTTAAATTGCATCTGTTATGTTAGTTCTCCCCTGCATATGTAACTCGATAGACAGCATTGCATTTGTCTTTGCTATTTCTAGACTAGGTCTTGCTGCAATTTCACATAGCATATGAAAAGCACTTCAAGATATACGAGTTCAGACTACCAGCTATACAAAAATAACACTTTAAATACACACTTCACAGTGCAGTTCAATAATATGCCCATTAGTGTCAAAGCTTCCATATTAAAGAGCAGTAGATGTTGTAGCACCCAGGTTAATGTACTGCATGGCTAAAACTTAAAAGGTCCCAAAGGCGAGACCTATTGGCTATGCCAATGCTTGTTTATTATACTTACCGGCTTCAGAAAGGCAGGCCGAAGTGAACCTAAGCCAAGTTGGAAAAAGCCAGTATATGAAATTATGATCTCCATGTTGAAAGCAATCCTGGAAAAAAATTAAAGGGAAGCAAGGGACAAAACAAAGAAAACCAAACCAATTTATAATTTGCAAGCAGATCAAAGTTCAGGCCAAATTCAGGCAACAGAGGGAACTGAAAAAGAAGCAAAAAACAAACATGGCGCACCATAGTGCAAGGATGTGTGCATGATGTCTAGTATACGTTTTTTACTTGAGGGGTACCCTTCCAGAACAAAATACTATGCCTAGATAAACTCTAATACTTATCCCAATTCAGATGTGTGCTGTACAGTGCAGCACAACTGCACAGTGGCAGTGGTAACAATTGGGAGAAATGAAAGCATTTCTCCTTTTAACACCTGACTCAGTGTCATTATTTTTAGGCACAAAACCGTGGCTACTATTGTTAGTGGATAGGGTTTGGCATCACAAACCATGGATGGTTGCATGGGAAGCCCATGTACCACCCATGGAACACCCCCTTGAATCAGAGTAAGGCAAAGAAGCAGTTTGCGCTGCTTTGCCTTACTTTCAGGCAACTTTCCAGTTCAAAACAAGTTTTACGTAGGAAAGTAAATAAAAAAAACACATTTTGTACTGCTTTGCATCACATTTGTGACATAAACCCAGCACTAAGGGGCCAATTATGATGTCAGGCGGAAGCCTCGTCCCGATAGTCAGATTCTCCTCAACCATGGGCACAATTACGATGTCGAAAGGACCGGAGTCCGTCCGACATCGTTTGGGATCTAGAAACGAACGACCTTCTGTTGTCGGTTCCAGCCCAGCAAGTAGGATGCAACCGAACCCTGTTCGGTCGGAATCCTATTCTTTACAATGGGAGCATGCATTCCGAATGCAATGCATGCTCTCATTGTAAAGAGCAGAGGTGCAGTTCGTCCCTGCACCCCGTGGCAGGCACCTCAAGGTGCCTGGCACGGGGTGCAGGGATCAACACATGGGGCACCATAGGTGCCTCCTAGGCTGGCATCTGGAAGCCTTGCACCCATGGGGGCCCGGCTGGGGGCCCCCAAAGTCGGATTCCCACAGCCTTTCTGTGTCGGAAAGGCCGGCACAGAAAGGCTGTGGAAATCTTCCATCATAATCCCTCGGCCGGAAGAAGCCGCCCGAGGGATTGATGGAGGATTTCCGAATGGCAGCCGGGCTCTCCTAGCCCATCGGAGGCCATTCGGGAATCCGGTTTGGATTCCTTTCTGACCGACCCCATCAAAATGGGTCAGTCGGAAAGGAATCCGAATGGGACATTTCGATGTGGTCGGAACGGCATAGAATCAACCCCCATTTCGGAGCCCTTCCGACCGACTCGGTCGGTTTACAATCTGCCCGACCGATTATGATGTTTGCGCTATGAAGGTAAACCACGCAGTCATTCCGAATCGGTTCCAACCAGCTCTCGGAGGATTTGTGTCAGTCGGAACCACATTGTACACCCCTATGGACAGCGTTTCCGACCTCGGGATTATGATGTCGATTTCCAACAGCCTTTTCAGAAAGTGACTTTGGGGGCCCCTGGCAGTGCCCCCTTCATCCTGGGGCCTCCGGTTGGGGGCTGAGGGGGTACCTAAGGGACCCCCTGTAAAACCCTGCACTGTGCGGCAGGCACCGTGGGGTGCCCGCGACGGGGTGCAGAGTTTTCTAACACACACCCCATTTCCCCATAGGAGCTTGTGTTACGGCCGGTTGTCGAACACTCTAAACCAGCTGTTCCCATCAGGTATGCACATATATACATTCACTGGCAAAAATCTACAATTAAAGTGAAGTTGAAGTATGTATATAATAGTTGAAAACTGCTGGAATTTGCCAGTTATGGTTAGCTCTGCAGTCCATAACTCAACAGCAATGCAAACCTTAATTTGCACAGCAAGGCCAATGCTTATGACCTCACCTTCAATGTAACAGATTCATTTACAAAATGGCATAAATGATTTTACAGGTCTATCTATCATATTAGCATTACCACTATGGGGTCGATACGATGCCGGTTGAAAAGCATTCAGACCGAATCGGTCTCGGAATGGTTTCTGACCGACTCGGATCCGGGGAGTCTGACAGACCGATTACGATGCATCCGGATGCTTCCGGATACGATTCGGTTGGACTCCCATTGACCTCAATGGGAGCCTGTGTTCCGACCGAAAACACAGGCTCCCATTGAAGAAAGGTGTGGCTGGGGAAAATCGTGCATCCTGTGGCGGGCACCCCTTGATGCCTGCCACACTGTGCATGGTTGGAAAGGGGGGTATGTTGGGGACCCCCACGGGCCCGATTCAGAAGGCACCAGGAGAAGGTGGGCCGGATACGGGCCCCCAAGTCAGATTCCGACAGCTGATCTGAGTCGGAACAACCGATTCGGAAGGGCTGTCCGAATCTGACAACGTAATCGGTCGGTTGGAAAGCATCCAAGTCGTTCGGAAACGTGGTCCGTAGACACACACAATTTGGCTCCGAACGACTCGGACTTTCCGAATGTCATCCACTTCGGATTCTGAACCGATCCGTAAAGTCCGAACATCGTAATTGGTCGTTCGGAAAGGTTTCCAAAATGGTCAGAAACAAGGCTTCTGCATCCGATTTGGCAAACCCGAATCTGATTCGAAGCCTTTCTGAATGGCATTGTAATCGACCCCTATGAGTGAGATAACTATGAATGTAGTATTTCTTATTAGTTTGAGGATGTGTTGTTAATTAAGAATGTGCATTTAGGTATCCCTGGTATAAATAATGGGAGGTTTCATACAAAGTCATCAACCTACAGCAGTGTTATTCAGAAAACATTCTACGTTGGTCCTGTGCAGAGAGTCCAGTCCTGGTTTTGCGAGAGTCTGGGAGAGCGCGGGAGAGGATCGGTACCGGCATTAGCGGCAGCAGAACGGAGCAGTGCCGCGGGAGGCCAAGAGCTGTGCTCCGCGACCCGGGAGCATACCGGGAGCCGCATCTGGGGCCGCGAGCGGAGCAGAGCCGTGGGAGGCCAAGAGCTGTGCTCCGGGGGCCGCATCAGGGGCCGCGAGCGGAGCAGAGCCGCGGGAGGCCAAGAGCTGTGCTCCGCGAGCAGTGAGCTAACCGGGAGCCGCATTTGGGGCTGTGAACGGAGCAGTGCCGAGGGAGGCCAAGAGCTGTGCTCCCGAGCCGGGAGCATACTGGGAGCATACCGGCAGATTGGGCTCCTCAAGTGCGGAGCGTGTGGCGTGTGGCAGAATGCCTCAGTGAGCTGCAGAGAGGCCAGGCTGCCGGGCCCTGGAGAGCCGCAGGAAGCGTGGGGCACTTGGTGAAGTGCAGCTGGGAGGCCGCTGCGAGGAGGAGGAACAGAGGGAGCTTTAGGAAAAAGCCCCGTCTCAGCCCCGAACGAGCTGCGGTGTGAGCAAGCCAAGGAAGGGCTCCCTGTGAAGCCCTGTGACGCCCTGGAGTTAACGAAGCTGCAGAACTGGAGATGGGAAGAAAGTGACTGGGTGAAAGTGACCGGTAAGAGTGTGGCTAAGGATAGAAAGTCCCCCTGTTGGGCCTGCAGGGCTAGGCTAAGCGGGAGGCATAAAGACCGGACTCAGCTCACACTGACACAAAAGCCCTCCATTGGGGCAGAGTTTACGCAGAACTTATAGCATCAATCAGCGCTAGAAGTAAAGTAATTGAAGGGCAGGATTAACAGATCACGTTCTGAGTGGCGGAGCTGTCTAGCCCCAACTCCTCAAGAGCCTGTTACCTGCTTACCACCTGCCCTAGTAAGGATTGAGAGGGCAGGGTGGATCAAGCAGCCACAGTTTTAATCGTGCAGAGAAATTACACAAAGGGGGAAAGTGCGAAGGTTGAAGGCACACCATCTTGCCACACTACTTTAGACCGAGAGCGCGGTAGTGGTTTGAAGCAACTCCAGAGTGAGAGCTCAGGCAAGCTTGGGGAAGCGACCCAATTAGACTGGGTGTGGCTAACAATTGTCAACAGAGACCAGCTTTCTGAGGCTCCCAACCCGCTCACTGCCATATTTACACTACATTTCCCACTCATATTCGGCTGCGTGTGCAAGGGATACAAACAGAACTTCTGCCGCAGTATGGCATATAAAAAACTGAGATCGCGAACAATTTTCATGAAAAGACTAGGAACAGAACAAGCTATAAGAAGGAGCGCCGGAAAGATGGCCCGTCCTCAAAATACTGATACGTACCCCGGAATAATTAAATATTTCACAAAACAAAATATAAAGGAGCAGGAGCAAACACAATGTAATCAAGCAAAAGAATTAACAAAAGATGATGAAAAGAAACCGGCGGTCTCTAACAGCATTACTCAAGGGCAAACCGGGCGTGAAGAAATCTCAAACAATAACTCTAAAAGCTTGGAAGAGTCAAATAACAAAACTATAAATATAGAAACAGCAAAATTAGAAGTTCATCAAAATCATAAAATTACAGAATTCGATATTACTTGCCCAGACATAAGCATTAAAGACCTGGTTTTCAGCATGGATCCGCAAAAGGAGAAGCCAAAAATTCAGAATAGTACCCCACTAAAACCATTTGACCCAGAAGACTCCCTTTCTCACTCACCAGATTTCTTATTTCTAAAATCTATTGATCCCTCTAATGAAAACATATTGATGTCCAAAGCCCTAGTCACACTTCAAAGAATTTTGGAATCAGTTCTCTCCCATCTAGGGAACATTTTGGAAAACTCAGACCAGATGTTGGACACCCAAATAGGAATGCTAAAATATCTAGTAGAATAAAAATAGGAGGAAACAACAACTAAAATTACTATCACCTGGAGAAAAAGAAGAAGAACAAGCAGAGGAAAATGTCCTCACATCAAAAGCCTCCTTACCAACAGTAGTAGACTCTATGTTAACGAAAGAAACTGCAACCCAAACAGGTCGGAGTAATCAAAAAGTAAAGAAGGAAACAAACATATATAAACAAACTTATTCTCTTAGAAAACTCTTTAAGGACCCAAACGAGACTAAAACTAAACTTCCGAGCACTGCATATTACCCAATCTTTAATAAACAAAAATCGAAAACCTCATCAAAAGTGATTACTACACTGGTGCCCAAACAAAAAGTAATAGAAAACTTATTAAATACGTCCATAGTCTCCCCTGTCCTAGAAACAACAATAAAAAAGAGGAGATCAAACAAAAACAACCGGAAACGAGTAAAGAAAAGGGCAACAAGAAGGTTTGCTAAACAGAAGGTCCAAAAAAAAACAAGGTTCCTGGAAACTCCACCACTCGATTTTACGACCACAAAAAAAGAGGAAGGTAAAGAAACTAAACCTATTACGGAAGAAAGGGAACCGATTTCTTCATTTAAAAAGCAAAGGGCAAATTCCATTCTCCTTAACCCCATCACCCCAAGTTTTGTCTCAATAAAGACTGAAAGAGAAACGTGGGCACAAAAGGAAATGCAATCACAAGACCTATCGCCAGGGAAGACGTTTACTAAACCGCAGAAGAACCTAGCATGCAGTGTGGAAATTACTGACCTATTTCCCTTGGGTGAAGATCCCTTAAATCGAGAAAGAATAACAAATCTTCTCCAAAGGATACAACCATTACAATTACTAGCAAGAAACGAAATAAAATTAGTATCTTTTCCAGAAAGAACGAAAACCACGACAGCTGTCGTAGAATTTTGGTCTCCAATAATTCCGGGTATTATACTAAAAGAAAGCGAGACTCTACACAAATGTGGATTCGATGTGGCTCCAGTAAAAAGCACAAATGGAAAATCAGAAGAAATCGTTACAATTGCAAATCAGCACGTACACAAAAGTCAAAATGGCATCAATAATCCTTTAAATCTCTACAAAGAAAATATATCAGTCTCAATTACGAACGGTGTAAGGAGAAGCTGGACCAAAAATACTCCAAAGAAGGAAAATATAGCCACTGTAAATACATGGGCATGGATCGCAGAGAATCTTAACAGCAAAAAACAGGGACAGGAAAACAAGCGCCCTTTTTAGCAATTGTTTGACCATCTCTTCCTGGAACATTGCAGGAAAAACCAAGGAAAAACTGGCAATAATTACGCAAGATAGTCCAGGGATAGTGGTTTTACAAGAAACCTGGGCAACCACAACCTTTGACCACCTTGACTATTTTGTATATGACATTCCAGCAGAACCGGTTGCCTATGGGCACGCAAAAGGAGGGATAGCAATTCTTCTATCTGAAGAATATTATTGGGATCAAGAAATCATCCCAATGAGCTTAAAGAATATTCAATGCATTAAGATCAAATTTGGGACTGGCCTGAGCGAAAGCTCGAACAAACTGCTCATTTTTAATGTCTATATTCCTCCGGGAGTTTAAATGGACGCATTAGCGTTAGACATTTTTGAGGGTCTCGAAAAGGTGGTAGAAGATCATGATTTCCCGTCAATTTTTCTAACAGGTGACTTTAACGGGCAAATATCTAACGACCTACTGGAAAAATGGGAGTCCGGAGAAAAGGAAGAAGCTCTGGCAATACCTATCCCACAATTTCCTATAGGAAACAAAGCTGATAAGAGAGGGAAAATGTTATTATCGACACTCCCGATCATGAATGGAGTAATATTAAATGGCAACACAGAGGGAGACATTCCGGCTTCCTATACAAGAAAGGGTAGCCGTAATGCCTCAATTCTCGACTACATGATTTGTAGTCTAGATCTATTTGGCTCAGCCCTACAATTAAACATCAAGTTTGAGACAGGAAGTGATCATGCAATATTACGCTTAACAACAGATTTATGCCTGAAACCAACATCTCCGGTGCATATCATGGATTTACAAAGTACAGTACTGGTAAACCCAGTTCAAGGGCAGCTATCATGGAATCCTAGAACATTCGATAAAATCATGCAATTAATTGAGAAGTCAAGCCCATTAAAAACTATTCACTCAATGAATCCAATAAAAAACTTTGAGGCTGTGGTCAATAAACTGGTACAACTGTTGCAGGAAAATTCAAATCAACGAACGACAAAAATGCAAAAAACCAAAAGACGGAACCCAGATATAAAGGCAACAGAATTAAATAAACTAATAAGGGCACAATTTTTGCAATTCTCTGAAATAAGAAAACATGAAATCAATAAATTAAAAAATCGTCGCAGAAGAGATAAAGATAAAATACAAAAAATGACACAGGACAAAAAATGGGTGGACCTTCAGATAGCAGCAAAACAAAAGGACAAACGTTCCTACTGGAACATAATAGCATTAGAAACGGGTACAAAAAAATCATTACAAGCAAATCCAGTACCGCCATCAGAATGGGAAATATATATAACCAACTTATACAAAATAAATGATAAGACTGAAAGTGAGACTCTAACACAATGTAAGGGAGGAAAGGAAAAAAAGTACATATAATGAGGCCCCATCTTCTCTCCAAATTGAATATTATATAAAAAAGGCAAGAACGTCGGCTGCAATGGGTCCTGATCAAATTCCTATTAAGGTCCTAAAAACAACCCTAAAGAATGGAGCATGATTCTAGCACGCCTTTTCTGCTACATATTTGGAACAGGGGAAATTCCAAAATCCTGGAAGGGGAGCATCGTAATTCCAATCCACAAGAAGGGCTCCAGGCTGCTCCCCTGTAATTATCGGCAGATAGCTCTCTTGGACGCTACTGGGAAGATATTTGCGGCAGCTGTTTTAGACCATCTCAAAGAGTGGGCATTTTCAACTGGTTCTATTCCGGTTAACCAAGCCGGGTTTAGATCAAAACACTCGGTTATAGATAATATCGCAGTACTGCAAACAATAATGGAAAAATACGTCATCAATAAGTCACAGGTAGTGTATGCAGTCTTCGTCGATTTTTCGACTGCATTTGACAGGGTAGACAGAGATAAGCTTTGGAAAAAACTCCAAAAAATGGGAATCCCAGATAATCTCCTCCATCTAATAATATCATTGTACTCTGGGACATGGTGTCAAGTCCAAATGGGGAGGGAGAAGGGTCTCACCCGCCCAATACCTACACCTAATGGCCTGCGGCAAGGGTGCCTCCTAGCTCCCTTACTGTTCTCTCTATACCTCAGTGATCTGCCGGAAAGACTCAATCAGGTTAATAATTTCCCACCTAAAATTGCAGCTTTTAAAATTCATTCTATGATGTATGCAGATGATGTTGTAATTTTGGATCTGACTCCATTCGGTCTTCAAAGAAATCTGCAGGCTCTCACTAAATATACAGAAGAAAACTATTTAATACCTAACGTCACTAAAACAAAAATCGTCCCGTTTACAGGAAGGAAGAGTTATGTCAAATACAACTGGTCTTTAGGGGGAAAACCGCTGGAAATTATAAAAGAATATATATATCTTGGGAGAATTTTTTCTCAATCTTTGCACAATCTGCCCCACTTGCAAAACATGGGCCGAAAAGCCGATGTCCATTTAGGGGCTCTCCAACGACTTTATTCCTCCACTGGGCAAAGACACTTCTCTTCTCTTCTACAAGTATATAGCTCAAAGATTCCCTCGGTATTATCATATGCAATAGAATATATTCCAATAAATCAATGGAAACAACTCGACCTGAAAGAAGGGAAAGTCCTCCGGAAACTGACCAAGACGTCACAAGCTGTGCCGGTACAAGCTCTTCGGCTCGAATCATCATTAGTCAGCTCTTTTGCAAGAGGGATCACTAACATAATAAGATGGGCATACAATTTGGTTCACGCGGATCAAGGAACTCTACGATCCTTGCTAAAAATTGAGACGTTTGAGCAAGAATCGCCGAAGTATGTATTTTTTAGAAACGTATCTATCGCTTTTAAACTATCAAATGTTACTCTTGGCATGTTGAAATCTTGGACACCAGCACATTTGAAACTTTTTTTAAAACATCTAACACCAAGGTTAAGTATGGATCTTGATATCCAACATTGCTCCGAACTACCAATGTACAAACAATATGCGGAAACTATTGTATTTAAGAAAACGCAACAGTATATCTTTTTTAACTTAAATCACGGAGTCAGGCGAAGTATTATATTACTCCGTCTTGGGATACTGCCTCTGAAATCATTTACTTCTAAGTGGTATCCAAAAGAAAAAGGGTCTAATCTCTGTGATTTATGTAAAGGCGGGGTGCAAGATCTAGAACACGTATTATTTGTTTGCCCAAACGAGACTGTCGTAGAAGCTAGAAAGAGATTTTTAAAACCAATCAGAACAAAGTGCAAAATTAACTGTGTTCAGAATTTGATTTCTCTCTGCAAGGCACCACCTAACGAATTTGTGTGTATTAATATGTACAATTTTTTAAAATCATTTTTAAATTTGTATTAGTACGATAATTTTATTACCAAAATGTAATTTTAATCGTTAAATATTTGTTGTTCTCAGATGAGAACTAAATCAAATAAATTTAAACTTCAAAGTAATGACAGGAAACATAAGATCTACTGATAGAGGTTACTTGATGAGCTCTTATCCAACTGCCCTGGCACAAATGATAACATTCTGAAAGCATCTCAAGTGTTCTAACAAGCAAACTAACTTGCTGAACATTCCTTACAACTATCAGCCTATTTAAGCCTCTTCAGTCAGGGGCAGCATAGATCCAGTGGCACAATGAGAATGGGACTCAAGTCTGGACATACCTATTGCACTTAGGGTGTCAATTGCAACGAACAACTAGGTGATGGATGTAATGCACAGATTGCTACAGAAAAGATTTGGTTGCTGGTGTTATTGCCCAACACGGTGCATTTAGCACCTTACTGTGGAAAAAAGGACCTTAGGAGGTAGAGTGAGCCTACTCTGACCCCAGACCGTTGTGGGTGGGTCCAAAGGGTCCCCAGCATAAAAATAAACATAAAAAAATATTTTATCTTGAGATTTGTGAGTTACTTCTGAGGTCTCAAGAACTGTGACAGTGGAATAGGATTTGTGAATACAGATCTTTTTTTAAAATAATTTAGTGCACTATAGCTCTGCGGCACTTATGCAACACTATAAGCCTGAAAGGGTATTGTTTTGATATATATATCTTTATATTACCTACTGGCGGTTGCCAGTAGGTAGTTATAGTTAGAACCTAGTTTCCATAGGAAAAGCATTTTTTGATTTGCTAATAACTTTGGCGTCGTTTGACGAATCTGCGCGAAATTCTCCAAAAAAAAAGTCTATCCAGGTCAGCTCCTATCCTGAAAGTTTGGGGGTGATTCGTCAAGCGGGGGCTGAGAAAAAAGGGGGGTCCCAAAACACGTTTTCCCCATGTTAATTTCCATAGGAAATTTTGAGACGGGCTACAGCCCGAACTGTTGAACGGAATTACCCCAAATTTGGCAAAAAGGTAGAGCTTCGTTCAGAAAGCGACCTTTTTTTTAAATGGTGTAAATCCGTTCAGTAGTTTTTGAGAAATTCAAAAAATAAGTCAAAAAATCAATTTCCCATAGGAAACTGTGGGCAAGGCTACAGCCGAAACTACTGAACGGAATTACCCCAAATTTGGCAAAAAGGTAGTGCTTGGATCAGAAAGCGACCTTTTTTTAAATGGTGTAAATCTGTTCAGTAGTTGCTGAGAAATTCAAAAAATAAAAGTTTCGATATCTAGGGACGCGGTGGAGTCGCGACCCCTCCCGAGCACGAGCTTCATTCTAATTGGCTGTCAACACTCCAAACCAGGAAGTGTTGGCAGCCATCTTGTGACTCGGTAGAAGCGAGTCACCAGAAAACAGAGAAACAAAGATATAAAACAAGAGAAGGGGGCAGGGTAGAAACACCCTGACCCCCTAGGCCTGCTCAGGGGGTCCCAGAAGGACCCACAGGGCCAAAAAAGAGCATTTTTTTAAAAACAAATTCGGCGGAATTCGCGACCTCATCAATGAACAATGAAGCGCGGGTTCCCGCGTTTTATTTTAATGAGGCCCCCAGGTGGGCTAGGTCCCAGGGGCATTTCTTAAAAAACAATAGCGGGGGCCCGCTGGGGCCCCCGCAGCCCCGGGGACCACTACCTGCCTGGGGCTTCACTCATGTTGGGAGGGGGGGCACGCGGCCCCCCTCCTGGAGCTTGTGATGGCCCTGGGGACCGCCACCCCACAGGGCCGGCTCCTGCAGTGTCCCGGGGTGTCCATCCCCGGGACAGTGCTGTTTGCTATGACAGGGCGGGAGCCACGCGGCTCCCGCCCTGTCATAGCAAACTTGTGAAAGTGATGGGTGCCCGGCTCTCAGCGCGGCACTCGAGTACTTCTTAAGGCTTTCAAACACCGAGGGGTATATTCTCAAGGACATATCGCCGAGTTAACGGCACTTTATCGCAACCAAAATGGTGATAAATTTAACGCACCATTCACAAGCTGGAGCAAACAGCCCATATCACCAGTTTACCAGCGATTGCAGCCTCAAAAAGCATCGTCACAGATGACTCCGGCAAATATTGCTAATGAGATGTAGAGTAGGCGATCCCGTGCAAAAAGCAGCAAACACGTCACTTCGCAAGTGTCTCAACCACCAGCAAGATCGTTGAAGAGAGTACAAAACAGGCGATAAGGTGCGTTAGTAGCAGAAAGTTTACACCTGCTCTGAGCTGGTGTAAAGTCGGACTACAACCTGCAATATGAAAGGGAGCCCAGCCCAGAGCCACACGTGAATGACAACAGATGCAATAGAGCCAACGATCATGCAGCTCAGACACCCAACACTGCTCCGGCACCCCCCGCCACCAGCCCCTTGTCCGCCATCCCCACCTCACCTCCCCCCCACACCAACAAATGTGACAGCAACCTTAGGAAATCTGGAACGTAACAAATTGGCTGATGTTGCACAATTATAGTAAAGAAGATGCATGTGAGGTTGGACAAATAAGAATCTCAGTCATCTATGGATTTACATATAAAACATTTTATTTAAACAAAACAACAAAATAAAAGTAGGTACAGGTATGGCGTGTCATCCCTCGACAATTTGTGAATCACAGCCTGCAAGACAAAAAGAAAGATAAGATTGTGCGTCATGCGTCCATCAAAGGAGAGAGAGAGAGAGAAAGAGTGACAGAGAGGAAGAGAGAGAGAAAGAAAGAGTGAGACAGAGAGGAAGACAGAGAAAGAGAGAGAGAGGAAGAGAGAGAAAGAGAGCGAGTGAGATACAAAGAAGAGAGAGAGAAACAGTGTGAGAGAGAGGAAGAGAGAGACAAAAAGAGTGAGACAGAGAGGAAGAGAGAGAGAAAGAAAGAATGAGAGAGAGAGAGGAAGAGACATACAAAGAGAGAAAGAGTGTGAGAGAGAGAAAGGAAGAGATTGAGAGAGAGAGAAAGAGTGTGAGTGACAGAAAGGAAGAGATGGAGAGGGAGAGTGAGTGTTGATACTGTGGAGAAAATCCTCACAGCTCACCTTTCTGCCACCGGTGTGTCTCCAACCACGTGCCGGGGCATAGTGCAGTCTTCAAGTTTAGTCATCTGAAACATAGTATAGAATCAGTGATGGCAGAGAACATACAACTGCACACGCCTAATTCTCTGTTTCGCCCCTGCGCACCCAGGCTGCTGCACCCCATCGACTTCCGC
Source organism: Calotriton arnoldi (assembly GCA_963921515.1). Classification (NCBI taxonomy): domain Eukaryota; kingdom Metazoa; phylum Chordata; class Amphibia; order Caudata; family Salamandridae; genus Calotriton; species Calotriton arnoldi. The sequence continues at coordinate 3,028,679 of CAWUFW010000567.1, forward strand.
CGCCCAGAGGTGTCTGTCCGCCCCTGCACACTCATGCTGCTGCACCCCATCGACTCCCAGAGGTGTCTGCCCGCCTCTGCGCACCCAGGCTGCTGTACCCCATCCACTGCCACTGCCCAGAGGTGTCTGCCCGCTGCTGTGCACCCAGGCTGCTGCACCCCATCCAGTCCCATTGCCCGGATGGATTTACATATAAAACATTTTATTTAAACAAAACAACAAAATAAAAGTAGGTACAGGTATGGCGTGTCATCCCTCGACAATTTGTGAATCACAGCCTGCAAGACAAAAAGAAAGATAAGATTGTGCGTTATGCGTCCATCAAAGGAGAGAGTGAGAGAGAGGAAGAGAGAGAGAAAGAAAGAAAAAGTGAGACAGAGAGGAAGACAGAGAAAGAGTGAGAGAGAGAGGAAGAGACAAAGAGTGAGATACAAGGAAGAGAGAGAGAAAGAGAGAAACAGTATGAGAGAGAGGTAGAGAGAGAGAGAAAGAGTGAGACAGAGAGGAAGAGAGAGAGAGAAAGAATGAGAGAGAGAGGAAGAGACATAGAAAGAGAGAGTGTGAGAGAAAGAAAGGAAGAGATAGAGAGTGAGAGAGAGAGAAAGAGTGTGAGTGACAGAAAGGAAGAGATGGAGAGGGAGAGTGAGTGTTGACACTGTGGAGAAAATCCTCACAGCTCACCTTTCTGCCACCGGTGTGTCTCCAACCACGTGCCGGGACATAGTGCAGTCTTCAAGTTTAGTCATCTGAAACATAGTATAGAATCAGTAATGGCAGAGTACATACAACTGCACACGCCTAATTCTCTGTTTCGCCCCTGCGCACCCAGGCTGCTGCACCCCATCGACTCCCACCGCCCAGAGGTGTCTGCCCGCCTCTGCGCACCCAGGCTGCTGTACCCCATCCACTCCCACTGCCTAGAGGTGTCTGCCCGCTCCTGTGCACCCAGGCTCCTGCACCCCATCCACTCCCACTGCTCGGAGGTGTCTGCCTGCTCTTGTGCACCCAGGGTGCTGCACACTATCCACTCCCACCGCCCAGAGGTGACTGCTCGCTGCTGCGGAAACAAGCCTCTCTGCTCAACTTCCGCCACCGGCGTGTGTCTAAGAGGGTCCACCACGTGCCGAAGCAACCTCCTCAGGCGTTGCATACACGCAGTCAAGCCGAGCTCACAATTCAAAGTGGGTGTTGATTGCAGGATGGCCACACATCATCGCAGGCTGCACACGCGCTCAGCTCTGGTGGCACTAACTCAGTGGAACTGAAGTCATCGCCTCGTGGCAGGAGATCCGTGTCGGGGGGGGTCGTCAATCTGTGAATCACAGCCTGCTAGACAAAAAGAAAGATAAGATTGTGCGTTATGCGTCCATCAAAGGAGAGAGAGAGAGAGAAAGAGAGAAAGAGTGAGAGAGAGGAAGAGAGAGAGAAAGAAAGAAAAAGTGAGACAGAGAGAAAGACAGAGAAAGAGTGAGAGAGAGAGGAAGAGACAAAGAGTGAGATACAAGGAAGAGAGAGAGAAAGAGAAACAGTGTGAGAGAGAGATAGAGAGAGAGAAAGAGTGAGACAGAGAGGAAGAGAGAGAGAAAGAAAGAATGAGAGAGAGAGGAAGAGACATAGAAAGAGAGAAAGAGTGTGAGAGAGAGAAAGGAAGAGATAGAGAGTGAGAGAGAGAGAAAGAGTGTGAGTGACAGAAAGGAAGAGATGGAGAGGCAGAGTGAGTGTTGACACTGTGGAGAAAATCCTCACAGCTCACCTTTCTGCCACCGGTGTGTCTCCAACCACGTGCCGGGACATAGTGCAGTCTTCAAGTTTAGTCATCTGAAACATAGTATAGAATCAGTAATGGCAGAGTACATACAACTGCACACGCCTAATTCTCTGTTTCGCCCCTGCGCACCCAGGCTGCTGCACCCCATCGACTCCCGCCGCCCAGAGGTGTCTGCCCGCCTCTGTGTACCCAGGCTGCTGTACCCCATCCACTCCCACTGCCTAGAGGTGTCTGCCCGCTCCTGTGCACCCAGGCTCCTGCACCCCATCCACTCCCACTGCTCGGAGGTGTCTGCCCGCTCTTGTGCACCCAGGGTGCTGCACACTATCCACTCCCACCGCCCAGAGGTGACTGCTCGCTGCTGCGGAAACAAGCCTCTCTGCTCACCTTCCACCACCGGCGTGTGTCTAAGAGGGTCCACCACGTGCCGAAGCAACCTCCTCAGGCGTTGCGTACACGCAGTCAAGCCGAGCTCACAATTCAAAGTGGGTGTTGATTGCAGGATGGCCACGCATCATCGCAGGCTGCACACGCGCTCAGCTCTGGTGGCACTAACTCAGTGGAACTGAAGTCATCGCCTTGTGGCGGGAGGTCCGTGTCGGGGGGGGGTCATCAATCTGTGAATCACAGCCTGCTAGACAAAAAGAAAGATAAGATTGTGCGTTATGCGTCCATCAAAGGAGCGAGAGAGAGAGAAATAGTGAGAGAGAGAGAAAGAAAGAAAAAGTGAGACAGAGAGGAAGACAGAGAAAGAGAGAAAGAGTGAGAGAGAGAGGAAGAGACAAAGAGTGAGATACAAGGAAGAGAGAGAGAAAGAGAAACAGTGTGAGAGAGAGATAGAGAGAGAGAAAGAGTGAGACAGAGAGGAAGAGAGAGAGAAAGAAAGAATGAGAGAGAGAGGAAGAGACATAGAAAGAGAGAGAGTGTGAGAGAGAGAAAGGAAGAGATAGAGAGTGAGAGAGAGAGAAAGAGTGTGAGTGACAGAAAGGAAGAGATGGAGAGGGAGAGTGAGTGTTGACATTGTGGAGAAAATCCTCACAGCTCCTCTTTCTGCCACCGGTGTGTCTCCAACCACGTGCCGGGACATAGTGCAGTCTTCAAGTTTAGTCATCTGAAACATAGTATAGAATGAGTAATGGCAGAGTACATACAACTGCACACGCCTAATTCTCTGTTTCGCCCCTGCGCACCCAGGCTGCTGCACCCCATCGACTCCCGCCGCCCAGAGGTGTCTGCCCGCCTCTGCGCACCCAGGCTGCTGTACCCCATCCACTCCCACTGCCCAGAGGTGTCTGCCCGCTGCTGTGCACCCAGGCAGGTGCACCCCATCCAGTCCCACTGCCCGGAGGTGACTGCCCATTCCTGCGCACCCAGACTGCTGCATCCCATCCACTCCCACTGCCTAGAGGTGTCTGCCCGCTCCTGTGACCCAGGCTGCTGCACCCCATCCACTCCCACTGCTTGGAGGTGTCTGCCGGCTCTTGTGCACCCAGGGTGCTGCACACTATCCACTCCCACCGCCCAGAGGTGACTGCTCGCTGCTGCGGAAACAAGCCTCTCTGCTCTCCTTCCGCCACCGGCGTGTGTCTAAGAGGGTCCACCACGTGCCGAAGCAACCTCCTCAGGCGTTGCGTACAAGCGGTCAAGCCGAGCTCACAATTCAAAGTGGGTGTTGATTGCAGGATGGCCACGCATCATCGCAGGCTGCACACGCGCTCAGCTCTGGTGGCACTAACTCAGTGGAACTGAAGTCATCGCCTCGTGGCGGGAGGTCCGTGTCGGGGGGTCGTCAATCTGTGAATCACAGCCTGCTAGACAAAAAGCAAGATAAGATTGTGCGTCATGCGTCCATCAAAGGAGAGAGAGAGAGAAAGAGTGAGAGAGAGGAAGAGAGAAAGAAAGAAAGAGTGAGAGGTAGACAGAGAGAAAGAGAGAAAGAGTGAGAGAGAGAGGAAGAGACAACGAGTGAGATACAAGGAAGAGAGAGAGAAAGAGAAACAGTGTGAGAGAGAGATAGAGAGAGAAAGAGTGAGACAGAGAGGAAGAGAGAGAGAAAGAAAGAATGAGAGAGAGAGGAAGAGACATAGAAAGAGAGAAAGAGTGTGCGAGAGAGAAAGGAAGAGATAGAGAGTGAGAGAGAGAGAAAGAGTGTGAGTGACAGAAAGGAAGAGATGGAGAGGGAGAGTGAGTGTTGACATTGTGGAGAAAATCCTCACAGCTCACTCTTTCTGCCACCGGTGTGTCTCCAACCACGTGCCGGGACATAGTGCAGTCTTCAAGTTTAGTCATCTGAAACATAGTATAGAATGAGTAATGGCAGAGTACATACAACTGCACACGCCTAATTCTCTGTTTCGCCCCTGCGCACCCAGGCTGCTGCACCCCATCGACTCCCGCCGCCCAGAGGTGTCTGCCCGCCTCTGCGCACCCAGGCTGCTGTACCCCATCCACTCCCACTGCCCAGAGGTGTTTGCCCGCTGCTGTGCACCCAGGCAGGTGCACCCCATCCAGTCCCACTGCCCGGAGGTGACTGCCCGTTCCTGCGCACCCAGACTGCTGCATCCCATCCACTCCCACTGCCTAGAGGTGTCTGCCCGCTCCTGTGCACCCAGGCTGCTGCACCCCATCCACTCCCACTGCTTGGAGGTGTCTGCCGGCTCTTGTGCACCCAGGGTGCTGCACACTATCCACTCCCACTGCCCAGAGGTGACTGCTCGCTGCTGCGGAAACAAGCCTCTCTGCTCTCCTTCCGCCACCGGCGTGTGTCTAAGAGGGTCCACCATGTGCCGAAGCAACCTCCTCAGGCGTTGCGTACACGCGGTCAAGCCGAGCTCACAATTCAAAGTGGGTGTTGATTGCAGGATGGCCACACATCATCGCAGGCTGCACACGCGCTCAGCTCTGGTGGCGCTAACTCAGTGGAACTGAAGTCATCGCCTCGTGGCGGGAGGTCCGTGTCGGGGGGGTCGTCAATCTGTGAATCACAGCCTGCTAGACAAAAAGCAAGATAAGATTGTGTGTCATGCGTCCATCAAAGGAGAGAGAGAGAGAAAGAGTGAGAGAGAGGAAGAGAGAGAGAAAGAAAGAAAGAGTGAGAGGTAGACAGAGAGAAAGAGAGAGAGAGAGGAAGAGAGAGAGAAACAGTGAGAGAGAGGAAGAGAGAGAGAAAGAGAGAAACAGTGTGAGAAAGAGGAAGAGAGAAACAGAGGAAGAGTGAGAGAGAGAGAAAGAGAGAGAGAGGTAGAGAGAGAGAAAGAAAAAAACAGTGTGAGAGAGAGGAAGAGATAGAGTGAGAGAGAGAGGAAGAGAGAGAGAAAGAGTGTGAGGGAGAGAAAGGAAGAGATGGAGAGGGACAGTGAGTGCCCACACTGTGGACAAAACCCTCACAGCTCACCTTTTCATCACCGGTGTGTCTCCAACCATGTGCCGGGACATAGTGGAGCCCTCAAACTTACTCATCTGAAACGTAGTATGGAATCAGTAATGGCAGAGTACATACAACTGCACATGCCTCATTGTCTGTCCCGCCTTTGTGCAGCCAGGCTGCTGCACCCCATCCACTTCCACTGCCCAGAGGTGTCTGCTCGCCGCTGCTGCACCCCATCCACTTCCACTGCCCAGAGGTGTCTGCCCGCTGCTGCGTACCCAGGCTGCTGCACCCCATCCACTCCCACTGCCCGGAGGTGACTGTCCGCCGCTGCGCACCCAGGCTGCTGCACCCCATCCACTCCCACTGCCCGGAGGTGACTGCCCGCCGCTGCGCAAACAAGCCTCTCTGCTCACCTTTCGCAACCAGCGTGTAGAAAAGAGGGCCTACCACATGTCGCTGCAAGCCCCAAGCCCGGGGCCCGCGGACACGGCACCCTACATATCATGCAGCCCTGCTCCGCAGGCCACCAGGTCTCACATTTGGTGCTGGGTCTTGATTTCGCCATGGCAGAGGACATACCAGTGCAACGGGCTTTTCATCACAGGCTGCACACCCGCTCAGCCCTTGCGGTGCCACTAACTCTGTGACCAGCGAGGCGACGCCACGTGGCGGTAGGCCTGCGCTGTCTGATGGCTCAGGCCTACACTGCGGTCCAGCAGGGCACACAAAACCTGAGCTGTCCAGACCGCCGGGACGGGCCATCACCGCAGGCTGCACACCCGCTCAGCAGTTACGTTACCCGTACCTCAGTGGACCGAAAGTCGCCGTCCTGTGCCGGTGTGCCTGTGCCGGCCGCAGTGCATCCGCTGCGAGCAACTCTGAAATGGCGTCGAGCACGTGCGCCCAGTCTTTTTTATTGGCAGGGTCACGTGTCCTGTGACGCCTGTGCTGGATGGGTGTGGTGTGGGTGTATACTAGCCGTGAGGGTGTGGCTGTGGCGTACTGACAACTAGGGTGTGACCAGCAGATCACTGCAATGAAAATCTGGGCCATGTAGCGTTGTTGTCCTTCCCTGTAAGCGTAAGCGGAGTGGGCTGGCCTGGCGTATGCCAGTCCTACGTGAGGCTGTGAAGAATGACTCCGGAGCTATGGGCGTGGCTCCGTCCTGGGCTGTATGAGGAATCAACTGATGCGGGTGTCCCTGTTGTAGTGCTGACGTCACCCTGGTCGCAAGCCGCAATGTGTCACTCTGTGAGCCAAGTCCCACAACATGGCCAACATGGAAGGTACGGGGAATCACTGACCCTACATTCATCCATAGTTCCACACATGAAAGATGGTGGACATGACACATCTGTGTGGATATGAATGTTTATTGCACATTCAGTGGAGTGTTGCAGCTGAAGCAATACAGGGCCATGCAAAGTTCAAGTTTCAGTTTTTGGCACCTGGAGGGCAGCCAATTAGAGCCAAGCTTGTGTTCGGGGTTAGGCTGTGCCAACATATGTACTTATACAATTACTCCGCCAATCCCCAAGCACTTATAAATTCACTATACACTCTCCTTGCAGTACTCTAATGATCCAGTCTCTACGTACGTACTTGTACAATGACCGAGAGAAAGTTACATAACCGAAGTTTTCCCCACTGCCAGAGGTAACATGGTTGCATACGCTGTCCACAGCACAATGTAATGTGGTAGGGCCCAGGGGCGGCATCTTGCATACATAATGAACACACGGACACAGATAGATAGTGGAACTGGGTACGGGCACGTGCGCTCGACTCATTTTTATTACCAGGGTCACATGTCCAGTGACGTCTGTGCTGGATGCGTGTGGGGTGAGTGTAAGCCAGCCCTCCGGGAATGGTTGGTGCTGGCAACAAGTACAACAGTAATCATTGGATCAGACACACAGATTCAATCATAAAGGGTCAATGATTTGTGCTGCACTAAGGTAGGGGCAACAGATGTGAAATAATACACACAAGATTGTATCGTAAAGGGTCCATGACTTGTGGTACACTGAGGTAGGGGCAGCAGATGTGAAATTATACACAAAACATTGTATCATAAAGGGTCCATGAGTTGTGCTGCACTGAGATAGGGGCATCAGAAGCATTCAGCGTGTGCGCAGCCAGCGATGATGCGTGGTGCGGGCGAGCCGCACTGGGAGCAATGTCTGTTGCCTACTGGACTGAGTCATCTGCAATCGCGACTCGATGTGAATTGTGAGCCCTGCTATCCGCAGTGTAGATCGAAGGCAGTAGTCAGCACAGACATCGAAGAATGCTTTTAGTCACTTCCTGTTTACAAAATTCGAGGACATAGAGTACAATTCTCTCTGCAATAAATAAATCATGTCTCAATTTAAATTGTGAGCTCTGCTAACCGCAGTGTAGGTGTATGGAACAAAAGATGAAACATTTATGGAATACACTGTCGAAATATGTAGGTTTCAGGGACGTTATAGTTAGTTGCCTACTGGACTCTGAAATTAATGAATGAAGACTGAATTTGAATTGTGAGCCCTGCTGAGCACAGTGTAGGCCGGAGGCAGCGGTCAGGAAGGGCCTACAGCCACGTGGCGTTGACTTGAGCTGCATACAGTTAGTGGTAGGTGTGGCGCTCAGCGTGTGCGCAGCCAGCGATGATGCAATGTCTCTTGCCTACTGGACTGCGTCATCTGCAATCGCGACTCGATCTGAATTGTGAGCCCTGCTGACCGCAGTGTAGGCCGGAGGCAGTGGTCAGGAAGAGCCCAGAGCCACGTGGCGTTGACTTGAGCTGCATAGAGTTAGTGGTAGGTGTGGCGCTCAGCGTGTGCGCAGCCAGCGATCATGCAATGTCTGTTGCCTACTGGACTGCGTCATCTGCAATCGCGACTCGATCTGAATTGTGAGCCCTGCTGACCGCAGTGTAGGCCGGAGGCAGTGGTCAGGAAGAGTCCACAGCCACGTGGCGTTGACTTGAGCTGCATAGAGTTAGTGGTAGGTGTGGCGCTCAGCATGTGCGCAGCCAGCGATGATGCAATGTCTCTTGCCTACTGGACTGCGTCATCTGCAATCGCGACTCGATCTGAATTGTGAGCCCTGCTGACCGCAGTGTAGATCGAAGGCAGTAGTCAGCACAGACATCAAGGAATGCTTTTTGTCACTTCCTCTTGACAAAATTCGAGGACATAGAGTACAATTCTGTCTGCAATTAATAAATCAAGACTGAATTCAAATTGTGAGCTCTGCTGTCCGCAGTGTAGACTGCCATTCAGTGTTCCTTTGGACTTGCAAGATGAATTTGGTCATTGTACTAAAGCTATAACTGATATAAAACAAGTTCTTGAAGCAAGGATACTAAAAGGATATTATGTAGGTTTTAGGGACGTAATACTTAGTTGCCTACTGGACTCTGCAATTAATGAATCAAGAGTCAATTTTAAATGTGAGCCCTGATGACCGCAGTGTAGGCCGGAGGCAGCGGTCAGCAAGGGCCCACAGCCACGTGGCGTTGAGTTGAGCTGTACAGTTAGTGTCACCTGAAGCAACCAGCGTGTGTGGAGCCTGCGATGATGCGTGGTCCGGGCGGGCCGCACTGGTAGCAATGTCTTTTGCCTAATGAATTCTGTCTTAATAAGTCCACGTGGCGTTGACTTGTGGTGCACTGAGTTAGTGGCACCTGAAGCACTCAGTGTGTGCGCAGTCTGCGATGATGCGTGGTCCGGGCGGGCCGCACTGGGATCAATGTCTCTTGCCTACTGGACTGCGTCATCTGCAATCGCGACTCGATCTGAATTGTGAGCCCTGCTGTCCGCAGTGTAGATCGAAGGCAGTAGTCTGTACAGACATAAGTCTGTGGTGCTCTGCTGCTGGGTTCGCAGGGGGCCTGTGTCGAGGAGGCCGGCGGTCACGGCGGAGGCCTCGTGGCAGGGTGAGGGCTGCCGCCCTGGCAGACGCTTTGGCCTTCCCACAAGTGAACCACGCCCAGAGCCCCAGCCTATTTATTCATACTCCTACGCTGGAGTGGCGTACGTTGGACCAGCCCACTCCGCTTCCGCTTCCAGGGGGGACAACACAGCTACATGACCGAGATCTTCCCCACTGCCTGAGGTAACATGGTTGCGTCTATTGTCCACAACACTACAAGCACCAGCAGTATATGTCCACATGGAGAGGTTTGTGCTCTGCATAGTGAGGTCTGTCCACCACATCACCGCTACACTTGGTATTGTGTGCATTTTTATTGATGGGTGACTTGCGTCCTTCACACATACTTGGTTGCCACATCTCCCAAGATTCAGCTATTGTGTGGCTGAGGGACCATGCCGTTTTTGGAAGGTCCGCTGTCCTGTTCTGCGCTGCCTCGGTGGTAGTAGGGAGGGGGTGGTCCGGGGGGAGGTCCTGAGGGTGATGGCAGTGGGTGTTGTGGCCTTCTTGGGTGTCGGAGCTGCATGGTCAGTAGCTCTATGACATGTGTTGGTCTTCAGATGTGGTTCTGGGCTGGGCTCCCTTTCACACTGTAGGTAGTCGTCCTGCTTTACACCAGTAAAAGGCAGATGTTAAATTCCTACTGCTAACGCAGCTTATCGCCTGTTTTTGGATCGCACCCCAGATTTGGCTGCTCGTTGAAAATATCGGGAAGTGGTGTTTTCGTGTTATTTTTGCACGGGAACGCCTACTCTGCATATTATTAGCGTTAGTTGTCGCTCTCATTTGTGGCGAATTTTTTTGCGGAAGCTATTGTTGGAAAACTGGCGATATCGGCTGTTTTCACTAGGTTGAGAATGGAATGATAATTTAAAATCACTGAAAAAACCATAGGTTTAATGAACATTATAATTAGAAATTAGCATTTAAAAAACGTTTGAAATTCACTGAAAAAACCATAGGTTTCAGGCACGTTATAGTTAGAAATTAGCATTTCAAAAACCTTAGAAATTCACTGAAAAAACCATAGGTTTCAGGGACGTTATAGTTAGAAATTAGCATTTAAAAAACCTTTGAAATTCACTGAAAAAACCATAGGTTTCAGGGACGTTATAGTTAGCTGGACATTTCACTCGTACAAAACCATAGAAATTCCACTGTTATAGTTAGTTCAGCTAACTATAACTCGCGCCCCGCAATGCACTGCTGATGACATCACATATTACATCATTCATGATATGGTCAGTGACATCACTGATGACATCTCAAATGACATCACTGATGACATCACTGATGACATCATCCATGTGACAATCTGATGCACCTTCTCACACCCTAATATAACCTTTGATACACCCACTCCAAAAAACAGAATACCATTTTTGAAACCATAGACACACCAATACCACTTACTACATATCTAATCACTGGTTCTTAGGTCTACACACTCATCCACTCATTCACCCATACAATCACTCATACATGCAGTCACTCATCAATACAACACTATCATATGCACTCATACACCTACACAGACACTCACACACCAGCACTCATCCAGAGTTACTCACACACCTAGTCAGTCATGCAAATAATCAATCACACTTCCATTTACTGACCTATACAGTTATACACACAACACATCACTTATTCAAACAGAAAGAAACGCATAATTACTCTCTTATACAATCACTGATACAAGTACACACTCATCCATACAGCCACTCTCACAATCACTAACTCTCACGTATAGTCATTTATATACTCCAACTCTCACATACACTGTCTTTTACATATGTAGTTAGTTGGACATGTACCACTGAGACATCCATTCACTCACTAACACACCCATACACACACTCACCCACGCATACAGCTGTTTCCACATGCACTCTTGAACCCATACACCCAGTGAATCAACCACTCAAACATGTATGCACAGAGTCACACACCTCCCACGCACCCACACACACACTCAGGCACCCATACAAATACTCTGGCAACCAATTAATAACCCATATAGACACTCATGTAGCTACTGACCAACCCATGCAGCAGCTTATACAACAGCAAACAGACTGATATAGACATTCACACAGTTTAGTCACTAACCCATGCATTCAGTAAGACACATGTAATAACTCAGTTAAACAGTCAGTCACACACCTACTAAATCCTCCATCCAGACACTTATACACCCACTCATTCTTCAATACACCTTGGTGTATATATAATACATATTTAAACTTTAAAGAAAAACACATTCACTGGATGATGTCATCAGTGATGTCATCAGTGATGCCATTTGAGATGTCATCAGTGATGTCATCAGTGATGTCACTGACCATGTCATGAATGATGTAATATGTGATGTCATCAGCAGTGCATTGCGGGGCGCGAGTTATAGTTAGCTGAACTAACTATAACAGTGGAATTTCTATGGTTTTGTACGAGTGAAATGTCCAGCTAACTATAACGTCCCTGAAACCTATGGTTTTTTCAGTGAATATATATATATATATATATATATATATATATCCACAACACAGTTGCCTGGAATGAGAAGCCCAACACAGGTGAGTGAAAGATAACCACTATTTTAATGGAAAAACGGCATGGGAAAACAGCAGAAGTGCCTCGCAAAAAGTAAGTCCTGTGATCTTGTCCGACGCGTTTCATGCTGTTGAAGCATTTCCTCAGGGGCTCGCAGGTAAACACGAGTCTTTGGTCAAAGCGATTTAAATAGGCACCATGTCGTAACTTAGTCCCCGCCTTGATAGGCGTGGCCACAGCTGTGGCCTGCTGGATCCTGTAGTGCCAAATGTTATTACTCAAGTGAGCCGCTTTGCACAGGCTCAAAGTAACATCATTATTAATAACTGGGGTAGGTGTGCCCCAATGGATTAACACTTCGAGCATGAGAAGCGGCACAAGGCAGTCATCGCCACCCACTTGGGGATTAATAATGACGTTACTTTGAGCCTGTGCAAAGCGGCTCACTTGAGTAATAACATTTGGCACTACAGGATCCAGCAGGCCACAGCTGTGGCCACGCCTATCAAGGCGGGGACTAAGTTACGACATGGTGCCTATTTAAATCGCTTTGACCAAAGACTCGTGTTTACCTGCGAGCCCCTGAGGAAATGCTTCAACAGCATGAAACGCGTCGGACAAGATCACAGGACTTACTTTTGCGAGGCACTTCTGCTGTTTTCCCATGCCGTTTTTCCATTAAAATAGTGGTTATCTTTCACTCACCTGTGTTGGGCTTCCTCATTCCAGGCAACTGTGTTGTGGATATATATATATATATATATATATATATATATATATATATATATATATATATATATATATATATTATCTACTGGCAGTAGATAGTTATAGTTAGGACCTATTTTCCATAGGAAATTCACAACATTCTATTTGAAATAACTTTGGCGCCGGTTGACGAATCTTCGTGAAATTCTCAAAACTCGTGGGGCGCTCCGGTCCGCTCCTATCCTGAACGTTTCGGGGTGATTCGGCAAGCGGGGGCCGAGAAAAAGGGGTCCCAAACGTGTTTTCTCCATGTTAATTCCCATAGGAAATTTTAGACACGGCTACAGCCTGAACTGCTGAACGGAATTACACCAAATTTGGCAAAAGGTAGCGCTTGGTTCAGAAAGCGACCTTTTTTTAAATGGTGTAAATCCGTTCAGTAGTTGCGGAGAAATTCAAAAAATAAGAGTCAAAAAATCAATTTTCCATAGGAAACTTTAGACACGGCTACAGCCTCGAACTGCTGAACGGAATTACACCAAATTTGGCAAAGAGGCAGTTCTTGGTTCAGAAAGAACCCTTTTGTTAAATGGTGTAAATCCGTTCAGTAGTTGCTGAGAAAATCAAAAGTAAAACCACATATATATCTATGGCCGCGGAGGGTCCGCGCACCCTGAGCGCACCTTCCCGATCACGAGCTGTATGCTAATTGGCTGTCAACACTCCAAACCAGGAAGTGTTGGCAGCCATCTTCTTCCTCGGTAGAACCGAGGCACAAGAAACAAGTGCGCAAAACGCAAAAAGGGGGCAGGGTAGAAACACCCTGACCCCCTAGGCCTGCTTAGGGGGTCCCACAAGGACCCCCAGGGCCCCCCAAATTATTTTTTTTTAAAATAAAATTGGCGGGATGCGTGCAGGGTGCGCGGATCCCGCCGTAAAAAAAAAAACAAAGCGCGGGCTCCCGCGCTTTGTTGTTATTTGGCCCCCGGGTGGGCCAAGTCCCGGGGGCATGCAGGGGTTTATAAACATATTTTATGGGGGGCCTCTAAGGCCCCCCCAAGCCCCGGGGACCGCCACCCCCCGGGGCTTCTTTTTTTTACAAAATATTTAATGACCTGTGTGGGGGGGCTCGAGCCCCCCCACATGCCCCGGGGACCGCCACCTCCCCGGGGCACTAAGAATTTTAAAATGGGGGTCCGTTTCGGACCCCCGAAGCCCCGGGGACCACCACCTCCCCGGGGCTTTGCAGATGTGGGGAGGGGGGTCGCGCGGCCCCCCTCCTGGAGCCTATGGTGGCCCTGGGGACTGCCACCCCCCAGAGCCGGCTACTGCAGTGTCCCGGGGTACCTACCCCCGGGACACTGCTGTTTGCAATGGCAGGACGGGAGCTGCGCGGCTCTCGTCCTGTCATTGCAAACTTGCTTTGCTTCATTGAAGCGAGAGCAGGGAAACCTGCTCTCGCTTCAATGAAGCAAAGCAGATTGCTTTTCCATAAGGGGAGCTGCATGTCAGCAGCTCCCCTTATGGAAAAGCAATGCCGGCTCCCGCAGAACGCGGGGAGCCGGCGGGACCGTGCGGGGATTGGGGACCCCCCCACGGTCCCCAATGAGTGGCCAGGCCCCGGGGGATGGGGTCCCCGGGGCCATTCGTGGCTCGGGAGGGGGCCACGCAGCCCCCCTCCCCAAGAAGAAATTTAAAAAAAAAAAAAACATAAAGGCCGGCCCGGGGGATGGGGTCCCGGGGCATTAAATGGCCTGAGGAGGGGGCCACGCAGCCCCCTCCAAATATATATTTTTTTTTAAAGAGGGCATGCCCCGGGGGATGGGGTCCCCGGGGCAAATAGAGGCCCAGGGAAGGGGGCCACGCGGCCCCCTTCCCGTTTTTAAATAATTTTTTCTAAAAAAACAACATCCTCAGGCCCGGGGGATGGGGTCCCCGGGGCCAAAAGTGACAGAGGGAAGGGGGCCACGCAGCCCCCTCCCATAAAAAAGAAAAAAGAAAAAAAAAAAAAGACCGGCATTGTGCTGGAGGCCCCGCTCCCTCCCTGCAGCAGTCTGCAAACGCGCCCCCTGGCGCGTTGTAAGAAGGGGAAGTAATTCCCCTTGAATACTGGGGGTCCCTGGGGGCCAACTAGCCCACCAGGAACCTCCAGTATGCGCCAGGGGACTGCGTTGCAGAGAGGTGTTCAGAGGCCATGCCCCTTTTTACACCTCTCTGCAACGCAGCTCTGTGGCGCATTTGGAGGTACATGGTGGGCTAGTTGGACTCCAGGGACCCTCAGGATTCAAGGGGACTTAATCCCCCAATTTAAAACGCGCCACGGGGCGCGTTTGCACAGTGGTGAAGGGAGGGGGCCACGCAGCCCCCCTCCCCAAGAAGAAATTAAAAAAAAAAAACATAAAGGCCGGCCCGGGGGATGGGGTCCCCGGGGCATTAAATGGCCTGAGGAGGGGGGCCACGCAGCCCCCCTCCAAATATATATTTTTTTTTTAAAAGAGGGCATGCCCCGGGGGATGGGGTCCCCGGGGCAAATAGAGGCCCAGGGAAGGGGGCCACGCGGCCCCCTTCCCGTTTTTTAAATAATTTTTTCTAAAAAAAACAACATCCTCAGGCCCGGGGGATGGGGTCCCCGGGGCCAAAAGTGGCAGAGGGAAGGGGGCCACGCAGCCCCCCTCCCATAAAAAAGAAAAAAGAAAAAAAAAAAAAAGACCGGCATTGTGCTGGAGGCCCCGCTCCCTCCCTGCAGCAGTCTGCAAACGCGCCCCCTGGCGCGTTGTAAGAAGGGGAAGTAATTCCCCTTGAATACTGGGGGTCCCTGGGGGCCAACTAGCCCACCAGGAACCTCCAGTATGCGCCAGGGGACTGCGTTGCAGAGAGGTGTTCAGAGGCCATGCCCCTTTTTACACCTCTCTGCAACGCAGCTCTGTGGCGCATTTGGAGGTACATGGTGGGCTAGTTGGACTCCAGGGACCCTCAGGATTCAAGGGGACTTAATCCCCCAATTTAAAACGCGCCACGGGGCGCGTTTGCACAGTGGTGAAGGGAGGGGGCGGGGCTTCAGGTGACATGTGACATGTGTGCAAACAGGCCCCGTGGCGCGTTTTAAGATGGGGAATTAAATCCCCTTCAATCCTGAGGGTCCCTGGGGGCCAACTAGCCCACCAGGTACGTCCAGAAAGCGCCACAGAGCTGCGTTGCAGAGAGGTGTAAAAAGGGGCGTGGCCTCTGAACACCTCTCTGCAACGCAGCTCCCAGGCGCATACTGGAGGTACAGGGTGGGCTAGTTGGACCCCAGGGACCCTCATGATTCAAGGGGACTTAATCCCCCAACTTAAAACGCGCCACGGGGCGCGTTTGCACAGTGGTGAAGGGAGGGGGCGGGGCACGTTATAGTTAGAAATTAGCATTTAAAAAACCTTTGAAATTCACTTAAAAAACCATAGGTTTCAGGCACGTTATAGTTAGAAATTAGCATTTAAAAAACCTTTGAAATTCACTGAAAAAACCATAGGTTTCAGACACGTTATAGTTAGAAATTAGCATTTAAAAAACCTTTGAAATTCACTGAAAAAACCATAGGTTTTAGGGCCAGTTATAGTTAGTTGGACATTGCACTCGTACAAAACCCGTGAAATTCCCCCGTTATAGTTAGTTCAGCTAACTATAACTCGCGCCCCATAATGCACTGCTGATGACGTCACATATTACATCACTCATGACATGGTCAGTGACATCACTGATGACATCACTGATGACATCTCAAATGACATCACTGATGAAATCACTGATGACATCATCCATGTGATAATTTCATGCATCTTCTCACACCCTAATATAACTTTTGATACACCCACCCTAAATTACAGACTGCCATTGTCAAAACCATAGACACTCCAACACCAATAACTACATACCCACTCACAGATTCTTAGGTCTACACACACATCCACTCACTCACCCGTACAGTCACTCATACTTACGGTCACTCAGTACAGGACTATCATATGCACTCATACACCTATATAGACACTCACACACCGCCACTCATCCATAGAGGTACTCACACACCTAGTCAGTCATGAAAATAATTAATCACACTGCATTTACTCACCTATACAGTTATACACACACCAGCTCACTTACTCATACAAATACTAGCACATTCTTACGCTCTTATACAATCACTGATACAAGCACACACTCATCCACACAGCCACTCTCACAATCACACACTCTCACTTATAGCCATTTAAATACTCCAACACACATATATACTGCCTTTCACATATGTAGTTACTCACACATGTACCACTGAGATATACATTCACTCACTAACACACCCATACACACACTCACCCACCCAAGCAGTCCATCACAGATGCACTCTTGAAATCATGCACCCAGTGATTCACCCACTCACACATCTATGTACAGAGTCACACACACCCCACCCACACAAACACTCAGGCACCCATACAGATACTTAGACAACCAATCAATAACCCATATAGACACTCATGTAGCTATTGGCAAATCCATGCTTCCACTTACACACCAACAGACAGACGGATACAGATATTCACAGTTTTGTCACTTACCCATGCATTCAGTAAGATACGTTTAATCACTCAATTATAGACTCAGTCACGCACCTACTAAATCATCCATTCAGACACTTATACACCCACTCGTTCTTCAATACGCCTTTTCCTATATATATTAAACATATTTAAGCTTTACAGAAACACACAGTCACTGGATGATGTCATCAGTGATGTCACTGACCATGTCATGAGTGATGTAATATGTGACGTCATCAGCAGTGCATTGCGGGGCGCGAGTTATAGTTAGCTGAACTAACTATAACGGGGGAATTTCACGGGTTTTGTACGAGTGCAATGTCCAACTAACTATAACGGTCCCTAAAACCTATGGTTTTTTCAGTGAATATATATATATATATATATACATTATCTACTGGTGGTCGCCAGTAGATAGTTATAGTTAGGACCTATTTTCCATAGGAAATCCGCAACATTCTATTTGATATAACTCTTGCGTCGGTTGACGAATCTTCGTGAAATTTTCAAACTTTATGGCCTGCTCCGGTCCGCTCCTACCCTGAAAGTTTCGGGGTGATTCATCAAGCGGGGGCCGAGAAAAAAGGGGGGTCCCAAAACGTGTTTTCCCCATTCATTTTCCCATAGGAAACTTTAGCCACGGCTACAGCCCGAACTGCTGAACGGAATTACACAAAATTTGGCAAAGAGGTAGTTCTTGGTTCAGAAAGAACCCTTTTTGTTAAATGGTGTAAATCCGTTCAGTAGTTGCGGAGAAATTAAAAAATAAGAGTCAAAAAATCAATTTCCCATAGGAAACTTTATGCAAGGCTACAGCCCGAACTGCTGAACGGAATTACACCAAATTTGGCAAAGAGATAGTTCTTGGTTCAGAAAGAACCCTTTTTGTTAAATGGTGTAAATCCGTTCAGTAGTTGCTGAGAAAATCAAAAGTAAAAACACATATATATCTGGGCGGAGCCTAACCACACGTCATCGTGAGATCTGATTGGCTGTCAGCACTTCATCCTGGAATTGCTGGCAGCCATCTTGGGACCAATATAAATGATAGTACCCCATTGAAATGCATTGTAGTGAATCGAAGATTTTGAGGGTTACCAAAAGGAGAACTATAAAGGGTGATAACAGACTTAAGTTACATTAGAATTCATTTGTTGATGGCACCATACTAATTTCAGGAATTGTGGTGTGTTCTAAGGTGATTTTACCCTGTGAAAAACCTTCTGCTGGGATATCATGAATCATGTTTGAGAGAAAACTATTTTCACATGCTTGTCCCATAAAGTTTTGGAAGGTGCTCCAGAAGCTAAAATGAGAGCATATTTTCTGTAAATTCACATTATCTTTCTCAGTCATGTGAGAATGAAGTCTGACATTCTCAGTAAAACATGTACATCCAACAATGGCAGAGACTGTCAGTTGATTCCTTTGTGTTCTACTGCAGCTTCCCAGAGTGTTCTAAAGAACAACTAGAGTGCTAACAGCCTTACTTATGACAAAAGTATGGCACACCTGAAGCCATCTTGATTGGAATAAACTGGTAACACTTAAAACATTTAATTTAAAAAGGAACAAAATGATGGGGTTCATTTTGTCATAGAAATTATGGTTAGTGCTGTAGAAAGAAAAATTAGGACATGTTTCAAGTGTGATCTCAAATATCTTCCTGTTATATTTCAACAGGAGCAGCCTGTCAGTTGATGCCTTTGTGTTCTACTGCAGCTTCCCAGAGTGTTCTAAAGAACAACTAGAGCGCTAACAGTCTTACTTATGACAAAAGTATGGCACACCTGAAGCCATCTTGATTGGAATAAACTGGTAACACTTAAAACATTTAATTTAAAAAGGAACAAAATGAGGGGGTTCATTTTGCCATAGAAATTATGGTTAGTGCTGTAGAAAGAAAAATTAGGACATGTTTTAAGTGAGATCTCAAATATCTTCCTGTTATATTTCAACAGGAGCAGCCTGTCAGTTGATGCCTTTGTGTTCTACTGCAGCTTCCCAGAGTTTTCTAAAGAACAACTAGAGTGCTAACAGCCTTACTTATGACAAAAGTATGGCACACCTGAAGCCATCTTGATTGGAATAAACTGGTAACACTTAAAACATTTAATTTAAAAAGGAACAAAATGAGGGGTTCATTTTGCCATAGAAATTATGGTTAGTGCTGCAAAAAGAAAATTTAGGGCATGTTTTAAGTGAGATCTCAAATCCTCTTCTATTTCATTAGAAAATTCTGACATTCAGACTGAAACAATCACTTTCAATACCAGCAGTAGACTTCCAGTTAACTCCTTGGTGAGCAGTAGCTTTACTACAGTGATCTAATGAACAACTAGAGTTCTAACATTCTGAATTTATGGCAAATGTGTGACACATCTGAATGCCTTCTTGATGGAATCAAAGTAAAAACTGAAAGCATTTCCTACTGAGGAGACTGTAGTAAATGAGGAAATTAGGAAACTTCATAACAAATAAGTCTCCCAAGATGGCCACCAGAGAAAAAAGAGCCCAAATGTAGCACAAATATCACCCAGAGGTAGCCCACGTATAGCCCAATGACAGAAGTGTGCAAAACACTTTTTATTTTTTGTTTTTGGCAGTTTTATATAGTGCAGACTGGTCAGGTATTGGAGTGCTTTACATGAGCATTGGTTACATCACACAAGGACAAATTCATGTTGGTTGACCCCTACACTACCCAAACACCACTGCACTACCCTAAACCCTAAAACACTACCCCCAGCACGACCCCTTCACTACCCAAACACAACTGCACTACCCTAAACTCAAAAACACTACCCCCAGCACGACCCCCTACACTACCCAAATACCACTGCACTACCCTAAACCCTAAATCTACCCCCTACACTACACAAATACCACTGCACTACCCTAAACCCTAAAACACTAGAACCCAGCACGACCCCCTACAGTACACAAACACCACTGCACTACCCTAAAACACTACCCCCTACACTACACAAACACCATTGCACTACCCTAAACCCTAAAACACTACCCCCAGCATGACCCCCTACACTACACAAACACCACTGCACTACCCTAAACCCTAAAACACTACCCCAGCACGACCCCCTACACTACCCAAACACCACTGCACTACCCTAAATCTACCCCCAGCATGACCTCCCACACTACACAAACACCACTGCACTACCCTAAACCCTAAAACACTACCCCCAGCACGACCCCCTACACTACCCAAACACCACTGCACTACCCTAAACCCTAAAACACTAACCCCAGCATGACCCCCTACACTACCCAAACACCACTGCACTACCCTATACCCTAAAACATGACCCCGTACATTACACAAACACAACTGCACTACCCTAAACCCTAAAACACTACCCACAGCATGACCCCCTACACTACACAAACACCACTGCACTACCCTAAAACACTACCCCCTACACTACACAAACACCACTGCCCTACCCTAAACCCTAAAACACAACCCCCAGCATGACCCCCTACACTACACAAATACCACTGCACTACCCTAAACCCCCTACACTATACAAACACCACTGCATTACTCTAAACCCTAAAACACTACCCCCAGCACGACCCCCTCACAACACAAACACCACTGCACTACCCTAACCCTAAATCGACCCCCAGAACGACCCCCTACACTACCCAAACACCACTGCCATACCCTAAACCCTAAAACACTACCCCCACATGAACCCCTACACTACCCAAACACCACTGCACTCCCTAAACCTTAAAACACTACCCCCAGCACTACCCCCTACACTACACAAACACCACTGCACTACCCTAAACCCTAAAACACTACCCTAGCACTACCCCTACACTACCCAAACACCACTGCACTAACATAAACCCTAAAACACTACCCCCAACACAACCCCCTACACTACACAAACACCACTGCACTACCCTGAACCCTAAAACACTACCCCCAGCATGACTCCCTACACTACCCAAACACCACTGCACTACCCTAAACCCTAAATCTACCCCCAGCACGACCCCCTACACTACCCAAACACCACTGCACTACCCTAAACCATAAAACACTACCCCCAGCATGACCCCTACACTACACAAACACCACTGCACTACCCTAAACCCTAAAACACTACCACCAGCATGATCCCCTACACTACTCAAACACCACTGCACTACCCTAAAGCCTAAAACACTACCCCGAGCACGACCCCCTACACTACTGCACTACCCTAAACCCTAAAACACTACCCCCAGCACGACCCCCTACACTACCCAAACACCACTGCACTACCCTAAACCCTAAAACACTACCCCCAGCACGACCCCCTACACCACCCAAACACCACTGCACTACCCTAAACCCTAGAAAAGAAACCCCCACCCCATGCCCAATCCCCCTTACCTCTCACTCCTCGTGGTTCCTCTCTCCTCGTGGTTCCTGCTTCACGTTGTCTCTGAGGGGCGGTGCACGTTGTTGTGAGGAAACGGAACAGCCTCTGTTTCCTTACAACGACATGGATCGTCTACATGTTTTTTAGAACGCATGGTCATTTACCATACATACCTTTACAACAAAATTCGTTGTAAAGGCATGCGTGGTAAATGACCATGCGTTCTAAAAAAATGCGTAGTAATGACTTCGTGATGTACAACGCATGCGTGGTAATGCATGCGTTGTAATGGTATCGCAAAGTAAAAAAGTCGTTGTAACGGCTGTTTACCGATCGAAGCTGGCCCCTGTTCTTCAGTGAGACGTTTATTTGATTAATTAGGAGGAAGGAATGTGTTTTTTTTACCGAAAAGTGCATTCCCGGTTGTTGTATTGTGAAAGTGTCCGCGTGGCCTGGTTTCACTTCCGGTGAGAGAGTGGAAGAGTCAGTTTGGATCTAAAGGAGTTCTGTTGTTGGACGGGGCCGGCGCGACATGTCATCAGAAAACATAGCTAATGGATAGCGTCCTCCCTGAAGTGTGGAGCAGTGCCATGAGAGGTCAACGAGTGTGCGTCCCACCGCAGTATGACCGTACCGCGTGACCCATGTGCCACCTCCAGGGTACGGGAGGCAGAAGCGGCATCGCAGGTCCTCTTGAAGACCGTTGTAGCACTAATTCTACATTTTGGTAGTAGGGCATTTTAACTTCGTTGTTCCTGCCAGATACAAAGAGAAGATCCTGTGTTATTCAGTGCCCTCGTTACCTTTTTTGTGGGTTGTGGTGCTTGTCACTTCGCTGCCCCGCCGGTGCACACGACTGGGCACCCCACCTCGTGTGCCATCTGCAGGGCCTCTGCCCTCGGATCACTGGTTTCGGTTTCTGGAGTGGCAACATAAACAGTTGCTCCCAAAGGACTAGCCTGAACACTTAGGTGAATATCCCCTGCACCAGCATTCCACGGAAATTCTTTCCTAGCTCTCCCACGTCAACGAGGACGTCATAATAGCACGGCTCCGCTCGCGACACCGTATGACGTCATCGGAGCCATAAGAGAACCTCGTCGGCGTGCTGACGTCAGTTCCACCCATTTTTTCCGTGTCACCGAGGCAAACAGGGGACCGAGACATTTTCACATGTATACATAGTATAATAAATATATATATATTCACTGAAAAAACCATAGGTTTCAGGCACGTTATAGTTAGAAATTAGCATTTAAAAAACCTTAGAAATTCACTGAAAAAACCATAGGTTTCAGGCACGTTATAGTTAGAAATGAGCATTTAAAAAACCTTAGAAATTCACTGAAAAAACCATAGGTTTCAGGGGCGTTATAGTTAGTTGGACATTTCACTCGTACAAAACCATAGAAATTCCCCCGTTATAGTTAGTTCAGCTAACTATAACTCGCGCGCCCGCAATGCACTGCTGATGACGTCACATATTACATCACTCATGACATGGTCAGTGACATCACTCATGACATCACTGATGACATCTCAAATGACATCACTGATGACATCACTGATGACATCATCCAGTGAATGAGTGTTTTTCTGAAAATTAAATATGTTTTATATATGTATATCTCAAGGTCGATGGAAGAATAAATGGGTATATAAGTGTCTAAATGGATGATTTTGTTTTGTAAAATTGATTGTATAAATGACTAAGTGTATCTTAGTGAATACATGGGTTAGTGAGTAATGTTTAAATATGAAAATATCTGTATCAGTCTCTCACTTTGTGTATAAGTGGCTCCATGGGTTGGTGAGTAGCTACATGAGTGTCTATATGGGTTATTAGTTGGTTTTTTGAGTATCAGTATGAGTGTCTGAGTGTCTGTATGGTTCGGTGGGGGTATTACTTAGTGCATAGATGCATGAATGAGTGACTCACTGTTTGTATGTGTTGAAGACAGCATGTGTGCAGGACTGTATAGGTGGATGAGTATGTGTATGGGTGTGTTAGTGAGTGAATGACTGTCTCAATAGTGTCTTTATGAGTAACTACATATGTTTTAAACTAGTATATGTGAGTATTGGTGTATATAAGTGAGTATATGTGAGAGTGAGAGATTGGAAGAGTTCCTGTACAAATAAGTAGGTGTTTCTATAAGTGATTGTTTAAGAGAGTAAGTATGTGTAAGTTTCTGTAGAAGTAAGTGTGGTAGTGTGTGTATAACTGTATATGCAAGTAAATGGATGTTTGATACTTTGTTTGCATGTGTGACTATGTGTGTGAGTAACTCTATGGATGAGTGGCGGTGTGTAACAGGATGTATAGGTGTATGAGTACATATGATGAGTGAGTACATGTATGAGTGACTGTATAGGGACTGTTGGTGAATGAGTGGATGTGTGTGTAGATCTTGGAATTACTGAATAGGTGTGTTGTAACTGGTATTGGTATGTCCATTGTTTTGAAAATGTTAGTTTGTATTTTTGAGTGTGTGTATCAAAGGTTATATTAGGGTGAGAGGAGGTCTGCCACTCTATCACAAGGATGATGTCATCAGTGATGTCATCAGTGATGTCATTTGAGATGTCATCAGTGATGTCATCAGTGATGTCACTGACCATGTCATGAGTGATGTAATATGTGACGTCATCAGCAGTGCATTGCGGGCGCGCGAGTTATAGTTAGCTGAACTAACTATAACGGGGGAATTTCTATGGTTTTGTATGAGTGAAATGTCCAACTAACTATAACGCCCCTGAAACCTATGGTTTTTTCAGTGAATATATATATATATATATGTAACCAAAAACGCCCAGAAGCTTGAGGCCGCACACAGCTGCAGGTGAGTTACAAACTCCATTTGAACCAAGCAGGCAGCTTAACATCCCTTTGAAGTCCATGGCCTGACGCGTTTCGATGCCGCTGTTTGCATCTCCTCAGAGGCCGTGTCAGCGGAGGTGATTTATGGCTGCCGCATTTCCCCTGCGTGTTTGTGGTTAGTGAGCTATCAGTGCTCCTCCCTTGGTGGAAGTTCATTTTCAAATGCACGCTGGGATATGAGGTCTCATTTTGCCAAATAACACCCTCTGGTGGGTTACCTCCGCTGCAGCTAATTATGGACGATTATTCTCGGCCCTCCATTGAGCCTTGGATGATACTCTGCCGGCTTCATTAAAGGTACCCTGCAGCTTCGGAAAGAGGAATCTTCCTCTCCCCTAGTCCCGTTGGTTGCGGGCAGTGCGATTCCCTCTGCGGCCTGGAACCGCCGCATAATATGTAACCAAAAACGCCCAGAAGCTTGAGGCCGCACACAGCTGCAGGTGAGTTACAAACTCCATTTGAACCAAGCAGGCAGCTTAACATCCCTTTGAAGTCCATGGCCTGACGCGTTTCGATGACGCTGTTTGCATCTCCTCAGAGGCCGTGTCAGCGGAGGTGATTTATTGCTGCCGCATTTCCCCTGCGTGTTTGTGGTTAGTGAGCTATCAGTGCTCCTCCCTTGGTGGAAGTTCATTTTCAAATGCACGCTGGGATATGAGGTCTCATTTTGCCAAATAACACCCTCTGGTGGGTTACCTCCGCTGCAGCTAATTATGGACGATTATTCTCGGCCCTCCATTGAGCCTTGGATGATACTCTGCCGGCTTCATTAAAGGTACCCTGCAGCTTCGGAAAGAGGAATCTTCCTCTCCCCTAGTCCCGTTGGTTGCGGGCAGTGCGATTCCCTCTGCGGCCTGGAACCGCCGCATAATATGTAACCAAAAACGCCCAGAAGCTTGAGGCCGCACACAGCTGCAGGTGAGTTACAAACTCCATTTGAACCAAGCAGGCAGCTTAACATCCCTTTGAAGTCCATGGCCTGACGCGTTTCGATGCCGCTGTTTGCATCTCCTCAGAGGCCGTGTCAGCGGACGTGATTTATGGCTGCCGCATTTCCCCTGCGTGTTTGTGGTTAGTGAGCTATCAGTGCTCCTCCCTTGGTGGAAGTTCATTTTCAAATGCACGCTGGGATATGAGGTCTCATTTTGCCAAATAACACCCTCTGGTGGGTTACCTCCGCTGCAGCTAATTATGGACGATTATTCTCGGCCCTCCATTGAGCCTTGGATGATACTCTGCCGGCTTCATTAAAGGTGCCCTGCAGCTTCGGAAAGAGGAATCTTCCTCTCCCCTAGTCCCGTTGGTTGTGGGCAGTGCGATTCCCTCTGCGGCCTGGAACCGCCGCATAATATGTAACCAAAAATGCCCAGAAGCTTGAGGCCGCACACAGCTGCAGGTGAGTTACAAACTCCATTTGAGGAGATGCAAACAGCGGCATCGAAACGCGTCAGGCCATGGACTTCAAAGGGATGTTAAGCTGCCTGCTTGGTTCAAATGGAGTTTGTAACTCACCTGCAGCTGTGTGCGGCCTCAAGCTTCTGGGCGTTTTTGGTTACATATATATATATATATATTCCATAAGAAGAACACACTGCACTTGCAGCATGAAAACAGGCCACTCCAAACGTGCTCAGTAATTTCTTTATTTGAGGCAAAGATAGGCAGGCAGGCATTACGCGTTTCGACTCAGATGAGTCTTCATCATATGCCACTGTGTTCAGATGGGTTCGTTAGCATTTAAATAACGTAACTCACAACATTGAAAAAGGACAATGTCCGTTTCTTTCCAATTTTAAAGAGGCAGTTAGTTATTTCTTTTTCTCTCACAGTTCGTTTTATGCAGCAAAGGTGAGTACATCATTTCATTTTCCATCAGGTTAAATCCTTTGAACAAACAGTGTTCATTAAATCTATGTTCCCCTTCGTTGCAGCATTAATTTGTCGCTTTCTTATGTAGTAAAGGACCACAATTCCCACAATGCTATGTAACTGCCGCTTTACTTCCTTAATGGCATTCAATGTTGGATTTTGGCAAAACCAACCTTGTTTAACTGTGCACCGTTCGCAAACATTGCTTTACAAGGAAAGTTCCATAAACGGGCACAGCATCTCAAAAGAAAGTTCAGCTACCCCCAGGTTTTTACAGTTCGTCACTTGCCTTTCAGCTGGTAGCCTCGAGCACGTAGTGCATTGGGAAATCCCTTCTGCAGACCCTGGCTGCTGCAGAGTTCACTCTCCAAGTAGAGGCGGTCCTCTGATCATGGCCCTTCCATCAAAACTTCGTTTATGTCCAGTGTCACAGCCGGTGGGCGCTCCTTCCATAAAATTCCAAACGACAATCTGACAGTCAGGAGCGACTCAACCTCATGGGTCGGGGCCTGTCTCAGGTGTGTCAGACACCTCACATATTCCTCGAGCACATATTCCTCGAGCCCGCCTCTACTTGTTTCCGGTCCAGGGAAGACATGGCTTGGCAGTTCGGGCTGGACTGTTCCCATGAGGCACAGGGTCAGACTGATTTGCATATGTCCATGTCTGAACTGGGGTGGTGGAGTGAGCTAAAGAATGATGATGGATTAAACCCAGATCAGTTGACTGGGGGTGAGTGTTTGATTTGCTCTAGCGCTCTGTCCATCATCTCCTTTGGTATCGCTTTGTTCGCCCTAAGTTGGCAGGGTATGCCCAGACGTGGGTCCCTTGTTCACTTTGCCACTGGATTCAAGATAGCCTGGCTGATGAGGGTTATGAACCCGAAACCGGTCCCAGGATGCTTGTTTCCGGTCCAGGGAAGACATGGCTTGGCAGTTCGGGCTGGACTGTTCCCATGAGGCACAGGGTCAGACTGATTTGCATATGGCCATGTCTGAACTGGGGTGGTGGAGTGAGCTAAAGAATGATGATGGATTAAACCCAGATCAGTTGACTGGGGGTGAGTGTTTGATTTGCTCTAGCGCTCCGTCCATCATCCCCTTTGGTATCGCTTTGTTCGCCCTAAGTTGGCAGGGTATGCCCAGACTTGGGTCCCTTGTTCACTTTGCCGCTGGATTTAAGATAGCCTGGCTGATGAGGGTTATGAACCAGAAACCGGTCCCAGGATGCTTGTTTCCGGTCCAGGGAAGACATGGCTTGGCAGTTCGGGCTGGACTGTTCCCATGAGGCACAGGGTCAGACTGATTTGCATATGGCCATGTCTGAACTGGGGTGGTGGAGTGAGCTAAAGAATGATGATGGATTAAACGAAGATCAGTTGACTGGGGGTGAGTGTTTGATTTGCTCTAGCGCTCCGTCCATCATCCCCTTTGGTATCGCTTAATTACAATGTAGGCAGTCGGAAGTCAAACCAGCCGGTCATTCCAGCTGGATTCCGACGGGATCAAGGAGCCCGTTTGCCAGTCGGAACCGCCATGTAATCCCTTAAGGATGGCATTTCCGCCATCTGGATTACGATGTCGGTTTCCGACAGGCATTTCATGTTGGGCTTTTTGACATGAAAAGCCTGTCAGAAAGCACTAAAGGGGCCACTAGCAGGGCCCCCATGCCTCAGCGGCCTCTGGGTTGGGGGCATGCGGGGCACCATAGGTGCCCCCCGGTTTATCCCTGCACCCGTGCCTGCCACTCGGTGCAGGAATTAACAAAAACACCCATTTCTCTATGGAAGCTTGTGCTGCGACCGGTTTCTGATCTCAGCACAAGCTCCCATAGAGAAATGGGAGCCTGCGCTGGGCACATGTGCAGTTGCATCGTAATTGTGGAGTCAGGACTGCTTACCTACGGTTGGTCGGTTCCACATCCACGGTGATGTCCGTCAGAGGCAACTCTGACCGACATCGTAATCAGGCCTTTTATATATTTATACCAATTTAGAAGAGGTAGTGCAATAAAAACAGATGCATCAACACTTTATATATTTATAGTACGCTTTATTTCATCTTGACTAA
The DNA here is from genome assembly GCA_963921515.1 of Calotriton arnoldi. NCBI lineage: Eukaryota > Metazoa > Chordata > Amphibia > Caudata > Salamandridae > Calotriton > Calotriton arnoldi. The sequence continues at coordinate 3,056,801 of CAWUFW010000567.1, forward strand.
AATAAAATGGTAACACTAATCAAGAAAACTTAGTAAATTAATTTATGGCACATGCACTTTACCTTTAGAAGATTTGTGCAATATGTTCACAAGCAGTGGCACAAGCACTTTACGTGCATAGCAGAGCACTTAATTAGGGACTTGTGCAATAAATTTATAAAGACAGGTTATAAAATATCTGTCTACGGCAATGTTCAGAACCTCATATTCCAATAACATATTTGCATGAAATTCCCCTTATCAGATTGACATGGCTGCTCTATGACTCAGTTGAGTCCATTAGAAATTCTATATAATTTGCCAAAGTATTTCCATGTGAAACTGGATTAAAAGACACACAGGAAACATAAATGAGTAGGGTTAATAGATGAGGGGCAGTCTTATCACATGGGAGGAAATAGGATAACATGTACTTTACATAGAAAATGTGTTATGGAGTTGGTGAAATCTTAATATTTTAAAGAATGAGAAAAAAAGATTTGTACAAAACATTCTTAGAAATGAAATAATTGTACTTTACAGAGTTTAAAAATTGTAAGAAAAAGTCCCTCACTGATACACCTAGGACCCGAGATAAGAGATGAAGTATAAATGAACCCTGTGCCAATTAACCCCAGGAAAATATAGAAAAATAGGTGTATCCTAATTAAGGAGTGTTATACTTTATATTTTCACTTCTTTTTAATATTGCCTTGGGTGAAAAACTTAATGCCAGTACCAACGCGGACATGCAATTGATTTTAGTTTTGAGTGAACATGTTTTCCATATCAAACAATCTTTTCCAAATATGTTGCATTATGTATAAAATTGTTTCATAAATTATATGTACTTTACAGTTGAAAAATTCATTGAAAGTATTATGGATTGGAAATGACAATGTAGAGAAAGTAGCATGGCAATGCATATTGTGCTAAAGTAACATTTCCAGCGTGTGCGCTCTAGTTGTTTTTTAATTGACCCTGTTGAAGGACAAGCACTCGATGGTTTAAATGGACTGTTCTCATGCAGGGACTCTATGGTCCAGCAGAAGGCGGAAACGCCGAAACGCGTCAGCCGTATTTCCAAATTTGTACACTGATTGTGGTTTGTGTGGCTGAATAAAGAATTCAACAACACCTCTTTACAGAGCAGCAGTAGCCAGTCTATAGTCCTAGTTAGGATTTCCAGAGATAGGAATTCCTCAGATTTTTGTTTGCTAATAACATTGTAATAATTTCATGAATATTTGCAGACCTATTCTTTTTTTTTACATTGGCTGATGATGCAAAGTTTTGTGGTGATTAGTTAAGGCAGTGGAAAGAAAAAAGGAGGGCCGCAAAACACGGTTTCCCACCAAAGTATTTTCCATAGCATTTTTAATTGTGTTCTAGTCTAGGCATGAAGATTTTATATTTGAGAGATTTCAGGTCCGTTAATCCGTAGATCTTTAAAGGATTCGTAAATACATAGGTGATTTGTGAATCCAATTAAAAAAAGAAAGGCACACCATTGAATTAGGAAGATTTTTCTCCCATCATCAATTGCAAATTCATGAATCCAGCTGCAGAATCACAAATCCTCTGTTCAGTGGCTGGAAATGAACAACAAGGTGATGGGTGGGATGACTGAATTAGTCTCAGCTACTGGTGTTTGCTGCATACGTCCTCAGATTAGACAAAGCAATATACAAATCAGCCCTGGTCCTTCTCCAATCAGAACAGTCCAGCCAGAACTACTATTGCGATTTCTTCTCCTCAAAGTAATGACAGGAAACATAAGATCTACTGATGGAGGTTACTTGATGAGCTCTTATCCAACTGCCCTGGCACAAATGATAACATTCTGAAAGCATCTCAAGTGCTCTAACATGCAAACTAACTTGCTAAACATTCCTTACAACTATCAGCCTATTTAAGCCTCTTCAGTCAGGGGCAGCATAGATCCAGTGGCACAATGAGAATGGGACTCAAGTCTGGACATACCTATTGCACTTAGGGTGTCAATTGCAACGAACAACAAGGTGATGGATGTAATGCACAGATTGCTACAGAAAAGATTTGGTTGCTGGTGTTATTGCCCAACACGGTGCATTTAGCACCTTACTGTGGAAAAAAGGACCTTAGGAGGTAGAGTGAGCCTACTCTGACCCCAGACCCTTGTGGGAGGTTCAAAGGGTCCCCAGCATACAAATAAACATAAAAAAATATTTTATCTTGAGATTTGTGAGTTACTTCTGAGGTCTCAAGAACTGTGACAGTGGAATAGGATTTGTGAATACAGATTTTTTTAAAAATAATTTAGTGCACTATAGCTCTGCGGCACTTATGCAACACTATAAGCCTGAAAGGGTATTGTTTTGATATATATCTTTATATCTATCTATCTATCTATCTACTTATCTATATATATATAAATATATGACATTGTATCAGGCAGGGCTACCAGCAGTAATGTGAACAAGGCTTTATCAATTTGGATTGCCTCCACTTGGGTAATACATAACTGCCATTGCTGCAATGCTCTCTGTACCAAGGTAATACCATGATCAAAATGTCCCCCTCGCTATATGATTTATCACTCGCATATCAGCTTTAAATAGATTTTGCAAATTCAACCATTTTTCTCCAAACATAAGTTTCTGAAACAAGTTCTGAAAATACACACATTTTCATCTTGAATGCATACTTTTCAGTTTTGGTACACATATAATAATTAAGCCAAGCAAAAGCCTCTAATTTAGTACTCTCGGCTGCACACAGGAGAGCTACTCATGGGTAGCTGGAGAGCTACCAGTAACTCACAAGCTACTCGTTGGAGAAGCCTGACATACACAATCAGTCCATCACAGATAACCTTTTTGGACATAGACATTTATATAAAAGAGTCCAGGTTATGTGGTAAAATCCATCGGAAAGCGACGGTAAGTAGTAGCATATTGCACACGAATAGTGGCCATCCTAAAACTTTAAAATGGTGTATCCCCTGCGGGGAGATTTTGCGTGCAAGAAGAACCTGCTCAGAAAACTCAGATTTTGGATTACAAATTAATGAAATGTTCACAAGATTTGAAGCCAGGGGATACCCTACACAAGTTTTAAAGTGAGCAAAAAATAGAGTGACATCAAGAAAAAGAAAGAAATTGTTGGTTCCAAAAAAGAAACTGGAGATAAAGAATTGAGATTAATCATGGATTATAATATTGAACATCAGGAACTGAGAAATTTTTTCAATAGGAATTGGAAAATATTATTATGTGATGAGAATTTGAAAGATGTTTTATCCAACGTCCCGAAAAAAACGCATAGGAAAGTATCATCCTTAGATGACATACTTGTGCAGAGTCTCTTGCCAACTGTTATAAAAAAAATCTGTAAATAATTGATTACAAGTGCCTGTTTTTTGGAAATGTACAAAATGTAAAACTTGTGAGCATGATGGCATCAACAAGACCTCATATAGATTAAACAACGGGAAAGAACAAAAAATTATGGAACATATCACCTGTGAGACAAGTTATGTCATCTACGTTTTACAGTGTACCTGTGGAAAGTCCTATGTTGGTAGCACTACAAATAAAGTAAAATTGAGCATATTACAGCATATATGCATGATTAAGAATCAGGATCAGGACTTTTGGGACAAACATGAAGGAAAGACAAAAGAATTGACATATTTTGGGGTAAAAACACATCAGAATTGGAGAACTGAGTGGGCAATCGGCAATTGAATCAAGACTAATAACATTGATGGGTACAGAGGCCCCCTTTGGACATTATTTAGATACCGAATTACATATCCATCTTTAATATGAATAACAGTAGAAAGTATTTTGATAATTTGTAGAAAGACAAGATTTTAGACAATGATTAATTGCTATATCGTTCATATGTGAGTTTTATGATTTATTTCTTTAACTTATTGGAACCTGTTTATTCTCATTTATGCCCTATTTTGAAACATTGCTTTAGCTAAATTAGGTGAATTTTTGTTGCCATAAATTTTACTGGCCTTTTTAGATTAAGATCTTTATTAGATATATGATTGAAGATGAACTGGGTAAAAAGATTTTACTCAATGCACATGCACTTTACTATCCCCTGGAGGCTGCAATAGATTAGAAGCATTGACACGTTGGGCCTAATTAGGATGTTGGTCAGTAAGCCTCCGACAACTTGTCGGAGGCTTACCGACCGACATCCCTGGTTTGAATTCCGACCGCCTAATTACAATGTAGGCAGCCGGAAGTCAAACCAGCCGGTCATTTCAGCTGGATTCCGACGGGATCAAGGAGCCCGTTTGCCAGTCGGAACCGCCATGTAATCCCTTAAGGATGCCATTTCCGCCATCTGTATTACGATGTCGGTTTCCGACAGCCATTTCATGTCGAGCTTTCTGACATGAAAAGCCTGTCAGAAAGCACTAAAGGGGCCACTAGCAGGGCCCCCATGCCTCAGCGGCCTCCAGTTGGGGGCATTCAGGGCACCATAGGTGCCCCCCTGTTTATCCCTGCACCCGTGCCTGCCACTCGGTGCAGAAATTAACAAAAACACCCATTTCTCTATGGAAGCTTGTGCTGTGGCCAGTTTCTGACCGCAGCACAACCTCCCATAGAGAAATGGGAGCCTGCGCTGGGCACTATGTGCAGTTGCATCGTAATTGTGGAGTCAGGACTACTGACCTACGGTTGGTCGGTTCCACATCCGCTGTGATGTCCGTCAGAGGCAACTCTGACCGACAGCGTAATCAGGCCTTTTATATATTTATACCAATTTAGAAGAGGTAGTGCAATAAAAACAGATGCATCAACACTTTATATATTTATAGTACACTTTATTTCATCTTGACTAAAATAAAATGGTAACACTAATCAAGAAAACTTAGTAAATTAATTTATGGCACATCCACTTTACCTTTAGAAGATTTGTGCAATATGTTCACAAGCAGTGGCATAAGCACTTTACGTGCATAGCAGAGCACTTAATTAGGGACTTGTGCAATAAATTTATAAAGACAGGTTGTAAAATATCTGTCTAGGGCAATGTTCAGAACCTCATATTCCAATAACATATTTGTATGAAATTCCCCTTATCAGATTGACATGGCTGCTCTATGACTCAGTTGAGTCCATTAGAAATTCTATATAATTTGCCAAAGTATTTCCATGTGAAACTGGATTAAAAGACACACAGGAAACATAAATGAGTAGGGTTAATAGATGAGGGGAAGTCTAAGCACATGGAAGGAAATAGGATAACATGTACTTTACATAGAAAATGTGTTATGGAGTTGGTAAAATCTTAATATTTTAAAGGATGAGAAAAAAAGATTTGTACAAAACATTCTTAGAAATGAAATAATTGTACTTTACAGAGTTTAAAAATTGTATGAAAAAGTCCCTCACTGATACACCAAGGACCCGAGATAAGAGATAAAGTATAAATGAACCCTGTGCCAATTAACCCCAGGAAAATAAAGAAAAATAGGTGTATCCTAATTAAGGAGTGTTATACTTTATATTTTCACTTCTTTTTAATATTGCCTTGGGTGAAAAACTTAATGCCAGTACCAACGCGGACATGCAATTGATTTTAGTTTTGAGTGAACATATTTTTGATATCAAACAATCTTTTCCAAATATGTTGCATTATGTATAAAATTGTTTCATAAATTATATGTACTTTACAGTTGAAAAATTCATTGAAAGTATTATGGATTGGAAATGACAATGTAAAGAAAGTAACATGGCAATGCATAGTGTGCTAAAGTAACATTTCCAGCGTGTGCGCTCTAGTTGTTTTTTAATTGACACTGTTGAAGGACAAGCACTCGATGGTTTAAATGGACTGTTCTCATGCAGGGACTCTATGGTCCAGCAGAAGGCGGAAACGCCGAAACGCATCAGCCGTATTTCCAAATTTGTACACTGTTTGTGGTTTGTGTGGCTGAATAAAGAATTCAACAACACCTCTTTACAGAGCAGCAGTAGCCAGTCTATAGTCCTAGTTAGGATTTCCAGAGATAGGAATTCCTCAGATTTTTGTTTGCTAATAACATTGTAATAATTTCATGAATATTTGCAGACCTATTTTTTTTTTTTACATTGGGTGATGATGCAAAGTTTTGTGGTGATTGGTTAAGGCAGTGGAACGAAAAAAGGAGGGCCGCAAAACACGCTTTTCCACCAAAGTATTTTCCATAGACTTTTTAAACAGACGTAGCGGCAAAATTGCTAAACAGATTTACATGAAATTTGTCAGAAATATCAATTGTGGTGTGGGAAGGGTCCTTTTTGCTATTTGATCTGAATTTGTTCAGTTGTTTTAGTAAAAAGGAAAAATAAATAAATTATATATTAGGCCACGCTATACCGCAGTACATTCGCGGAGTGACTCTGTACATGGCGATGATGAAGCACAAAATTATTGGTTAATCTAAACCCTGCAAAATAAAACGCAGCCTCATTGTTTAGACCAAACTTTGGCTTTGTTCTGTGTTTGAATCTGAAATCTACATTATTCGTCTTTTTGTAATGTGTAGGCAGACATGAAGCAGTTTAGCAAACTCTGTAGTGATAGGGAGAATTGTGTTTCTTGATTTATATATATTTTTTTAAGTTTATGATGTACCGTAGCGCTTTCTCAAAAGTATCTAGAAAGTAATGCGGTACCTTTGAAATGGAAAAAAATACACCACTGCACTCTACACCACTTCACTCTATGCCACTGCACTCTGTGCCTCTGCACTGTACTATGCATGAGTCTATGCCACTGCACTCTATACCACTCTACTTTAATCTGCACTACTCCATTCTATGACACTGTACTCTACACCACCGTACTCTACTCTGCACCACTCTACTCTATGCCACTGCACTCTATGCCATTGCACTCTAAGCCATTGCTCTCTGCTCTGCACCACTGCTGCCACTGCACTCTATGCCACTCAACTCTACTCTGCACCACTGTACTTCACTGCCCTCTACTGCAGTGCACTATACCCCATTCTACTTTACTCTGCACCACTCTATGCCACTGCACTCTGCACCACTCTACTCTACTCTGCATGACTTGAGTCTATGCCACTGCACTCTACACCAGCATAGTCTACTCTGCACCATTCTACTCTATTCCACTGCACTCTATGCCATTGCACTCAGTGCGACTGCTCTCTGCCCTTCACCACTGCTGCCAGTGCACTCTATGCCACTCAACTCTGCACCACTCTACTGTACACCACTGCACTGCTTGCCACTATACTCTACTCTGCACCTTGCCACTACAGTCTAAGCCACTGTACTTTACTCTGCACCACTCTACTCTGTGCCACTGCACTGTACACCACTACACTGTACTCTGCACCACTGTAGTCTATGCCATTCTTCTCTACTCTGCACCACTGTACTCTATGCCACTGCCCTCTACTCTGCACCATTCAATTAATCAATCAATCAATCGCTACTCACCCGGGAGGGTCTTAAGGCACTGCTGATCTGTCTGGGTGTAAAGGTTCAGTCGAACAGACAGGTCTTGAGGTACTTCCTGAATTGCGTCAATGACGCACATTGCCTGAGGTGGAGGGGTAGGAGAAGGATCTTCCTCAGGTTCTGGTCTTGTGGATCCGAGGGATGGAGGCCAGGGTGAGTTGGGCAGTGCATAGTTGTCTGGCGGGTATGTGGAATGCGAGGCGGTGGTTCAGATATTCTGGTCCTGTGTCATGGAGAACTTTGTAGGCATGTGTGAGGAGCTTGAAGGTGATTCTCTTGTTGATTGGGAGCCAGTGGAGTTGTCGGAGGTGTTGTGTTATGTGGCTGCGGCGGGGGATGTCGAGGACCAGTCTGGACTGTGGCTTTTTGAACATTCTGTAGTTTCCTGAGCTTTTTCTGGGTGATGCCGGTGAAGAGTGTGTTGCCGTAGTCAAGTCTGCTGGTGATGAATGTGTGGGTGACCATCTTTCTGAATTCTGTTGGGATCCATCTGAATGGCTTTTGAAGCAGGCGGAGCGTGTGGAAGGAGGATGAGGATACTGCATTGATTTGGTGGTTCATTGTGAGCAAAGAGTCCAGTATGATGCTGAGGTTGCGGGTGTGGTCTGTAGGAGTGGCAGGGGTTCCTAGTGCGGAGGGCCACCAGGAGTCATTCCAGGCTGAGGGTCTGTCCCAGGATGAGTACTTCGGTCTTGTAAGAGTTGAGCTTGAGGCATCTGTCTTTCATCCAGGTCGCAACGGCCTTCATTCCGCCGTGAAAGTTGATTCGGGTGGCTGTGGGTTCGTTGGTGAGGGAGAGGATCAGCTGGGTGTCATCGGTGTAGGAGACGATATTGAGTCTGTGGCTTCTGACGATGGCTGTGAGAGGGGCCATGTAGACGTTGAAGAGGGTGGGACTTAGGGAGGAGCCCTGGGACACTCCACAGCTGATCTCTGTAGGTTCTGAGAGGAACGGATGCAGTCTGAGTCGCTGAGTTCGGCCGGTAACGAAGGCGTGGATCCAGTCCAGTGCCTTGTTGTGGATGCTAGCGTCGTGGAGTCTCGTGATTAGGGTGCGGTGGGAGACGGTGTTGAAGGCGGCCAGGAGGTGCAGTAGGATGAGGGCTGAGGTTTCGCCCCGGTCGAGGAGGGAGCAGATGTCGTCAGTAACAGCAAGGATGGGGTTCTCGTGCTGTGGTTGCTTCGGAAGCCAGATTGGGAGGTGTCCAGGACGTGGTTCTCTTCGATGAGCTCAGAGTTGGACGTTGATGGCCTTCTCAATGACCTTGGCTGGGAAGGGGGGAGATGGGTCTAAAGTTCTTGAGGTCTGTCGAGTCGGTGGATGGCTTCTTCAGCAGGGGGTTGATCTCAGCGTGTTTCCTGTCATCGGGGAAGGTGGTGGTTTCAATGGAGCAGTTGATGGTGCAGTGAAGCTCAGGGGTGATGGAGGCGGCTCCTCTATGGAAGATGTGGTACGGGCAAGAATCCGATGGGGCTCCTGAGTGGATGCTCTTCATGGTTTTGAGTGTGTCTTCTGTGGTTAGCGGAGTCCAGTTGAGCATGATCTGTTGGGGTGTGGCATAGTAGCGTGTGATGGTGGCGGGCATAGTGGGTATTGAAGCTGTCATAGATCTGCCTGATCTTGTGGTGGAAGAAGGTGCCGAGTTTGTTGCAGAGGTCTTGGGAGGGTGGGACGTCTGTGGTCTCACAGTCGGGACTGGCGAACTCCTTGATAATGGCAAAGAGATCTTTGCTGTAGTGTGCGTTGGCATTGATTCTGACTTGGAAGGCCGTTTTCTTTGTGGTTTTGAGGAGAAGGTGGTGTGCGTTGACGGCAGATTTAAAGGTTACGTTGGTTTCCTGGGTTTTGTTGCCACTGAACGCTATGTCACTGCACTTTACACCATTGGGCTCTATTCTGCACCACTCTACGCCACTGCACTCTATGCCACTCTATTCTACTCTGCCCCACTCTACTCTATGCCACTGCACTCTACGTGACTGTACTCTACTCTGCACCACTGCACTCAATGCCACTCTACTGTACTTTGTGCCACTTTAATCTATGCCATTGCAGTCTATGACACTATACTCTTATGCCACTGCAATGTACACCACTCCACTCTGTGCCAATGCACTCTACGCCATTCTACTCTACTCTGCACCATTCTTTTCTAAGCCACTGCACTCCATGTCACTGCATTCTACTCTGCTCCACTTTAATCTATGCCACTGCACTCTATGCCACTGCACTATACGAAGGTCCACTCTCTTGTACACCACCCCACTCTACTCTATGCCACTCCACACCCTCCTATGCCACTTCACTTTATGCTACTCTACTGTATGCCATGCCACTCCACACAGAACGACCCTACGCCACTATACCCCACTCCTTATAATGCCACTGTACTCTACGCCACTGTATTCTATGCCACTCTACTCTATGCCACTCTATTTCATCCCAATTCACTCTACCCCACTTCACAATACACCAGTCTACTCTACAACAATCTTCTCTATGCCAATCTACTGAACTCCACTCTATGCTATTCTACTACACTGTACTCTACTCCAGTCTACACCACTCCACACCACTCTACGCCATGCCACTCTGCTCTATGCCACTTCACAAGAAATGTTGGAGAAAGTACTGCTGTACTATTGAAATGTAAAAAAATTATATATGAAAGAATTATTATCAAAATAAACAGCATTATAAGATTGGAAACCAATTTGTTAAAAAAACCTGAAATTGAATGGAAAAATCAAAGGTTTAAGATAAGTTATAGTTAGGACTAACTCAAACTACACAAACCTTAGAAATTCAAAAGTTATAGTTATAACTTAAAATAATAAATTTCAGCCCACCCACAACTTTCTTTAACTCGTACTCCTCCGTATAGAGTGCTGTCACCTAACTAGCCAGACTAAAGTAACTATAACTATATCACCATGTACTGCTTGTACCCTTTTATGTTACATCACTTATAGCATGTTAAATCATAGGATTTATAACAACAATCATGCCATCTGAAATTACATCCTTTATGAGAAGAGTGTGCATGGTAGAGCGGCGACTTATAATTTTGTCTGGCTAGCGAGGTGACAGCACTCTGTTCAGAGGAGTGCGAGTTATAGTAAACTGTGGGCGGGGCCAAATCAGTAATGTCATCAATGATGTCATTTGAGACATCATCTATGATGTCCTTGAACATTTCATCAGTGATGTTATATGGGAGTATAACCACAACAGAGCTACTCCCAGTATACTAGTCTATGTGCAATGTGTCTAAATAAGTGAGTGAAGGTATCTCACAAAAAGTGAAGGACTGGTCTCACACACCACCTGGTGTCATGCTTCATCATAGACCAGTCCTCGCCCTCTAAAAACTTGGTTTGAAAGAGGGCGGGCATACACCTGACGACAGGGATGCACTTCTAAACTAAGTGGGGCCCTTATAAAGAAAAGTGAATTTAAAACCCATTCCAGATGTCAAATTAATTTATTATCTACCGGCATCTGTATGGTATTAAAAATGTAAAGTGATCGGTAAACTGGGATTTTATTGTCCCTTTACCGACATCAATATGGTCAACATGTTTCTGCCAAGAGGCCCAAGAGGGTCCGCGGCATTCATCAGACCTAAATAGTGATCTGGAGGGCTCCGCTCTTCCACAATTATGGTGAGAGACATCCACTGTGTGGGGTGACGTGATCATAACCCACTGAGAAATGGCCTTTATACTTAGCACCTGAAAAAGAAAACCAATGTGTAGAAAGACACAAAGCACACGGCATGATTTCCACTCAGCCTCATACACAGACACTAATAGTGAGTGGCTATTCGTGAAAACTGAGTGTCAGTCATCTGTGACTTATATACAAACATGGAGGCAAATACTCCACATTGCTTACTCCTAAACTTGGGAATCAGTGCCCCATAGGAGGGTGAGTGCGGAAGACCGCATTTGGTCCAGCGCTACAGTAATTTAAAGAAAGAAGAAAACGACAGAAATAACTCATTAGTGCGTGGCAGTTATAAAATGGTGCTTGATGAAGTTCCATGATTATCAGGTAAAATACTGAAGGAAGACAACATATAAACTCATGTTCATTCACACATTCAATCACACTCTTACTGATCCACGATGCAGTCTCCGCTGTTACACCTATGTCTGTGCTCCTCCTCTCCTTGATGTGGAGGAGCTGAAGTGACCGTGGGCTAGTATACGCGTGTGTTCACTTCTCAGCGCGCCTAAATCAGTACACACTGATTACTAATTGGCTATACGTGTGTTTACTTTCAGCGCGCCTCAATTAGTATACACTAATTACTAATTGGCTATCGAATCGGCAGATCCGATGTCTCGAAATGCGCTGTAAATGACCATGATCGCCGCCTGACCTGCCTCAAACAGGAACATCCGCTAAAATGCCTGCATCGGTAAATCACTCCGCCATGCTGCGTGTCCAGGGAGTCTCTACTTCTGGAGCATGCGTAGAGGAGCAAGTGAAGACGCCTATGTGCAGCAGCAAGATAGTACGCATGCGCATAATGTGAGACGCTATGCGTAGTCATATACAGAGTGCAAAGTTATCAACACAGGATGTTAGAAGATATGAATTCACGGCGCATAGTATAGTGCGGCCACTGTTACCTGTGACTGATATTTACAACTAGTGCAGTTCAATCGAACAGGGCATCAATCTATGGTAATTAAAGCTGTATCTGTCGCATAAAATCTCAGAAGTTGGTCTTTGGTATTGACCAATAGTGATACTCTAACCACAAATGACACATGCACATCAGGTAAAGGAGCCATGAGCAGCTAGTACGACTCAGGTTTTTAAACTAAAGGAACCCGATTCATCAAGAATGTGACTGCAGGGTAGAGGGTGTTTTAAGGGATGTAATCACTATGTATATCTTTCACCAATCAAGGAGGTTAAAGGTAAGTTGACTAAACTTAAAAAGAGGAGGGGAAGAAGGGGAAAAGGAAAGAGAGAGAGAGAGGGGGTCTGAATGTCGACAAGAGACACAATTCATGTATATTATTTGGCTAAATGTGCCAAGGAATCTCATCATTTAGACCCTCTTTCCATGTTCGAAGACGGTACACCCATCTCTGCTCCCTAATATGTAGAGATCTGGTCAGGTCCACCATTCGTTTCTTCATTACTTCCAGGATCACCCATTTAAGATCTGTGTCTTTATGGTTATGTTCAATGAAGTGTCTTGTAAGTTCGTGCTGGTCTTTTTGCACCGTATTGTACTGCGGTGCTCGTTGATATGAATCTTGATTTTACGTGTGGTCATGCCCACATATTTCAAGTTACAGGGGCATGTCAGAAGGTATACCACATTCTCGGTATTACAGTTCGAAAAATTATTCAGCACCCAAGGACGCGTTGTACCAATGTCGACTCCTTAGTTGTCAACGTGAATGGGCATGCAACGCAGTTATCATAGGCGTAGTGACCTATTGGACGTTGTATATTCCAGAGAGTCATTTGATTATCTGTCGCTGGTGGTGGGTCTTTAGTATGTACTAGCTCGTCCGCAAATTCCTGTTTCTTTTAAAAGCAACAGTAGGGTTCCAGCATTCTCCTGCACTCATGTAAGATATGCCAATTTCTCTTTATGATTTTTTGAACAGTATTGGAGGCTGGTGTGTATGTCGTTACGCACACAATCCGGTTGTTTTCTCTTTCATGTTGTCTTCAAGCAAGGCATCACGGTTGTTGTTATTTGCTCTCTTTTTCGCTTTCCTGATCATTTTCTAGGATAGTGCCGCTCAAGTAATTTCACCTCCAATTTCTCAGCTTGCTCATGAAAATTAGTGGTTTCAGAGCAATACACGCACTCGAGAAATTGGCCTACAGGCAAGTTGTTCCTTAGTGCTTTAGGATGAAAACTGTCATATAACAGTAAGCTGTTTTTATCCGTCGGTTTATTGTGTACCTAGTACTAATGCCATTCGTATTCATTGTAATGTCTAGATCTAAAAATAGCATGATCTTTGCTAATAGAGTGCGTGAATTTCAGATGTTGGTCTTTAGTATTGACCCATTCGACAAAGTTTCTAGCTGTTTCTCATCACCTCGCCAAACTATAAAAACATCATCAATGTATCGCTTCCATATTTTAAGATTTCTCTGAAAACGGGTTACTTGCATGATAGATATAATCCTCTCAAATTGATGCACATATAGACATGCCAACTCGGGTGAAGGTGCTCCATAGATGTACCAGAGATCTGATGGTACACTACTTCCTCGAATTCAAAAGTTCTCAGTTAGGCTACCTCAGCACAATCCATAATGAAGTGCTGTGGTGTAAGGAAATTCCATTCTGTATTCAGTAGGATATGTTCAACAACTTCTAGTGTACGCACTGGGGAATACTTGTGTACAATGCCTCTATGTCCATAGTAATGAGTAGATCTTCCTCATAATTTGTTTCCAAATCTCTCAAAGGCAGAGTACATCCTTTGTGTCTTGTAAATAAGATCTTGATTTTTCACAATAGGTTTTAAAACCAATCACAAAACTGAGAAAGTGGCTCAAGGATAGATCCGATCCCGATCAATCGGTCGACCAGGTGGAGGTATTTTCTCTTATGAATTTTAGGAAGGATGTAAAATCTTGGTGTTCTGGGCGATTCATTCACCAGAAACTCAGCCTCATGTTTCGCTATCCAATCATTACATACCGCTTCATTCACCATACCTTTGATCTTAATAGACAACCTGCGGGTCGGATCATCTGGATATTTCTCATAACTGTAGTATCAGAAAGGAGACGGTGCATTCCTCCTGGTACATTGATTTATTCATCAGGACAATTGCTCTCCTTGTCTGCTGGTTTTATTATAAGCTCAGCTTTGTTTTTAGTTTCCCCAGTGCTAGTCGTCTCGGTCTGCGAGGTTTGGAAGCCTCTCGTTCTTGAAGTCAATTGCTTCTATCTCTTTAGTACCGCCTGCTCAAATGCAAGTATGTGGCAGGGAATGGTCTGTTGGTGGCACGAAGTGGACTTCTTTCTGAGCCCAGTGGTGGTCTGTTCAGCCTGTTCATTATTCGATTCACCGAAATGATTGCGCAATTTTATCTTTCTAAAAATTGTGCCAGTTCGGTGTTTAATACAAATGGGTCATTTGTTGGTGTAGGAACAAAACCTAAACCCTTAGAGAGACCGCTTCCTCATCTTCAGAGAGGATGTAATCACTGAAGTTGACGATGTTTGTCATACTCCGCTGGTTGAGGGACCGTCTCCTCTCCTCTGCTCCTTGTTCCCATTGAGACTGGAATCTGGTCTTCCCACTGTACTCTTGGATTCTGCTTTTTTTGTCTTCCTTTTCCTCGACCTCGGCCTCGATAGGAAATAGAAAAGAACCACGATTCAGGGCAACACCACAAAATTGGACTTTTAGCTCAGGAGATGAGCGGAGTACTAGTGGGAGTAGCAGTGATGATAGCGTGGATAGTCATCAAGGGAGACGACAGCAACAGTACTACCACCCAATGATGCATCATCCAATGCCCCAAATGGGGTATTGGCAGCAGCCTTTTTACCCACCAGGCTTCGGTTTTCCACAAGGTCCGCGACCTTTTTTATACCGAGGCCGAGGTCGAGGAAAAGGAAGACAAAAAAAGCAGAATCCAAGAGTACAGTGGGAAGACCAGATTCCAGTCTCAATGGGAACAAGGAGCAGAGGGAGAGGGGACGGTCCCTCAACCAGCGGAGTATGACAAACATCGTCAACTTCAGTGATTACATCCTCTCTGAAGATGAGGAAACGGTCCTCTCTAAGGGTTTAGGTTTTGTTCCTACACCAACAAATGACCCATTTGTATTAAACACCGAACTGGCACAATTTTTTAGAAAGATAAAATTGCGCAATCATTTCGGTGAATCGAATAATGAACAGGCTGAACAGACCACCACTGGGCTCAGAAAGAAGTCCACTTTCGTGCCACCAACCCAGACCATTCCCTGCCACATACTTGCATTTGAGCAGGCGGTACTAAAAGAGATAGAAGCAATTGACTTCAAGAACGAGAAGGGCTTCCAAAACCTCACGAACCGAGAACGACTAGCACTGGGGAAACTAAAAACAAAACTGAGCTTATAATAAAACCAGCAGACAAAGGAGGAGCAATTGTCCTGATGAATAAATCAATGTACCAGGAGGAATGCACCCGTCTCCTTTCTGATACTAACAGTTATGAGAAATATCCAGATGATCCGACCCGCAGGTTGTCTATTAAGATCAAAGGTATGGTGAATGAAGCGGTATGTAATGATTGGATAACGAAACATGAGGCTGAGTTTCTGGTGAATGAATCGCCCAGAACACCAAGATTTTACATCCTTCCTAAAATTCATAAAGAGAAAATACCTCCACCTGGTCGACCGATTGTATCCGGGATCGGATCTATCCTTGAGCCACTTTCTCAGTTTTGTGATTGGTTTTTAAAACCTATTGTGAAAAAATCAAGATCTTATTTACAAGACACAAAGGATGTACTCTGCCTTTTGAGAGATTTGGAAACAAATTATGAGGAAGATCTACTCATTACTATGGACATAGAGGCATTGTACACAAGTATTCCCCAGGTGCGTACACTAGAAGTTGTTGAACATATCCTACTGAATACAGAATGGAATTTCCTTACACCACAGCACTTCATTATGGATTGTGCTGAGGTAGCCCTAACTGAGAACTTTTTTGAATTCGAGGAAGTAGTGTACCATCAGATCTCTGGTACATCTATGGGCAGCACCTTCGCCCCGAGTTTGGCATGTCTGTATGTGCATCAATTTGAGGAGGATTATATCTATCATGCAAGTAACCCGTTTTCAGAAAATCTTAAAATATGGAAACGATACATTGATGATGTTTTTATAGTTTGGCGAGGTGATGAGGAAACAGCTAGAAACTTTGTCGAATGGGTCAATACTAAAGACCAACATCTGAAATTCACGCACTCTATTAGCAAAGATCATGCTATTTTTTTAGATCTAGACATTACAATGAATACGAATGGCATTAGTACTAGGGTACACAATAAACCGACGGATAAAAACAGCTTACTGTTATATGACAGTTTTCATCCTAAAGCACTAAGGAACAACTTGCCTGTAGGCCAATTTCTCCGGGTGCGTCGTAATTGCTCTGAAACCACTAATTTTCATGAGCAAGCTGAGAAATTGGAGGTGAAATTACTTGAACGGCACTATCCTAGGAAAATGATCAGGAAAGCGAAAAGAGAGCAAATAACAACAACCGTGATGCCTTGCTTGAAGACAACATGAAAGAGAAAAACAACCGGATTGTGTGCGTAACGACATACACACCAGCCTCCAATACTGTTCAAAAATCATAAAGAGAAATTGGCATATCTTACATGGTGCAGGAGAATGCTGGGAACCCCCACTGTTTGCTTTTAAAAGAAACAGGAATTTACGGGACGAGCTAGTACATACTAAAGACCCACCACCAGCGACAGATAATCAAATGACTCTCTGGAATATACAACGTCCAATAGGTCACTACGCCTGTAGCAACTGCGTTGCATGCCCATTCACGTTGACAACTAAGGAGGTCGACATTGGTACAACACGTCCTTGGGTGCTGAATAATTTTTCGAACTGTAATACCGAGAATGTGGTATACCTTCTGACATGCCCCTGTAACTTGAAATATGTGGGCATGACCACACGTAAAATCAAGATTCGTATCAACGAGCACCGCAGTACAATACGGTGCAAAAAGACCAACACGAAACTTACAAGACACTTCATTGAACATAACCATAAAGACACAGATCTTAAATGGGTGATCCTGGAAGTAATGAAGAAACGAATGGTGGACCTGACCAGATCTCTACATATTAGGGAGCAGAGATGGGTGTACCGTCTTCGAACATGGAAAGAGGGTCTAAATGATGAGATTCCTTGGCTACATTTAGCCAAATAATATACATGAATTGTGTCTCTTGTCGACATTCAGGCCCCCCCTCTCTCTCTCTCTTTCCTTTTCCCCCCTTCTTCCCCTCCCTCTTTTTTAAGTTTAGTCAACTTACCTTTAACCTCCTTGATTGGTGAAAGATATACATAGTGATTACATCCCCTTAAAACACCCTCTACCCTGCAGTCACATTCTTGATGAATCGGGTTCCTTTAGTTTAAAAACCTGAGTCGTACTAGCTGCTCATGGCTCCTTTACCTGATGTGCATGTGTCATTTGTGGTTAGAGTATCACTATTGGTCAATACCAAAGACCAACTTCTGAGATTTTATGCGACAGATACAGCTTTAATTACCATAGATTGATGCCCTGTTCGATTGAACTGCACTAGTTGTAAATATCAGTCACAGGTAACGAGTGGCCGCACTATATATATGCGCCGTAAATTCATATCTTCTAACATCCTGTGTTGATAACTTTGCACTCTGTATATGACTACGCAAGCGTCTCACATTATACGCATGCGTACTATCTTTGCTGCTGCACATAGGCGTCTTTCACTTGCTCCTCTGCGCATGCTCCAGAAATTAGAGACTCCCTGGACACGCACGCTTAGTAGGCGGGGTGATTTACCGATGCAGGCATTTTAAGCGGATGTTCCTGTTTGAGGCAGGTCAGGCGGCGATCATGGTCATTTACAGCGCGCATTTCGAGACACCGGATCTGCCGATTCGATAGCCAATTAGTAATTAGTGTATACTAATTGAGGCGCGCTGAGAAGTAAACACACGTATAGCCAATTAGTAATCAGTGTGTACTGATTTAGGCGCGCTGAGAAGTGAACACACGCGTATATATAGCCCACGGTCACTTCAGCTCCTCCACATCAAGGAGAGGAGGAGCACAGACATAGGTGTAACAGCGGAGACTGCATCGTGGATCAGTAAGAGTGTGATTGAATGTGTGAATGAACATGAGTTTTATGTTGTCTTCCTTCCAGTATTTTACCTGATAATCATGGAACTTCATCAAGCACCATTTTTATAACTGCCACGCACTAATGAGTTATTTCTGTCGTTTTCTTTTCTTTTCTTTAAATTACTGTAGCGCTGGACCAAATGCGGTCTTCCGCCCTCACCCTCCTATGGGGCACTGATTCCCAAGTTTAGGGTAAGCAATGTGGAGGTATTTGCCTCCATGTTTGGTATAAGTCACAGATGACTGACACTCAGTTTTTCACGAATAGCCACTCACTATTAGTGTCTGTGTATGAGGCTGAGTGGAAATCATGTCGTGTGCTTTGTGTCTTTCTACACATTGGTTTTCTTTTTTTCAGGTGCTAAGTATAAAGGCCATTTCTCAGTGGGTTATGATCACGTCACCCCACACAGTGGATGTCCTCTCACCATAATTGTGGTAAGAGCGGAGCCCTCCAGATCACTATTTAGGTCCTGATGAATGCCGCGGACCCTCTTGGGCCTCTTGGCAGAAACATGTTGACCATATTGATGTCGGTAAAGGGACAATAAAATCCCCAGTTTACCGATCACTTTACATTTTTAATACCATACAGATGCCGGTAGATAATAAATTAATTTGACATCTGGAATGGGTTTTAAATTCACTTTTCTTTATAAGGGCCCCCACTTAGTTTAGAAGTGCATCCCTGTCGTCAGGTGTATGCCCGCCCTCTATCAAACCAAGTTTTTAGAGGGCGAGGACTGGTCTATGATGAAGCATGACACCAGGTGGTGTGTGAGACCAGTCCTTCACTTTTTGTGAGATACCTTCACTCACTTATTTAGACACATTGCACATAGACTAGTATACTGGGAGTAGCTCTGTTGTGGTTATACATTTATGTTGGAGGCTGCTGACTCCCAGTACCCCGTGCCTCTTGTTCCCTTATCCCAGGTATATTCTGGGTACTGTGGTTACACATGTTATATGGGAGGTCATAGACACACTTTTTCACCAGTTATAGTTAACTGAAGCAACTATAACTCTTGCCCTTGCTATGCATTGCTTATGACCTCACACATGTCTTGAGACATGTTCTATGATATCATTGATAACTACACTGATGACATCTTATAAGATATCAATAATGACATCACTGTGCATGGCCAGGGCAAGAGTTATAATTCCTTCAGTTAACCATCAATGGTGAATTTCCATGTTTTTTTTAGTTTCAAATCTTATGTTCAAGCTGACATTCCTGCATAACTTTAACGCTGCTTTAACCTTTTGTTTTTTTCAGTGAATGCAAAGTAATACATTATTACCATACATAACTATAGCATCCCTTTAACCTTTAATTTTCTCAGTGAATATATATATTTATATTACACAGTATCTACTATGCAGTTATACGTGTGTCAGTTTCCATTTGAAAAGTATTTTTTGTTTTGCAAATTACTTTGGTGCTGTTTCACAAATCTTCACAAAACTTTCCAAAGAAAGTTAATTTACCTCAGCTCCTTCCTTCAAAGTTTTGGGGGGGAACTGTGAAGTAGGGGGCTGAGGAAAAGGGGGGGTATGAAAACACTTTTGCCTCATGCAATTTCCGTAGGAAAAATTGAACTGTTACAGGCAGTGCGATGCAGGGAGTTGGCCGCAGAAGTATCTTAATTAGATATTACTTTGCGCTAACAAAAACATAGACATTAACTGAAAAAAAACAAAGGTTACTGTGGAGTTATTCGTAAGTAAGGTACTATAGTAATGTACTAAGATTTTAACTTATTTTAAAAAAATCTTAGAAATCCATTCAAAAAATAAAGATTAACGTGAGTTATATGTAGGTCTTCCAATAATAAAAAACGAAAGTTTAAACAACAAAAAACACTGACATTTATGAGTAATACTTAACTGACATAAGTATAACTTGCACCGCTATGATGAACTGCTTATGACCGCACATATTACATCACTGATATGAAAATATTTCTTCTATGTCTAGGATAACCAATCTCATCACAATATACTTTAGGACAGATTTATCATCCTTTCACCCAGCACAATGCAGCAAGCCACCTTGCTGTGTGGCCCTGCGTGAAAGGGCAGGAATGCACCTTATTTACCACTGTGCAGCGCATCCAGTCCTTTCTTATTGTTGACACACTTTTGGCTGTCTAGCAACAACACAGGCCCCACTTGCGTCATAGTGCAAGGGTACCTGCGTTGTAGGCAGAATTATGTTTGTGCAGGAAAGGACACCTTCCTGCACAAAAGCAATTCTGAGAGCCATTTTCCTCTTTCTGTGTGTGCTGCAGAATGCAGCATACATAGAAAGAGAAAATAACGTTACATTGGGAGGCGTAGAATGTTGACGCATTCCCAGGTCTACCACTAAAGGTAAATCTGAGAATGCACCAACGTCAATGGGTGAATGCATGGGAACACCCACGCTCCACCCATGGAACGCCTCCCTGCCGCAGAGTAATATTTGCGCTGCCTTGCGTTACTCTAGATTTATCAAGCCATGCAGGATGGCCTTGCATAATTTTATAAATTTCACGTGGGTTTTGCATCACTCTTGCGCTCTCTTCATGGCACAAGAGCAATGCAAAACCTTGATACATATGGCATTCTATATGTTGTATTAGGTATATAACAGTTCATTATTGGATCATGAGGGATTGTTTAAGTTTGAAGGTAAGCCCTTTGACTGGGACTAAGTCACCCAATCCACGAATTAACCTCAGCGGGTATAGAGCCCAGCTTTGTCACACTCAAAGCTTTTGATGCCACAGCTGAAGGCATCAGCAGGAGGTCCAGGGTTGATGCATCGGGCTTAGACGAACTCCCACCAGCTTTAGCATCTTGCCCTGCTCTGTTGGAGGGTTTTGAAAATCATGAATAAATCTAGTCCCAAGGTAAAAACTTTGATCAGTTGACCTGCTTGACTTACCAACTCCCACGCCATTGCAGCACTCCTGAAACTGGGCCTTGGTCCCATTCTACAAGGAACATTAATATTCAATTCATGTTTTGTGTTTTTTTGGCACTTTGTGCACGAAACCTTATACTTACCCTTAGTGTATTTTGATCATTTTGGGGCCTTTTTTATTAGAACATCTGTATTGTTTTTTCCAAATTAGTTTTAATTTGTTATATGTTGTGTTCTGAGCTTTAATGTGTTTTGTACTGCTCCAAATGTCCCTGGGGAATTGCCTGCTGCTCGACATTGCTACCTGTGATTGGGGTGATTCGCTCAGAACTGTGTTATGACCTAACCAGGGTGTGTGTTTTAAATGGGTTGGGCCCCTCTACCAAATGTGATAATCCATTTTCTGATTCATTAATTACATATGGCACATTTGGTGCCAATCAGTAGCGTCTCCTGGAGGGAGTGCTGCGGGGCGGTGGGGCGGTGGGGCGGGGTGGGGGAGGGCAGGGTGGTGGGAAGTAAACTCCGGCTTACGGCCGAACTGATTTAAGTACATAAATAAATAAATAAAACAAATTACATTGCGCGCGCTGCATCGCCGATTCCGCTGCTAGTGGAAGATGCAGATTTTACAGTGGCATCCACCTGATTGATGTTGACTCTGACTCCCTCCGATTGTTCTGCAGGAGTAGTTGCTGTACTGCTGGCATTGGATAGCCTAGAGATGATGTTTTTAACTTCGCCTTTAGAAGACACCCACTTCCGCAGTGGACTAGTCCCAGGGCCGGGCTTAGCAGTATTAGTTGAAGCCTCCTTTAATCACCCCATTGCGTCGATCACTTGCTGCTTTACTCCCCACCCACGGCCCCCACCTCGGCTTTTCCCGCTTTTGCCACCTTTGCATGTCTTAGTAGTTTTGGGGCTTTTAACTCTTGCGTTTCTCACCGCACCTCTGCCCCCTCTGCCAGGGGTGCTATCTTGGCTGTCCTCCCAACTTTGAGCCATATTAAGCCCTCCCATATCTGGAGCCGTTGCGGCGCTGCTCGGACCGACCGCCCCAGCATTAGAGACGGTGTCAGGGTAAGAATCGGCGAAATTATGAACACACTGCCCTGTTTGCTCTGATTGCTCTGATTGCAGTTCCCCGCCAATACTGATGACTCCAGAGCTGCTGCAGATATCGCTGCTGTTCCCCTTCTGAGGTTTTTCCCCCCCCCATTGTCTGATCAGAGGTCTCCGTGGGGTCATTGCGTTACTGCATAATTAGATCACCATGTCCAGTAATTATTGCAGGGCTATTCGTCGTTTTATCCGTTAGACTGTCTTTCTCCAACGCAGAGTCGCCAGCCCAGCTAGTTACTGAATTAGTTAAATTAGATACTTTTCCAGCTTCCTGTAATGTAGAGATATAATGCGCAGCAGCAGGCATGACCCTAGCGCTGTCCGAGCAAGCCTCACCATCTCTTACATCAAGTATTGCAGCATTCAGCACTTCGGCCATCACAACACCCGGAATGGAGTTTTCAGACCCACATGACCTAAGCAGTTCAGTTGCTCTCCCTGACTGAAGTAATTTCAGAATTGGCTTGCCAAGCTGTAGCCCTATCCCAGACTCAGCCCTGGAGCTAACAGTAATGACAGTGTCAGCATGGACCGCAGTGGTATCAGCAGAGGAATTGAAAAGGCTCTGCTCACCTGTTGGTGAAGTCTCTGCACCATTTCCTTCCTTATCCTTGTCCTTATCCTTGTTTGCGGGTTTGCAAACCGCACTTATACTTGTATTTTCATTTCGTCGTCCTTTGGTCGTACGTGGCGGAGCCATGACAGCTCGCAGCTCCCCATCTGTAATTGCAGCTGAAAGGCAGACGCTCCCGGAGAGCCACACGAAACGCCTGAACGATGAGTGTGGCGTTCGCGGCATCAGGGGAGTCTGGAAAGCCTGGGATGGAATTGGCCGTGAAGTCCACCATGCGGCTCGGCAAGCAGAGACCCCCTTGCTGGCCAAAGAGATGCGGCACATTTGCTGACTCGAAGCTCGGGGCTCCTTCAGATGAGAGAAAGACGGGCACAACTTGCCGTGTGTCCCACTAATACAGGGTCGCCGGACACAAGCAGGTCAAGCGTGACAGGCGAAGTTAGCAGGCGGGGGTGTGCCGAATGCGAGATGACGGCTCACCGGAGGCTCGGCGGGGGAGGCATGGAGAGTGTCTTCAGACGCGCAGCACTACTCCGCCATCTTCCTTTTGACTTTTTTTAAGCGCCTGGATAGCGCTGTCGGTAGTTTTATTTGGGGATATCGGCGTGCCAGGAGAGCCTTGCGATATATAAAATTATCATTTAAGCAGGGTGGTTTCAAACTTCCAGATTTTAAGTTATACTTTTGGGCTGCGTACACTGGGCGAATACAGAGTTTAGTCAAAGGACCTGAAGCTGGTCCCAGCTGGCTTTCATACCAGATGGCTTGTGGGTCTGACTCTGGGTACTTGCTATATAAAACATCTGATCCGAATTACTTCAAGAGGGTGCGATTCAAGATAGTAAGGGACATAACTAATATATGGCGCGAAATTTCTAAGGCATACAAATTCCCTGATCTGCATGTTTATACTGTACTATGGGGGAATCCTCTATTGCCGAGTATATTTCATGACCACGTCGGAAAAGAATGGCAACATAAGGGCGTGACTCGGCTGGGTCATCTATACGACGCACAGGGTTTCCGATCTTTTCAGTCTTTGAAGGAAGAATTCAGCTTGTCACAAAAATATTTTTACAAGTACTTGCAAATCAGGGACTATTTTATCCGAGGCCGAGGTTTGCTAGAGCTATCTAGCTCCTCTGAGGTTTTGTCTGCATTTTTTGGGGCTACTAGACGAGGTGTTATCGCCAAAACTTACCAGAAACTAATAGGGGGGTCAGTGACGATGGCATACAGATAGCGGCTAAATTAAGTCGGATCTTTAACTGCAATGTTACTAAGGAGGAGATTAATGAATCTCTGGAAACAATAGACTCGGCAGTAACTTCAGTCAATCTGAAGCACCAGCAAATTAGATAAATTTTTATGCTTTATTATACTCCGGAGCGAATTTCTAAATGGGCTACTAGCTCAAACAATACTAAATCATACTGTCCGAAATGCCAGGAATTTGCAGCAGATTTATGCCATATGTTTTTTTTGTGTCCTAAACTGAAAGAATTTTGGTCTGGTATCACCCTTGCAGGTTGGGCTGGGTACGATAATGCGGTCACCGAGAAAGAGCTGGCGTTGGGAATATTCTCAGAGTTAGGCTGTTTTACTAAGTCCTTTGCTTCTATCGTATCAGCTTGTGCTAGTTTATGTATAGCTCGCTCCTGGATCCAGAGCAAGAGTCCAAGTGTTAATGAATTTTGGGTTTTACTAAGGGAAATCTATGAAATGGAGATGGCATTAGCTAAAGCTAGAGGCCCTCGGTCTTGGCGTAAATTTAAAAGGACATGGTCTTGTCTCCAATGGGATTGAGAGTCTAATCTGTATTTGTCAAATTATAATGTGGTTATGTCTCTGTTCATGCTCCTTTATGTTCTTTGGTTCTTTCCTTTCCCCTGTTTATGATCACTATTGGTATAATGATATATTGTTTACGAAATCTTCTGTCCATGTAATCTATTTCTGTTTGTGGCTATAAAAAGGGAGAAAAAAAAAAAAGCCAGTGAGATCCCTGCCAGGCTGGTAACAGGAAACCAGAGCCTCTGCTGTCCCAGGCGGCCCTCCAGTGAAGGTATAAATGAAAGGTTTCTCTTCTGACTTATGGTCATAGGAAAAAGTCTTGCACAAATCAAACACATGACTAAGTTTACAATTATGTATTCATTTAATGTTCTTGATTTGGCAGCAGAGAAAAGATGGCTGAAAAATCCATTCATCTTCACATTATTTTGGGAAGACAGAGAAGCAAGCTAGCTATCTGATAGGCAAGCACACAGATAGAAAGTTGGAGAGATAAACAGATAGACCCAGGGCTTTAAGTGTGCCGGGTCCTGCCGGTGCTCAGCACTGGCAGTTCTTAAAAGCAGGTGCTGAGAAGGGTCCTTAACGGGCTCTCCCTTGTTGCCCGCACCCTCAGGGTGAAAAAAAATCTTAACTCTGCAGCAGTACCACTGCTTAAATAAAGCCTTTGATGTAACTTCAAAGAGACTAGTTTAAGTTATGTCACAGTCTCATCATTTCAGAACTGAAGCATTTTCAATATTCTATGCAACGAAGCCAAGGTTGTTGCTTATTTATTGTATGCAACTAATAACAATTGGCAATGCCAATAGTCCTGGCTTGTTGTAGGTATCATGTTACTTGTATCATATATCTGGAGGCAATGACAGAAACAGCAAAATACCAGTCGGGCGGCGCACTATGCTAAGCACAGATTTTTGGCTTACGTGTTTTTAAGCCACATCCTTAATTACATTAGCCACGCCCCTTTGAGAGACCCCAGTTTTTGTATCCCATTTAAAGCCCTGGCTAGACCCTTGGGCTGATAAAGAAGTAGCCAGACATGCAGGTATGAAGAGAATTATAAAGTTGGATGGATGGATGGATGGATGGATGGAGTGTAGCAATAAAGGTGACACAATACTCCTAATCTTTTTATACAAGGCATATTGGCACCCAAGAAAGATAAAGAGCTGAGAAGGGGCAGGGGTAGGGGGATTGGTCAGTTGTGCTTAGTGCCACTGAACAAAAATCCAACCTTGCTCCAGAACCTCTCTATAGCCTAATAGCATTGTTATTCGGAGGTGTGTGCTGCTGTATTTCTCTACATAAAGCGCGCGAGACAGAATCATTTATCATCATGAAAACACCAAACCTGAAGATTACTCAACGCAGCTATTAATATACAATGTGTACTGAGAGAAACGTCGACGCCTTGAGATTGCTGTCATCAGAAGAAGGAGGCTGCAGCAGTAATGGAACAGAGAATAGGCGCGCGGCTCAGGCTGACAGCTGCGTGCGTTTCTATCAGTCGAAAAAGTGCCTTTGAAGGGAAAATTAAGAGGCCACGTGTCATGGCCGCTGATGTAATACTGCGTGACAGCCTGTGGGTGTTCACCAGAAAACACGGTTTCGACAGGCTGTCGAAACTGCGTTTTCGGGTAAACACCCAACTCAACATTTACCCCCGCTTTCTACATTTTAAAGCCTTTAAAAAAACATGAGCATAAAACATTTGACATAAAAAGACTTTCAATAAATAGATTCAATTGGGGCTATAAGGCAGTGGCGTAGTGAGGTTGATATAGTACCAGAATATCGAGTAAAATACGGTGGTGCAAAAATATGGAAGCGTAAATACAAACGACCCAAATATCGTGACGGCAAGTAATCATTTATATGTATAGATTTTTTTGTTCTAAACTTCGCATGTATGAACCTTGGCCACATATACATCTTCTAGCTGCATAGACATGGAGTTAAGAATAATGATTAAACGTGCCCTCACGACATTCTGATAGTTGACATTCTAGCTACAATATTTTTGTAGCGCGACATTTTTGTGCTCGATCGCCTGTAAACAAGAAATATGGGCACCTGCGTTATTATATCGTTATTGATAGCTACACCCATGCTTTATTGTTGGCTGTACAGGAAGATAAAGGGGCATATTTTGCATACTGTATTATGCACACAACGGTGTTCCAAAACAGAAAAAAAACGCCGTGAACACAATCACCTCTGCTTACAGATTTATTTTAAAACGGGGAGAGAAAGGCAAAAAATGGCTCAGAACGCACAGCAGGAAATTTCACACAAATAATGTAATCAGACACCGACACCGCATCAGTCGTCATCAGTGAGATTTGGTTATCCGCCTGAGAGACCTGTTAACTAATCGATGGTAATTAGATACGCCGACGATCGACCTTTTAATATCAGCGATACAGTAAGCAACGTCAGCGCTAAACGATTATATTGATTGTAAATAATAACAGGGCTATATTTGCTGCAAGAATCGAGGAATAAGCGGTTTTTTCCCCGGAGTTTTATATAGCGCGAACTTGACCCGAAGGTATCAGAGCGCTTCACATGAGAACCAGTTGCATTACATGAGAACACATTCATTTTTGCTAGGCACAGGGAGATTAAGGGCCCCATGCATCAAAGTAAAAACCGGTCGCAAACCGCTGATTCTCAGAATCTGCCCCTTTGCGACCGGTATTTTTGCATTTGGGATGCATCATCCCAAATGCAAAAATCGGAAATTGCGATTGCATTTAAGGAATCGCGAATTGCGATTCCGTAAATGGAATGCTAGAAGCAATTTAAAATAGCCATTTTGCTATTAGGGGTCGCAAATTACCGAAAAATAAAACAGGTCGGTAATTTGCAAGAACCTTGAAAAATGCACTAAAGTGCATTTTTCAAAGTTACATGTGTGTGCGCAACATGGGTGCACATTACAATTTCAGGTGCAACAGGGTGTCCTTTTGACACCCTTGCACCCTTGAAGGATGCATGAATTTGACTAGTACCTAATGGGTACTCGCAAATTGCGCATGCAATTTCATTCATTCTTAATTGCGACTCGTAATTCATAGCTCGCAATTAAGGAATGTTTAGGAATTGCTATTTTTATAGCGATTCCTACATGCATAGGCTCTTGCGATTCCTTAATTGCGATTCCTTAATAATCGCAATTAAGGAATCGCAAAAGCTTCCTTGATGCATGTGCCAGTCTGTGATTTGCCCAGAATCACAGGATGTTGAACGTCCTTGCCAAGACTAGGAACCAATTCTCCAGATTTGACGTTGACCGCCCTAGCCCTTATGCCACATCCTCCCCCCTAAAGCGTTACCTTAAACATAGCCATCCACATTTTTTTCTTACACCCCCTTTCCCAGGCTTTTGTTTTCAAACATTCCTGGAAAACAATTAATATTCCCGCCAAAACATCGCTAGGGGAAGAGGGGCATAGTCCTTAAGAGGCCGTTTTACACGGTGGTTATGTGTTTAATGGGCCGGCGCCGGGGCTGTCGGCAGCCCGCATATGCTGCTGTCTAACCAGGGCGGGCTTGCCGGTCACACGCTCTGCTCTGCAGGCCCAATAACTGCAAGCCCGGCTGCAGCCTCCTGTCAGGCTCCTCTGATGATCGGTAATGATGGCGCATTGTGAGGAAGCGCTGAACCAATCACGAGAGTCAAGGTGAAACACCAGAGAGAAGCAATCATTTCACCGCGATGAGCTTTCAAAAGATGGTGTTAAGAAATGAAAGACGGCACATCATTTCTGCTGTTTTTTTTTTAGGTTTAGTGTCTGATTTTATTACAATATGTATAAATACTTACATACAGCGGCTTTCAGCAACCTTTCTTCATCCATTGGTCTCTTGTGTCATTCACATTTTGCTTCAGCCCACTGCAGCATATAGCATGAGGTAGTGGTTCAGACCACTTACGCCACTGGTTGAATTCACTTTGAGCGACTCCATAACACTCGCACTGTGCCCATTCCAGGATGTCATGCACACCGTATTATAGATGTATTATCAAAGTACAGCCAACAGTCGTTGTAGTTTTTGTGGTCGTTGTTGGCCGCAGTTTTATTACCCATATAGACATCCTCATTTTGTAATCCCCTGGACATACTTTTATGGCCAGGGTCATAAATCATTACATCACAAATCAGGTGTCATAAATCATTGTGGTGCTCGTCATAAATCGTGTGTCATAAATCATTTGTGGATCGTAAATCATTTGTGTCACGCACCATCACAAAAAGGGGGTCATAAATCATTTTGCATTATTGGTCATAAATCATTTGCCATAAATCATTCGTTGGTCATAAATCACTTGCTTGTCATAACTCATTTGCATATCATAGAGTCATAAATCACCCTGGCAGTTCGTTATTCTGCTGTTTTGCAGGCATATCTCCTTCCTTGCCACATTTGGGGGCAAACATTGTTCTGTTGGTTTCCACGCCCCTTTGCGTGTGGAGGGTAGCCTCTCCCCAGAGTTAGGCCCCAACTCGCTACCTTGCTAGTCTCCTTTTTGTGCCCTGCCGTTTGGTGGGGTCTGGACTGCGAGCGCCGTCTCTGTTTGCTACCCCCTTTTGTCAGGCCTACTCACCCTGCCGTAAGGAATCCCAAAGTGAGTGGCCCTCCTTGTACACACCGCCCTGTCAGTGTGCCTCCATAACCGGCCAAATGTACCCCTCTTTTCCGCCGATGCACCCCTCTTATCCGCCAGCACTGCGACACTGCTGCTGCGTGGGTGTGGGTGGGTGGGTCTAGAAAAACCTTTGGCGCCGCTCCCCAGCTCCGCGATGTAGTGAACTATAGTGTGGGGAGCAGCGCCTTATATCCCCCCTACGATTTTTCAAACATCACCTGGTCTCCCCATTGGCCAGGTGACTGGGTGCCTCTCTGGCGCAAGTTTGCCACGAGGGAAGCACCCCTTCTGCTTTGGGGCGCTTCCAGGCAGCTGAAACCAGCACCTTGCAGGGCCCTGGCGTCTGTTATGGCGCCGGCCCTTGAGGCACCCTTCGGGGGCGGCCTCTGCAATAGCACTTGCACTGTGCCCATTCCAGGATGTCATGCACACCATATTATAGATGTATTACCAAAGTACAGCCAACAGTCGTTGTTGTTTTTGTGGTCGTTGTTGGCCGCAGTTTTATTACCCATATAGACATCCTCATTTTGTAATCCCCTGGACATACTTTTATGGCCAGGATCATAAATCATTACATCATAAATCAGGTGTCATAAATCATTGTGGTGCTTGTCATAAATCGTGTGTCATAAATCATTTGTGGATCGTAAATCATTTGTGTCATGCACCATCACAAAAAGGGGGTCATAAATCATTCTGCATTATTGGTCATAAATCATTTGCCATAAGTCATTCATTGGTCATAAATCACTTGCTTGTCATAACTCAATTGCATATCATAGAGTCATAAATCACCCTGGCAGTTCGTTATTCTGCTGTTTTGAAGGTGTATCTCCTTCCATGCCACTTTTTGGGGGCAAACATTGTTCTGTTGGTTTCCACGCCCCTTTGCGTGTGGGGGGTAGCCTCTCCCCGGAGTTAGGCCCCAACTCGCTACCTTGCTAGTCTCCTTTTTGTACCCTGCCGTCTGGCGGGGTCTGGGCTGCGAGCGCCATCTCCGTTTGCTACCCCATTTTGTCAGGCCTACTCACCCTGCCGTAAGGCATCCCAAAGTGAGTTGCCCTCCTTGTACACACCGCCCTGTCGGTGTGCCTCCATAACCGACCAAATGTACCCCTCTTCTCCGCCACGCTGCCAGGGAGGCTCATGTCTTCCTGCGACTCCCCCCTGTGCAGATAGCTTATCATTTTTTGTCTTTTGCTCGTTGCTTGCTAAAACCATTGTGCCCCGCAGGTTGCCACGCTGCTGGTGGTTTCCGGACCGTTGGCCTTCCCTTGTGACACTGTACTGGACCACGGTCCTGTTTGCTCTTACCCCCCCTGAAACCTTGGGGGTGGGGTATCTTATACCAGCCCCCAGAAAGACTAGCTGTCTAATGTCTGGTGCTGAGCGGCAGCACCTTGTGCTTCTGGCTAGGCTGCCCAACCCTGGGCCCGAGGCCCATTGTAGCCGGGGTGTGGCACCTCGGAGGAGTCTACCCCCGCTGAGTGATGTGCTAGCGGGCTCTACCTTGGTCCCCCGTGCCTTACTCCCGACTAGAGGGAGGGGTATCCCTTGGTGGTCGGCCTTATTAAGCATGTGGTGGCCCCGCTACACTTGTTTTTCGTCATTGCTTCTCCTAAGCTGAGTCCTACTGGTAAGTGAGTTACCCGGCGGGGCTGCCCCAGTTCAGATACTTCCTCTCAGCTAGCTTTATACACCTGGGTTTGCCTATCTCCTAGGCCCTTTAAAAACCCCAATGACCCAATAGTTCCTGCACTGGATGGTTCCGCCCCCCTTTCAACTCATTCTCCCCTACAAGGCCTTAACAGTAGACAGACGACCATAGTAGCTGCCCTCCCGTATTACCATCTTAGTCTCTGATGCCAAATCCGGTTCTATCCAGAACAGTTGCCTACTGCCCGGCGTACCATTATTAATGGTTTGGAATACCATGAGCAACACCCTCGGAATGTAACATTACCGCTGGAAGGAGGAGGCTTACCCCATTAATAACGCTTTGCCGTACCCTTCGGATAATTAAGACTGGGGAAGGCCCTAAATTTCCAACCTCCACCCTGTAGTTTGCGTGCCTGCCTTTCCCGCCAGTTGCTGGCTCCTTGTGTTATGCTAGGGTCGTGACTCGTGAATTACACATCAGGCCCTTTAACCCTCTGTGCCAATTTTTTATTTTTTATTTTTTAAAAGATGCCTGCTTAACATTTGCCATATGCATACCTGGGAATTCCTTACCCTTCTCGTCGAATTGTGCAGATGTGCCTGGAGTGGTGCAGCACCCCCTTCCCAAACTCATCTGCTTAACGCACACCAAATCCCCAGCTTTGCTAGGAGCCCCAGCCCGTGGCCCGCTTACAAACGGGACAGGGGGATGCACTTGATTCAAACCCTTGTGTGGCAGCCAGCTTTCTCCCAGGATGCAATCCTTCTTCACATGAAGGCTTGATCAGTCAGAACAACTGTTTGATCTAGTCCTTTCCTCTTGGGTGGCGGAAACCTCAGCGTTACCCCGTCAACTGGCAGCTTGAAGCTGGGCCTGTTGCCCTTATGGTACCATAAATGAAAATTACTCCTGCACGCCTAGTGAATGCACTATGACGTGCAACTCACCCACAACGCCTGCGCACATGGACCTTCAACGAGTGGCTTGTGAGCTCTGGTAGCTCTCCAGTTGCTTGTCGGTGGCACCCCTGTGTGCTCCCCCACCTCATAACAAGCACCTATTTCTTGGTTGCATTAATGTATGCCTCATGTTATGTAGAAAATTGGCTGGCTTTCCAAACGCTATTTAAAAATGCATTGGGAGTACTACATTAGGCGAGGAACATATTACTATTATCGTTATTTACGCACCCGGTGTCCATTTCGCTCACTCACAAGGAACACATCCGCATACAAGCTAGTTCCCTTCAGTGCCCGTGCCAGGGTTTTTGTTTTCAATTTGTAATTACATTACTGTTGCCTTTGTGTTTAGAGCCTGAAGTGATAGCAGGACACTTTTGATGCATTTTCCATCTTTACAAGATCCCATCTCCTGCCAATGGTGTTGTGAATTCCTTTTGGATTGTTTTGTTCTTCTGATCATGCTGCTATTTCACAGCATACAAGATTGTGTCCATTTGTAACTGTTCAATATCAAGCTATCTATCTTCTTTCTTTCTTGCTTTCTTTCTTTCTTGCCTTCTTTCTTTCCCCCTTTTGTTTCCTTCTTTCTTTCTTTTTCTTCAGATTCCTTTTCTTTCTTTCTTTCTTTCTTTCTTTCTTTCTTTCTTTCTTTCTTACTTTCTTTCTCAAAGGTAAGAGGCATGTAACCAATTGCAAACTGATTGACTTTTTTAGGTCTGTGTTAGCCAGGACATTTTTGATTTGACTAACATTATGTGTATAACATAGTTACTAATAGGGGTTTCAGGCAGGTGTCAGCCATTAGCCACTAGCCTGTGGTTGGTGTCATTCACATTTTTCTTCCATTCACTCCAGCAAGCATTATGGGGCAATGTATCAGACCACTTCAGCCATTGGCTGACTTCACTACGAGTTATAGCATGCCACCCTTTCACAAGAAACACAGCCACACACTAATTAATTTCAACCTGAAAAGAAAAAGCAGAGAAATGAAAATACTCCATGCATGGATGGAGTTGTGTGCGGGATGCGGAGCGGAGAGGAAGAGACCGTCTTGACGCTCCGCGCTCCTTTCAAAGGGAGGTCTTCTCCCTAAACCTGTTTAAACAGGTCCCAGCAGGATCCTGGACCTGCCCTGCCTCTCAAGCCCCGGAAGCACTTGAGTACTTCCGGGGCAACCTCAAAACTGGCCAATCGTCGTCCCTAGGGGGCGGGCGCTGGCCGCGTCATCGGCCGTCACTAGCCCCGCTCCCCACAAAACGCGTCCGGGGACCGGCACAAACAGCCATATTTGCAGCATGCCCAAGTTCCCGGTTGGCGCCTAGGGATTAGTTTCCTTCTGTCCCCGGGAGTACCATGGTAATGTGTGTTTTATTCAGATAAAAAAACCTTTTTTGCCTGTAGCAAATGATTTTTTTAGATTGATGAGGGGCCAGCATATTCCCAAACAGTAAAGTTTTGGAAAAACCATGACAAAACAAAACAAGAATTGCCAGAAGGCTGGCGGTCATTGCCGGACCTCTTGTCTTTAGCAATGCTTGTTTCGAGGATGTGATCAAAGCTCCTAATGAGGATTTGTTACCATCAGTGACCACAGGAGTTTTACCAAAATATGGTTACACAATATCTTTGCATCTCTTGCCACAAAAAATGCACGTTTTCCTACGTAGAATAGTGAAGGAAACTCCTGGTTTTTATTAAAGACTTGAAGGCAAATATCATGATTTCTTAGCTTGCTACTTTTATTATAGCACCCACAAATCTAAACATTTTGTTAAAAACTACATTTCCCAGCAAACCCTGAGTCACAAACTACAGGTTGGGGAGAAGGGAAACCACCAATCAACCATGAACTTGGTCTAAATACATCAGTCAACAGAAAGTAATAGCCTCTTGTCTTGATATGGAGATTAATTAAATTCCATGAAATTGCAGTAGATCAGAAGAAACCCAAGAAAAATAACCTAGCAACTTCTTTCAAAACCCCAGACAACTCCTCAGGAATACCAAAACACCTGAATGCTTGAGCTTCTTATTTGTCCTGTTGAGATGAAGTCTTAGGAAGAACCAGGAGTTGTAGCAATTGGTTCTGAAAGAAACAAACAAGAACATTTGCAGCATAGAAAATTTAATGGCAGGGAAACTAAACATCTGACAAGACAGACACAGTGGATGGATAGATAATATTCCTGTCTGTGTCTTTAATAAAATCAGGACTTTACTGCACTATTCTAGCTAGGAAAACCTGCATTTTATTTCAAGGGAAGACTCATATTTTGCATCTTTAATGACAATCGCCACTGCCAAATAGGCATGAGCCACCAGTTTCCAATAGAAGGTTGTGAATGTCCGCACTCCGGACCAGTCGGCAAGTCTAAGAGTGTCCTTTAACTTTGTTTCAACCAAAAATATTATGGAGGCCGCTCTTCCTCGAGCAGAATGAGCCATAACAGATTTTGCATCCTTTTCAGCCAAAGACATGGCCTTAGCCCATCATCTGTATAAAGCAGGACAAGATACAGGACCATGTGCTTTTAGAAAGATTATCAAATGAGGAAAGGATGTCCTTAAATCAGTAGACTTAAATTCATAATATTGAAAACCACTGCACATAACTTTGGATGAGAAGGAAAATAAAGATACAAGTTTCTTTCTCACTATTGGAGGAATTCTTCATGTGTCTGGTAACAGAAAAGAACACCCATGATGGGGAATAATGTGTTGTAAAAACACAATGTACCCTATCATTTGAGACTCTTTCAAATGGAAATCAAGCAGATTGTGAGGTTGGTTTTGTAATGATAGGGAGTTATTCTGAAAGCATGCTTGGAACAATGGCAGAATGAGTTTAACATCCCTTGTTCCCGAATAATGGAGTATAGAAGGTGCAATACCTGATATCTGTTGGGCCTGGCCCTCTCTGCTGAGTCACCCCCAAACCTTTTGCCTTCACACCTCCTGTTTTGCTGAATTCATTTTTGTTGGCTTTAGGACTCTGTGTTCTTTACCACTGCTAACCCGTGCTAAAGTGCTTGTGCTCTTTCCCTAAACATGGTACAATTGACCTACACCTGATTGGCACATTTAATTTACTTGTAAGTCCCTAGTAAATGGAACTACACTTACCCAGGGCTTGTAAATAAAATGCTACTAGTGGGCCTGAAGCACTCATTGTGCCACCCACTAAAGTAGCCTTTTTAAAAAATGTCTCAGGCCTTCCGCTGCCACCTGTAGATCAGTTTTAAGCTGCCATTTCGACCTGGCCAAATAAACCTCTTGCCAGGCATAAATCGTCCTTACATATAAGTCACACCTAAGATAGGGCAGGGTGCACTGTATTTAAAAACATGTGGTTTTACGTTTTACATGACCTGGTTATGAAAAACTCTTAAAGGTGTTTTTCACTATTGCAAGACTGACCTCTCCTATAGGATAACACTGAGTTACCTTATTACACTTAACAAGTGATAACTTATTAATATTGAGGGATAACCTAAATTTGGGAGCAGATAGGAAAATTATGTGTATACTCAAATTAATTGTAATTTAAAACCTACTTTAAGAGTAAAGTCTGATTTTAAGTCTAATTTTAAGTCACAATTCTGAAAATTACACATTAGAAAGTTGTAATTTTCTTGTCTGGCCTTCTGCCAGTATCCTGGGTCACATGACTGTAATTAGCTTAGCTGTTGGCCTTTATGCATTCCTCCCAGACAGTGAGACAAAGGTGGGCTGGGTTTTGGCAGAATGGGGCATCCCACCAGGATGGCTGGGGCAGAGCTGTTCCCTGTGTCACTTACATTTCAAAGGGCTGCCTCCAGCACACACACAAAGGAACATGACAGCAGGCTTTTGTCACTGTAGACTACCTGGGTCCTTGAAAGGGGAGGGGAAGAACTTTCCAGAACCAGATGTGGGGGTAGTGTAGGGAATCCCCCCACTTCAAAGGCTGGCACCAGGTATAAATGTTGGACCTCTTGAGTGACTCAATAGGTTACTTCTAGACCTGTGGAAGACTCAGAAGAAGGACTGCCCTGCTGCCCTGCTGCTGGAAGGACTGCCATGAATGCTGTCCTGCTGCCTGAGGAAGGCATCTTGGACCTGCTCCTTGAACCCAGAACCACCAGAGTGACTTCAAGGGCTAGCTGGCTGACCTCCGTTCTACGCTACAGGGTCACAACTAGCTCCAGAGGCCTCTCTGCAACTGCCCACCTGACCTGCTGCACTTGACCTGCCTAGACCTGCAACTTGGCCTGCCTGAGTCCTGCTCATACTGAACGTGTCTCCCCAGGTCCTGGACCCTTGGTTTGGATCAGAGAGAATTCTTTTTTTTTTTTTCCAAATTTTTTTTTTTTTCAATTCAGAAACGCAGTAAGTTCAATTAACCCAAAACTCAACACATAATGACCAGGTACAATTCATCGGTTATCCATCTATACAATACACTCATATATAATTATTCAGCCATAATTTGCTTCCTGTCAGTTTATCCTACCTATTATACACAGGGAAGGGAGGCAAGAAAAGAAAAAAAAAAAAAAAAGGGAAAGAAATGAATGTTTAAAGACAGAGATATACACAAGGCTAACTAAAAAACGAAAACACCTTCCAGCTAAGCTTATTAGTTCTATTTTCCTAATTCCCATCTTACTCCATCAGAAGCCCCCATACTTGGCGACCCCTTTTCTTCGCTCTCCTCCCTTTACATTTATACAATGCCTTCTCCAGATTGTACACATGATAAAGTCTAGAAACCACTCCTGAAATGTCGGCGGGTCTACATCTTTCCATTTTGATGCGATCATTATACGAAGAATGGCCGTTACCATAAAACAGAAATATAGTTGGGTCAGTTCCATCTGCAAGCTTTCATCAAAGCCAAGTAGCACCATTGTTGAAGTTAATGGGACTGGCCGCCCTGTGAATTGATTCAAGAAGGTTTCTATCCCCTGTTTCAAAACAATCAGTTTGCTGCAACCGGAAAACATGTGAACCATATCAGCCGGACCTTGTCCGCATCTTGGACAGCAGTTGGTTTCCCTTTTCCCCCAAGCGAACAGTTTTGCCGGCGTAAAATATAGTCTAAATACTGTTTTAAAATGTTGGGCTTTGAGGTTAGCAGATAGAAATATCCTTTTAGACAAGTTCAAAGATCAACACATATCCACATCCTGATTCCGAAGCTTCACGGCCCATGAGCTTTCTAACCTGGCTTTATCATCTTGATTAGCATTCATCAATATAGAATACAGATCTTTGACACGGGGCTGCCTATACACTAAACATTCCAACAGTGGAATTCTAGCCACACTAGTGAGCTGCAACACAACTGGTTTGATTGTCTCCCTGATTTGTATATACTTAAAAAGTGTCCTAGTGTCTACCCCAAATTGTTCCTGGAGTTCTCCGAATGACATTACCCCATTCTGATTAAAAATGTCTCCTAAATTATTTATTCCAGCCTGTTCCCAGATTCTACCTATTATATCGTTAAGTGAGGATGGAAAGATTGACGATCGCCATAACAGTAAATATCTCTGGACCTTTGGGATTTTCATAAACTTACTAGCTTTTCTCCATACGTTCCAGGCTGCTCTTAGGGATTTGAAGCGCGTTTTCTTATAATAACTCCCCTCCAACTGCCTCAGTAAAATTCCTGGAGCTGCATCCCCTATGGCAAGCTCGTATATAGAGGGGGGAGTCTCCCTATCTTGATCTCCCAGCGTTGATTCGGACCATATTTTAGGTTTAAAAAGACTGGTCATTTGCTGCAATGTTATAGCCCAGTAGTAATATAGCATGTGAGGGACAGCCAATCCCCTCGATTATGTGGTAAAGTCATCAACTTCAATGATCTCCTAATCTTTTTATACCCCCAAATAAATTGTGAAAAAATCCCTTCTATTTTTAAAAAAACACATTTGATGGTTCCAGCGGTATACATCTAAATAAATAAAAAAAATTGGGAAACATTGTCATCTTTAGGACGTTTCCTCTTCCTATAATGGAAAGGTGTAAGTTGTCCATTCTTTTTAGGTCATCACCTATCTTCTTTATAAGAGGCACCAAATTGATATCCCAGATAGTCCCAACCTCCGCAGCTATGTTTATCCCTAAGTATGTAGCTACCTCCGTCCTCCGTGGATCTTGATACGGAGTGGATTTGGAGCAGACGATCTTGGTTTTATTAGCGTTTAAACCATACCCCGACTGCCGCCCAAATTCAGACACCAGGACTTCGATCCTTCCTAAGGCTTCCAGTGGGTCGGGGGTGACGACTGCAATATCGTCAGCGTAGGCTAACACTTTGGTGTTATATCCCCTGACCACTACCGGTTTAATAGCCTCATCGTTTAGCATTGATCTGATTAGAGGGTCAATATAGAGCGCAAAAAGGATG
Source organism: Calotriton arnoldi (assembly GCA_963921515.1). NCBI lineage: Eukaryota > Metazoa > Chordata > Amphibia > Caudata > Salamandridae > Calotriton > Calotriton arnoldi. The sequence continues at coordinate 3,095,281 of CAWUFW010000567.1, forward strand.
GGGGAGCAGGGGCAGCCCTGTCTTGTGCCACGTGCAATATTGATCCTTTCCGATTCCCTCCCCATCAACTGTATTTTTGCATAAGGTTGTACATACATTGCCCTTAGAGCAGTCAATATGCGAGGGCCAAAACCATTTGATCTTAGATTATGCCACAGGTATGCCCACTCGACCTGATCAAAAGCTTTTGTGCGTCCAGTAATATTAAGGACATCTGCTCCCCTGTAGCTTCCACTATGTCGAATAATGATATAACACGTCGGACATGGTCCGTCGTTCCTCTGCCGGGAATAAAACCATGCTGCCATGGACTAACCAAAGAGGCGATTATTTTTGCTAATCTAAGCGCTATAATTTTGGAATAAAGTTTCTCGTCAGCATTTATCAGGGAGATAGGTCTATACGAGGCTGGATCCTCAGCAGGTTTTCCCTTTTTCAGAAAGACGACAATGTTAGTCTCCTGCCAGGATTGGGGCGGACTCCCCTTCTGCTGCACCGCCAGGAACAGGTCCAGCAACAGGGGAGCCAGCTCCATCTGTAGAGCTTTATAGATCTCCATTGGGATCCCATCTGGGCCGGCTGCCTTACCATACGCCGTTGCCTGAAGTGCCTCAATAACCTCATTCAATGAAATGTCTTCTTCCAATTCTTGGATAATTGGGGGCATGATATTGGTTCCCATACCTACTGTTGTTAACAAGTTGCCCCTGGAGCTATACAAGTCCTCGTAAAATTCAGCGAATGTTTTTACAATATCTTGGGGCTCTGTCACGATTTTACCATCCTTCCTCTTTAACCTTGAAATATTATTTACTGCCGCCCTCTGTTTCAATCGGAGTGCCAAATGTTTCCCTGTCATCTCCCATATTCATAATTATCCCTGGCCCGAGTTTGAAATATTTCAGCAATTTTTTTGTTGTAAATTCCGTTAATTTTAGCCTTAGTACTTATAACTTTTAGTTCTAATTGATTTTGTAATTCCTCCTGCCTTCTACCAATAGCTGCCATATGCTCTTCCTCATATTTAGAAAGCTCCACCGTAAGTTGCTGTATTACCTCTCTCTGTTCCTTCCTATGATGCCCCACGTAGCTAATGATCTCCCCCCTAAGCCCAGCTTTGAACGCGTCCCAAACAATTTCTCTCGATGTGCTGAATCTGTTCATATCATAAAATTGCCTAGTCCACCCCTAATGTGTTCTATAAATCCCTCAGTGACCAAAAGTTTTCTATCAAAAGACCATTTTGTGAAAGATCTCTCGTGCCCCTGAGCCTCAATTTCCAACATCAGTGGGTTGTGATCCGACAGGACCTTAGGTAATTTCCTTATATTAGCTCCCTCTTTAAGAGAGGCGGAGACAAAAAAATAGTCAAGCCTGACATACTTCCTATGTGGGCATGAAAAATAGGTATACCCTGTGTCCCCAGTTTTTATAAGCCCACATATCCACTAATCCATGACTGTCCACTAGAGCTTTTAAAGCTTTAAAAACTTGTGGCTTCCTCCCCTGATACCCTCCCCATGGGGGGTCATGTGTTTCTAAATGGATATTAAAATCACCACAAATTATAAGCGGGGATGGCCAGGAAGCTAGTTCAAGCTCTAGCTCTGACAGCAAGTCTGGGTCATCAAAATTCGACCCATAGATCGTACATAATGTTATTCCACTAGATAATGATACAATCGCCCACCTTCCCCACTTATCCGATAGAGTTTGCTCAACTGGTAGTATCCGATTAGAGATATGTATTGCGACTCCTCTAGTCGTGGTAGTCTGTAATGAACTAATTACCTGGGTATACCCTGGGATAGCATTAAGCCCTCTCTTTTGCCATGGAATATGGGTTTCTTGTTGACATATGATATCAGCACCCAATGTTCGTAACACCTCTGCTGACCTATCTCTCTTACCCCTGTCATTCAAGCCCCCAATATTTAATGAACTGATACTCAGCCTACCCATCTCTATAGTTTGTTTGATACCTGGGTTGCCCCTTGAACCATTCCTTCATCTTAGTGTCAATCCAACTACAGCTTACCTCTGCTTTTTCTGAATTTTTTGCCCCCTCCTCCTCCCCCCTCCCTCTCCTCCCCCTCCTCCCCCTCCCTCTTTCCCCCCCGCCCTCCCTCCCTGCTTTATGAAGCAACAGACCTACCTAGGTCTGTGGTTGATGATCGGTGATACCCTCCCGATGGTGACGTGTGTGTAATACGTATGTGTGATGCATATGTATGCCCTTGTGAACCCCCTCAGCCCTTGATGTCGCCTCACTCAAAAGAAAGGGAAAAGATACAAAAAAAGGACACTCAAAATGTAAAAACCAACAAAGAAAAACAGCTACTTATTGCTATATACTTAGAGCCCTATCTAATCTAATCTGGAATCCTCTTGAACCCCTTTGGGTAATTTCTATGCCTTAGACACCCTTGACGGGAAAGAGGGAAGAGAAAGAAGGCCCCATCAGAAAGAAAAGTAATCTCCCCCCTGCGTCTAAAAACTCCTTCGCCTTGATCTCCGATGTGAAGAATCTAGTTTGATTATTCCAGATTATTTTTAGTCGGGCCGGGTTTAGAAGGAAGGCCTGTGCACCTTTGTCCTGAAAATACTTAATCATCTGACGCAGACGCCAACGTGGTACCACGGTAATATGGCAAAAGTCTGGTCTAGTGAAGAATGAGAACCCATCCACAGTACGTTGTGCTTCTGGTCTTGCCTTTTCAAACACATTTTGCCTCAATAAATAATTTCCAAAATAGACCAGAAATGCCCTTGGTTTAGCATCTGGGCGAACTGGCAGTCGGATAGTAAACGGTACTCGATGCGCCCTTTGTATTTCCTGCTGCCAGTTCCAGCCTTCCAATTCTGGAAAGGATTTCTGCAGCATCTGGACCATGTATGACTGTGCATCCGACCCCTCCTTTCCCTCCGGAATACCCAGGAATCGCAAATTATTCCTCCTTTGACGATTTTCACTCTCTTCCAGCTTCCACTGGATGTCCACGAGTTGTGCTTCATGGGCTTCTACTTGTCCCTTTGATCCTGCTACCTCTGTCTCCAAAGAGGCCGTTCTTGACTCTATCTCAGTCATCCGGTCGCTTATATCCTTACAGGTTCTTGCGACCTTCCTTATCGCCCCTTGTAGTTTACGGGAAGCATTCTGAGATCTTTTACTCTCCAAACGAGATTCGTCTCGGTGTGCTACCACACACTGCAGAATGGATTCCAGAGTTGGGGGTGCCACAGAAAGTTCTTCACTGGGAGATTTATTGCTATCCCCCATCAATTGATCTCCAAGGGAGTAATCCCATCTCAGATCCTTTTGCCTTTGGTTATCGATTCTACCCACTCTGGAGTGCGTCTTCCGTGTCGTTGCGATAGTGCCCTTGCCTCCTGTGCCCATGTCAGGTGCGCCGCTCTCCTCACTTGATTCTGTGTTGGACCCAGAATCTGACCCCAAGCCTGACCATGTGGCATCCGATGAGAAATAGTCGTTCGCCTCTGAGTCAATATCTCTTTCCCTACGATCCTGCGGGGTTCTATGGATCCTAGAGAGACCCTTGGGTTTTAACTTCCCCCTAGGCTCTTGTATGGGGGGGTTCCGTTCAGCGGTCCCCGATAGATCTGTCAGGCCCATTTTGAGCCCCTTTTTTCCCCCAAAGGTCTTAGGTTTCTTGGTAGGATTTTCTTCTCTTGACCGAGCCGCCGGCTGGCCTATTCCCTCCGGGCATGTCAAGGGGACCCCTGTGTCTTGGCCTTTTCCCTCAATATCTGTATTGCCGGGAGGATCTTCAATCTGCACTACCACCCCTACTGCCTGATCTCGGCCCATCCCTTTCTCCTGCTGTAGATGCTCATTGTTCGAATTCCCACTTCCAGCTTCCATCCGCCCTTGGATATGGTTATCCAGTGTCTCCGCCTCCACAGACCCCTCCCCGACATCCCCTGAATCCTTACCGGCCGGCGTTGGGACCTGCTCACTTACTTCACCGATAGTCTCAGTCTGCTCACTCCCCTGTTCCACTCCTTGAGCTATGGAGCAGCTCCCTTCCTCTGAGCAACTCGATGACTGAGACGGCGGTGCGATGCGGCTGGGGCTGCGCGCCCCTCCCCTTCCTGTCAGAGGGATTCTCCTCTCTGATCCTCTGTCTGCGTCCCTGGGCTGTGACGGGAACCGACTCGGTTTCCACCGCGCTTCTTTGGGGGGATTCCTGGGGGCTGATATGAAGCGCTGCACCTCTGCCTTTTGCGCCCGCTTTTGGACCCATGCTTCCTGAACAAGTTGAGGATCCCCTGCACCACGTCGGGATTTGGGTCAGTTCCCGCTCGAAGCCTCTACAGCCGGCGATCAGCTGCTCCGCGACCTCCACCAGCACCGCAACCCAGCGCTGCAAGTCAGGTAAAGTTCGGCCGGTTTCGGCACAGCCGCTTACTCTTAAGCTTCCTGCTTAAGGGTTCGACATTCGTTTTTTTAGCCTCTCATCGTATGTCTCCTAGTTAGATTTCACCATCACATCGGGAGACACCTACGGCCGACTCAACTCACTCGGCCGCCATCTTGCTCAAGTCGGATCAGAGAGAATTCATTGCTTAACTGAAGGTTCCAACAAATCTGGCACGAGGCGACACTAAGCCCCGCAAAGTCTCACTGCCCAGCGGAAAGTTTCATCAGAACCGACGCCGAGCAATGCAAAGCACTGCAAATCCTTGCCGCACAGCTGAAAGCTTCATCGGAACCAAAGCCAAGCGACACAAAGTCCTGCCAAGCCTCACTCCACAGCTGAAAGCTTCAACAGAACTGACGTCGAGCAACGCAAAGCCCTGCAAAGGGTCGCTGCACCCCTGAACGCTTCATAGTAACTGACAACGAGCAATGCAAAGCACGCAAAGCCTCGCCGCACAGCTAAAAACGTCACCTGAACCGACACTGAGTGACGCAAAGCCCCACAAAGCTTAGCCACGCAGTCTCATGGAACAGACACCGGAGAACACGAAGCCTTGCAAAGCAACGCCACACAGAACTTGCAGCAAGGACATGAGGTACAATTCTAAGCGGGCCAAACTTGGTTCTGTGCCGAACCTGTGCTCCATTGTGGTCTGTCTGAACTTGTGACTTTGTCCCACTCCAGCGTGACCAAATACTCACATTTAGAGCTTTCTGCTTTTTGGCTCTATTTTAACTTACACTTTTCATTTCCAATATCTCCAGTTCTACTGATTGGATTTTTGTCCTTCTGGTATCATTTTAATTATTAAAATGTATTCTATTTTTCTCAATTGGTATGGGATTTTTCTTGTGTTGTGTTTTTACTTTATTACTGTGTGAGTGCTGCATAAATTCTTTACACATTGCCTCTGAGTTAAGCCTGACTGCTTTTGTTCCAAGCTACTAGAGGCACAGGTTAATTTGGTGAGTTTTTGCAGTTCACCCTCACAGAGATTGTGGGTATTGCTTGAGAAGCAATCAAAAACCCAATTTCATACACTCTCCATCAACAATTTGCATACTACAGGATGTTTTCCTGTGAGTTTATTATCAAAAAGCTCAGGTCAGGGGAATAGCTAATCTGTAGCCATTAACAGCCATGAAAGACTTTTATCTTGAGCTGTGAATGAGGCAACACATTTCAGAACTGTAGGGACATTTGCTAAAATTAGATAATGATTCACACTAATCAAGTTGAAACTTTCCAAGCTTTCTTGCAAGTCTAGATGTTACCCAGGGTCCAGGAAGTCTTTATGAGAGTAGCAGCTGAAGCTAAAAGGGCTGTTAGTGACCAAGAATATCACAAAAGTTTGAAGCCATTACCTGTAGATTAGTGGATAGGATCAGATTGTGACTCTTCTTTTTGCAATCTTAGAAGAGATGAGGGTGAAATGGAAGCAATTAAGGAATATCTCTGGCCATTTTGAGGGAAGATCAGAATCAGGCCTGATCCTACTAGAGCAAGAAAATTAGAACCACAAAGGCCTTCTGTCTAAGAATCTGTGCCAGGCACCTGAAAATCATGACAAAATGAAAAGAAGCACAAATGTGACTAATCTTGCCAGAACATGCCAGTTGCCAGCAGCTACTGTAAAAATATTGCAATTGTGAGTTCAAACATGAGACAAAGATCTATTGGCAACAGACCCCAGTAAGGATTCACTGTTTAGCCCCTTTGCTGCTAGGCCATTTCCCCCCGTGCTAAGCCCTTTTTTTGCTATTTGGGGTAGTTCACGCTCAGGCCCCTGTAACTTTTTGACCACATAAGGTATCCACGCCAAATTTGTGTCCTTTTCTTCCAACATCATGGGGATTCTAAAGGTACCCAGGGTTTGTGGATTCCCCTGGAGGGGACCCAGAAATTAGCCAAAATACAGCTAAAGTTCTTTTTTTGGGGGGGAAAAATGGGAAAAAAGTGCTGTAAATGAAAGCGTCTGGTTTTTTCCCTGCAAATGGTATCAACAAAGGGTTTGTGGGGCTGAAATCACCATTTTCCCAGCTTTTCGGGACAAGCAGACTTTTGTCAGAAAACCAACATTTTCTACACAGTTTTGGCATTTTACTGGGACATAGCCTATTTTTGCTATTTTGTGTGCTTTCAACCTTCTTCCAGTTAATGGTAGAAATGGGTATGAAAGCAATAATGGATCCTGGAAAGCTATACATTTTAGAAAAGTAGACAACATTTTGAATTCAGCAAGGGGTCATTTGTGTAGATCCTTCAAGGTTTCTTTATAGAAACTAACAGTTGAATATAGGAAAAATTGAAAATTAGTTGAAAAAAACAACCATTTGGGCCAACGTTTTCACCTGTAAGTTCTTCTAATTATGACAGCTGTTTGAAAGCAATATACCGTTACATCCGCTGGACCTTTCTGGTTGTGGGGATATATAGGACTTGTAGGTTCACCAAGAACCCGACGAACCCAGAGCCAATAACTGAGCAGCGTCTTGCAATGGTTTTTTATTATGTACCGGGTATATAGCAAATAATTTGGGAAACTATATACATGGAAAAATCGGCATGAAAGACACCTATGTATTTCTGAAATTGGAACAAAATATAGAGTTTAGAAACAGTAGATATTTGCACATTTCCGAAATTGTGAGTACCCATACTAGCATGAGAATTATAGGACATTTTTCAAAGTGACTTCTTTTTTACACATTGTCTTTCATTTGGAAGGCAGAAATGCATCGAAAGTCAATAGGTACCCCGCATTCCCCAAAGTCTTCAGAGAAAAATGGTACCTCACTTGTGTGGGTAGGCCTAGTGCCCGCGACAGGAAACGGCCCAAAACGCATGGTGGACACACCACATTTTCACAGTGAAAATGGACCCTTTTTTGCAAAGTGCCTAGCTGTAGATTTTGAACCCTAGCTCTGCCGGCACCTAGGGAAACCTAGCAAACCTATACATTTTTAAAAACTAGACACCCAGGGGAATCCAGGATGGGGTGACTTGTCTGGCTCTCACCAGGTTCTGATACCCAGAATCCCTTGCAAACCTCAAAATTTGTCAAAACAAACACATTTTCCTCACATTTCTGTGGTGGAAAGTTCTGGAATCTGCGTGGATCCACAAAATTCCACCCACCCTGCATCCCCCAAAGTCTTCAAAGAAAAATGGTACCTCATTTGTGTGGGTAGGCCTAGTGCCCGCGACAGGAAACGGCCCAAAACGCAACGTGGACACACCACATTTTCACAGTGAAAACTGACCCCAATTTTGCAAAGTGCCTAGCTGTAGATTTTGAACCCTAGCTCTGCCGGCACCTAGGGAAACCTAGCAAACCTATACATTTTTCAAAACTAGACAGCCAGGGGAATCCAGGATGGGGTGACTTGTCTGGCTCTCACCAGGTTCTGTTACCCAGAACCCCTTGCAAACCTCACAAATTGTCAAAAAAAACACATTTTCCTCACATTTCTGTGGTGGAAAGTTCTGGAATCTGTGTGGATCCACAAAATTCCACCCACCCCGCATTCCCCAAAGTCTTTCGAGAAAAATGGTACCTCACTTGTGTGGGTAGGCCTAGTGCCCGCGACAGGAAACGGCCCACAACGCAACATGGACACACCACATTTTCACAGTGAAAACGGACCCTTTTTTTGCAAAGTGCCTAGCTGTAGATTTTGAACCCTAGCTCTGCCGGCACCTAGGGAAACCTAGCAAACCTATATATTTTTGAAATATAGACACCCAGAGGAATCCAGGATGGGGTGACTTGTCTGGCTCTCACCAGGTTCTGTTACCCAGAATCCCTTGCAAACCTCAAAATTTATTAAAAAAGCCACATTTTCCTCACATTTCTGTGGTGGAAAGTTCTGGAATCTGCGTGGATCCACAAAATTCCACTCACCCTGCATTCCCCAAAGTCTTTCGAGAAACATGGTACCTCACTTGTGTGGGTAGGCCTAGTGCCAGCGACAGGAAACAGCCCAAAATGCAACATGGACACACCACATTTTCACAGTGAAAACGGACCCTTTTTTTGCAAAGTGCCTAGCTGTAGATTTTGAACCCTAGCTCTGCCGGCACCTAGGGAAACCTAGCAAACCTATACATTTTTGAAAACTAGACACCAAGGGAAATCCAGGATGGGGTGACTTGTCTGGGTCTCACCAGGTTCTGTTACCCAGAATCCCTTGCAAACCTCAAAATTTGTCCCAAAAAAACATTTTCCTCACATTTCTGTGGTGGAAAGTTCAGGAATCTGCGTGGATCCACAAAATTCCACCCACCCCGCATTCCCCAAAGCCTTCCGAGAAAAATGGTACCTCACTTGTGTGGTTAGGCCTAGTGCAAACGACAGGAAACGACCCAAAATGCAACGTATACACACCACATTTTCACAGTGAAAACGGATCCTTTTTTTGCAAAGTGCCTATCTGTAGATTTTGAACCCTAGCTCTTCCGGCACATATGGAAACCTAGCAAACCTATACATTTTTGAAAACTAGACACCCAGGGGAATCCAGGATGTGGTGACTTGTCTGGCTCTCACCAGCTTCTGCTACCCAGAATGCCTTGCAAACCTCAAAATTTGACAAAAAAACACATTTTCCTCACATTTCTGTGGTGGAAAGTTCTGGAATCTACGTGGAGCCACAAAATTCCACCCACCCCGCATTCCCCAAAGTCTTCCGAGAAAAATGGTACCTCACTTGTGTGGGTAGGCCTAGTGCCCGCGACAGGAAACGGCCCAAAACGCAACGTGGACACACCACATTTTCACAGTGAAAACGGACCCTTTTTTGCAAAGTGCCTAGCTGTAGATTTTGAACCCTAGCTCTGCCGGCACCTAGGGAAACCTAGCAAACCTATACATTTTTAAAAACTAGACACCCAGGGGAATCCAGGATGGGGTGACTTGTCTGTCTCTCACCAGGTTCTGATACCCAGAATCCCTTGCAAACCTCAACATATGTCAAAAAACACATTTTCCTCACATTTCTGTGGTGGAAAGTTCTGGAATCTGCGTGGATCCACAAAATTCCACCCACCCTGCATTCCCCAAAGTCTTCAAAGAAAAATGGTACCTCATTTGTGTGGGTAGGCCTAGTGCCCGCAACAGAAAACGGCCCAAAACGCAACGTGAACACCACATTTGCACAGTGAAAACTGACCCCTATTTTGCAAAGTGCCTAGCTGTAGATTTTGAACCCTAGCTCTGCCGGCACCTAGGGAAACCTAGCAAACCTATACATTTTTGAAAACTAGACAGCCAGGGGAATCCAGGATGGAGTGTCTTGTCTGGCTCTCACCAGGTTCTGTTACCCAGAACCCCTTGCAAACCTCAAAATTTGTCAAAAAAACACATTTTCCTCACATTTCTGTGGTGGAAAGTTCTGGAATCTGTGTGGATCCGCAAAATTCCATGCACCCCGCATTCCTCAAAGTCTTCAGAGAAAAATGGTACCTCACTTGTGTGGGTAGGCCTAGTGCCCGCGACAGGAAACGGCCCAAAACGCAACGTGGACACACCACATTTTCACAGTGGAAACGGACCCTTTTTTTGCAAAGTGCCTAGCTGTAGATTTTGAACCCTAGCTCTGCCGGCACCTAGGGAAACCTAGCAAACCTATATATTTTTGTAAACTAGACACCTAGGGGAATTCAGGATGGGGTGTCTTGTCTGGGTCTCACCAGGTTCTGTTACCCAGAATCCCTTGCAAACCTCAAAATTTGTCCCCAAAACACATTTTCCTCACATTTCTGTGGTGGAAAGTTCTGGAATCTGCGTGGATCCACAAAATTCCACCAGCCCCGCATTCCCCAAAGTCTTTCGAGAAAAATGGTACCTGACTTGTGTGGGTAGGCCTAGTGCCCACGACAGGAAATGGCCCAAAATGCAACACGGACACACCACATTTTCACAGTGAAAACGGACCCTTTTTTTGCAAAGTGCCTAGCTATAGATTTTGAACCCTAGGTCTGCCGGCACCTAGGGAAACCTAGCAAACCTATACATTTTTGAAAACTAGACACCAAGGGAAATCCAGGATGGGGTGACTTGTCTGGGTCTCACCAGGTTCTGTTACCCAGAATCCCTTGCAAACCTCAAAATTTGTCCCCAAAAACATTTTCCTCACATTTCTGTGGTGGAAAGTTCAGGAATCTGCGTGGATCCACAAAATTCCACCCACCCCTCATTCCCCAAAGTCTTCCGAGAAAAATGGTACCTCACTTGTGTGGTTAGGCCTAGTGCCCACGACAGGAAACGGCCCAAAACGCAACGTGGACACCACATTTTCACAGTAAAAACGGATCCTTTTTTTGCAAAGTGCCTATCTGTAAATTTTGAACCCTAGCTCTTCCAGTACATAGGGAAACCTAGCAAACCTATACATTTTTGAAAACTAGATACCCAGGGGAATCCAGGATGGGGTGACTTGTCTGGCTCTCACCAGCTTCTGCTACCCAGAATGCCTTGCAAACCTCAAAATCTGACAAAAAAACACATTTTCCTCACATTTCTGTGGTGGAAAGTTCTGGAATCAGCGTGGAGCCACAAAATTCCACCCACCCCGCATTCCCCAAAGTCGTCTGAGAAAAATGGTACCTCACTTGTGTGGGTAGGCCTAGTGCCCGCGACAGAAAACGGCCCAAAACGCAACGTGGACACACCACATTTTCACAGTGAAAACTGACCCTTTTTTTGCAAAGTGCCTAGCTTTAGATTTTAAACACTAGCTCTGCCAGCACCTAGGGAAACCTAGCAAATCTATACATTTTTGAAAACTAGACGGCCAGGGGAATCCAGGATGGGGTGACTTGTCTGGCTCTCACCATGTTCTGTTACCCAGAATCCCTTGCAAACCTCACAATTTGTCCCCAAAAAACATTTTCCTCACAATTCTGTGGTGAAAAGTTCAGGAATCTGAGTGGATCCACAAAATTCCACCCACCCCGCATTCCCCAAAGCCTTCCGAGAAAAATGGTACCTCACTTGTATGGTTAGGCCTAGTGCCAACGACAGGAAACGGCCCAAAACGCAACGTGGACACACCACATTTTCACAGTGAAAACGGATCCTTTTTTTGCAAAGTGCCTATCTGTAGATTTTGAACCCTAGCTCTTCCGGCACATACTGAAACCTAGCAAACCTATACATTTTTGAAAACTAGACACCCAGGGGAATCCAGGATGGGGTGACTTGTCTGGCTCTCACCAGCTTCTGCTACCCAGAATGCCTTGCAAACCTCAAAATTTGACAAAAAAACACATTTTCCTCACATTTCTATGGTGGAAAGTTCTGGAATCTGCGTGGAGCCACAAAATTCCACCCACCCCGCATTCCCCAAAGTCTTCCGAGAAAAATGGTACCTCACTTGTGTGGGTAGGCCTAGTGCCCGCGACAGGAAACGGCCCAAAACGCAACGTGGACACACCACATTTTCACAGTGAAAACGTACCCTTTTTTTGCAAAGTGCCTAGCTGTAGATTTTGAACCCTAGCTCTGCCGGCACCTAGGGAAACCTAGCAAACCTATACATTTTTAAAAACTAGACACCCAGGGGAATCCAGGATGGGGTGACTTGTCTGTCTCTCACCAGGTTCTGATACCCAGAATCCCTTGCAAACCTCAACATATGTCAAAAAAACACATTTTCCTCACATTTCTGTGGTGGAAAGTTCTGGAAACTGCGTGGATCCACAAAATTCCACCCACCCTGCATTCCCCAAAGCCTTCAAAGAAAAATGGTACCTCATTTGTGTGGGTAGGCCTAGTGCCCGCAACAGGAAATGGCCCAAAACGCAACGTGAACACCACATTTGCACAGTGAAAACTGACCCCTATTTTGCAAAGTGCCTAGCTGTAGATTTTGAACCCTAGCTCTGCCGGCACCTAGGGAAACCTAGCAAACCTATACATTTTTGAAAACTAGACAGCCAGGGGAATCCAGGATGGGGTGACTTGTCTGGCTCTCACCAGGTTCTATTACCCAGAACCCCTTGCAAACCTCAAAATTTGTCAAAAAAACACATTTTCCTCACATTTCTGTGGTGGAAAGTTCTGGAATCTGTGTGGATCCGCAAAATTCCATGCACCCCGCATTCCCCAAAGTCTTCAGAGAAAAATGGTACCTCACTTGTGTGGGTAGGCATAGTGCCCGCGACAGGAAACGGCCCAAAACGCAACGTGGACACACCACATTTTCACAGTGGAAACGGACCCTTTTTTGCAAAGTGCCTAGCTGTAGATTTTGAACCCTAGCTCTGCCGGCACCTAGGGAAACCTAGCAAACCTATATATTTTTGAAAACTAGACACCTAGGGGAATTCAGGATGGGGTGTCTTGTCTGGCTCTCACCAGGTTATTTTACCCAGAATCCCTTGCAAACCTCAACAATTATCAAACAAAGCACATTTTCCTCACATTTCTGTGGTGGAAAGTTCTGGAATCTGCGTGGATCCACAAAATTCCACCCACCCCGCATTCCCCAAAGCCTTCCGAGAAAAATGGTACCTCACTTGTGTGGTTAGGCCTAGTGCCAACGACAGGAAACGGCCCAAAACGCAACGTGGACACACCACATTTTCACAGTGAAAACTGATCCTTTTTTTGCAAAGTGCCTATCTGTAGATTTTGAACCCTAGCTCTTCCGGCACATATGGAAACCTAGCAAACCTATACATTTTTGAAAACTAGACACCCAGGGGAATCCAGGATGGGGTGACTTGTCTGGCTCTCACCAGCTTCTGCTACCCAGAATACCTTGCAAACCTCAAAATTTGACAAAAAAACAAATTTTCCTCACATTTCTGTGGTGGAAAGTTCTGGAATATGCGTGGAGCCACAAAATTCCACCCACCCAGCATTCCCCAAAGTCTTCCGAGAAAAATGGTACCTCACTTGTGTGGGTAGGCCTAGTGCCCGCGACAGGAAACGGCCCAAAACGCAACATAGACACACCACATTTTCACAGTGAAAACGGACCCTTTTTTTGCAAAGTGCCTAGATGTAGATTTTGAACCCTAGCTCTGCCGGCACCTAGGGAAACCTAGCAAACCTATACATTTTTAAAAACTAGACACCCAGGGGAATCTAGGATGGGGTGACTTGTCTGTCTCTCACCAGGTTCTGATACCCAGAATCCCTTGCAAACCTCAACATATGTCAAAAAACACATTTTCCTCACATTTCTGTGGTGGAAAGTTCTGGAATCTGCGTGGATCCACAAAATTCCACCCACCCTGCATTCCCCAAAGTCTTCAAAGAAAAATGGTACCTCATTTGTGTGGGTAGGCCTAGTGCCCGCAACAGGAAACGGCCCAAAACGCAACGTGAACACCAAATTTGCACAGTGAAAACTGACCCCTATTTTGCAAAGTGCCTAGCTGTAGATTTTGAACCCTAGCTCTGCCGGCACCTAGGGAAACCTAGCAAACCTAAACATTTTTGAAAACTAGACAGCCAGGGGAATTCAGGATGGGGTGTCTTGTATGGCTCTCACCAGGTTCTGTTACCCAGAACCCCTTGCAAACCTCAAAATTTGTCAAAAAAACACATTTTCCTCACATTTCTGTGGTGGAAAGTTCTGGAATCTGTGTGGATCCACAAAATTCCACCCACCCCGCATTCCCCAAAGTCTTTTGAGAAAAATGGTACCTGACTTGTGTGGGTAGGCCTAGTGCCCACGACAGGAAATGGCCCAAAATGCAACACGGACACACCACATTTTCACAGTGAAAACGGACCCTTTTTTTGCAAAGTGCCTAGCTATAGATTTTGAACCCTAGCTCTGCCGGCACCTAGGGAAACCTAGCAAACCTATATATTTTTGAAAACTAGACACCCAGGGGAATCCAGGATTGGGTGACTTGTCTGGCTCTCACCAGCTTCTGCTACCCAGAATGCCTTGCAAACCTCAAAATCTGACAAAAAACACATTTTCCTCACATTTCTGTGGTGGAAAGTTCTGGAATCTGCGTGGAGCCACAAAATTCCACCCACCCCGCATTCCCCAAAGTCGTCCGAGAAAAATGGTACCTCACTTGTGTGGGTAGGCCTAGTGCCCGCGACAGAAAACGGCCCAAAACACAACGTGGACACACCACATTTTCACAGTGAAAACTGACCCTTTTTTGCAAAGTGCCTAGCTTTAGATTTTGAACACTAGCTCTGCCGGCACCTAGGGAAACCTAGCAAACCTATACATTTTTGAAAACTAGACGGCCAGGGGAATCCAGGATGGGGTGACTTGTCTGGCTCTCACCATGTTTGTTACCCAGAATCCCTTGCAAACCTCACAATTTGTCCCAAAAAAACATTTTCCTCACATTTCTGTGGTGGAAAGTTCAGGAATCTGCGTGGATCCACAAAATTCCACCCACCCCGCATTCCCCAAAGCCTTCAGAGAAAAATGGTACCTCACTTGTGTGGTTAGGCCTAGTGCCAACGACAGGAAACGGCCCAAAACGCAACGTGGACACACCACATTTTCACAGTGAAAACGGATCCTTTATTTGCAAAGTGCCTATCTGTAGATTTTGAACCCTAGCTCTTCCGGCACATATGGAAACCTAGCAAACCTATACATTTTTGAAAACTAGACACCCAGGGGAATCCAGGATGGGGTGACTTGTCTGGCTCTCACCAGCTTCTGCTACCCAGAATGCCTTGCAAACCTCAAAATTTGACAACAAAACACATTTTCCTCACATTTCTGTGGTGGAAAGTTCTGGAATCTGCTTGGAGCCACAAAATTCCACCCACCCCGCATTCCCCAAAGTCTTCCGAGAAAAATGGTACCTCACTTGTGTGGGTAGGCCTAGTGCCCGCGACAGGAAACGGCCCAAAACGCAACGTGGACACACCACATTTTCACAGTGAAAACGGACCCTTTTTTTGCAAAGTGCCTAGCCGTAGATTTTGAACCCTAGCTCTGCCGGCACCTAGGGAAACCTAGCAAACCTATATATTTTTGAAAACTAGACACCTAGGGGAATTCAGGATGGGGTGTCTTGTATGGCTCTCACCAGTTTATTTTACCCAGAATCCCTTGCAAACCTCACAAATTGTCAAACAAAGCACATTTTCCTCACATTTCTGTGGTGGAAAGTTCTGGAATCTGCGTGGATCCACAAAATTCCACCCACCCCGCATTCCCCAAAGTCTTTCGAGAAAAATGGTACCTGACTTGTGTGGGTAGGCCTAGTGCCCACAACAGGAAATGGCCCAAAATGCAACACGGACACACCACATTTTCACAGTGAAAACGGACCCTTTTTTTGCAAAGTGCCTAGCTATAGATTTTGAACCCTAGGTCTGCCGGCACCTAGGGAAACCTAGCAAACCTATACATTTTTGAAAACTAGACACCAAGGGAAATCCAGGATGGGGTGACTTGTCTGGGTCTCACCAGGTTCTGTTACCCAGAATCCCTTGCAAACCTCAAAATTTGTCCCAAAAAAACATTTTCCTCACATTTCTGTGGTGGAAAGTTCAGGAATCTGCGTGGATACACAAAATTCCACCCACCCCGCATTCCCCAAAGTCTTCCGAGAAAAATGGTACCTCACTTGTGTGGTTAGGCCTAGTGCCCACGACAGGAAACGGCCCAAAACGCAACGTGGACACCACATTTTCACAGTAAAACGGATCCTTTTTTTGCAAAGTGCCTATCTGTAGATTTTGAACCCTAGCTCTTCCGGCACATAGGGAAACCTAGCAAACCTATACATTTTTGAAAACTAGATACCCAGGGGAATCCAGGATTGGGTGACTTGTCTGGCTCTCACCAGCTTCTGCTACCCAGAATGCCTTGCAAACCTCAAAATCTGACAAAAAACACATTTTCCTCACATTTCTGTGGTGGAAAGTTCTGGAATCTGCGTGGAGCCACAAAATTCCACCCACCCCGCATTCCCCAAAGTCGTCCGAGAAAAATGGTACCTCACTTGTGTGGGTAGGCCTAGTGCCCGCGACAGAAAACGGCCCAAAACACAACGTGGACACACCACATTTTCACAGTGAAAACTGACCCTTTTTTTGCAAAGTGCCTAGCTTTAGATTTTGAACACTAGCTCTGCCGGCACCTAGGGAAACCTAGCAAACCTATACATTTTTGAAAACTAGACGGCCAGGGGAATCCAGGATGGGGTGACTTGTCTGGCTCTCACCATGTTTGTTACCCAGAATCCCTTGCAAACCTCACAATTTGTCCCAAAAAACATTTTCCTCACATTTCTGTGGTGGAAAGTTCAGGAATCTGCGTGGATCCACAAAATTCCACCCACCCCGCATTCCCCAAAGCCTTCAGAGAAAAATGGTACCTCACTTGTGTGGTTAGGCCTAGTGCCAACGACAGGAAACGGCCCAAAACGCAACGTGGACACACCACATTTTCACAGTGAAAACGGATCCTTTATTTGCAAAGTGCCTATCTGTAGATTTTGAACCCTAGCTCTTCCGGCACATATGGAAACCTAGCAAACCTATACATTTTTGAAAACTAGACACCCAGGGGAATCCAGGATGGGGTGACTTGTCTGGCTCTCACCAGCTTCTGCTACCCAGAATGCCTTGCAAACCTCAAAATTTGACAACAAAACACATTTTCCTCACATTTCTGTGGTGGAAAGTTCTGGAATCTGCGTGGAGCCACAAAATTCCACCCACCCCGCATTCCCCAAAGTCTTCCGAGAAAAATGGTACCTCACTTGTGTGGGTAGGCCTAGTGCCCGCGACAGGAAACGGCCCAAAACGCAACGTGGACACACCACATTTGCACAGTGAAAACTGACCCTTTTTTTGCAAAGTGCCTAGCTGTAGATTTTGAACCCTAGCTCTGCCGGCACCTAGGGAAACCTAGCAAACCTATACATTTTTAAAAACTAGACACCCAGGGGAATCCAGGATGGGGTGACTTGTCTGTCTCTCACCAGGTTCTGATACCCAGAATCCCTTGCAAACCTCAACATATGTCAAAAAAACACATTTTCCTCACATTTCTGTGGTGGAAAGTTCTGGAATCTGCGTGGATCCACAAAATTCCACCCACCCTGCATTCCCCAAAGTCTTCAAAGAAAAATGGTACCTCATTTGTGTGGGTAGGCCTAGTGCCCGCAACAGGAAACAGCCCAAAACGCAACGTGAACACCACATTTGCACAGTGAAAACTGACCCCTATTTTGCAAAGTGCCTAGCTGTCGATTTTGAACCCTAGCTCTGCCGGCACCTAAGGAAACCTAGCAACCTATACATTTTTGAAAACTAGACAGCCAGGGGAATCCAGGATGGGGTGACTTGTCTGGCTCTCACCAGGTTCTGTTACCCAGAACCCCTTGCAAACCTCAAAATTTGTCAAAAAACACATTTTCCTCACATTTCTGTGGTGGAAAGTTCTGGAATCTGTGTGGATCCGCAAAATTCCATGCACCCCGCATTCCCCAAAGTCATCAGAGAAAAATGGTACCTCACTTGTGTGGGTAGGCCTAGTGCCCGCGACAGGAAACGGCCCAAACGCAACGTGGACACACCACATTTTCACAGTGGAAACGGACCCTTTTTTGCAAAGTGCCTAGCTGTAGATTTTGAACCCTAGCTCTGCCGGCACCTAGGGAAACCTAGCAAACCTATATATTTTTGAAAACTAGACACCTAGGGGAATTCAGGATGGGGTGTCTTGTCTGGCTCTCACCAGGTTATTGTACCCAGAATCCCTTGCAAACCTCAAAATTGTCAAACAAAGCACATTTTCCTCACATTTCTGTGGTGGAAAGTTCTGGAATCTGCGTGGATCCACAAAATTCCACCCACCCCGCATTCCCCAAAGTCTTTCGAGAAAAATGGTACCTGACTTGTGTGGGTAGGCCTAGTGCCCACGACAGGAAATGGCCCAAAATGCAACACGGACACACCACATTTTCACAGTGAAAACGGACCCTTTTTTGCAAAGTGCCTAGCTATAGATTTTGAACCCTAGGTCTGCCGGCACCTAGGGAAACCTAGCAAACCTATACATTTTTGAAAACTAGACACCAAGGGAAATCCAGGATGGGGTGACTTGTCTGGGTCTCACCAGGTTCTGTTACCCAGAATCCCTTGCAAACCTCAAAATTTGTCCCAAAAAAACATTTCCTCACATTTCTGTGGTGGAAAGTTCAGGAATCTGCGTGGATCCACAAAATTCCACCCACCCCGCATTCCCCAAAGTCTTCCGAGAAAAATGGTACCTCACTTGTGTGGTTAGGCCTAGTGCCCACGACAGGAAATGGCGCAAAACGCAACGTGGAAACCACATTTTCACAGTAAAAACGGATCCTTTTTTTGCAAAGTGCCTATCTGTAGATTTTGAACCCTAGCTCTTCCGGCACATAGGGAAACCTAGCAAACCTATACATTTTTGAAAACTAGATACCCAGGGGAATTCAGGATGGGGTGACTTGTCTGGCTCTCACCAGCTTCTGCTACCCAGAATGCCTTGCAAACCTCAAAATCTGACAAAAAAACACATTTTCCTCACATTTCTGTGGTGGAAAGTTGTGGAATCTGCGTGGAGCCACAAAATTCCACCCACCCCGCATTCCCCAAAGTCATCCGAGAAAAATGGTACCTCACTTGTGTGGGTAGGCCTAGTGCCCGCGACAGAAAACGGCCCAAAACACAACGTGGACACACCACATTTTCACAGTGAAAACTGACCCTTTTTTGCAAAGTGCCTAGCTTTAGATTTTGAACACTAGCTCTGCCGGCACCTAGGGAAACCTAGCAAACCTATACATTTTTGAAAACTAGACAGCCAGGGGAATCCAGGATGGGGTGACTTGTCTGGCTCTCACCATGTTCTGTTACCCAGAATCCCTTGCAAACCTCACAATTTGTAAAAAAAAACACATTTTCCTCACATTTCTGTGGTGGAAAGTTCTGGAATATGCGTAAATCCACAAAATTCCACCCACCCCGCATTCCCCAAAGTCTTCAGAGAAAAATGGTACCTCACTTGTGTGGGTAGGCCTAGTGCCCGCTTCAGGAAACGGCCCAAAACACAAGGTGGACACACCACATTTTCACAGTGAAAACGGACCCTTTTTTTCCAAAGTGCCTAGCTGTAGATTTTGAACCCTACCTCTGCCGGCACCTAGGGAAACCTAGCAAACCTATACATTTTTAAAAACTAGACACCCAGGGGAATCCAGGATGGGGTGACTTGTCTGGCTCTCACCAGGTTCTGATACCCAGAATCCCTTGCAAACCTCAAAATTTGTCAAAACAAACACATTTTCCTCACATTTCTGTGGTGGAAAATTCTGGAATCTGCGTGGATCCACAAAATCCCACCCACCCTGCATTCCCCAAAGTCTTCAAAGAAAAATGGTTCCTCATTTGTGTGGGTAGGCCTAGTGCCCGCAACAGGAAACGGCCCAAAACGCAACGTGGACACACCACATTTTCACAGTGAAAACTGACCCCTATTTTGCAAAGTGCCTAGCTGTAGATTTTGAACCCTAGCTCTGCCGGCACCTAGGGAAACCTAGCAAACCTATACATTTTTGAAAACTAGACAGCCATGGGAATCCAGTATGGGGTGACTTGTCTGGCTCTCACCAGGTTCTGTTACCCAGAACCCCTTGCAAACCTCAACATTTGTAAAAAAAAACACATTTTCCTCACATTTCTGTGGTGGAAAGTTCTGGAATCTGTGTGGATCGGCAAAATTCCACACACCCTGCATTCCCCAAAGTCTTCAGAGAAAAATGGTACCTCACTTGTGTGGGTAGGCCTAGTGCCCGCGACAGGAAACGGCCCAAAACGCAACATGGACACACCACATTTTCACAGTGAAAACGGACCCTTTTTTTGCAAAGTGCCTAGCTGTAGATTTTGAACCCTAGCTCTGCCGGTACCTAGGGAAACCTAGCAAACCTATATATTTTTGAAAACTAGACACCTAGGGGAATTCAGGATGGGGTGACTTGTCTGGCTCTCTCCAGGTTATTTTACCCAGAATACCTTGCAAACCTCAAAATTGTCAAAAAAGCACATTTTCCTCACATTTCTGTGGTGGGAAGTTCTGGAATCTGCGTGGATCCACAAAATTCCACCCACCCCGCATTCCCCAAAGTCTTTCGAGAAAAATGGTACCTCACTTGTGTGGGTAGGCCTAGTGCCTGTGACAGGAAACGGCCCACAACGCAACATGGACACACCACATTTTCACAGTGAAAATGGACACTTTTTTGCAAAGTGCCTAGCTGTAGATTTTGAACCCTAGCTCTGCCGGCACTTAGGGAAACCTAGCAAACCTATATATTTTTGAAAATTAGACACCCAGGGGAATCCAGGATGCGGTGACTTGTCTGGCTCTCACCAGGTTCTGTTACCCAGAATCCCTTGCAAACCTCAAAATGTATAAAACAAAAACACATTTTCCTCACATTTCTGTGGTGGAAAGTTCTGGAATCTGCGTGGATCCACAAAATTCCACTCACCCTGCATTCCCCAAAGTCTTCCGAGAAAAATTGCACCTCACTTGTGTGGGTAGGCCTAGTGCCAGCGACAGGAAACAGCCCAAAATGCAACATGGACACACCACATTTTCACAGTGAAAACGGACCCTTTTTTGCAAAGTGCCTAGCTGTAGATTTTGAACCCTAGCTCTGCCGGCGCCTAGGGAAACCTAGCAAACCTATACATTTTTGAAAACTAGACACCCAGGGGAATCCAGGATGGGGTGACTTGTCTGGCTCTCACTAGCTTCTGCAACCCAGAATGCTTGCAAACCTCAATATTTGACAAAAAAACACATTTTCCTCACATTTCTGTGGTGGAAAGTTCTGGAATCTGCGTGGAGCCACAAAATTCCACCCACCCCACATTCCCCAATTCTTCCGACAAAAATGGTACCTCACTTGTGTGGGTAGGCCTAGTGCCCGCGACAGGAAACGGCCCAAAACGCAAAGTGGACACACCACATTTTCACAGTGAAAACTGACACTTTTTTTGCAAAGTGCCTAGCTGTAGATTTTGAACCCTAGCTCTGCCGGCACCTAGGGAAACCTAGCAAACCTATACATTTTTGAAAACTAGATACCCAGGGGACTCCAGGATGGGGTGACTTGTCTGGCTCTCACCAGGTTCTGTTACCCAGAACCCCTTGCAAACCTCAAAATTTGTTAAAAAAAACACATTTTCCTCACATTTCTGTGGTGGAAAGTTCTGGAATCTGTGTGGATCAGCAAAATTCCACGCACCCTGCATTCCCCAAAGTCTTCAGAGAAAAATGGTACCTCACTTGTGTGGGTAGGCATAGTGCCCGCGACAGGAAACGGCCCAAAACGCAACGTGGACACACCACATTTTCACAGTGAAAACGGACCCTTTTTTTGCAAAGTGCCTAGCTGTAGATTTTGAACCCTAGCTCTGCCGGTACCTAGGGAAACCTAGCAAACCTATATATTTTTGAAAACTAGACACCTAGGGGAATTCAGGATGGGGTGACTTGTCTGGCTCTCTCCAGGTTATTTTACCCAGAATACCTTGCAAACCTCAAAAATTGTCAAAAAAAGCACATTTTCCTCACATTTCTGTGGTGGGAAGTTCTGGAATCTGCGTGGATCCACAAAATTCCACCCACCCCGCATTCCCCAAAGTCTTTCGAGAAAAATGGTACCTCACTTGTGTGGGTAGGCCTAGTGCCCGCGACAGGAAACGGCCCACAACGCAACATGGACACACCACATTTTCACAGTGAAAACGGACACTTTTTTTGCAAAGTGCCTAGCTGTAGATTTTGAACCCTAGCTCTGCCGGCACTTAGGGAAACCTAGCAAACCTATATATTTTTGAACATTAGACACCCAGGGGAATCCAGGATGCGGTGACTTGTCTGGCTCTCACCAGGTTCTGTTACCCAGAATCCCTTGCAAACCTCAAAATTTATAAAACAAAAACACATTTTCCTCACATTTCTGTGGTGGAAAGTTCTGGAATCTGCGAGGATCCACAAAATTCCACTCACCCTGCATTCCCCAAAGTCTTCCGAGAAAAATTGTACCTCACTTGTGTGGGTAGGCCTAGTGCCAGCGACAGGAAACAGCCCAAAATGCAACATGGACACACCACATTTTCACAGTGAAAACGGACCCTTTTTTTGCAACGTGCCTATCTGTAGATTTTGAACCCTAGCTCTTCCGGCACATAGGGAAACCTAGCAAACCTATACATTTTTGAAAACTAGACACCCAGGGGAATCCAGGATGGGGTGACTTGTCTGGCTCTCACGAGCTTCTGCAACCCAGAATGCTTTGCAAACCTCAATGTTTGACAAAAAAACACATTTTCCTCACATTTCTGTGGTGGAAAGTTCTGGAATCTGCGTGGAGCCACAAAATTCCACCCACCCCGCATTCCCCTATTCTTCCGACAAAAATGGTACCTCACTTGTGTGGGTAGGCCTAGTGCCCGCGACAGGAAACGGCCCAAAACGCAACGTGGACACACCACATTTTCACAGTGAAAACTGACACTTTTTTTGCAAAGTGCCTAGCTGTAGATTTTTAACCCTAGCTCTGCCGGCACCTAGGGAAACCTAGCAAACCTATACATTTTTGAAAACTAGATACCCAGGGGAATCCAGGATGGGGTGACTTGTCTGGCTCTCACCAGCTTCTGCTACCCAGAATGCCTTGCAAACCTCAAAATCTGACAAAAAAACACATTTTCCTCACATTTCTGTGCTGGAAAGTTCTGGAATCTGCGTGGAGCCACAAAATTCCACCCACCCCACATTCCCCAAAGTCGTCCGAGAAATATGGTACCTCACTTGTGTGGGTAGGCCTAGTGCCCGCGACAGAAAACGGCCCAAAACGCAACGTGGACACACCACATTTTCACAGTGAAAACTGACCCTTTTTTTGCAAAGTGCCTATCTTTAGATTTTGAACACTAGCTCTGCCGGCACCTAGGGAAACCTAGCAAACCTATACATTTTTGAAAACTAGACAGCCAGGGGAATCCAGGATGGGGTGACTTGTCTGGCTCTCACCAGGTTCTGATACCCAGAATCCCTTGCAAACCTCAAAATTTGTCAAAACAAACACATTTTCCTCACATTTCTGTGGTGGAAAGTTCTGGAATCTGCGTGGATCCACAAAATCCCACCCACCCTGCATTCCCCAAAGTCTTCAAAGAAAAATGGTTCCTCATTTGTGTGGGTAGGCCTAGTGCCCGCAACAGGAAACGGCCCAAAACGCAACGTGGACACACCACATTTTCACAGTGAAAACTGACCCCTATTTTGCAAAGTGCCTAGCTGTAGATTTTGAACCCTAGCTCTGCCGGTACCTAGGGAAACCTAGCAAACCTATACATTTTTGAAAACTATACAGACATGGGAATCCAGTATGGGGTGACTTGTCTGGCTCTCACCAGGTTCTGTTACCCAGAACCCCTTGCAAACCTCAAAATTTGTAAAAGAAAAACACATTTTCCTCACATTTCTGTGGTGGAAAGTTCTGGAATCTGTGTGGATCGGCAAAATTCCACGCACCCTGCATTCCCCAAAGTCTTCAGAGAAAAATGGTACCTCACTTGTGTGGGTAGGCCTAGTGCACGTGACAGGAAACAGCCCAAAACGCAACGTGGACACACCACATTTTCACAGTGAAAACGGACCCTTTTTTTTGCAAAGTGCCTAGCTGTAGATTTTGAACCCTAGCTCTACCGGTACCTAGGGAAACCTAGCAAACCTATATATTTTTGAAAACTAGACACCTAGGGGAATTCAGGATGGGGTGACTTGTCTGGCTCTCTCCAGGTTATTTTACCCAAAATACCTTGCAAACCTCACAAATTGTCAAAAAAGCACATTTTCCTCACATTTCTGTGGTGGGAAGTTCTGGAATCTGCGTGGATCCACAAAATTCCACCCACCTCGCATTCCCCAAAGTCTTTCGAGAAAAATGGTACCTCACTTGTGTGGGTAGGCCTAGTGCCCGCGACAGGAAACGGCCCACAACGCAACATGGACACACCACATTTTCACAGTGAAAACAGACACTTTTTTTGCAAAGTGCCTAGCTGTAGATTTTGAACACTAGCTCTGCCGGCACTTAGGGAAACCTAGCAAACCTATATATTTTTGAAAATTAGACACCCAGGGGAATCCAGGATGCGGTGACTTGTCTGGATCTCACCAGGTTCTGTTACCCAGAACCCCTTGCAAACCTCAAAATTTGTAAAAAAAAACACATTTTCCTCCCATTTCTGTGGTGGAAAGTTCTGGAATCTGTGTGGATCCGCAAAATTCCACGCACCCCGCATTCCCCAAAGTCTTCAGAGAAAAATGGTACCTCACTTGTGTGGGTAGGCCTAGTGCCCGTGACAGGAAACGGCCCAAAACGCAACGTGGACACACCACATTTTCACAGTGAAAACTGACCCCTATTTTGCAAAGTGCCTAGCTGTAGTTTTTGAACCCTAGCTCTGCCGGCACCTAGGGAAACCTAGCAAACCTATACATTTTTGAAAACTAGACAGCCATGGGAATCCAGTATGGGGTGACTTGTCTGGCTCTCACCAGGTTCTGTTACCCAGAACCCCTTGCAAACCTCAAAATTTGTAAAAAAACACATTTTCCTCACATTTCTGTGGTGGAAAGTTCTGGAATCTGTGTGGATCGGCAAAATTCCACGCATCCTGCATTCCCCAAAGTCTTCAGACAAAAATGGTACCTCACTTGTGTGGGTAGGCCTAGTGCCCGCGACAGGAAACGGCCCAAAACGCAACGTGGATACACCACATTTTCACAGTGAAAACTGACCCTTTTTTGCAAAGTGCCTAGCTGTAGATTTTGAACCCTAGCTCTGCCGGTACCTAGGGAAACCTAGCAAACCTATATATTTTTGAAAGCTAGACACCTAGGGGAATTCAGGATGGGGTGACTTGTCTGGCTCTCTCCAGGTTATTTTACCCAGAATACCTTGCAAACCTCAAAAATTGTCAAAAAGCACATTTTCCTCACATTTCTGTGGTGGAAAGTTCTGGAATCTGCGTGGATCCACAAAATTCCACCCACCCCGCATTCCCAAAAGTCTTTCGAGAAAAATTGTACCTCACTTGTGTGGGTAGGCCTAGTGCCCGCGACAGGAAACGGCCCACAACGCAACATGGACACACCACATTTTCACAGTGAAAACGGACACTTTTTTTGCAAAGTGCCTAGCTGTAGATTTTGAACCCTAGCTCTGCCGGCACTTAGGGAAACCTAGCAAACCTATATATTTTTTAAAATTA
Source organism: Calotriton arnoldi (assembly GCA_963921515.1). Lineage (NCBI taxonomy): Eukaryota > Metazoa > Chordata > Amphibia > Caudata > Salamandridae > Calotriton > Calotriton arnoldi. The sequence goes on from CAWUFW010000567.1 coordinate 3,121,009, forward strand.
GACACCCAGGGGAATCCAGGATGAGGTGACTTGTCTGGCTCTCACCAGGTTCTGTTACCCAGAATCCCTTGCAAACCTCAAAATTTATTAAAACAACCACATTTTCCTCACATTTCTGTGGTGGAAAGTTCTGGAATCTGCGTGGATCCACAAAATTCCACTCACCCTGCATTCCCCAAAGTCTTCTGAGAAAAATTGTACCTCACTTGTGTGGGTAGGCCTAGTGCCAGCGACAGGAAACAGCCCAAAATGCAACATGGACACACCACATTTTCACAGTGAAAACGGACCCTTTTTTTGCAAAGTGCCTAGCTGTAGATTTTGAACCCTAGCTCTGCCGGCACCTAGGGAAACCTAGCAAACCTATACATTTTTGAAAACTAGACATCAAGGGAAATCCAGGATGGGGTGACTTGTCTGGGTCTCACCAGGTTCTGTTACCCAGAATCCCTTGCAAACCTCAAACGTTGTCCCCAAAAAACATTTCCTCACATTTCTGTGGTGGAAAGTTCAGGAATCTGCGTGGATCCACAAAATTCCACCCACTCCGCATTCCCCAAAGCCTTCCGAGAAAAATGGTACCTCACTTGTGTGGTTAGGCCTAGTGCCAACGACAGGAAACGGCCCAAAACGCAACGTGGACACACCACATTTTCACAGTGAAAACGGATCCTTTTTTTGCAACGTGCCTATCTGTAGATTTTGAACCCTAGCTATTCCGGCACATAGGGAAACCTAGCAAACCTATACATTTTTGAAAACTAGCCACCCAGGGGAATACAGGATGGGGTGACTTGTCTGGCTCTCACCAGCTTCTGCTACCCAGAATGCTTTGCAAACCTCAATATTTGACAAAAAACCACATTTTCCTCACATTTCTGTGGTGGAAAGTTCTGGAATCTGTGTGGATCCGCAAAATTCCATGCACCCCGCATTCCCCAAAGTCTTCAGAGAAAAATGGTACCTCACTTGTGTGGGTAGGCCTAGTGCCCGTGACAGGAAACGGCCCAAAACGCAACGTGGACACACCACATTTTCACAGTGAAAACGGACCCTTTTTTTGCAAAGTGCCTAGCTGTAGATTTTGAACCCTAGCTCTGCCGGCACATAGGGAAACCTAGCAAACCTATATATTTTTGAAAACTAGACACCTAGGGGAATTCAGGATGGGGTGACTTGTCTGGCTCTCACCAGGTTATTTTACCCAGAATCCCTTGCAAACCTCAAAATTGTCAAAAAAAGCACATTTTCCTCACATTTCTGTGGTGGAAAGTTCTGGAATCTGCGTGGATTCAAAAAATTCCACCCACCCCGCATTCCCCAAAGTCTTTTGAGAAAAATGGTACCTGACTTGTGTGGGTAGGCCTAGTGCCCACGACAGGAAATGGCCCAAAAGGCAACATGGACACATCACATTTTCACAGTGAAAACGGACCCTTTTTTTGCAAAGTGCCTAGCTGTAGATTTTGAACCCTAGCTCTGCCGGCACCTAGGGAAACCTAGCAAACCTATATATTTTTGAAAAATAGACACCCAGGGGAATCCAGGATGGGGTGACTTGTCTGGCTCTCACCAGGTTCTGTTACCCAGAATCCCTTGCAAACCTCACAATTTATAAAACAAAAACACATTTTCCTCACATTTCTGTGGTGGAAAGTTCTGGAATCTGCGTGGATCCACAAAATTCCACTCACCCTGCATTCCCCAAAGTCTTCCGAGAACAATTGTACCTCACTTGTGTGGGTAGGCCTAGTGCCAGCGACAGGAAACAGCCCAAAACGCAACGTGAACACCACATTTGCACAGTGAAAACTGACCCCTATTTTGCAAAGTGCCTAGCTGTAGATTTTGAACCCTAGCTCTGCCGGCACCTAGGGAAACCTAGCAAACCTATACATTTTTGAAAACTAGACAGCCAGGGGAATCCAGGATGGGGTGACTTGTCTGGCTCTCACCAGGTTCTGTTACCCAGAACCCCTTGCAAACCTCAGAATTTGTCAAAAAAACACATTTTCCTCACATTTCTGTGGTGGAAAGTTCTGGAATCTGTGTGGATCTGCAAAATTTCATGCACCCCGCATTCCTCAAAGTCTTCAGAGAAAAATGGTACCTCACTTGTGTGGGTAGGCCTAGTGCCCGCGACAGGAAACGGCCCAAAACGCAACGTGGACACACCACATTTTCACAGTGGAAACGGACCCTTTTTTTGCAAAGTGCCTAGCTGTAGATTTTGAACCCTAGCTCTGCCGGCACCTAGGGAAACCTAGCAAACCTATATATTTTTGTAAACTAGACACCTAGGGGAATTCAGGATGGGGTGTCTTGTCTGGGTCTCACCAGGTTCTGTTACCCAGAATCCCTTGCAAACCTCAAAATTTGTCCCCAAAACACATTTTCCTCACATTTCTGTGGTGGAAAGTTCTGGAATCTGCGTGGATCCACAAAATTCCACCAGCCCCGCATTCCCCAAAGTCTTTCGAGAAAAATGGTACCTGACTTGTGTGGGTAGGCCTAGTGCCCACGACAGGAAATTGCCCAAAATGCAACACGGACACACCACATTTTCACAGTGAAAACGGACCCTTTTTTTGCAAAGTGCCTAGCAATAGATTTTGAACCCTAGGTCTGCCGGCACCTAGGGAAACCTAGCAAACCTATACATTTTTGAAAACTAGACACCAAGGGAAATCCAGGATGGGGTGACTTGTCTGGGTCTCACCAGGTTCTGTTACCCAGAATCCCTTGCAAACCTCAAAATTTGTCCCCAAAAAACATTTTCCTCACATTTCTGTGGTGGAAAGTTCAGGAATCTGCGTGGATCCACAAAATTCCACCCACCCCTCATTCCCCAAAGTCTTCCGAGAAAAATGGTACCTCACTTGTGTGGTTAGGCCTAGTGCCCACGACAGGAAACGGCCCAAAACGCAACGTGGACACCACATTTTCACAGTAAAAACGGATCCTTTTTTTGCAAAGTGCCTATCTGTAGATTTTGAACCCTAGCTCTTCCGGTACATAGGGAAACCTAGCAAACCTATACATTTTTGAAAACTAGATACCCAGGGGAATCCAGGATGGGGTGACTTGTCTGGCTCTCACCAGCTTCTGCTACCCAGAATGCCTTGCAAACCTCAAAATCTGACAAAAAAACACATTTTCCTCACATTTCTGTGGTGGAAAGTTCTGGAATCAGCGTGGAGCCACAAAATTCCACCCACCCCGCATTCCCCAAAGTCGTCTGAGAAAAATGGTACCTCACTTGTGTGGGTAGGCCTAGTGCCCGCGACAGAAAACGGCCCAAAACGCAACGTGGACACACCACATTTTCACAGTGAAAACTGACCCTTTTTTTGCAAAGTGCCTAGCTTTAGATTTTGAACACTAGCTCTGCCAGCACCTAGGGAAACCTAGCAAATCTATACATTTTTGAAAACTAGACGGCCAGGGGAATCCAGAATGGGGTGACTTGTCTGGCTCTCACCATGTTCTGTTACCCAGAATCCCTTGCAAACCTCACAATTTGTCCCCAAAAAACATTTTCCTCACAATTCTGTGGTGGAAAGTTCAGGAATCTGAGTGGATCCACAAAATTCCACCCACCCCGCATTCCCCAAAGCCTTCCGAGAAAAATGGTACCTCACTTGTGTGGTTAGGCCTAGTGCCAACGACAGGAAACGGCCCAAAACGCAACGTGGACACACCACATTTTCATAGTGAAAACGGATCCTTTTTTTGCAAAGTGCCTATCTGTAGATTTTGAACCCTAGCTCTTCCGGCACATACAGAAACCTAGCAAACCTATACATTTTTGAAAACTAGACACCCAGGGGAATCCAGGATGGGGTGACTTGTCTGGCTCTCACCAGCTTCTGCTACCCAGAATGCCTTGCAAACCTCAAAATTTGACAAAAAAACACATTTTCCTCACATTTCTATGGTGGAAAGTTCTGGAATCTGCGTGGAGCCACAAAATTCCACCCACCCCGCATTCCCCAAAGTCTTCCGAGAAAAATGGTACCTCACTTGTGTGGGTAGGCCTAGTGCCCGCGACAGGAAACGGCCCAAAACGCAACGTGGACACACCACATTTTCACTGTGAAAACGGACCCTTTTTTGCAAAGTGCCTAGCTGTAGATTTTGAACCCTAGCTCTGCCGGCACCTAGGGAAACCTAGCAAACCTATACATTTTTAAAAACTAGACACCCAGGGGAATCCAGGATGGGGTGACTTGTCTGTCTCTCACCAGGTTCTGATACCCAGAATCCCTTGCAAACCTCAACATATGTCAAAAAAACACATTTTCCTCACATTTCTGTGGTGGAAAGTTCTGGAAACTGCGTGGATCCACAAAATTCCACCCACCCTGCATTCCCCAAAGCCTTCAAAGAAAAATGGTACCTCATTTGTGTGGGTAGGCCTAGTGCCCGCAACAGGAAACGGCCCAAAACGCAACGTGAACACCACATTTGCACAGTGAAAACTGACCCCTATTTTGCAAAGTGCCTAGCTGTAGATTTTGAACCCTAGCTCTGCCGGCACCTAGGGAAACCTAGCAAACCTATAAATTTTTGAAAACTAGACAGCCAGGGGAATCCAGGATGGGGTGCCTTGTCTGGCTCTCACCAGGTTCTATTACCCAGAACCCCTTGCAAACCTCAAAATTTGTCGAAAAAACACATTTTCCTCACATTTCTGTGGTGGAAAGTTCTGGAATCTGTGTGGATCCGCAAAATTCCATGCACCCCGCATTCCCCAAAGTCTTCAGAGAAAAATGGTACCTCACTTGTGTGGGTAGGCATAGTGCCCGCGACAGGAAACGGCCCAAAACGCAACGTGGACACACCACATTTTCACAGTGGAAACAGACCCTTTTTTTGCAAAGTGCCTAGCTGTAGATTTTGAACCCTAGCTCTGCCGGCACCTAGGGAAACCTAGCAAACCTATATATTTTTGAAAACTAGACACCTAGGGGAATTCAGGATGGGGTGTCTTGTCTGGCTCTCACCAGGTTATTTTACCCAGAATCCCTTGCAAACCTCAAAAATTATCAAACAAAGCACATTTTCCTCACATTTCTGTGGTGGAAAGTTCTGGAATCTGCGTGGATCCACAAAATTCCACCCACCCCGCATTCCCCAAAGCCTTCCGAGAAAAATGGTACCTCACTTGTGTGGTTAGGCCTAGTGCCAACGACAGGAAACGGCCCAAAACGCAACGTGGACACACCACATTTTCACAGTGAAAACGGATCCTTTTTTTGCAAAGTGCCTATCTGTAGATTTTGAACCCTAGCTCTTCCGGCACATATGGAAACCTAGCAAACCTATACATTTTTGAAAACTAGACACCCAGGGGAATCCAGGATGGGGTGACTTGTCTGGCTCTCACCAGCTTCTGCTACCCAGAATACCTTGCAAACCTCAAAATTTGACAAAAAAACACATTTTCCTCACATTTCTGTGGTGGAAAGTTCTGGAATATGCGTGGAGCCACAAAATTCCACCCACCCCGCATTCCCCAAAGTCTTCCGAGAAAAATGGTACCTCACTTGTGTGGGTAGGCCTAGTGCCCGCGACAGGAAACGGCCCAAAACGCAACATAGACACACCACATTTTCACAGTGAAAACGGACCCTTTTTTTGCAAAGTGCCTAGCTGTAGATTTTGAACCCTAGCTCTGCCGGCACCTAGGGAAACCTAGCAAACCTATACATTTTTAAAAACTAGACACCCAGGGGAATCCAGGATGGGTGACTTGTCTGTCTCTCACCAGGTTCTGATACCCAGAATCCCTTGCAAACCTCAACATATGTCAAAAAAACACATTTTCCTCACATTTCTGTGGTGGAAAGTTCTGGAATCTGCGTGGATCCACAAAATTCCACCCACCCTGCATTCCCCAAAGTCTTCAAAGAAAATGGTACCTCATTTGTGTGGGTAGGCCTAGTGCCCGCAACAGGAAACGGCCCAAAACGCAACGTGAACACCAAATTTGCACAGTGAAAACTGACCCCTATTTTGCAAAGTGCCTAGCTGTAGATTTTGAACCCTAGCTCTGCCGGCACCTAGGGAAACCTAGCAAACCTAAACATTTTTGAAAACTAGACAGCCAGGGGAATCCAGGATGGGGTGACTTGTCTGGCTCTCACCAGGTTCTGTTACCCAGAACCCCTTGCAAACCTCAAAATTTGTCAAAAAAACACATTTTCCTCACATTTCTGTGGTGGAAAGTTCTGGAATCTGTGTGGATCCGCAAAATTCCATGCACCCCGCATTCCCCAAAGTCTTCAGAGAAAAATGGTACCTCACTTGTGTGGGTAGGCCTAGTGCCCGCGACAGGAAACGGCCCAAAACGCAACGTGGACACACCACATTTTCACAGTGGAAACGGACCCTTTTTTTGCAAAGTGCCTAGCCGTAGATTTTGAACCCTAGCTCTGCCGGCACCTAGGGAAACCTAGCAAACCTATATATTTTTGCAAACTAGACACCTAGGGGAATTCAGGATGGGGTGTCTTGTATGGCTCTCACCAGTTTATTTTACCCAGAATCCCTTGCAAACCTCACAAATTGTCAAACAAAGCACATTTTCCTCACATTTCTGTGGTGGAAAGTTCTGGAATCTGCGTGGATCCACAAAATTCCACCCACCCCGCATTCCCCAAAGTCTTTCGAGAAAAATGGTACCTGACTTGTGTGGGTAGGCCTAGTGCCCACGACAGGAAATGGCCCAAAATGCAACACGGACACACCACATTTTCACAGTGAAAACGGACCCTTTTTTGCAAAGTGCCTAGCTATAGATTTTGAACCCTAGGTCTGCCGGCACCTAGGGAAACCTAGCAAACCTATACATTTTTGAAAACTAGACACCAAGGGAAATCCAGGATGGGGTGACTTGTCTGGGTCTCACCAGGTTCTGTTACCCAGAATCCCTTGCAAACCTCAAAATTTGTCCCAAAAAAACATTTTCCTCACATTTCTGTGGTGGAAAGTTCAGGAATCTGCGTGGATACACAAAATTCCACCCACCCCGCATTCCCCAAAGTCTTCCGAGAAAAATGGTACCTCACTTGTGTGGTTAGGCCTAGTGCCCACGACAGGAAACGGCCCAAAACGCAACGTGGACACCACATTTTCACAGTAAAAACGGATCCTTTTTTTGCAAAGTGCCTATCTGTAGATTTTGAACCCTAGCTCTTCCGGCACATAGGGAAACCTAGCAAACCTATACATTTTTGAAAACTAGATACCCAGGGGAATCCAGGATTGGGTGACTTGTCTGGCTCTCACCAGCTTCTGCTACCCAGAATGCCTTGCAAACCTCAAAATCTGACAAAAAAACACATTTTCCTCACATTTCTGTGGTGGAAAGTTCTGGAATCTGCGTGGAGCCACAAAATTCCACCCACCCCGCATTCCCCAAAGTCGTCCGAGAAAAATGGTACCTCACTTGTGTGGGTAGGCCTAGTGCCCGCGACAGAAAACGGCCCAAAACACAACGTGGACACACCACATTTTCAAAGTGAAAACTGACCCTTTTTTTGCAAAGTGCCTAGCTTTAGATTTTGAACACTAGCTCTGCCGGCACCTAGGGAAACCTAGCAAACCTATACATTTTTGAAAACTAGACGGCCAGGGGAATCCAGGATGGGGTGACTTGTCAGGCTCTCACCATGTTTGTTACCCAGAATCCCTTGCAAACCTCACAATTTGTCCCAAAAAAACATTTTCCTCATATTTCTGTGGTGGAAAGTTCAGGAATCTGCGTGGATCCACAAAATTCCACCCACCCCGCATTCCCCAAAGCCTTCAGAGAAAAATGGTACCTCACTTGTGTGGTTAGGCCTAGTGCCAACGACAGGAAACGGCCCAAAACGCAACGTGGACACACCACATTTTCACAGTGAAAACGGATCCTTTATTTGCAAAGTGCCTATCTGTAGATTTTGAACCCTAGCTCTTCCGGCACATATGGAAACCTAGCAAACCTATACATTTTTGAAAACTAGACACCCAGGGGAATCCAGGATGGGGTGACTTGTCTGGCTCTCACCAGCTTCTGCTACCCAGAATGCCTTGCAAACCTCAAAATTTGACAACAAAACACATTTTCCTCACATTTCTGTGGTGGAAAGTTCTGGAATCTGCGTGGAGCCACAAAATTCCACCCACCCCGCATTCCCCAAAGTCTTCCGAGAAAAATGGTACCTCACTTGTGTGGGTAGGCCTAGTGCCCGCGACAGGAAACGGCCCAAAACGCAACGTGGACACACCACATTTTCACAGTGAAAACGGACCCTTTTTTGCAAAGTGCCTAGCTGTAGATTTTGAACCCTAGCTCTGCCGGCACCTAGGGAAACCTAGCAAACCTATAAATTTTTAAAAACTAGACACCCAGGGGAATCCAGGATGGGGTGACTTGTCTGTCTCTCACCAGGTTCTGATACCCAGAATCCCTTGCAAACCTCAACATATGTCCCAAAAACACATTTTCCTCACATTTCTGTGGTGGAAAGTTCTGGAATCTGCGTGGATCCACAAAATTCCACCCACCCTGCATTCCCCAAAGTCTTCAAAGAAAAATGGTACCTCATTTGTGTGGGTAGGCCTAGTGCCCGCAACAGGAAACAGCCCAAAACGCAACGTGAACACCACATTTGCACAGTGAAAACTGACCCCTATTTTGCAAAGTGCCTAGCTGTCGATTTTGAACCCTAGCTCTGCCGGCACCTAAGGAAACCTAGCAAACCTATACATTTTTGAAAACTAGACAGCCAGGGGAATCCAGGATGGGGTGACTTGTCTGGCTCTCACCAGGTTCTGTTACCCAGAACCCCTTGCAAACCTCAAAATTTGTCAAAAAACACATTTTCCTCACATTTCTGTGGTGGAAAGTTCTGGAATCTGTGTGGATCTGCAAAATTCCATGCACCCCGCATTCCCCAAAGTCATCAGAGAAAAATGGTACCTCACTTGTGTGGGTAGGCCTAGTGCCCGCGACAGGAAACGGCCCAAAACGCAACGTGGACACACCACATTTTCACAGTGGAAACGGACCCTTTTTTGCAAAGTGCCTAGCTGTAGATTTTGAACCCTAGCTCTGCCGGCACCTAGGGAAACCTAGCAAACCTATATATTTTTGAAAACTAGACACCTAGGGGAATTCAGGATGGGGTGTCTTGTCTGGCTCTCACCAGGTTATTGTACCCAGAATCCCTTGCAAACCTCAAAATTGTCAAACAAAGCACATTTTCCTCACATTTCTGTGGTGGAAAGTTCTGGAATCTGTGTGGAGCCACAAAATTCCACCCACCCCGCATTCCCCAAAGTCTTCCGAGAAAAATGGTACCTCACTTGTGTGGGTAGGCCTAGTGCCCGCGACAGGAAACGGCCCAAAACGCAACGTGGACACACCACATTTTCACAGTGAAAACGGACCCTTTTTTTGCAAAGTGCCTAGCTGTAGATTTTGAACCCTAGCTCTGCCGGCACCTAGGGAAACCTAGCAAACCTATAAATTTTTAAAAACAAGACACCCAGGGGAATCCAGGATGGGGTGACTTGGCTGTCTCTCACCAGGTTCTGATACCCAGAATCCCTTGCAAACCTCAACATATGTCAAAAAACACATTTTCCTCACATTTCTGTGGTGGAAAGTTCTGGAATCTGCGTGGATCCACAAAATTCCACCCACCCTGCATTCCCCAAAGTCTTCAAAGAAAAATGGTACCTCATTTGTGTGGGTAGGCCTAGTGCCCGCAACAGGAAACAGCCCAAAACGCAACGTGAACACCACATTTGCACAGTGAAAACTGACCCCTATTTTGCAAAGTGCCTAGCTGTCGATTTTGAACCCTAGCTCTGCCGGCACCTAAGGAAACCTAGCAAACCTATACATTTTTGAAAACTAGACAGCCAGGGGAATCCAGGATGGGGTGACTTGTCTGGCTCTCACCAGGTTCTGTTACCCAGAACCCCTTGCAAACCTCAAAATTTGTCAAAAAACACATTTTCCTCACATTTCTGTGGTGGAAAGTTCTGGAATCTGTGTGGATCCGCAAAATTCCATGCACCCCGCATTCCCCAAAGTCATCAGAGAAAAATGGTACCTCACTTGTGTGGGTAGGCCTAGTGCCCGCGACAGGAAACGGCCCAAAACGCAACGTGGACACACCACATTTTCACAGTGGAAACGGACCCTTTTTTTGCAAAGTGCCTAGCTGTAGATTTTGAACCCTAGCTCTGCCGGCACCTAGGGAAACCTAGCAAACCTATATATTTTTGAAAACTAGACACCTAGGGGAATTCAGGATGGGGTGTCTTGTCTGGCTCTCACCAGGTTATTGTACCCAGAATCCCTTGCAAACCTCAAAAATTGTCAAACAAAGCACATTTTCCTCACATTTCTGTGGTGGAAAGTTCTGGAATCTGCGTGGAGCCACAAAATTCCACCCACCCCGCATTCCCCAAAGTCTTCCGAGAAAAATGGTACCTCACTTGTGTGGGTAGGCCTAGTGCCCGCGACAGGAAACGGCCCAAAACGCAACGTGGACACACCACATTTTCACAGTGAAAACGGACCCTTTTTTGCAAAGTGCCTAGCTGTAGATTTTGAACCCTAGCTCTGCCGGCACCTAGGGAAACCTAGCAAACCTATACATTTTTAAAAACTAGACACCCAGGGGAATCCAGGATGGGGTGACTTGTCTGTCTCTCACCAGGTTCTGATACCCAGAATCCCTTGCAAACCTCAACATATGTCAAAAAACACATTTTCCTCACATTTCTGTGGTGGAAAGTTCTGGAATCTGCGTGGATCCACAAAATTCCACCCACCCTGCATTCCCCAAAGTCTTCAAAGAAAAATGGTACCTCATTTGTGTGGGTAGGCCTAGTACCCGCAACAGGAAACAGCCCAAAACGCAACGTGAACACCACATTTACACAGTGAAAACTGACCCCTATTTTGCAAAGTGCCTAGCTGTCGATTTTGAACCCTAGCTCTGCCGGCACCTAAGGAAACCTAGCAAACCTATACATTTTTGAAAACTAGACAGCCAGGGGAATCCAGGATGGGGTGACTTGTCTGGCTCTCACCAGGTTCTGTTACCCAGAACCCCTTGCAAACCTCAAAATTTGTCAAAAAACACATTTTCCTCACATTTCTGTGGTGGAAAGTTCTGGAATCTGTGTGGATCCGCAAAATTCCATGCACCCCGCATTCCCCAAAGTCATCAGAGAAAAATGGTACCTCACTTGTGTGGGTAGGCCTAGTGCCCGCGACAGGAAACGGCCCAAAACGCAACGTGGACACACCACATTTTCACAGTGGAAACGGACCCTTTTTTGCAAAGTGCCTAGCTGTAGATTTTGAACCCTAGCTCTGCCGGCACCTAGGGAAACCTAGCAAACCTATATATTTTTGAAAACTAGACACCTAGGGGAATTCAGGATGGGGTGTCTTGTCTGGCTCTCACCAGGTTATTGTACCCAGAATCCCTTGCAAACCTCAAAAATTGTCAAACAAAGCACATTTTCCTCACATTTCTGTGGTGGAAAGTTCTGGAATCTGCGTGGATCCACAAAATTCCACCCACCCCGCATTCCCCAAAGTCTTTCGAGAAAAATGGTACCTGACTTGTGTGGGTAGGCCTAGTGCCCACGACAGGAAATGGCCCAAAATGCAACACGGACACACCACATTTTCACAGTGAAAACGGACCCTTTTTTTGCAAAGTGCCTAGCTATAGATTTTGAACCCTAGCTCTTCCGGCACATAGGGAAACCTAGCAAACCTATACATTTTTGAAAACTAGATACCCAGGGGAATCCAGGATGGGGTGACTTGTCTGGCTCTCACCAGCTTCTGCTACCCAGAATGCCTTGCAAACCTCAAAATCTGACAAAAAAACACATTTTCCTCACATTTCTGTGGTGGAAAGTTCTGGAATCTGCGTGGAGCCACAAAATTCCACCCACCCCGCATTCCCCAAAGTCGTCCGAGAAAAATGGTACCTCACTTGTGTGGGTAGGCCTAGTGCCCGCGACAGAAAACGGCCCAAAACACAACGTGGACACACCACATTTTCACAGTGAAAACTGACCCTTTTTTTGCAAAGTGCCTAGCTTTAGATTTTGAACACTAGCTCTGCCGGCACCTAGGGAAACCTAGCAAACCTATACATTTTTGAAAACTAGACAGCCAGGGGAATCCAGGATGGGGTGACTTGTCTGGCTCTCACCATGTTCTGTTACCCAGAATCCCTTGCAAACCTCACAATTTGTAAAAAAAAAAACATTTTCCTCACATTTCTGTGGTGGAAAGTTCTGGAATATGCGTAAATCCACAAAATTCCACCCACCCCGCATTCCCCAAAGTCTTCAGAGAAAAATGGTACCTCACTTGTGTGGGTAGGCCTAGTGCCCGCTTCAGGAAACGGCCCAAAACACAAGGTGGTCACACCACATTTTCACAGTGAAAACGGACCCTTTTTTTCCAAAGTGCCTAGCTGTAGATTTTGAACCCTACCTCTGCCGGCACCTAGGGAAACCTAGCAAACCTATACATTTTTAAAAACTAGACACCCAGGGGAATCCAGGATGGGGTGACTTGTCTGGCTCTCACCAGGTTCTGATACCCAGAATCCCTTGCAAACCTCAAAATTTGTCAAAACAAACACATTTTCCTCACATTTCTGTGGTGGGAAATTCTGGAATCTGCGTGGATCCACAAAATCCCACCCACCCTGCATTCCCCAAAGTCTTCAAAGAAAAATGGTTCCTCATTTGTGTGGGTAGGCCTAGTGCCCGCAACAGGAAACGGCCCAAAACGCAACGTGGACACACCACATTTTCACAGTGAAAACTGACCCCTATTTTGCAAAGTGCCTAGCTGTAGATTTTGAACCCTAGCTCTGCCGGCACCTAGGGAAACCTAGCAAACCTATACATTTTTGAAAACTAGACAGCCATGGGAATCCAGTATGGGGTGACTTGTCTGGCTCTCACCAGGTTCTGTTACCCAGAACCCCTTGCAAACCTCAAAATTTGTAAAAAAAAACACATTTTCCTCACATTTCTGTGGTGGAAAGTTCTGGAATCTGTGTGGATCGGCAAAATTCCACACACCCTGCATTCCCCAAAGTCTTCAGAGAAAAATGGTACCTCACTTGTGTGGGTAGGCCTAGTGCCCGCGACAGGAAACGGCCCAAAACGCAACATGGACACCACATTTTCACAGTGAAAACGGACCCTTTTTTTGCAAAGTGCCTAGCTGTAGATTTTGAACCCTAGCTCTGCCGGTACCTAGGGAAACCTAGCAAACCTATATATTTTTGAAAACTAGACACCTAGGGGAATTCAGGATGGGGTGACTTGTCTGGCTCTCTCCAGGTTATTTTACCCAGAATACCTTGCAAACCTCAACAATTGTTAAAAAAAGCACATTTTCCTCACATTTCTGTGGTGGGAAGTTCTGGAATCTGCGTGGATCCACAAAATTCCACCCACCCCGCATTCCCCAAAGTCTTTCGAGAAAAATGGTACCTCGCTTGTGTGGGTAGGCCTAGTGCCTGTGACAGGAAACGACCCACAACGCAACATGGACACACCACATTTTCACAGTGAAAACGGACACTTTTTTTGCAAAGTGCCTAGCTGTAGATTTTGAACCCTAGCTCTGCCGGCACTTAGGGAAACCTAGCAAACCTATATATTTTTGAAAATTAGACACCCAGGGGAATCCAGGATGCGGTGACTTGTCTGGCTCTCACCAGGTTCTGTTACCCAGAATCCCTTGCAAACCTCAAAATGTATAAAACAAAAACACATTTTCCTCACATTTCTGTGGTGGAAAGTTCTGGAATCTGCGTGGATCCACAAAATTCCACTCACCCTGCATTCCCCAAAGTCTTCCGAGAAAAATTGCACCTCACTTGTGTGGGTAGGCCTAGTGCCAGCGACAGGAAACAGCCCAAAATGCAACATGGACACACCACATTTTCACAGTGAAAACGGACCCTTTTTTGCAAAGTGCCTAGCTGTAGATTTTGAACCCTAGCTCTGCCGGCGCCTAGGAAACCTAGCAAACCTATACATTTTTGAAAACTATACACCCAGGGAATCCAGGATGGGGTGACTTGTCTGGCTCTCACTAGCTTCTGCAACCCAGAATGCTTTGCAAACCTCAATATTTGACAAAAAACACATTTTCCTCACATTTCTGTGGTGGAAAGTTCTGGAATCTGCGTGGAGCCACAAAATTCCACCCACCCCACATTCCCCAATTCTTCCGACAAAAATGGTACCTCACTTGTGTGGGTAGGCCTAGTGCCCGCGACAGGAAACGGCCCAAAACGCAACGTGGACACACCACATTTTCACAGTGAAAACTGACACTTTTTTTGCAAAGTGCCTAGCTGTAGATTTTGAACCCTAGCTCTGCCGGCACCTAGGGAAACCTAGCAAACCTATACATTTTTGAAAACTAGATACCCAGGGGAATCCAGGATGGGGTGACTTGTCTGGCTCTCACCAGGTTCTGTTACCCAGAACCCCTTGCAAACCTCAAAATTTGTTAAAAAAAACACATTTTCCTCACATTTCTGTGGTGGAAAGTTCTGGAATCTGTGTGGATCAGCAAAATTCCACGCACCCTGCATTCCCCAAAGTCTTCAGAGAAAAATGGTACCTCACTTGTGTGGGTAGGCATAGTGCCCGCGACAGGAAACGGCCCAAAACGCAACGTGGACACACCACATTTTCACAGTGAAAACGGACCCTTTTTTGCAAAGTGCCTAGCTGTAGATTTTGAACCCTAGCTCTGCCGGTACCTAGGGAAACCTAGCAAACCTATATATTTTTGAAAACTAGACACCTAGGGAATTCAGGATGGGGTGACTTGTCTGGCTCTCTCCAGGTTATTTTACCCAGAATACCTTGCAAACCTCAAAAATTGTCAAAAAAAGCACATTTTCCTCACATTTCTGTGGTGGGAAGTTCTGGAATCTGCGTGGATCCACAAAATTCCACCCACCCCGCATTCCCCAAAGTCTTTCGAGAAAAATGGTACCTCACTTGTGTGGGTAGGCCTAGTGCCCGCGACAGGAAACGGCCCACAACGCAACATGGACACACCACATTTTCACAGTGAAAACGGACACTTTTTTTGCAAAGTGCCTAGCTGTAGATTTTGAACCCTAGCTCTGCCGGCACTTAGGGAAACCTAGCAAACCTATATATTTTTGAACATTAGACACCCAGGGGAATCCAGGATGCGGTGACTTGTCTGGCTCTCACCAGGTTCTGTTACCCAGAATCCCTTGCAAACCTCAAAATTTGTCCCAAAAAAACATTTCCTCACATTTCTGTGGTGGAAAGTTCAGGAATCTGCGTGGATCCACAAAATTCCACCCACCCCGCATTCCCCAAAGCCTTCAGAGAAAAATGGTACCTCACTTGTGTGGTTAGGCCTAGTGCCAACGACAGGAAACGGCCCAAAACGCAACGTGGACACACCACATTTTCACAGTGAAAACGGATCCTTTATTTGCAAAGTGCCTATCTGTAGATTTTGAACCCTAGCTCTTCCGGCACATATGGAAACCTAGCAAACCTATACATTTTTGAAAACTAGACACCCAGGGGAATCCAGGATGGGGTGACTTGTCTGGCTCTCACCAGCTTCTGCTACCCAGAATGCCTTGCAAACCTCAAAATTTGACAACAAAACACATTTTCCTCACATTTCTGTGGTGGAAAGTTCTGGAATCTGCGTGGAGCCACAAAATTCCACCCACCCCGCATTCCCCAAAGTCTTCCGAGAAAAATGGTACCTCACTTGTGTGGGTAGGCCTAGTGCCCGCGACAGGAAACGGCCCAAAACGCAACGTGGACACACCACATTTTCACAGTGAAAACGGACCCTTTTTTGCAAAGTGCCTAGCTGTAGATTTTGAACCCTAGCTCTGCCGGCACCTAGGGAAACCTAGCAAACCTATACATTTTTAAAAACTAGACACCCAGGGGAATCCAGGATGGGGTGACTTGTCTGTCTCTCACCAGGTTCTGATACCCAGAATCCCTTGCAAACCTCAACATATGTCAAAAAACACATTTTCCTCACATTTCTGTGGTGGAAAGTTCTGGAATCTGCGTGGATCCACAAAATTCCACCCACCCTGCATTCCCCAAAGTCTTCAAAGAAAAATGGTACCTCATTTGTGTGGGTAGGCCTAGTGCCCGCAACAGGAAACAGCCCAAAACGCAACGTGAACACCACATTTGCACAGTGAAAACTGACCCCTATTTTGCAAAGTGCCTAGCTGTCGATTTTGAACCCTAGCTCTGCCGGCACCTAAGGAAACCTAGCAAACCTATACATTTTTGAAAACTAGACAGCCAGGGGAATCCAGGATGGGGTGACTTGTCTGGCTCTCACCAGGTTCTGTTACCCAGAACCCCTTGCAAACCTCAAAATTTGTCAAAAAACACATTTTCCTCACATTTCTGTGGTGGAAAGTTCTGGAATCTGTGTGGATCCGCAAAATTCCATGCACCCCGCATTCCCCAAAGTCATCAGAGAAAAATGGTACCTCACTTGTGTGGGTAGGCCTAGTGCCCGCAACAGGAAACGGCCCAAAACGCAACGTGGACACACCACATTTTCACAGTGGAAACGGACCCTTTTTTGCAAAGTGCCTAGCTGTAGATTTTGAACCCTAGCTCTGCCGGCACCTAGGGAAACCTAGCAAACCTATATATTTTTGAAAACTAGACACCTAGGGGAATTCAGGATGGGGTGTCTTGTCTGGCTCTCACCAGGTTATTGTACCCAGAATCCCTTGCAAACCTCAAAAATTGTCAAACAAAGCACATTTTCCTCACATTTCTGTGGTGGAAAGTTCTGGAATCTGCGTGGATCCACAAAATTCCACCCACCCCGCATTCCCCAAAGTCTTTCGAGAAAAATGGTACCTGACTTGTGTGGGTAGGCCTAGTGCCCACGACAGGAAATGGCCCAAAATGCAACACGGACACACCACATTTTCACAGTGAAAACGGACCCTTTTTTGCAAAGTGCCTAGCTATAGATTTTGAACCCTAGGTCTGCCGGCACCTAGGGAAACCTAGCAAACCTATACATTTTTGAAAACTAGACACCAAGGGAAATCCAGGATGGGGTGACTTGTCTGGGTCTCACCAGGTTCTGTTACCCAGAATCCCTTGCAAACCTCAAAATTTGTCCCCAAAAAACATTTTCCTCACATTTCTGTGGTGGAAAGTTCAGGAATCTGCGTGGATCCACAAAATTCCACCCACCCCGCATTCCCCAAAGTCTTCCGAGAAAAATGGTACCTCACTTGTGTGGTTAGGCCTAGTGCCCACGACAGGAAATGGCGCAAAACGCAACGTGGAAACCACATTTTCACAGTAAAAACGGATCCTTTTTTTGCAAAGTGCCTATCTGTAGATTTTGAACCCTAGCTCTTCCGGCACATAGGGAAACCTAGCAAACCTATACATTTTTGAAAACTAGATACCCAGGGGAATCCAGGATGGGGTGACTTGTCTGGCTCTCACCAGCTTCTACTACCCAGAATGCCTTGCAAACCTCAAAATCTGACAAAAAAACACATTTTCCTCACATTTCTGTGGTGGAAAGTTCTGGAATCTGCGTGGAGCCACAAAATTCCACCCACCCCGCATTCCCCAAAGTCGTCCGAGAAAAATGGTACCTCACTTGTGTGGGTAGGCCTAGTGCCCGCGACAGAAAACGGCCCAAAACACAACGTGGACACACCACATTTTCACAGTGAAAACTGACCCTTTTTTGCAAAGTGCCTAGCTTTAGATTTTGAACACTAGCTCTGCCGGCACCTAGGGAAACCTAGCAAACCTATACATTTTTGAAAACTAGACAGCCAGGGGAATCCAGGATGGGGTGACTTGTCTGGCTCTCACCATGTTCTGTTACCCAGAATCCCTTGCAAACCTCACAATTTGTAAAAAAACACATTTTCCTCACATTTCTGTGGTGGAAAGTTCTGGAATATGCGTAAATCCACAAAATTCCACCCACCCCGCATTCCCCAAAGTCTTCAGAGAAAAATGGTACCTCACTTGTGTGGGTAGGCCTAGTGCCCGCTTCAGGAAACGGCCCAAAACACAAGGTGGACACACCACATTTTCACAGTGAAAACGGACCCTTTTTTTCCAAAGTGCCTAGCTGTAGATTTTGAACCCTACCTCTGCCGGCACCTAGGGAAACCTAGCAAACCTATACATTTTTAAAAACTAGACACCCAGGGGAATCCAGATGGGGTGACTTGTCTGGCTCTCACCAGGTTCTGATACCCAGAATCCCTTGCAAACCTCAAAATTTGTCAAAACAAACACATTTTCCTCACATTTCTGTGGTGGAAAATTCTGGAATCTGCGTGGATCCACAAAATCCCACCCACCCTGCATTCCCCAAAGTCTTCAAAGAAAAATGGTTCCTCATTTGTGTGGGTAGGCCTAGTGCCCGCAACAGGAAACGGCCCAAAACGCAACGTGGACACACCACATTTTCACAGTGAAAACTGACCCCTATTTTGCAAAGTGCCTAGCTGTAGATTTTGAACCCTAGCTCTGCCGGCACCTAGGAAACCTAGCAAACCTATACATTTTTGAAAACTAGACAGCCATGGGAATCCAGTATGGGGTGACTTGTCTGGCTCTCACCAGGTTCTGTTACCCAGAACCCCTTGCAAACCTCAAAATTTGTAAAAAAAAACACATTTTCCTCACATTTCTGTGGTGGAAAGTTCTGGAATCTGTGTGGATCGGCAAAATTCCACACACCCTGCATTCCCCAAAGTCTTCAGAGAAAAATGGTACCTCACTTGTGTGGGTAGGCCTAGTGCCCGCAACAGGAAACGGCCCAAAACGCAACATGGACACACCACATTTTCACAGTGAAAACGGACCCTTTTTTTGCAAAGTGCCTAGCTGTAGATTTTGAACCCTAGCTCTGCCGGTACCTAGGGAAACCTAGCAAACCTATATATTTTTGAAAACTAGACACCTAGGGGAATTCAGGATGGGGTGACTTGTCTGGCTCTCTCCAGGTTATTTTACCCAGAATACCTTGCAAACCTCAACAATTGTCAAAAAAAGCACATTTTCCTCACATTTCTGTGGTGGGAAGTTCTGGAATCTGCGTGGATCCACAAAATTCCACCCACCCCGCATTCCCCAAAGTCTTTCGAGAAAAATGGTACCTCACTTGTGTGGGTAGGCCTAGTGCCTGTGACAGGAAACGGCCCACAACGCAACATGGACACACCACATTTTCACAGTGAAAACGGACACTTTTTTTGCAAAGTGCCTAGCTGTAGATTTTGAACCCTAGCTCTGCCGGCACTTAGGGAAACCTAGCAAACCTATATATTTTTTAAAATTAGACACCCAGGGGAATCCAGGATGCGGTGACTTGTCTGGCTCTCACCAGGTTCTGTTACCCAGAATCCCTTGCAAACCTCAAAATGTATAAAACAAAAACACATTTTCCTCACATTTCTGTGGTGGAAAGTTCTGGAATCTGCGTGGATCCACAAAATTCCACTCACCCTGCATTCCCCAAAGTCTTCCGAGAAAAATTGCACCTCACTTGTGTGGGTAGGCCTAGTGCCAGCGACAGGAAACAGCCCAAAATGCAACATGGACACACCACATTTTCACAGTGAAAACGGACCCTTTTTTTGCAAAGTGCCTAGCTGTAGATTTTGAACCCTAGCTCTGCCGGCGCCTAGGGAAACCTAGCAAACCTATACATTTTTGAAAACTATACACCCAGGGGAATCCAGGATGGGGTGACTTGTCTGGCTCTCACTAGCTTCTGCAACCCAGAATGCTTTGCAAACCTCAATATTTGACAAAAAAACACATTTTCCTCACATTTCTGTGGTGGAAAGTTCTGGAATCTGCGTGGAGCCACAAAATTCCACCCACCCCACATTCCCCAATTCTTCCGACAAAAATGGTACCTCACTTGTGTGGGTAGGCCTAGTGCCCGCGACAGGAAACGGCCCAAAACGCAATGTGGACACACCACATTTTCACAGTGAAAACTGACACTTTTTTTGCAAAGTGCCTAGCTGTAGATTTTGAACCCTAGCTCTGCCGGCACCTAGGGAAACCTAGCAAACCTATACATTTTTGAAAACTAGATACCCAGGGGAATCCAGGATGGGGTGACTTGTCTGGCTCTCACCAGGTTCTGTTACCCAGAACCCCTTGCAAACCTCAAAATTTGTTAAAAAAACACATTTTCCTCACATTTCTGTGGTGGAAAGTTCTGGAATCTGTGTGGATCAGCAAAATTCCACGCACCCTGCATTCCCCAAAGTCTTCAGAGAAAATGGTACCTCACTTGTGTGGGTAGGCATAGTGCCCGCGACAGGAAACAGCCCAAAACGCAACGTGGACACACCACATTTTCACAGTGAAAACGGACCCTTTTTTGCAAAGTGCCTAGCTGTAGATTTTGAACCCTAGCTCTGCCGGTACCTAGGGAAACCTAGCAAACCTATATATTTTTGAAAACTAGACACCTAGGGAATTCAGGATGGGGTGACTTGTCTGGCTCTCTCCAGGTTATTTTACCCAGAATACCTTGCAAACCTCAAAAATTGTCAAAAAAAGCACATTTTCCTCACATTTCGGTGGTGGGAA
The DNA here is from genome assembly GCA_963921515.1 of Calotriton arnoldi. Lineage (NCBI taxonomy): Eukaryota > Metazoa > Chordata > Amphibia > Caudata > Salamandridae > Calotriton > Calotriton arnoldi. The sequence continues at coordinate 3,141,727 of CAWUFW010000567.1, forward strand.
GTTCTGGAATCTGCGTGGATCCACAAAATTCCACCCACCCCGCATTCCCAAAGTCTTTCGAGAAAAATGGTACCTCACTTGTGTGGGTAGGCCTAGTGCCCGCGACAGGAAACGGCCCACAACGCAACATGGACACACCACATTTTCACAGTGAAAACGGACACTTTTTTGCAAAGTGCCTAGCTGTAGATTTTGAACCCTAGCTCTGCCGGCACTTAGGGAAACCTAGCAAACCTATATATTTTTGAACATTAGACACCCAGGGAATCCAGGATGCGGTGACTTGTCTGGCTCTCACCAGGTTCTGTTACCCAGAATCCCTTGCAAACCTCAAAATTTATAAAACAAAAACACATTTTCCTCACATTTCTGTGGTGGAAAGTTCTGGAATCTGCGAGGATCCACAAAATTCCACTCACCCTGCATTCCCCAAAGTCTTCCGAGAAAAATTGTACCTCACTTGTGTGGGTAGGCCTAGTGCCAGCGACAGGAAACAGCCCAAAATGCAACATGGACACACCACATTTTCACAGTGAAAACGGACCCTTTTTTTGCAAAGTGCCTAGCTGTAGATTTTGAACCCTAGCTCTGCCGGCGCCAAGGGAAACCTAGCAAACCTATACATTTTTGAAAACTAGACATCAAGGGAAATCCAGGATGGGGTGACTTGTCTGGGTCTCACCAGGTTCTGTTACCCAGAATCCCTTGCAAACCTCAAAATTTGTCCCAAAAAAACATTTCCTCACATTTCTGTGGTGGAAAGTTCAGGAATCTGCGTGGATCCACAAAATTCCACCCACCCCGCATTCCCCAAAGCCTTCCGAGAAAAATGGTACCTCACTTGTGTGGTTAGGCCTAGTGCCAACGACAGGAAACGGCCCAAAACGCAACGTGGACACACCACATATTCACAGTGAAAACGGATCCTTTTTTTGCAACGTGCCTATCTGTAGATTTTGAACCCTAGCTCTTCCGGCACATAGGGAAACCTAGCAAACCTATACATTTTTGAAAACTAGACACCCAGGGGAATCCAGGATGGGGTGACTTGTCTGGCTCTCACCAGCTTCTGCAACCCAGAATGCTTTGCAAACCTCAATGTTTGACAAAAAAACACATTTTCCTCACATTTCTGTGGTGGAAAGTTCTGGAATCTGCGTGGAGCCACAAAATTCCACCCACCCCGCATTCCCCTATTCTTCCGACAAAAATGGTACCTCACTTGTGTGGGTAGGCCTAGTGCCCGCGACAGGAAACGGCCCAAAACGCAACGTGGACACACCACATTTTCACAGTGAAAACTGACACTTTTTTGCAAAGTGCCTAGCTGTAGATTTTTAACCCTAGCTCTGCCGGCACCTAGGGAAACCTAGCAAACCTATACATTTTTGAAAACTAGATACCCAGGGGAATCCAGGATGGGGTGACTTGTCTGGCTCTCACCAGCTTCTGCTACCCAGAATGCCTTGCAAACCTCAAAATCTGACAAAAAACACATTTTCCTCACATTTCTGTGGTGGAAAGTTCTGGAATCTGCGTGGATCCACAAAATCCCACCCACCCTGCATTCCCCAAAGTCTTCAAAGAAAAATGGTTCCTCATTTGTGTGGGTAGGCCTAGTGCCCGCAACAGGAAACGGCCCAAAACGCAACGTGGACACACCACATTTTCACAGTGAAAACTGACCCCTATTTTGCAAAGTGCCTAGCTGTAGATTTTGAACCCTAGCTCTGCCGGGACCTAGGGAAACCTAGCAAACCTATACATTTTTGAAAACTATACAGCCATGGGAATCCAGTATGGGGTGACTTGTCTGGCTCTCACCAGGTTCTGTTACCCAGAACCCCTTGCAAACCTCAAAATTTGTAAAAAAAAAACACATTTTCCTCACATTTCTGTGGTGGAAAGTTCTGGAATCTGTGTGGATCGGCAAAATTCCACGCACCCTGCATTCCCCAAAGTCTTCAGAGAAAAATGGTACCTCACTTGTGTGGGTAGGCCTAGTGCCCGCGACAGGAAACAGCCCAAAACGCAACGTGGACACACCACATTTTCACAGTGAAAACGGACCCTTTTTTTGCAAAGTGCCTAGCTGTAGATTTTGAACCCTAGCTCTACCGGTACCTAGGGAAACCTAGCAAACCTATATATTTTTGAAAACTAGACACCTAGGGGAATTCAGGATGGGGTGACTTGTCTGGCTCTCTCCAGGTTATTTTACCCAAAATACCTTGCAAACCTCACAAATTGTCAAATAAAGCACATTTTCCTCACATTTCTGTGGTGGGAAGTTCTGGAATCTGCGTGGATCCACAAAATTCCACCCACCTCGCATTCCCCAAAGTCTTTCGAGAAAAATGGTACCTCACTTGTGTGGGTAGGCCTAGTGCCCGCGACAGGAAACGGCCCACAACGCAACATGGACACACCACATTTTCACAGTGAAAACAGACACTTTTTTTGCAAAGTGCCTAGCTGTAGATTTTGAACACTAGCTCTGCCAACACTTAGGGAAACCTAGCAAACCTATATATTTTTGAAAATTAGACACCCAGGGGAATCCAGGATGCGGTGACTTGTCTGGCTCTCACCAGGTTCTGTTACCCAGAACCCCTTGCAAACCTCAAAATTTGTAAAAAAAAACCACATTTTCCTCCCATTTCTGTGGTGGAAAGTTCTGGAATCTGTGTGGATCCGCAAAATTCCACGCACCCCGCATTCCCCAAAGTCTTCAGAGAAAAATGGTACCTCACTTGTGTGGGTAGGCCTAGTGCCCGTGACAGGAAACGACCCAAAACGCAACGTGGACACACCACATTTTCACAGTGAAAACTGACCCCTATTTTGCAAAGTGCCTAGCTGTAGTTTTTGAACCCTAGCTCTGCCGGCACCTAGGGAAACCTAGCAAACCTATACATTTTTGAAAACTAGACAGCCATGGGAATCCAGTATGGGGTGACTTGTCTGGCTCTCACCAGGTTCTGTTACCCAGAACCCCTTGCAAACCTCAAAATTTGTAAAAAAACACATTTTCCTCACATTTCTGTGGTGGAAAGTTCTGGAATCTGTGTGGATCGGCAAAATTCCACGCATCCTGCATTCCCCAAAGTCTTCAGACAAAAATGGTACCTCACTTGTGTGGGTAGGCCTAGTGCCCGCGACAGGAAACGGCCCAAAACGCAACGTGGATACACCACATTTTCACAGTGAAAACTGACCCTTTTTTGCAAAGTGCCTAGCTGTAGATTTTGAACCCTAGCTCTGCCGGTACCTAGGGAAACCTAGCAAACCTATATATTTTTGAAAGCTAGACACCTAGGGAATTCAGGATGGGGTGACTTGTCTGGCTCTCTCCAGGTTATTTTACCCAGAATACCTTGCAAACCTCAAAAATTGTCAAAAAAGCACATTTTCCTCACATTTCTGTGGTGGAAAGTTCTGGAATCTGCGTGGATCCACAAAATTCCACCCACCCCGCATTCCCAAAAGTCTTTCGAGAAAAATGGTACCTCACTTGTGTGGGTAGGCCTAGTGCCCGCGACAGGAAACGGCCCACAACGCAACATGGACACACCACATTTTCACAGTGAAAACGGACACTTTTTTGCAAAGTGCCTAGCTGTAGATTTTGAACCCTAGCTCTGCCGGCACTTAGGAAACCTAGCAAACCTATATATTTTTTAAAATTAGACACCCAGGGAATCCAGGATGAGGTGACTTGTCTGGCTCTCACCAGGTTCTGTTACCCAGAATCCCTTGCAAACCTCAAAATTTATTAAAACAACCACATTTTCCTCACATTTCTGTGGTGGAAAGTTCTGGAATCTGCGTGGATCCACAAAATTCCACTCACCCTGCATTCCCCAAAGTCTTCTGAGAAAAATTGTACCTCACTTGTGTGGGTAGGCCTAGTGCCAGCAACAGGAAACAGCCCAAAATGCAACATGGACACACCACATTTTCACAGTGAAAACGGACCCTTTTTTTGCAAAGTGCCTAGCTGTAGATTTTGAACCCTAGCTCTGCCGGCACCTAGGGAAACCTAGCAAACCTATACATTTTTGAAAACTAGACACCCAGGGGAATCCAGGATGGGGTGACTTGTCTGGCTCTCACCAGCTTCTGCAACCCAGAATGCTTTGCAAACCTCAATGTTTGACAAAAAAACACATTTTCCTCACATTTCTGTGGTGGAAAGTTCTGGAATCTGCGTGGAGCCACAAAATTCCACCCACCCCGCATTCCCTATTCTTCCGACAAAAATGGTACCTCACTTGTGTGGGTAGGCCTAGTGCCCGCGACAGGAAACGGCCCAAAACGCAACGTGGACACACCACATTTTCACAGTGAAAACTGACACTTTTTTGCAAAGTGCCTAGCTGTAGATTTTTAACCCTAGCTCTGCCGGCACCTAGGGAAACCTAGCAAACCTATACATTTTTGAAAACTAGATACCCAGGGGAATCCAGGATGGGGTGACTTGTCTGGCTCTCACCAGCTTCTGCTACCCAGAATGCCTTGCAAACCTCAAAATCTGACAAAAAACACATTTTCCTCACATTTCTGTGGTGGAAAGTTCTGGAATCTGCGTGGATCCACAAAATCCCACCCACCCAGCATTCCCCAAAGTCGTCAAAGAAAAATGGTTACTCATTTGTGTGGGTAGGCCTAGTGCCCGCAACAGGAAACGGCCCAAAACGCAACGTGGACACACCACATTTTCACAGTGAAAACTGACCCCTATTTTGCAAAGTGCCTAGCTGTAGATTTTGAACCCTAGCTCTGCCGGTACCTAGGGAAACCTAGCAAACCTATACATTTTTGAAAACTATACAGCCATGGGAATCCAGTATGGGGTGACTTGTCTGGCTCTCACCAGGTTCTGTTACCCAGAACCCCTTGCAAACCTCAAAATTTGTAAAAAAAAAACACATTTTCCTCACATTTCTGTGGTGGAAAGTTCTGGAATCTGTGTGGATCGGCAAAATTCCACGCACCCTGCATTCCCCAAAGTCTTCAGAGAAAAATGGTACCTCACTTGTGTGGGTAGGCCTAGTGCCCGCGACAGGAAACAGCCCAAAACGCAACGTGGACACACCACATTTTCACAGTGAAAACGGACCCTTTTTTTTGCAAATTGCCTAGCTGTAGATTTTGAACCCTAGCTCTACCGGTACCTAGGGAAACCTAGCAAACCTATATATTTTTGAAAACTAGACACCTAGGGGAATTCAGGATGGGGTGACTTGTCTGGCTCTCTCCAGGTTATTTTACCCAAAATACCTTGCAAACCTCACAAATTGTCAAATAAAGCACATTTTCCTCACATTTCTGTGGTGGGAAGTTCTGGAATCTGCGTGGATCCACAAAATTCCACCCACCTCGCATTCCCCAAAGTCTTTCGAGAAAAATGGTACCTCACTTGTGTGGGTAGGCCTAGTGCCCGCGACAGGAAACGGCCCACAACGCAACATGGACACACCACATTTTCACAGTGAAAACAGACACTTTTTTTGCAAAGTGCCTAGCTGTAGATTTTGAACACTAGCTCTGCCAACACTTAGGGAAACCTAGCAAACCTATATATTTTTGAAAATTAGACACCCAGGGGAATCCAGGATGCGGTGACTTGTCTGGCTCTCACCAGGTTCTGTTACCCAGAACCCCTTGCAAACCTCAAAATTTGTAAAAAAAAACACATTTTCCTCCCATTTCTGTGGTGGAAAGTTCTGGAATCTGTGTGGATCCGCAAAATTCCACGCACCCCGCATTCCCCAAAGTCTTCAGAGAAAAATGGTACCTCACTTGTGTGGGTAGGCCTAGTGCCCGTGACAGGAAACGGCCCAAAACGCAACGTGGACACACCACATTTTCACAGTGAAAACTGACCCCTATTTTGCAAAGTGCCTAGCTGTAGTTTTTGAACCCTAGCTCTGCCGGCACCTAGGAAACCTAGCAAACCTATACATTTTTGAAAACTAGACAGCCATGGGAATCCAGTATGGGGTGACTTGTCTGGCTCTCACCAGGTTCTGTTACCCAGAACCCCTTGCAAACCTCAAAATTTGTAAAAAAACACATTTTCCTCACATTTCTGTGGTGGAAAGTTCTGGAATCTGTGTGGATCGGCAAAATTCCACGCATCCTGCATTCCCCAAAGTCTTCAGACAAAAATGGTACCTCACTTGTGTGGGTAGGCCTAGTGCCCGCGACAGGAAACGGCCCAAAACGCAACGTGGATACACCACATTTTCACAGTGAAAACTGACCCTTTTTTTGCAAAGTGCCTAGCTGTAGATTTTGAACCCTAGCTCTGCCGGTACCTAGGGAAACCTAGCAAACCTATATATTTTTGAAAGCTAGACACCTAGGGGAATTCAGGATGGGGTGACTTGTCTGGCTCTCTCCAGGTTATTTTACCCAGAATACCTTGCAAACCTCAAAAATTGTCAAAAAAAGCACATTTTCCTCACATTTCTGTGGTGGAAAGTTCTGGAATCTGCGTGGATCCACAAAATTCCACCCACCCCGCATTCCCAAAAGTCTTTCGAGAAAAATGGTACCTCACTTGTGTGGGTAGGCCTAGTGCCCGCGACAGGAAACGGCCCACAACGCAACATGGACACACCACATTTTCACAGTGAAAACGGACACTTTTTTTGCAAAGTGCCTAGCTGTAGATTTTGAACCCTAGCTCTGCCGGCACTTAGGGAAACCTAGCAAACCTATATATTTTTTAAAATTAGACACCCAGGGGAATCCAGGATGAGGTGACTTGTCTGGCTCTCACCAGGTTCTGTTACCCAGAATCCCTTGCAAACCTCAAAATTTATTAAAACAACCACATTTTCCTCACATTTCTGTGGTGGAAAGTTCTGCAATCTGTGTGGATCCGCAAAATTCCATGCACCCCGCATTCCCCAAAGTCTTCAGAGAAAAATGGTACCTCACTTGTGTGGGTAGGCCTAGTGCCCGTGACAGGAAACGGCCCAAAACGCAACGTGGACACACCACATTTTCACAGTGAAAACGGACCCTTTTTTTGCAAAGTGCCTAGCTGTAGATTTTGAACCCTAGCTCTGCCGGCACATAGGGAAACCTAGCAAACCTATATATTTATGAAAACTAGACACCTAGGGGAATTCAGGATGGGGTGACTTGTCTGGCTCTCACCAGGTTATTTTACCCAGAATCCCTTGCAAACCTCACAATTTATAAAACAAAAACACATTTTCCTCACATTTCTGTGGTGGAAAGTTCTGGAATCTGCGTGGATCCACAAAATTCCACTCACCCTGCATTCCCCAAAGTCTTCCGAGAACAATTGTACCTCACTTGTGTGGGTAGGCCTAGTGCCAGCGACAGGAAACAGCCCAAAATGCAACATGGACACACCACATTTTCACAGTGAAAACGGACCCTTTTTTGCAAAGTGCCTATCTGTAGATTTTGAACCCTAGCTCTTCCGGCACATAGGAAACCTAGCAAACCTATACATTTTTGAAAACTAGACACCCAGGGGAATCCAGGATGGGGTGACTTGTCTGGCTCTCACCAGCTTCTGCTACTCAGAATGCTTTGCAAACCTCAATATTTGACAAAAAACACATTTTCCTCACATTTCTGTGGTGGAAAGTTCTGGAATCTGCGTGGGGCCACAAAATTCCACCCACCCCGCATTCCCCAAAGTCTTCCGAGAAAAATGGTACCTCACTTGTGTGGGTAGGCCTAGTGCCCGCGACAGGAAACGGCCCAAAACGCAACGTGGACACACCACATTTTCACAGTGAAAACGGACACTTTTTTTGCAAAGTGCCTACCTGTAGATTTTGAACCCTAGCTCTGCCGGAACCTAGGGAAACCTAGCAAACCTATATATTTTTAAAAACTAGACAGCCAGGGGAATCCAGGATGGGGTGACTTGTCTGGCTCTCACCAGCTTCTGCTACCCAGAATGCTTTGCAAACCTCAATATTTGACAAAAAAACACATTTTCCTCATTTCTGTGGTGGAAAGTTCTGGAATCTGCGTGGAGCCACAAAATTCCACCCACCCCGCATTCCCCAAAGTCTTCCAAGAAAAATGGTACCTCACTTGTGTGGGTAGGCCTAGTGCCCGCGACAGGAAACGGCCCACAACGCAACGTGGACACACCACATTTTCACAGTGGAAACAGACCCTTTTTTTGCAAAGTGCCTAGCTGTAGATTTTGAACCCTAGCTCTGCCGGCACCTAGGGAAACCTAGCAAACCTATATATTTTTGAAAACTAGACACCTAGGGGAATTCAGGATGGGGTGACTTGTCTGGCTCTCACCAGGTTATTTTACCCAGAATCCCTTGCAAACCTCAAACATTGTCAAAAAAAGCACATTTTCCTCACATTTCTGTGGTGGAAAGTTCTGGAATCTGCGTGGATCCACAAAATTCCACACACCCTGCATTCCCCAAAGTCTTTCGAGAAAAATGGTTCCTGACTTGTGTGGGTAGGCCTATTGCCCACGACAGGAAATGGCCCAAAACGCAACGTGGACACACCACATTTTCACAGTGAAAACTGACCCTTTTTTGCAAAGTGCCTAGCTTTAGATTTTGAACCCTAGCTCTGCCGGCACCTAGGGAAACCTAGCAAACCTATATATTTTTGAAAACTAGACACCCAGGGGAATCCAGGATGGGGTGACTTGTCTGGCTCTCACCAGGTTCTGATACCCAGAATCCCTTGCAAACCTCAAAATTGGTCAAAACAAACACATTTTCCTCACATTTCTGTGATGGAAAGTTCTGGAATCTGCGTGGATCCACAAAATTCCACCCACCCTGCATTCCCCAAAGTCTTCAAAGAAAAATGATACCTCATTTGTGTGGGTAGGCCTAGTGTCCGTGACAGGAAACGGCCCAAAACGCAACGTGGACACACCACATTTTCACAGTGAAAACGGACCCTTTTTTTGCAAAGTGCCTAGCTGTAGATTTTGAACCCTAGCTCTGCCGGCACCTAGGGAAACCTAGCAAACCTATATATTTTTGAAAAATAGACACCCAGGGGAATCCAGGATGGGGTGACTTGTCTGGCTCTCACCAGGTTCTGTTACCCAGAATCCCTTGCAAACCTCAAAATTTATAAAACAAAAACACATTTTCCTCACATTTCTGTGGTGGAAAGATCTGGAATCTGCGTGGATCCACAAAATTCCACTCACCCTGCATTCCCCAAAGTCTTCCGAGAACAATTGTACCTCACTTGTGTGGGTAGGCCTAGTGCCAGCGACAGGAAACAGCCCAAAATGCAACATGGACACACCACATTTTCACACTGAAAACGGACCCTTTTTTTGCAAAGTGCCTAGCTGTAGATTTTGAACCCTAGCTCTGCCGGCACCTAGGGAAACCTAGCAAACCTATACATTTTTGAAAACTAGACATCAAGGGAAATCCAGGATGGGGTGACTTGTCTGGGTCTCACCAGGTTCTGTTACCCAGAATCCCTTGCAAACCTCAAAATTTGTCCCAAAAAAACATTTCCTCACATTTCTGTGGTGGAAAGTTCAGGAATCTGCGTGGATCCACAAAATTCCACCCACCCCGCATTCCCCAAAGCCTTCCAAGAAAAATGGTACCTCACTTGTGTGGTTAGGCCTAGTGCCAACGACAGGAAACGGCCCAAAACGCAACGTGGACACACCACATTTTCACAGTGAAAACGGATCCTTTTTTTGCAATGTGCCTATCTGTAGATTTTGAACCCTAGCTCTTCCGGCACATAGGGAAACCTAGCAAACCTATACATTTTTGAACACTAGACACCCAGGGGAATCCAGGATGGGGTGACTTGTCTGGCTCTCACCAGCTTCTGCTACCCAGAATGCTTTGCAAACCTCAATATTTGACAAAAAAACACATTTTCCTCACATTTCTGTGGTGGAAAGTTCTGGAATCTGCGTGGGGCCACAAAATTCCACCCACCCCGCATTCCCCAAAGTCTTCCGAGAAAAATGGTACCTCACTTGTGTGGGTAGGCCTAGTGCCCGTGACAGGAAACGGCCCAAAACGCAACGTGGACACACCACATTTTCACAGTGGAAACTGACCCTTTTTTTGCAAAGTGCCTAGCTGTAGATTTTGAACCCTAGCTCTGCCGGCACCTAGGGAAACCTAGCAAACCTATATATTTTTGAAAACTAGACACCTAGGGGAATTCAGGATGGGGTGACTTGTCTGGCTCTCACCAGGTTATTTTACCCAGAATCCCTTGCAAACCTCAAAAATTGTCAGAAAAAGCACATTTTCCTCACATTTCTGTGGTGGAAAGTTCTGGAATCTGCGTGGATCCATAAAATTCCACCCACCCCGCATTCCCCAAAGTCTTCCGAGAAAAATTGTACCTGACTTGTGTGCGTAGGCCTAGTGCCCACGATAGGAAATGGCCCAAAACGCAACATGGACACATCATATTTTCACAGTGAAAACGGACCCTTTTTTTGCAAAGTGCCTAGCTGTAGATTTTGAACCCTAGCTCTGCCGGCACCTAGGGAAACCTAGCAAACCTATATATTTTTGAAAAATAAACACCCAGGGGAATGCAGGATGGGGTGACTTGTCTGGCTCTCACCAGGTTCTGTTACACAGAATCCCTTGCAAACCTCAAAATTTATAAAACAAAAACACATTTTCCTCACATTTCTCTGGTGGAAAGTTCTGGAATCTGCGTGGATCCACAAAATTCCACTCACCCTGCATTCCCCAAAGTCTTCCGAGAAAAATTGTACCTCACTTGTGTGGGTAGGCCTAGTGCCAGCGACAGGAAACAGCCCAAAATGCAACATGGACACACCACATTTTCACAGTGAAAACGGATCCTTTTTTTGCAACGTGCCTATCTGTAGATTTTGAACCCTAGCTCTTCCGGCACATAGGAAACCTAGCAAACCTATACATTTTTGAAAACTAGACACCCAGGGAATCCAGGATGGGGTGACTTGTCTGGCTCTCACCAGCTTCTGCTACCCAGAATGCTTTGCAAACCTCAATATTTGACAAAAAACACATTTTCCTCATTTCTGTGGTGGAAAGTTCTGGAATCTGCATGGAGCCACAAAATTCCACCCACCCCGCATTCCCCAAAGTCTTCCAAGAAAAATGGTACCTCACTTGTGTGGGTAGGCCTAGTGCCCGCGACAGGAAACGGCCCACAACGCAACGTGGACACACCACATTTTCACAGTGGAAACAGACCCTTTTTTGCAAAGTGCCTAGCTGTAGATTTTGAACCCTAGCTCTGCCGGCACCTAGGGAAACCTAGCAAACCTATATATTTTGAAAACTAGACACCTAGGGAATTCAGGATGGGGTGACTTGTCTGGCTCTCACCAGGTTATTTTACCCAGAATCCCTTGCAAACCTCAAAAATTGCAAAAAAAAGCACATTTTCCTCACATTTCTGTGGTGGAAAGTTCTGGAATCTGCGTGGATCCACAAAATTCCACACACCCCGCATTCCCCAAAGTCTTTCGAGAAAAATGGTTCCTGACTTGTGTGGGTAGGCCTAGTGCCCACGACAGGAAACGGCCCACAACGCAACGTGGACACACCACATTTTCACAGTGGAAACAGACCCTTTTTTTGCAAAGGGCCTAGCTTTAGATTTTGAACCCTAGCTCTGCCGGCACCTAGGGAAACCTAGCAAACCTATATATTTTTGAAAACTAGACACCCAGGGGAATCCAGGATGGGGTGACTTGTCTGGCTCTCACCAGGTTCTGATACCCAGAATCCCTTGCAAACCTCAAAATTGGTCAAAACAAACACATTTTCCTCACATTTCTGTGATGGAAAGTTCTGGAATCTGCGTGGATCCACAAAATTCCACCCACCCTGCATTCCCCAAAGTCTTCAAAGAAAAATGATACCTCATTTGTGTGGGTAGGCCTAGTGTCCGCAACAGGAAACGGCCCAAAACGCAACGTTGACACACCACATTTTCACAGTGAAAACTGACCCTTTTTTTGCAAAGTGCCTAGCTGTAGATTTTGAACCCTAGCTCTGCCGGCACCTAGGGAAACCTAGCAAACCTATATATTTTTGAAAAATAGACACCCAGGGGAATCCAGGATGGGGTGACTTGTCTGGCTCTCACCAGGTTCTGTTACCCAGAATCCCTTGCAAACCTCAAAATTTATAAAACAAAAACACATTTTCCTCACATTTCTGTGGTGGAAAGTTCTGGAATCTGCGTGGATCCACAAAATTCCACTCACCCTGCATTCCCCAAAGTCTTCCGAGAACAATTGTACCTCACTTGTGTGGGTAGGCCTAGTGCCAGTGACAGGAAACAGCCCAAAATGCAACATGGACACACCACATTTTCACAGTGAAAACGGACCCTTTTTTGCAAAGTGCCTAGCTGTAGATTTTGAACCCTAGCTCTGCCGGCACCTAGGGAAACCTAGCAAACCTATACATTTTTGAAAACTAGACATCAAGGGAAATCCAGGATGGGGTGACTTGTCTGGGTGTCACCAGGTTCTGTTACCCAGAATCATTGCAAACCTCAAAATTTGTCCCAAAAAAACATTTCCTCACATTTCTGTGGTGGAAAGTTCAGGAATCTGCGTGGATCCACAAAATTGCACCCACCCCGCATTCCCCAAAGCCTTCCAAGAAAAATGGTACCTCACTTGTGTGGTTAGGCCTAGTGCAAATGACAGGAAACGGCCCAAAACGCAACGTGGACACACCACATTTTCACAGTGAAAACGGATCCTTTTTTGCAACGTGCCTATCTGTAGATTTTGAACCCTAGCTCTTCCGGCACATAGGGAAACCTAGCAAACCTATACATTTTTGAAAACTAGAGACCCAGGGAATCCAGGATGGGGTGACTTGTCTGGCTCTCACCAGCTTCTGCTACCCAGAATGCTTTGCAAACCTCAATATTTGACAAAAAACACATTTTCCTCACATTTCTGTGGTGGAAAGTTCTGGAATCTGCGTGGGGCCACAAAATTCCACCCACCCCGCATTCCCCAAAGTCTTCCGAGAAAAATGGTACCTCACTTGTGTGGGTAGGCCTAGTGCCCGCGACAGGAAACGGCCCAAAACGCAACGTGGACACACCACATTTTCACAGTGAAAACGGACACTTTTTTGCAAAGTGCCTAGCTGTAGATTTTGAACCCTAGCTCTGCCGGAACCTAGGGAAACCTAGCAAACCTATATATTTTTAAAAACTAGACAGCCAGGGAATCCAGGATGGGGTGACTTGTCTGGCTCTCACCAGGTTCTGTTACCCAGAACCCCTTGCAAACCTCAAAATTTGTAAAAAAAAACATATTTTCTCACATTTCTGTGGTGGAAAGTTCTGGAATCTGTGTGGATCCGCAAAATTCCACGCACCCCGCATTCCCCAAAGTCTTCAGAGAAAAATGGTACCTCACTTGTGTGGGTAGGCCTAGTGCCCGTGACAGGAAACGGCCCAAAACGCAACGTGGACACACCACATTCTCATAGTGGAAACTGACCCTTTTTTTGCAAAGTGCCTAGCTGTAGATTTTGAACCCTAGCTCTGCCGGCACCTAAGGAAACCTAGCAAACCTATATATTTTTGAAAACTAGACACCTAGGGGAATTCAGGATGGGGTGACTTGTCTGGCTCTCACCAGGTTATTTTACCCAGAATCCCTTGCAAACCTCAAAAATTGTCAGAAAAAGCACATTTTCCTCACATTTCTGTGGTGGAAAGTTCTGGAATCTGCGTGGATCCATAAAATTCCACCCACCCCGCATTCCCCAAAGTCTTTCGAGAAAAATGGTACCTGACTTGTGTGGGTAGGCCTAGTGCCCACGACAGGAAATGGCCCAAAACACAACATGGACACATCATATTTTCACAGTGAAAACGGACCCTTTTTTTGCAAAGTGCCTAGCTGTAGATTTTGAACCCTAGCTCTGCCGGCACCTAGGGAAACCTAGCAAACCTATATATTTTTGAAAAATAAACACCCAGGGGAATCCAGGATGGGGTGACTTGTCTGGCTCTCACCAGGTTCTGTTACCCAGAATCCCTTGCAAACCTCAAAATTTATAAAACAAAAACACATTTTCCTCACATTTCTGTGGTGGAAAGTTCTGGAATCTGCGTGGATCCACAAAATTCCACTCACCCTGCATTCCCAAAAGTCTTCCGAGAAATATTGTACCTCACTTGTGTGGGTAGGCCTAGTGACAGCGACAGGAAACAGCCCAAAATGCAACATGGACACACCACATTTTCACAGTGAAAACGGACCCTTTTTTTGCAAAGTGCCTAGCTGTAGATTTTGAACCCTAGCTCTGCCGGCACCTAGGGAAACCTAGCAAACCTATACATTTTTGAAAACTAGACATCAAGGGAAATCTAGGATGGGGTGACTTCTCTGTGTCTCACCAGGTTCTGTTACCCAGAATCCCTTGCAAACCTCAAAATTTGTTCCAAAAAAACATTTCCTCACATTTCTGTGGTGGAAAGTTCAGGAATCTGCGTGGATCCACAAAATTCCACCCACCCTGCATTCCCCAAAGTCTTCAAAGAAAAATGATACCTCATTTGTGTGGGTAGGCCTAGTGTCCGCAACAGGAAACGGCCCAAACGCAACGTTGACACACCACATTTTCACAGTGAAAACTGACCCTTTTTTTGCAAAGTGCCTAGCTGTAGATTTTTAACCCTAGCTCTGCCGGCACCTAGGGAAACCTAGCAAACCTATATATTTTTGAAAAATAGACACCCAGGGGAATCCAGGATGGGGTGACTTGTCTGGCTCTCACCAGGTTCTGTTACCCAGAATCCCTTGCAAACCTCAAAATTTATAAAACAAAAACACATTTTCCTCACATTTCTGTGGTGGAAAGTTCTGGAATCTGCGTGGATCCACAAAATTCCACTCACCCTGCATTCCCCAAAGTCTTCCGAGAACAATTGTACCTCACTTGTGTGGGTAGGCCTAGTGCCAGTGACAGGAAACAGCCCAAAATGCAACATGGACACACCACATTTTCACAGTGAAAACGGACCCTTTTTTGCAAAGTGCCTAGCTGTAGATTTTGAACCCTAGCTCTGCCGGCACCTAGGGAAACCTAGCAAACCTATACATTTTTGAAAACTAGACATCAAGGGAAATCCAGGATGGGGTGACTTGTCTGGGTGTCACCAGGTTCTGTTACCCAGAATCCCTTGCAAACCTCAAAATTTGTCCCAAAAAAACATTTCCTCACATTTCTGTGGTGGAAAGTTCAGGAATCTGCGTGGATCCACAAAATTGCACCCACCCCGCATTCCCCAAAGCCTTCCAAGAAAAATGGTACCTCACTTGTGTGGTTAGGCCTAGTGCAAATGACAGGAAACGGCCCAAAACGCAACGTGGACACACCACATTTTCACAGTGAAAACGGATCCTTTTTTTGCAACGTGCCTATCTGTAGATTTTGAACCCTAGCTCTTCCGGCACATAGGGAAACCTAGCAAACCTATACATTTTTGAAAACTAGAGACCCAGGGGAATCCAGGATGGGGTGACTTGTCTGGCTCTCACCAGCTTCTGCTACCCAGAATGCTTTGCAAACCTCAATATTTGACAAAAAAACACATTTTCCTCACATTTCTGTGGTGGAAAGTTCTGGAATCTGCGTGGGGCCACAAAATTCCACCCACCCCGCATTCCCCAAAGTCTTCCGAGAAAAATGGTACCTCACTTGTGTGGGTAGGCCTAGTGCCCGCGACAGGAAACGGCCCAAAACGCAACGTGGACACACCACATTTTCACAGTGAAAACGGACACTTTTTTGCAAAGTGCCTAGCTGTAGATTTTGAACCCTAGCTCTGCCGGAACCTAGGGAAACCTAGCAAACCTATATATTTTTAAAAACTAGACAGCCAGGGGAATCCAGGATGGGGTGACTTGTCTGGCTCTCACCAGGTTCTGTTACCCAGAACCCCTTGCAAACCTCAAAATTTGTAAAAAAAAAACATATTTTCTCACATTTCTGTGGTGGAAAGTTCTGGAATCTGTGTGGATCCGCAAAATTCCACGCACCCCGCATTCCCCAAAGTCTTCAGAGAAAAATGGTACCTCACTTGTGTGGGTAGGCCTAGTGCCCGTGACAGGAAACGGCCCAAAACGCAACGTGGACACACCACATTCTCATAGTGGAAACTGACCCTTTTTTTGCAAAGTGCCTAGCTGTAGATTTTGAACCCTAGCTCTGCCGGCACCAAGGGAAACCTAGCAAACCTATATATTTTTGAAAACTAGACACCTAGGGGAATTCAGGATGGGGTGACTTGTCTGGCTCTCACCAGGTTATTTTACCCAGAATCCCTTGCAAACCTCAAAAATTGTCAGAAAAAGCACATTTTCCTCACATTTCTGTGGTGGAAAGTTCTGGAATCTGCGTGGATCCATAAAATTCCACCCACCCCGCATTCCCCAAAGTCTTTCGAGAAAAATGGTACCTGACTTGTGTGGGTAGGCCTAGTGCCCACGACAGGAAATGGCCCAAAACACAACATGGACACATCATATTTTCACAGTGAAAACGGACCCTTTTTTGCAAAGTGCCGAGCTGTAGATTTTGAACCCTAGCTCTGCCGGCACCTAGGGAAACCCAGCAAACCTATATATTTTTGAAAAATAAACACCCAGGGAATCCAGGATGGGGTGACTTGTCTGGCTCTCACCAGGTTCTGTTACCCAGAATCCCTTGCAAACCTCAAAATTTATAAAACAAAAACACATTTTCCTCACATTTCTGTGGTGGAAAGTTCTGGAATCTGCGTGGATCCACAAAATTCCACTCACCCTGCATTCCCCAAAGTCTTCCGAGAAAAATTGTACCTCACTTGTGTGGGTAGGCCTAGTGACAGCGACAGGAAACAGCCCAAAATGCAACATGGACACACCACATTTTCACAGTGAAAACGGACCCTTTTTTTGCAAAGTGCCTAGCTGTAGATTTTGAACCCTAGCTCTGCCGGCACCTAGGGAAACCTAGCAAACCTATACATTTTTGAAAACTAGACATCAAGGGAAATCTAGGATGGGGTGACTTCTCTGTGTCTCACCAGGTTCTGTTACCCAGAATCCCTTGCAAACCTCAAAATTTGTTCCAAAAAAACATTTCCTCACATTTCTGTGGTGGAAAGTTCAGGAATCTGCGTGGATCCACAAAATTCCACCCACCCCGAATTCCCCAAAGCATTCCGAGAAAAATGGTACCTCACTTGTGTGGTTAGGCCTAGTGCCAACGACAGGAAAGCGACCCAAAGCGCAACGTGGACACACCACATTTTCACAGTGAAAACGGATCCTTTTTTGCAACGTGCCTATCTGTAGATTTTGAACCCTAGCTCTTCCGGCACATAGGGAAACCTAGCAAACCTATACATTTTTGAAAACTAGACACCCAGGGGAATCCAGGATGGGGTGACTTGTCTGGCTCTCACCAGCTTCTGCTACCCAGAATGCTTTGCAAACCTCAATATTTGACAAAAAAACACATTTTCCTCACTTCTGTGGTGGAAAGTTCTGGAATCTGCGTGGAGCCACAAAATTCCACCCACCCCGCATTCCCCAAAGTCTTCCAAGAAAAATGGTACCTCACTTGTGTGGGTAGGCCTAGTGCCCGCGACAGGAAACGGCCCACAACGCAACGTGGACACACCACATTTTCACAGTGGAAACAGACCCTTTTTTGCAAAGTGCCTAGCTGTAGATTTTGAACCCTAGCTCTGCCGGCACCTAGGAAACCTAGCAAACCTATATATTTTTGAAAACTAGACACCTAGGGAATTCAGGATGGGGTGACTTGTCTGGCTCTCACCAGGTTATTTTACCCAGAATCCCTTGCAAACCTCAAAAATTGTCAAAAAAAGCACATTTTCCTCACATTTCTGTGGTGGAAAGTTGTGGAATCTGCGTGGATCCACAAAATTCCACACACCCCGCATTCCCCAAAGTCTTTCGAGAAAAATGGTTCCTGACTTGTGTGGGTAGGCCTAGTGCCCACGACAGGAAATGGCCCAAAACGCAACGTGGACACACCACATTTTCACAGTGAAAACTGACCCTTTTTTTGCAAAGTGCCTAGCTTTAGATTTTGAACCCTAGCTCTGCCGGCACCTAGGGAAACCTAGCAAACCTATATATTTTTGAAAACTAGACACCCAGGGGACTCCAGGATGGGGTGACTTGTCTGGCTCTCACCAGGTTCTGATACCCAGAATCCCTTGCAAACCTCAAAATTGGTCAAAACAAACACATTTTCCTCACATTTCTGTGATGGAAAGTTCTGGAATCTGCGTGGATCCACAAAATTCCACCCCCCCTGCATTCCCCAAAGTCTTCAAAGAAAAATGATACCTCATTTGTGTGGGTAGGCCTAGTGTCCGCGACAGGAAACGGCCCAAAACGCAACGTGGACACACCACATTTTCACAGTGAAAACGGACCCTTTTTTTGCAAAGTGCCTAGCTGTAGGTTTTGAACCCTAGCTCTGCCGGCACCTAGGGAAAACTAGCAAACCTATATATTTTTGAAAAATAGACACCCAGGGGAATCCAGGATGGGGTGACTTGTCTGGCTCTCACCAGGTTCTGTTACCCAGAATCCCTTGCAAACCTCAAAATTTATAAAACAAAAACACATTTTCCTCACATTTCTGTGGTGGAAAGTTCTGGAATCTGCGTGGATCCACAAAATTCCACTCACCCTGCATTCCCCAAAGTCTTCCGAGAACAATTGTACCTCACTTGTGTGGGTAGGCCTAGTGCCAGCGACAGGAAACAGCCCAAAATGCAACATGGACACACCACATTTTCACAGTGAAAACGGACCCTTTTTTTGCAAAGTGCCTAGCTGTAGATTTTGAACCCTAGCTCTGCCGGCACCTAGGGAAACCTAGCAAACCTATACATTTTTGAAAACTAGACATCAAGGGAAATCCAGGATGGGGTGACTTGTCTGGATCTCACCAGGTTCTGATACCCAGAATCCCTTGCAAACCTCAAAATTGGTCAAAACAAACACATTTTCCTCACATTTCTGTGATGGAAAGTTCTGGAATCTGCGTGGATCCACAAAATTCCACCCACCCTGCATTCCCCAAAGTCTTCAAAGAAAAATGATACCTCATTTGTGTGGGTAGGCCTAGTGTCCGCGACAGGAAACGGCCCAAAACGCAACGTGGACACACCACATTTTCACAGTGAAAACGGACCCTTTTTTTGCAAAGTGCCTAGCTGTAGATTTTGAACCCTAGCTCTGCCGGCACCTAGGGAAAACTAGCAAACCTATATATTTTTGAAAAATAGACACCCAGGGGAATCCAGGATGGGGTGACTTGTCTGGCTCTCACCAGGTTCTGTTACCCAGAATCCCTTGCAAACCTCACAATTTATAAAACAAAAACACATTTTCCTCACATTTCTGTGGTGGAAAGTTCTGGAATCTGCGTGGATCCACAAAATTCCACTCACCCTGCATTCCCCAAAGTCTTCCGAGAACAATTGTACCTCACTTGTGTGGGTAGGCCTAGTGCCAGCGACAGGAAACAGCCCAAAATGCAACATGGACACACCACATTTTCACAGTGAAAACGGACCCTTTTTTGCAAAGTGCCTAGCTGTAGATTTTGAACCCTAGCTCTGCCGGCACCTAGGAAACCTAGCAAACCTATACATTTTTGAAAACTAGACATCAAGGAAATCCAGGATGGGGTGACTTGTCTGGATCTCACCAGGTTCTGTTACCCAGAATCCCTTGCAAACCTCAAAATTTGTCCCAAAAAAACATTTCCTCACATTTCTGTGGTGGAAAGTTCAGGAATCTGCGTGGATCCACAAAATTCCACCCACCCCGCATTCCCCAAAGCCTTCCAAGAAAAATGGTACCTCACTTGTGTGGTTAGGCCTAGTGCCAACGACAGGAAAGCTGACCCAAAGCACAGCGTGGACACACCACATTTTCACAGTGAAAACGGATACTTTTTTTGCAACGTGCCTATCTGTAGATTTTGAACCCTAGCTCTTCCGGCACATAGGGAAACCTAGCAAACCTATACATTTTTGAAAACCAGACACCCAGGGGAATCCAGGATGGGGTGACTTGTCTGGCTCTCACCAGCTTCTGCTACCCAGAATGCTTTGCAAACCTCAATATTTGACAAAAAAACACATTTTCCTCACATTTCTGTGGTGGAAAGTTCTGGAATCTGCGTGGGGCCACAAAATTCCACCCACCCCGCATTCCCCAAAGTCTTCAGAGAAAAATGGTACCTCACTTGTGTGGGTAGGCCTAGTGCCAGTGACAGGAAACGGCCCAAAACGCAACGTGGACACACCACATTTTCACAGTGGAAACTGACCCTTTTTTTGCAAAGTGCCTAGCTGTAGATTTTGAACCCTAGCTCTGCCGGCACCTAGGGAAACCTAGAAAACCTATATATTTTTGAAAACTAGACACCTAGGGGAATCCAGGATGGGGTGACTTGTCTGGCTCTCACCAGGTTCTGTTACCCAGAATCCCTTGCAAACCTCAAAATTTATAAAACAAAAACACATTTTCCTCACACTTCTGTGGTGGAAAGTTCTGGAATCTGCGTGGATCCACAAAATTCCACTCACCCTGCATTCCCCAAAGTCTTCCGAGAAAAATTGTACCTCACTTGTGTGGGTAGGCCTAGTGACAGCGACAGGAAACAGCCCAAAATGCAACATGGACACACCACATTTTCACAGTGAAAACGGACCCTTTTTTTGCAAAGTGCCTAGCTGTAGATTTTGAACCCTAGCTCTGCCGGCACCTAGGGAAACCTAGCAAACCTATACATTTTTGAAAACTAGACATCAAGGGAAATCTAGGATGGGGTGACTTCTCTGTGTCTCACCAGGTTCTGTTACCCAGAATCCCTTGCAAACCTCAAAATTTGTCCCAAAAAAACATTTCCTCACATTTCTGTGGTGGAAAGTTCAGGAATCTGCGTGGATCCACAAAATTCCACCCACCCCGAATTCCCCAAAGCATTCCGAGAAAAATGGTACCTCACTTGTGTGGTTAGGCCTAGTGTCAATGACAGGAAACGGCCCAAAACGCAACGTGGACACACCACATTTTCACAGTGAAAACGGATCCTTTTTTTGCAACGTGCCTATCTGTAGATTTTGAACCCTAGCTCTTCCGGCACATAGGGAAACCTAGCAAACCTATACATTTTTGAAAACTAGACACCCAGGGGAATCCAGGATGGGGTGACTTGTCTGGCTCTCACCAGCTTCTGCTACCCAGAATGCTTTGCAAACCTCAATATTTGACAAAAAAACACATTTTCCTCATTTCTGTGGTGGAAAGTTCTGGAATCTGCGTGGAGCCACAAAATTCCACCCACCCCGCGTTCCCCAAAGTCTTCCAAGAAAAATGGTACCTCACTTGTGTGGGTAGGCCTAGTGCCCGCGACAGGAAACGGCCCACAACGCAACGTGGACACACCACATTTTCACAGTGGAAACAGACCCTTTTTTTGCAAAGTGCCTAGCTGTAGATTTTGAACCCTAGCTCTGCCGGCACCTAGGGAAACCTAGCAAACCTATATATTTTTGAAAACTAGACACCTAGGGGAATTCAGGATGGGGTGACTTGTCTGGCTCTCACCAGGTTATTTTACCCAGAATCCCTTGCAAACCTCAAAAATTGTCAAAAAAAGCACATTTTCCTCACATTTCTGTGGTGGAAAGTTCTGGAATCTGCGTGGATCCACAAAATTCCACACACCCCGCATTCCCCAAAGTCTTTCGAGAAAAATGGTTCCTGACTTGTGTGGGTAGGCCTAGTGCCCACGACAGGAAATGGCCCAAAACGCAACGTGGACACACCACATTTTCACAGTGAAAACTGACCCTTTTCTTGCAAAGTGCCTAGCTTTAGATTTTGAACCCTAGCTCTGCCGGCACCTAGGGAAACCTAGCAAACCTATATATTTTTGAAAACTAGACACCCAGGGGACTCCAGGATGGGGTGACTTGTCTGGCTCTCACCAGGTTCTGATACCCAGAATCCCTTGCAAACCTCAAAATTGGTCAAAACAAACACATTTTCCTCACATTTCTGTGATGGAAAGTTCTGGAATCTGCGTGGATCCACAAAATTCCACCCCCCCTGCATTCCCCAAAGTCTTCAAAGAAAAATGATACCTCATTTGTGTGGGTAGGCCTAGTGCCCACGACAGGAAATGGCCCAAAATGCAACATGGACACACCACATTTTCACAGTGAAAACGGACCCTTTTTTTGCAAAGTGCCTAGCTGTAGATTTTGAACCCTAGCTCTGCCGGCACCTAGGGAAACCTCACAAACCTATACATTTTTGAAAACTAGACATCAAGGGAAATCTAGGATGGGGTGACTTCTCTGTGTCTCACCAGGTTCTGTTACCCAGAATCCCTTGCAAACCTCAAAATTTGTCCCAAAAAAACATTTCCTCACATTTCTGTGGTGGAAAGTTCAGGAATCTGCGTGGATCCACAAAATTCCACCCACCCCGCATTCCCCAAAGCCTTCCAAGAAAAATGGTACCTCACTTGTGTGGTTAGGCCTAGTGCCAACGACAGGAAACGGCCCAAAACGCAACGTGGACACACCACATTTTCACAGTGAAAACGGATCCTTTTTTTGCAACGTGCCTATCTGTAGATTTTGAACCCTAGCTCTTCCGGCACATAGGGAAACCTAGCAAACCTATACATTTTTGAAAACCAGACACCCAGGGGAATCCAGGATGGGGTGACTTGTCTGGCTCTCACCAGCTTCTGCTACCCAGAATGCTTTGCAAACCTCAATATTTGACAAAAAAACACATTTTCCTCACATTTCTGTGGTGGAAAGTTCTGTAATCTGCGTGGGGCCACAAAATTCCACCCACCCCGCATTCCCCAAAGTCTTCCGAGAAAAATGGTACCTCACTTGTGTGGGTAGGCCTAGTGCCCGCGACAGGAAACGGCCCAAAACGCAACGTGGACACACCACATTTTCACAGTGAAAACGGACACTTTTTTTGCAAAGTGCCTAGCTGTAGATTTTGAACCCTAGCTCTGCCGGAACCTAGGGAAACCTAGCAAACCTATATATTTTTAAAAACTAGACAGCCAGGGGAATCCAGGATGGGGTGACTTGTCTGGCTCTCACCAGGTTCTGTTACCCAGAACCCCTTGCAAACCTCAAAATTTGTAAAAAAAACATATTTCCTCACATTTCTGTGGTGGAAAGTTCTGGAATCTGTGTGGATCCGCAAAATTCCACGCACCCCACATTCCCCAAAGTCTTCAGAGAAAAATGGTACCTCACTTGTGTGGGTAGGCCTAGTGCCCGTGACAGGAAACGGCCTAAAACGCAACGTGGACACACCACATTTTCACAGTGGAAACTGACCCTTTTTTTGCAAAGTGCCTAGCTGTCGATTTTGAACCCTAGCTCTGCCGGCACCTAGGGAAACCTAGCAAACCTATATATTTTTGAAAACTAGACACCTAGGGGAATTCAGGATGGGGTGACTTGTCTGGCTCTCACCAGGTTATTTTACCCAGAATCCCTTGCAAACCTCAAAAATTGTCAGAAAAAGCACATTTTCCTCACATTTCTGTGGTGGAAAGTTCTGGAATCTGTGTGGATCCATAAAATTCCACCCACCCCGCATTCCCCAAAGTCTTTCGAGAAAAATGGTACCTGACTTGTGTGGGTAGGCCTAGTGCCCACGACAGGAAATGGCCCAAGACGCAACATGGACACATCATATTTTCACAGTGAAAACGGACCCTTTTTTTGCAAAGTGCCTAGCTGTAGATTTTGAACCCTAGCTCTGCCGGCACCTAGGGAAACCTAGCAAACCTATATATTTTTGAAAAATAAACACCCAGGGGAATCCTGGATGGGGTGACTTGTCCGGCTCTCACCAGGTTCTGTTACCCAGAATCCCTTGCAAACCTCAAAATTTATAAAACAAAAACACATTTTCCTCACATTTCTGTGGTGGAAAGTTCTGGAATCTGCGTGGATCCACAAAATTCCACTCACCCTGCATTCCCCAAAGTCTTCCGAGAAAAATTGTACCTCACTTGTGTGGGTAGGCCTAGTGCCAGCGACAGGAAACAGCCCAAAATGCAACATGGACACACCACATTTTTACAGTGAAAACGGACCCTTTTTTTGCAAAGTGCCTAGCTGTAGATTTTGAACCCTAGCTCTGCCGGCACCTAGGGAAACCTAGCAAACCTATACATTTTTGAAAACTAGACATCAAGGGAAATCTAGGATGGGGTGACTTCTCTGTGTCTCACCAGGTTCTGTTACCCAGAATCCCTTGCAAACCTCTAAATTTGTCCCAAAAAAACATTTCCTCACATTTCTGTGGTGGAAAGTTCAGGAATCTGCGTGGATCCACAAAATTCCACCCACCCCGCATTCTCCAAAGCATTCCGAGAAAAATGGTACCTCACTTCTGTGGTTAGGCCTAGTGCCAACGACAGGAAACGGCCCAAAACGCAACATGGACACACCACATTTTCACAGTGAAAACGGATCCTTTTTTTGCAACGTGCCTATCTGTAGATTTTGAAACCTAGCTCTTCCGGCACATAGGAAACCTAGCAAACCTATACATTTTTGAAAACTAGACACCCAGGGAATCCAGGATGGGGTGACTTGTCTGGCTCTCACCAGCTTCTGCTACCCAGAATGCTTTGCAAACCTCAATATTTGACAAAAAAACACATTTTCCTCATTTCTGTGGTGGAAAGTTCTGGAATCTGCGTGGAGCCACAAAATTCCACCCACCCCGCATTCCCCAAAGTCTTCCGAGAAAAATGGTACCTCACTTGTGTGGGTAGGCCTAGTGCCCGCGACAGGAAACGGCCCACAACGCAACGTGGACACACCACATTTTCACAGTGGAAACAGACCCTTTTTTTGCAAAGTGCCTAGCTGTAGATTTTGAACCCTAGCTCTGCCGGCACCTAGGGAAACCTAGCAAACCTATATATTTTTTTAAACTAGACACCTAGGGGAATTCAGGATGGGGTGACTTGTCTGGCTCTCACCAGGTTATTTTACCCAGAATCCCTTGCAAACCTCAAACATTGTCAAAAAGCACATTTTCCTCACATTTCTGTGGTGGAAAGTTCTGGAATCTGCGTGGATCCACAAAATTCCACACACCCCGCATTCCCCAAAGTCTTTCGAGAAAAATGGTTCCTGACTTGTGTGGGTAGGCCTAGTGCCCACGACAGGAAATGGCCCAAAACGCAACGTGGACACACCACATTTTCACAGTGAAAACTGACCCTTTTTTTGCAAAGTGCCTAGCTTTAGATTTTGAACCCTAGCTCTGCCGGCACCTAGGGAAACCTAGCAAACCTATATATTTTTGAAAACTAGACACCCAAGGGAATCCAGGATGGGGTGACTTGTCTGGCTCTCACCAGGTTCTGATACCCAGAATCCCTTGCAAACCTCAAAATTGGTCAAAACAAACACATTTTCCTCACATTTCTGTGATGGAAAGTTCTGGAATCTGCGTGGATCCACAAAATTCCACCCACCCTGCATTCCCCAAAGTCTTCAAAGAAAAATGATACCTCATTTGTGTGGGTAGGCCTAGTGTCCGCGACAGGAAACGGCCCAAAACGCAACGTGGACACACCACATTTTCACAGTGAAAACTGACCCCTATTTTGCAAAGTGCCTAGCTGTAGATTTTGAACCCTAGCTCTGCCGGCACCTAGGGAAACCTAGCAAACCTATATATTTTTGAAAATTAGACACCTAGGGGAATTCAGGATGGGGTGACTTGTCTGGCTCTCACCAGGTTATTTTACCCAGAATCCCTTGCAAACCTCAACATTTGTCAAAAAAAGCACATTTTCCTCACATTTCTGTGGTGGAAAGTTCTGGAATCTGCGTGGATCCACAAAATTCCACCCACCCCGCATTCCCCAAAGTTTTCCGAGAAAAATGGTACCTCACTTGTATGGGTAGGTCTAGTGCCCACGACAGGAAACGGCCCAAAACGCAACATGGACACACCACATTTTCACAGTGAAAACAGACCCTTTTTTTGCAAAGTGCCTAGCAGTAGATTTTGAACCCTAGCTCTGCCGGCACCTAGGGAAACCTAGCAAACCTATACATTTTTGAAAACTAGACACCCAGGGGAATCCAGGATGGGGTGACTTGTCTGGCTCTCACCAGCTTCTGCTACCCAGAATGCCTTGCAAACCTAAAAATTTGACCAAAAAACACATTTTCCTCACATTTCTGTGGTGGAAAGTTCTGGAATCTGCGTGAAGCCACAAAATTCCACCCACCCCGCATTCCCCAAAGTCTTCCGAGAAAAATGGTACCTCACTTGTGTGGGTAGGCCTAGTGCCCGCGACAGGAAACGGCCCAAAACGCAACATGGACACACCACATTTTCACAGTGAAAACTGACCCTTTTTTTGCAAAGTGCCTACCTGTAGAGTTTGAACCCTAGCTCTGCCGGCACCTAGGGAAACCAGGCAAACCTATAAATTTTTGAAAACTAGACACCCAGGGGAATCCAGGATGGGGTGACTTGTCTGGCTCTCACCAGGTTTTGTTACCCAGAATCCCTTGCAAACCTCAAACCTTGTAAAAAAAAAACACATTTTCCTCACATTTCTGTAGTGGAAAGTTCTGGAATCTATGTAAATCCACAAATTTCCTACCACCCAGCGTTCCCCCAGGTCTCCCAATAAAAATGGTACCTCACTCATGTGGGTGCCCAAAGTACCCGCGATGGGCAGGGGCCCAAAATGTATTGAGGAGACATCAAAATGACCTATCACAAAACAACCTGGTTTTGCAAGGGTAGTCACCTGTGTTTTTGGCCCCAGGCTTGACGGCCATCTTGGGAAATCTACCAAACCCACACATTTCTGAAAACTAGACACCCGGGGAGGTCCAGCAAGGTATGGCTTGCGTGGGTCCCCCAACATTTTCCTACCCAGAATCCCCTGCAAACCTCAAATTTAGCTGAAAAAATCACTTTTTTCTCAAATTTCTGTGTGGGAAAGTTCTGGAATCTGCGTGGATCCACACATTTCCTACCACCCAGCGTTCCTCCAGGTCTCCTGATAAAAATGGTACCTCACTCGCGTGGGTGGGTCAAGTACCCGCGACAGGCGTGGGCCAAAACCTATTGAGGTGACATCAAAATTACCTATCACAAAACAACCTGGTTTTGCAAGGGGGGGGTCCCATGAATTTTTGGCCCCGGGCTCGGCGTCCATCTAGGGAAACCTACCAAACCCACAAATTTCTGAAAACTAGACACCTGGGGGAGTCCAGCAAGGTATGGCTTGCGTGGGTCCCCCAATATTTCCCTACCCAGAATCCCCTGCAAACCTCAAATTTTGTTGAAAAAATCAATGTTTCTCACATTTCTGTGTGGGAAAGTTGTAGGATCACCGGGCTGACACAAATTTCCTACCACCCAGCGTTCCCCCAGGTCTCCCGATAAAAATGGTACCTCACTCGTGTGGGTAGGCATGGTGGCTGCAACAGGAAATGGCCCAAATCGTACTGTGGAGACTTCAAAATTACCTATAACAAAACTACCTGGTTTTGGGGGGGCACCTAGTTTTTTGGCCCCGGGCTCGCCGCTATCTAGGGACACCTACCAAACCCACACATTTCTGAAAACTAGACACCCAGGGGAGTCCAATGAGGTATGGCTTGCGTCGATCCCCCAACGTTTCCCTACCCAGAATCCCCTGCAAACTTCAAATTTAGCTGAAAAACCACATTTTCCACATATTTCTGTGTGGAATCACCGTGCCGGCACAAATGTCTTACCCCACAGTGTTCTCCTTAGTGTCCCGAGTAAAATGATACCTCACTTGTGTGGGTGTCAATGCAGAATTGGCTAAAAACCTAATTTTAAAAAAATGTAGCGCTTAGAATTCTGCGTGCTATACCCTTAATCCCTATGTTTTGGGCTCTTCCCAGTCACAGGCCCATGCCCCACCCATGCAAGTGAGGTATCATTTTACTCAGGAGACTGAGGGGAACGCTGTGGGGTAGGACATTTGTGCCGGCACAGTGATTCCACCTAAAAAAATGTGGAAAATGTGTTTTTTTCTGCTAAATTTGAGGTTTGCAGGGCATTCTGGGTAGGAAAACGTTGGGGGATCTACGCAAGCCATACCTCGCTGGACTCCCCCGGGTGTCTACTTTTCAGAAATGTATGGGATTGGTAGTTTCCCAAGAGGGCCGCTGAGCCCAGGGCCAAAAACCCAGGTGACCCCCCTTGCAAATCCAGGTTGTTTTGTGATAGGTAATTTAGATGTCTCCTCAATACGTTTTGGGCCCTTGCCTGTAGCGGGTACTTGACCTACCCACGCGAGTGAGGTATCATTTGTATCGGGAGACCTGGGGGAACGCTGGGTGGTAGGAAATTTGTGGATCCACGTAGATTCCAGAACTTTCCCACACAGAAATTTGAGAAAAAAGTGATTTTTTCAGCTAAATTTGAGGTTTGCAGGGCATTTTGGGTAGTAAAACGTTGAGGGATCCACGCAAGCCACACCTCGCTGGACTCCTCCGGGTGTCTAGTTTTCAGAAATGTGTGGGTTTGGTAGTTTCCCAAGATGGCCGCTGAGCCCGGGGGCAAAAGCCCAGGTGACCCCCTTGCAAAACCAGGTTGTTTTGTGATAGGTAATTTTGATGACTCCTCAATACGTTTTGGGCCCTTGCCTGTCGCGGGTATTGACCCACCCACGCGAGTGAGGTATCATTTTTATTGGGAGACCTGGGGGAAGGCTGGGTGGTAGGAAATTTGTGGATCCATGTAGATTCCAGAACTTTCCTACACAGAAATGTGAGAAAAAAGTGATTTTTTCAGCAAAATTTGAGGTTTGCAAGGGATTCTGGGTAGGAAAACGTTAGGGGACCCACACAAGCCATACCTCGCTGGACTCCTCCGGGAGCCTAGTTTTCAGAAATGTGTGGGTTTGGTAGGTTTCCCTAGATGGCCGCCGAGCCCGGGGCCAGAAACTCATGGGGCCCCCTTTGCAAAACCAGGTTGTTTTGTGATAGGTAATTTTGATGTTGCCTCAATAGGTTTTGGGCCCTTGCCTGTCACGGGTACTTGACCCACCCACACAAGTGAGGTACAATTTTTCTCTGAAGACTTTGGGGAATGCGGGGTGGGTAGAATTTTGTGGATCCACGCAGATTCCAGAACTTTCCACCACAGAAATGTGAGGAAAATGTGGTTTTTTTGACAAATTTTGAGGTTTGCAAGGGATTCTGGGTATCAGAACCTGGTGAGAGCCAGACAAGTCACCCCATCCTGGATTCCCCTGGGTGTCTAGTTTTCAAAAATGTATAGGTTTGCTAGGTTTCCCTAGGTGCCAGCAGATCTAGGGATCAAAATCTACAGCTAGGCACTTTGCAAAAAAAGGGTCAGTTTCCACTGTGAAAATGTGGTGTGTCCACGTTGCGTTTTGAGCCGTTTCCTGTCACGGGCACTAGGCCTACCCACACAAGTGAGGTACCATTTTTCGCGGAAGACTTTGGGGAATGCGGGGTGGGTGGAATTTTGTGGATCCACGCAGATTCTAGAACTTTCCACCACAGAAATGTGAGGAAAATGTGGTTTTTTTGACAAATTTTGAGGTTTGCAAGGGATTCTGGGTAACAGAACCTGGTGAGAGCCAGACAAGTCACCTCATCCTGTATTACCCTGGGTGTCTAGTTTTAAAAAATGTATAGGTTTGCTGGGTCTCCCTAGGTGCCGGCAGAGCTAGGGTTCAAAATCTACAGCTAGGCACTTTGCAAAAAAAGGGTCAGTTTTCACTGAGAAAATGTGGTGTGTCCACGTTGCGTTTTGGGCCATTTCCTGTCGCGGGCACAAGGCCTACCCATACAAGGGAGGTACCATGTTTCTCGGAAGACTTTGGGAATGCGGGTTGGGTGGAATTTTGTGGATCCACGCAGATCCCAGAACTTTCCATCACAGAAATGTGAGGAAAATGTGTTTTTTTAACTAAGTTTGAGGTTTGCAAAGGTTTCTGGGTAACAGAACCTGGTGAGAGGCACACAAGTCACCCCATCCTGGATTCTCCTTGGTGTGTAGTTTTCAAAAAGGTACAGGTTTGCTAGGTTTCCCTAGGTGCCGGCAGAGCTAGGGCTCAAAATCCACAGGAAGGCATATTGCTAAAAACAAGTCTTGTCCTAGTGGGCTTTTTGCCACCATCGGAGGGAATCGGGGGGGAGTTTGCCCCGATATGCCCCCAAGGGGGGCAGAAAGACTGTGGCTATTTGTTTGGGGGGTGGGGGCATTGGTATGCCCATTCTGGGCAGCCCCACCCCACGCATAAAAAAGCCAGCGTAATCGCTGGTGCCCAGTGGGCTTTCTGCCCCCAGGGGGCAGATCAGGGCCACTGCCCCCATCTGCCCCCAGGGGGCAGAAAGACTGGAATTTCTCTGGGGGGTGGGGGTATTGTCATGCCCATTTTGGGCAGCCCCCACCCCTACATGAATACAAAAAAAATCCCTGGTTTCTAGTGGGCTTTCAGCCCCCCAGGGGGAGGCAGATTGGGGGCTACTGCCCCATCTACCCCCCAGGGGGGGGCAGAAAGACTGGAATTTTTGCGGGGGGTGGGGGCATTGGCATGCCCATTTTGGACAACCCCCACCCCTAATTGTAATTGCCCCAAAAAATCCCTGGTTTCTAGTGGGCTTTCTGCCCCCTTGGGGGGCAGAAAGGCTGTAATTTTTGCGGGGGGTCGGGGCATTGGCATGCCCGTTTTGGGCAGCCCCCACCCCAAATTCAAATTGGCAAAAAAAATCCCTGGCATCTAGTGGGCTTTTTGCCCCCTGGGGGGGCAGATTGGGGGCTACTGCCCCCATCTTTCTCCCAGGGGAGACAGAAAGGCTTTAATTTTTGCAGGGGGGTGGGGGCATTGGCATGCCCATTTTGGACAACCCCCACCCCTAATTGTAATTGCCCAAAAAAATCCCTGGTTTCTAGTGGGCTTTCTGCCCCCGGGGGGGCTGAAAGGTTGTCATTTTTGCGGGGGGTGGGGGCATTGGCATGCCCGTTTTGGGCAGCCCCCACCCCTAATTGTACTTGCCCAAAAAAATCCCTGGTTTCTAGTGGGCTTTCTGCCCCCCGGGGGGGCAGAAAGACTATAATTGTTGCAGGGGGGGTGGGGGCATTGGCATGCCCATTTTGGGCAGCCCCCACCCTAATTCAAATTGCCCAAAAAAAATCCCTGTCGTCTAGTGGGCTTTTTGCCCCCCCGGGGGGCAGAAAGGCTGTAATTTTGGTGGGGGTGGGGGCATTGGCATGCCTGTTTTGGGCAGCCCCCACCCTTATTAAAATTGCCCCAAAAAAAATCCCTGGCGTCTAGTGGGCTTTCTTCCCCTCCGGAGGGGGCAGAAAGACTGAATTTACCCAATTTGTTTGGGGGGAGCAAAGGCCCTTGCCCAAGGGGCTGCTCCCCCCTCCCTGGTGTCTAGTGGGTGGATCCCTGCTTGGGGATCGCCCTCCTGGGGCGATCCCCAAGCAGGGATCCACTGGTGATGGGTACCATTGGAAAGGGAGATTCTCCCTTTCCAATGATACCTCTCCTGTCTTTCTACATGCTCAGGGGCTGAGATAGCCCCCTGAGCACATAGAAGTGAAACTGAAATGAGCCTAAAGGCTCATTTCAGTTTCGGTTTCTATGAAATGACGCGGGCGCGACATGCGCGCTGATAGTCATTTCATAGAAACCAGGGGGGGGCCTCGGGAGCTGGGGAAGATCTTCCCTATCTCCCAAGGCTTTGCGGGAGAAACAGAAATCCCTCTGGTGCCTGCACCAGAGGGATTTCCGGTGCCATGTGCCAGGACGGCCGGGAGCCGTCCTGCGCACACGAGCACTGTGGCGCACGATGGCTCCCGGCCGTCGTGCGCACAGAAAGGGTTAGAAAACTACTGGATGAAGTCTCAGGTCATGAACTACCTGCAGTGTCGACCTGCCATAATGTGAACGCCAGAAAGAAATTCTGCCCTAACTGATTCTTTATGGGGACAGAACTCCCAAGAAGCCTGAGGCAACTATACCAAGGGTTTAGACTTGGCACCTTCCAGATGGTTTATGTTTTCACTTGCAGAAATGTTGTCCATCTGCAAAAGTACTGTGGAATTTGCCTTGTCCTTGGTGAAATTGAATGACAAAGGAGCTGGCAAAAGATGTAAACTATTGATATTCAATGCCAATTCCTCTACGAATCATGGCCCCCGTTGTGTACCGAACGCTCCAAGGACCTCATCACCACAGATGTAACTTAAACTAGACCTAGGGATCTGATGATATGACTATTCCAAGCAACTAAATGGTCTTGCCACTATATCATGACTTCCGAGTGTCTTTGTCTAAGTGTTTGTCTCTAGAGAAACCCTTCCATAAATGGCTCATCTTGAGACATTAGTGTGCATGGTAAGGAAGGGTAATGGAAATCCGGCTTAAATAGACAATACCAAAAGTTCTACAATTCTGGCCAATTGCCTGAGAGATGTGTGAGAGTGTGACATCATCCTTATTTTTTGGATAAGAGTTATCTTGGAGTTGTAAAATTTCCTATTTGGATTCAACAGAGAAACTTGGTGAAACATTGAACAAAAGACAGAATCAAAGATGTTAAAAATATTGTTAAACCTTGGTGTGTCAATGAAATAAAAGGAACCACCTGTGGTCCCGACATATTTTAACAGAGAGGTAGGAGTCCTTACTGTTTAGCTTCACCATCCATTCTCCTGGAAAACGAACATCCCTGAGAAGAGCAATGTCAGTGCATGTATAGTGTGCTAGTTGTGCGAGCCAATGTAGCAGGAAAGGTAAAATAATGCCCAAAATCAATCTAGATATATAAAAACTAAGAAAATGTGAAGCACAACTGGGTGAAACATTGCCAATTATGCCCAACACATTATCAAATATGCAGTAACAAACACATTTAAAACAAATTTTCAAGAATAGAATGTAGAAAGAATTGACTTGGAGTACTTAACTCGAGATTGAGCAGCACAAAAAGAGACTGTTGCGTCCTGGTGTCACTTTCCCTCAGCCTGTAGTTTGTGACCCCTGGTTTGCTGGGAAGTATAGTTTTTAGTCTTGCAAAAAAAATCAGTGGCATTGTCTTTTTAAAGGTTTTCTATATTGGACTTTGAAAATAATGCAGGGCCTCCTAACCCATACATGTACAGAGCTGAATTGCAGAATAATCCCTACAGGCATGGCCTTAAGAATGCCAGTATCTAAGGACTGTCCTCCATGGTCTCAGGTTATCACTCCAAAACTTTGTGACCAGCCTGTGTATTAGTTTCAGAATGATTCCTCCTCTTTAAGCTACCAAGAGACAGTCAGAGATCTTTTGGTTAATTTGGGATGATTTTCCATGGCGGCACAGAGCAACAAAGAGTGGCACAAAAGAACAACATCTGGGTGGGGCCCAAGGCTGGGCACATGGGAGATCCGAGACCTTGATCTCAAAGTCATTCTAGGTCCTCTGCCCATATTAGAATAAGGGCCTCAGTTAGAGATGTCTGCCAAAAAATGGCAGATGTCCCATTAGCCAACCTCACGGTTCCTCCACCTGACTCAGGTAATGGGAAACCTCAGGGTTTCCTCCAGTGAAGCCTCAAGTGGGCAGTTCAACAACACTGACATTCCTTGCCATGGGGCTGGTAAAACAAGCAGTGGCTCGTTGTGTGTGTAAAAGGCATCATGCGCTTCAGGACAAGGGTTGTTCATTTTGCTGACAAAAGCTCCAGCTTTGGGAGTTATTGTCAGTAAAACAAAAAGGAATGCTAAGTGGGACCAGAAAAGCATTTCACCTGCTTGGTATTCAGCACTGCATCTTCAGCACAACCAGATGCACGGAAGGCACATTTATTCCCGCGAGGCAGGTGGGGATCTCAAATTATGGCGGTTGCTCCGCTATCACCGGAGCAGAGGCCAGAGCCTCTGCTTATCTAGCAGACAGACTTACAGGCTTAAATGACTTTTTCACATAGTTCTAAAGCATAGAGTCATATCTTGTAGCCCTCCACTCCTGTTACAGTATCAGGGCCTATGACCACCACACCAGCAAGCTGGCACCACTCCTGCCCCTGCTCCCCATCGCTTTGGAAAAATCATTGTTTATATGTGTGTTTTGTACTGGTAAACAGTGAACATTAGTCTAATCTTATCATGTCAGTGACAATAACAATTCAGAGCTATTCATTTATGTATTTATTCATTTATATGTTCATTTACTTAGAGCATGGGACTAATATTTAGAACAAAATGTTCTACAGAGCAAACAGCCATTGAAACAGCACAATAATGTCGTTTGGGTGACTACACAGAAAAGGGGTTGAAGCGTGATATATGAAATTTAAGACAATAATTACACAGCCAATAAGTGTAATTAATCTATTTACAATACTTTCTGAGAGATTCTTTGGTATGTGAGGAGGTGGAAATCAGATGGCATCAATGTGCCATGTGTCAGGCATGGCCTTACCCTATCTGTTTCCTAAGAGATGCCCTATAAACAACAGCTGCACAACATACAGCTTGATGTGGTTCTCAAGGTGTGGCTCGTTGCAGATCATTCATTTTCATGTGTAGACATCGCCGGCTTTAGGGCGGTGCAATCGCACTGGGCGCCAAATTCGGGGGGCACCATTTACACGTGTACTCTGAAAGCACGCACCATTGTGAGTCCGAATGGAGTGTGCTTTCAGATTGCAAGAATACATTTCCATATACCTGTGGGGGGCGTAGTGCTTGTTTTGTGCCACACACCAGCACTTATTTTTCAGCCCCGTCACTCTTTGCTCCTGCCACAAGCTGTATTAGCGGTTAAAAAAACCAAAGAAAACTTTCCATGTAGTTGGCTTTGGAAAATGACGTGACATAATTTGGGCTCCTGGTTTTATGATATTTATTTTTTATGGCATTTCCGTCTGTATTTATCCATATATATTTTTTGATAGTTTTATTTGCATTTATTCATATCTATTTTGGGTTTTGTGAAAAAATGAAGCTAAAATTAGTACATTTTAGCATTTTTTTAACTGATAAATGTGCGCTCATGCTTGGATGCCTGACAGGTTTTAACGATATGAACACCCACAGATGATAAATCAATTAACTTTTATGAAAACAAGCACATTTTAGTATCAACCTTCTGCATATCTACCGCTGTTTAACTCTCTTTTCTAAAATTATTTACTTCTTTAAACCCCCTTACCTGCCAATCATCACAGCTATTGGCTTGGCAGTCTTGACTGACAGTATTTAGAATCACAAAAAAAAAAAAAAAATCTCCATTATTATCCACGTTTAAAAATAAATACAGACAGAAAAAAAATGGTATCCTGTCTGTATTTATCTGTAAAAATCAGTAAAAACGGAAAACAGGGAGCCTTAATTATAATCAACAGTGCATATACCTAGCTGATGGCAGGTGTGGTCATGTGATTTATTTCTCCTCTTACGTCATGTATACTGTACATGTTTGTGACGAAGCCTTGTCTAGCACATACGTGAGCATCAAGAAAGCTCATTGGGCCTCACAAGTGGTAAGAGTTATACAGATAGCAGTAAAACACAATGCATCTAGCCTTGACCACAACGTGGCATTAAACCAATGTACACATTGTTTTCTATCTTGCCGGTGGACTCAACAGCACTGTTGCTTGCATAACCTGGCTAGGCACTCACAAAGAGTGTCTACACAGACTGCCAGGAAGTGCTCAACCTGAAGGACGCATAATGGCACATGTATGAGAGGCCCCCCGCGCCTAGGGGTGGGGCGCCCTTAGTGGCATTTCATGCGAGAGGCAAGAGAGAGGCTGGGCCAGCGCGCATCTGGTCAAGGGGAGTGGGAGGGGCCGCCAGGAAATATGAGGAGGTAGGGCAGGATCTTAGTGCGTCACCTAGGTGCGCAGGCGACCCCTCCAGGGAAAAGGATAAGAGCACTGAACACAAGGGAGAAGCCCTCTTTGTCCTCTTGCCTCGGGCGCCCAGCGGGTCGCAGCCAGAAGCAAAGTTGCGGCGGGCACCGGGGTGAGGGGCCTCACAGCGTACTAAGGAGGACCGGGGCCTGGCAAGGTGGGTATTTAGTGCCGTGTTTTGAGCCGGGTGCTTGTGACATGAAGCTGTGGACAGAAATGGGTTGATGCATGTCTTGCATTTGCCCATGTCGATTTCCTTCGCGCAGATTTAATGGAGGAAGTGCTTGGAGGGTGAATTTGCAGGTTGGGTCGTGTTGCTGTTGGATCGACTGCGTGGCCGCGGGTGTCTGTGGCGGCATGTCTTGCATTTGCCCATGTCGATTTCCTTCGCGCAGATTTAATGGAGGAAGTGCTTGGAGGGTGAATTTGCAGGTGGGGTCGGGTTGCCTCGGCAGGTTCTCAGCAGACTGGCACCAGCTAAGCCTCAGCCTGGTAAAAGCACTTCAAATGTGAAAGCATGTCTAATCCAATCACAGGCAGAGGGGAGGCTGCCCCTGTACCTCCCAGATAGCATATTCTTGCAGGCTTAAAGTGCGCTTCATTTTCAACCGGCCCTCTCTGTCGCTTATTGACCACTCTGAATAATGAATGCGTGCTCCTCAGGCGCGCACCAATAATCCTGTTTACCCAGGCTATCTGTTCACCGGTTCTAGGTGTTCGCGCCTCAAGAGGACCTCAACTCAAACTTTCACAGTACTAAAAAACCTGGGATGAAGCCGGCTGATGAAAATACAAATTGTTAGTTTGAATGCTGGTTGCACGCAGTAACACTGCATCTATGTTGCTCTATTTCTACAGTGGCCATTACTACAGTGTGTATCCTACCTACCCTTTGATATTCTCACTTGCCAGACAGTTCAATGTGTACATCCGCACCGCCGCACGACATGTTCCGGGATTTCAGAAGACATTCGGATCAGTCAATAGGGTTCATTGCAAAATACAATTATTATACATAGCACTTGTTAACGGAAGGATTGGGTTCATTGTAAACAAATCATGTACATATAGTCATCACATGCGCGCGCACGTGGGAATCCCCTCGTAGGAATAAGTGACGCAGACGTGATTCTAGAGCCGGCGCCCGCTTCAATAAACCTTGATGTGAATTGTGAAACTAGATCAAATATGGTGTTGTCTGCTATACAAACGGAGCAAGTGGAGTGCATTAAAAGTGAAATTGATGAAGTAGACAGGGCATCTTTAGGAGTGAAAAGGAGCAACAGGTGTCAACGGTTTGCTGCTGCTTTCAACGCTGTGCAATAATTTGCAGTGAGGGATAGGGCAACATTTTGTTAGCGCTTTTGCGTTCTGTTGCGGGCGCTTAGGCAACACGGCTGTGATAATGCTGAGATGCAAATTAGGCGTGAGGGGAAGGACCGGAAGGCAGCGGGGGAGGAAGCGCTTGGTGTGGAAACAAGCGCAGGATTGTCGAGACGGGGAACCGGGGGGCGACTTTTGGCGCGCATTGAGGCTCGACATGTTGGGAGTCTGTCCGCTTCCTTGGATAGTTCATTAGGGGGTTCCACACAGTTGGAACTTACAGACAAGCCTTTACACATATTAAGTGACGTAAAGCCACTGTTAAGCATTATTTCTGGCTGTTTACGGCACTTTAGCTCCTCCACCGCCTACCTTTACTGCTGACAGTAAGATGTCAACATTAATACAGAGGAGGGCAAATTGCAGCAGAGCATTGTTGACCCATGTCAGTTATAGTGCCTTAAACCTTATGTTATTTTCTGAAAATGGTGCTCCGCACTTGCACGGCTAGACACTGTGGGGTTTTCTCGGTACCAGGTATCAATTTTCTGTGAAGAATTGCAGCTGAGAAAGAGGAGATAAAAAGGCTCTCTAACCTGCTTTGTGATACATGCTCCCTACCTTCGCTGTAGGTCGCAGTACTTTATGTATACTTGCTAAGGACAGGCACGTTGATTAGTTTATACTAGTATTTAGTACCTTATTTTGACTGATTCGTTGTCGACAATAAATCTGGCAGATGAGGGTATTAATTTTAATAATATGACCTGTGTTTTTACATCAGGGGGAGGATTTAGTTTCAGTCCCATCCATGTCAGAGTATTTGGTTGTGGGGGATAGAGGCATGGAGTGTTCACTGGGGTGGTGTGATCCTTGGCAAGCGGTTCATTTGCAGGGGAAAGCGGGGTGGCCCTGAAGTATGCTTCTTCACCCTGTAGCGCCTGCTCCCTCTTTCTTTTGTGTTCGGGCTTGATTTAAGCAGGGGCGGCCCAAAAAAATGTTAAAGGACGGGTATGCTTGCAGTGAGGCAGTTAACATAAAGGAAAATGTCGATGCGCACAGGGCAAGGGGAAGTGCACCAAACATCAATTTCTCGATTTTTCTTCTTGTTTTATATCTGGGTCAAACGGGAGGTGCACCTCACTAAGATGGCGGCTGCAGGAGGATGGACCAAGTCACGTGGAAGGGGAGTGGTCAGTGACGTCAATGGACCAAGACACGGCGGGGGCATGCAGAAGGCCACCAAAGAGCCGGTTCTTCATGGCGAGATGAGCGCTTGTCAAGCGCTCAGCATGGGTAAGGCAAGATAAGTTGGAAGGGGCTGTTCGGGTGTTAGTTGCTGAGCACCAAGGAGCTTTAGCTCACTGGTAAGTTGCGGGCCCCTGGTAGCACGTGCTCTCCCAAGACAAGGGCTCGAAAACCGTCCCTAGTTGTTAAAACTTCAAGCACAGCTTTCTCTTCTGGGGATAATACTGACCTGGGATAGACAGATGAGGTTTCAGCTCTCGTGTGCCCTTTCCTTGTCACGAGTAAGCTGTCCCATTTTTGACTCAAACAGCAAGCGGCGGGGGGTTAGCAGTTCCAAATGAGGGGCTTAGTCACATACGAGTGAAACACAATAGGGCCACGGGTTAGGGCTCTGGCTACGGTGGGGGGAACGTGGTCTGAGGGACCCTTAATAGGCATGGTAAGTTAGCATATCGAAGTGCCATAGCATGTATGAACAAATCCAAGAGCCCCACGTTAGGGTGTGGCTATGGGGAGTAAACGGGGTCTGAAGGAATGGTTGATAGGAGTGCATGATAGCATGGGTATGTGTAAAGGAAGGAAGCAAGGGTTCAAGCTTGTTTGTCCCATTGACTAGCCATGGATGGGACGCACTGACCGAGTTGCCGGTGGGTGTAATGAGAAACTTTGGAGAGCATATCAGGCACAGGACCCAGGGGAGAGCAAGGTGTTAAGCACAGCCCTATATGTAGCGCCTCTGGGGTACAGGACTGGTGGTTAATACAGTAAAAACAGTACAAGTTGTCGGCTGTGGCCTGTTGGCACAACAAGCATATGAGTACATCTCTGGGGAGCCTGATGGCGAAGGGCCATTAATGTAAGGTAATACAATATCAACCAGTGGCGGGAATGTATTTTGCAAGCCTAATTGGTTACTACCACGTTGGTGGGTTTACGGTATTCATAAACACTGGTTAAGTGTTTACATTCAATCAACAATTACAGTGGGCGTTGAAGGTAGGTGTAGTTAAAGATTATGCAGATAAGACCAAGCCTATCTAAAGTGGGGGGAGTGTCATCCAGTCACGCGCAAAATTAGGAATGTTTAGAGCTGCCGGCGTGTGGCGCAGCATTTTCTATTGGAAGATTCTAGTGGCAGCGTTTGGGCCGTATCTCCTATGGGTGAGGCTCTACCACTATCCTGCACAGAGGGGCACTGTTTTGGTGGTAATTAGAGGAACGGATACCAAGCTACTTCAAAGCGGCGGGTCTCCCCAGGGAGGTGGTAGAGGCTGACCACTCGCCACAGACAAGGGACAGAAAGGCATGGCGGATGCCAGCGACGGTGGGGAAGCTTCAGTTTCTTAGGGGCAGGGGGAATGCCCAATAATGGGGTTTCAGCGTCTGCAGGGACCCCAGGAGGGGGCAGTGGCCACGTGTACAGAAGGTAGGCAGGGAGGGGACTGTCCTGCTGTTGGTCCTTCTACTATACTGCCCTAACCCAACACGGATGGACTGGAGTAGAATATTGGGGGGGCTGTTTCAGTTCTCTTGGGGGCAAGGGGGATGCCAAACAATGGTGTTTTTTCAGCTATTTGATGGACCCCATGAAGGGGTGGTTTTCCACGTGTACAGAAGGTAGGCAGGGAGGGGACTGTCCTGCTGGTGGTCCTGGACTCTATTGCTCTAAACCAACGCGGATGGACTGGAGTGGAATATTGGGGGGGCCTGCGGGTGTGCAGGTACCCTGGGGGGCAGATGCGGGATGCAGTGCCCTGGGTTTTAAGTGGTGCCACTGTTAGCTGTGGATCGTTGGGGCCTGCTGGCGCAATGGACGCAGCAGAGGGGGTACTTGGTAGGCCGAGTCGGCCAAGTTCAAGAGGGCGGCCACGTTCAAGAGTACGGCCAAGTTCAAGAGTACGGCCAAGTTCAGGGGTACGGCTAAGTTCAGGAGTACGGCTAGGTTCAGGAGTATGGCTAAGTTCAGGAGTATGGCTAAGTTCAAGAGTACAGCCAAGGTCAAGAGTACGGCAAAAATTCAAATGTACGGCCAAGTGCAAGAGTACGGGTAAGCTGAAGATGAAGTGCAATGTCTTGACTAAATTTTCTTGCTGCCTTTCATATGTTGACGTTGTAAAAAGGGAAGCTGTGAATAAGTTTTGATATATCCAAGGAGGGTATGCTTACTACTGGGTATTGGAAATAGAAGACAAAGATATGCAAAGAGGTGCAAAACACACATGTTGCCTGGGATGGCTTTTGTAGTCATGCAGCACCCAGTTCATTGGTTTGTCGCCCTTAGTTAGTAACTCAAGTGGACAAAGGAGAATGGTTGTTAGGTCAGGCTTTACTCAGGTCTTGAAGCAGGGTCGCTGCCCATTCGAGCAACGAAATGATCGAAAAGGTGGGCAGGTGGAGGTCTTCCAGTTGTGAACGGTATGTGAGATTACAGTTAGTTTAAACGGTGGCTGAGGGGCAGCGACGATCTAACAGTGCATTTTTTCTTTCTATTTGGTTGACTGTGCATACAGTGGTTTCAAGGCATCGGATGCAAGTATGCTGGTGTGGGGGTTTGCAGGCGGCAATAATATGATTCCGGGGGGCAGAAGGGGGAAGGAGCCCTGATTCTCTACACTCTTAGGGGTAAGGAGCTCACTGCCGGGCACCATCATAGGTTGGTCGGAGGTGCTCCTGCGTCAAGATTTGGGGGGACAATGCGCCACCAAATGCGGTGAATAAGTCAGTAAAAAATTGAATCGAGAGGTGGCGAAGTTTTGGCAGTTACGTCGTTATGATCCATTAGGCATACCAGGATACAGGCAGCGAAATCGGAATTGTACCTGGCAGATGGGGTGCAGCTGTCCAACGCAGGGTTGGAATTATTCATCCACACTATATTGGGGGGCCTTAGCGCTAGATCTGGAAGGTGAAGCTGTTTTTGGGGGGAGGGCGAGAGCGCCAGTAGGCTCCTCGCCCTGTGGCAGGGTCCCGGGCAAGGAAAATGGCGGGGACTCCTGTTTGGCGGGGACTGGATGCTCCTGGAACAGGGAGGGCAGTCAATGGGGCTCCGGGCTGGCGGGAGAGGGGGCCGTCCTGCTGGTGGTCCTGGACTCTCCGGCCCTACCCGAGATGCCGGTGCTTGGAGGAAGCAACTTGGTGAAAGCTGGTGCGCAGGGAAAGGCGCAAAGCAGTGCCCTGGTGGCCGCGTATAGGAGGTCGACGATGGGTAGTTGCCTGAAATGGAAGCAATGGAGATGGGTTGTGGCCTGCTGGTACAACCCACATCCAGGGTGTCTCTGGAGATCCTGAATTGTAAATACAATTGTAACCTGTGGTTCAAACGAATACTGTGCAACCCAATGTTTATCAATGTGTGTTGGATTGGTTAATAAAAGTTGGTCTAATGTTGACAGTGCATCTACAAATAAAGATGGCGTTATCTGAGAATTAATAAAGACTACGCAGTGAAGACCAGCCACTGGTATGGTGCCTTTTTGTGGTGGGAAAAGAGGGGACAAAGTATTGTGGGACGAATCGCACGTTATATGCCTACTATGAGAGGCCTCCCCGCGCCTAGGGGTGGGGGGCCCTTAGTGGCATTTCATGCGAGAGGCAAGAGAGAGGCTGGGCCAGTACGCATCTGGTCAAGGGGAGTGGGAGGGGCCGCCAGGAAATATGAGGAGGTAGGGCAGGCTCTTAGTGCGTCACCTAGGTGCGCAGGCGACCCCTCCAGGGAAAAGGATAAGAGCACTGAACACGAGGGAGAAGCCCTCTTTGTCCTCTTGCCTCGGGTATAAGAACTATGTGAGGAGATTGCTAGCATCTGCACCCATAACTGTAGATTGGTGCTGCAACAGAGGGACCTGCTGGTACTGGACAGCCAATGCATGCCTGTGGGAATGGCCCTGTAGTGCAGACGCAGAGCCCTGTAGCAGGTGGTTAGAAGGGACTGAACCAGGATGGCACATGTCTCAGCCCTGCAGAGTGAAGTGAGGTTCAACAGAGGGTAGCACGATTAGCTGTTATATGGCTCGTCTCTAAACAGCCACCAAAAAAATGCAACCGGCATGAGCACCCCTCTAAGGTAAGGGAAAAACAGCTTTCTTTCTTTCTTTCGTTGCAGTCTGCTACCCTTTTAAAAGTTACTGTAGCCTGTTTTGTTCCTAGTCCAAACTGACGTCTAAGTATCACACTTACATTATGCCTGGAATTCATTTTCTACTTTCACAGCACATCATATAATTTTATAATCAACATGAACGTTGATAGGATGAGATGCAGACCCAAATCCATGTTAGATCATTCATTCTTAGGTATTCTTGTTTCAAATAAGCAGTGTCATTATACTGATCTCCAACCAGCATAAATACGTACTATTGCAAGGTTGTTACATGCATTTGTACATAACTGTGATATGGGCACGTGTGACATGAATTACATTCTGAAATTCAATCAGCTTTACTCCGGCTCATCATCTGAGTGGTTTCGTTGGAAAGTCTTTTCTCAACATTTTGGTGTTTGCGCTAGAGGTTCTCAAAATACATAGCAATAAAGTAACTAGATTTTTGTAGCATTTCATCTCTTGATATTGTAAAATGTAGCCACGCCGAAATTTCTCCAGTTCAAAGGAGAACTTACAACACTGTGGACAATGTGGCAATATTTGGAAGCATTGATGCTGCAAAGGTGTCAGTGTCAAGAAGAATCTCCGTTCTGGTGTAGTGTTGTAGTATCGGAAGGGCTTAGCATCCTCGTCCTTACTGCAAGTTTGGCACCACTGAGTGTTGGAGATTGGAATGATTTTGAAGAGGGTTTAATAAGGTTAAAGATACATTTCAAGCCATCGTGGAAAGTATGCTTGCAAAGATCTAAGGGGCATATGTACAAGCCCGCAGAGCTACCGGAGCATCACTTTTTTTGACGCTCTGGTGGCCTTGTGTGCTGGCCCATATTTAGAAGACTAC
Source organism: Calotriton arnoldi (assembly GCA_963921515.1). Classification (NCBI taxonomy): domain Eukaryota; kingdom Metazoa; phylum Chordata; class Amphibia; order Caudata; family Salamandridae; genus Calotriton; species Calotriton arnoldi. The sequence goes on from CAWUFW010000567.1 coordinate 3,185,275, forward strand.
ACAAAGCCACGTTGCATGGCTTTACATGGCCTTGTAAATATGGCCTTCTTTCACACAGTACTCTGCGTCAAAGGCGTGTTTCATGGGTTTGTCTGTGAATACAAGCGTTCAGGATTGAGAATGGATATGTGATAGTGTGGGTTAGAGTGGGTGAGGGGGAAAAGAGTGAATGTGAGAGGGATTGAGTATAAGTGGGATTGAGAGGTATGAGTATGAGTGTGTTTGTTTGCATGCGTTATAATTGTGAGTCTGCCACTGACTATGACATATTCAATATAATTCTGGGCTTATGGCAGCATCAAAGGTAATATGCTGCCACTAGCATATTGAAGATGACTCTTGACAAAATGATGGACACCCATGGCAAAATGCAAGGCCAGACTTACTACGAAAATTCTTGGCATAGGTGCCCCTCTTGAAAAATTCTGGTGCTTGCACACTGGAGGAAATTCTTGGCATGGGGCACCTGTGGCAAAACGCTGGTGCTGGGACATTGGAGGTAATTCTTGGTGTAAGGGATGGTACCCAAGGAAAAATGCTGGTACAGGCATACTGGAGGTAATTTTTTGCCTCAGAGAGGACCATCACATATTGAGGCTGAGGGGATGGGTTGCGGGAGAAACCCATGATAAAATGCGGGCTCTGAAATACTGGAGGTAATTTTTGACATACAGACCACCTATGGTATATGGGCAGTATCAATTGCATAATTCTGGTACTGGAATGTTGTATGTTATTCCTGACATAAGGGGATACCCATAAAAAATGCTGGCATTCGCACAATGAAGGCAATTCTAAACATAAAGGGAACTCTGAAGGCAAATTTTGAGAAAAACGGGGTGAACTCTTGGCAAGTGTTATGCCTAGGCTTGTTTTAAATGCTAATATTTTCTGAATTTGAGTGGTGTTTTCTCTGTGTTTTCCAAATCGGTGCTTATCAGTGTTTATTCTGCTGCCTAACCCCACAATAGACAAAACTATGTTTTCCAGTGCTTAGAAAACATGTTTGTTTCTTTGCAGTGACTGTTATAAAGTACATATTTAATTTAAATGTGGATTACAGGGTATGTATTGCCTTTCAATTGGCAGTGTGTCAAATGAACTTATGTTACATTGTTTTTCATAGATAGCCTGGGCATTACACTCACACTCACATCTTATTATCTCTCACACTCACACTGTCAGGACTCTGTCTGGTTTGCAGGACTATTAATGAATTAAACAAAGTAAGAGTTCTATATTGAAATGTTTTAATAAACAAATTCCTGGACAGAAATGGGGGTGATTCACCTTCTTCATACTGAATATTTTGACATTGTAGGGCTGGTCAATCCTGCCAACAGCACTGTGCTTTGTGAAACCTTTAAAAGTTTAAACTACACTAGTTCAGTTTGTAGCCTTGCATTCAAAGACACCTGAAACTTGAACTTTATACATGCTTGCTATTATTTTTCTGCACTCTATGCCTGACTACATTAAGGTGGTGCTTCTGTTGTGTGGACATTCAAAGCTGCCAAGTGTCACCCTAGCAATGTTACACTTTAAGTTAGGCTTGACATTTTAATAGACATCAAAGTGTATTCTGGGATGTGAAGTTATGCCCCACCACTTTCAAAGATCACCGCTTTCCACTAGTGGGCCATTTAACATCTTACCACAGGTACACAAATGTCCCTTCAATGTGTTGCTTAGTTCTTGATAGCTATATACGTCCTAGGGATAGTTTCTATGATGTTTTCATAATGGGTAATCGTTTGTGTATTGTATCGCAGCTATCAGAATGCTTTGCAAGAAATGTGGTAATGACCACATCAGAAGTGCACTTTACTGAAAATTACAGCTGTAGCTATTCAATAGGATACTCAAGGAAAGCATACACACTGTCACTGCCAAAGGCAAAAATTGGAAAATATGGTTTTACGAAGAATATGGGCATATAAAATCATGACACACTTAGTAGCAGAGATGAATCCATTTTGTTTGCTAGGCAGAGAGCCAGTTTACAGCTAGTCTGTGCCAGATGAAGAAAACCATATCAGTGGGAGCTGTGGTAAATTAACACGTCAAGGATAAAGTTAGACCTCAACAAAGCAGTAGGAAACAGTAACATGGCATGAAGAAAATCAGACCAATTTCTATTCAGGTGGATGAATGGGAAATATTTTCAAAGCTCATTTCTTTACAGACTGACAAATGGGAGTGGCTCATGATGGGAGGAATATGCATCTAAGTAGAATGTAACACTGGCACTAGCTGACATGAATTCATCATGCTGGTTGAAACATTTGATGTTTTTCTTTTTTTCTATGTTTTATATAGCACAAACTTGACCCGAAGGTATCAGGTATCAGAGCACTTTACACGAGAACCATCTACATTACACAAGGACACATTCATTTTTTTGTTAGGCACGTGGAGATAAAGTGATTTGCCCAGAATCACAGGATGTTGAGCGTCATTGCCAAGACTCGAACCCGTTTCCCCAGATTGTAGGTCGACCACCCTAGCCGTTAGAAAACATCCTCTCCCCATTATGCCATGCATAATGATTATTAGAGTTTGGGCGAATGTAAAACAATGTTATTTATTCAATGAGAAATCCGCACAAGTTATAATAAGTATGAGTAAATGCCAATTAAGCTTGAATGTTTGCTTGAAAATTGGGCACGAGTTATACCCTTGCATACAAAAACAATGCAAGATACCAGCTCCATGTAATGGACATTCATCTGCATCATATGTTCTACTCATACCAGTCTATAGCATGCAAAAAGTATGTCAAAAACATAAGCATAAGAAAAACAAAAATTATGCAAAATGCTTGCAACCCAGTAGTCAGGATTTTCAAAGGATTTCACTTATATAAACAGATTCCCTTGGGCTTAAGTGAACTACATATTGTAGAAGAATCAATGGAAATGGTTGCAGGAAAAGCGACATTTCTGCGACACAGCTGAATGTATCCCTACAAGATGGAAGGATTGCCCACTGGCGAATTGTTTTAAAGTGATATATGTGTCATTTTCTATATTGTAAATAAGGCTCCCTGTTTTCTGTTTTTACGGATTTTTACAGATAAATACAGACAGAAATCAATGTGTTTGCATTTATTTTTAAAAGTGGATAAATACAGAAAATGTACTTCTTTTAAGTGACTCTTCGTGCTGTCTTTCATGAATTATAGCCTAACAGCTGAGCAGATGGACAGCATGGGAAATTAAAAAACAGGATGAAATTTCTTTAAATACCTGCATGTGTCAACATACATTTGTGGTATAATGCTTATATTTGCCAGCGGATGTACTGTTATGTAATATTTGGCAACTTAAATAGCTAAAACAGGACAGACATCAAAGTATGAGTGCGTGTCTATCATTTAAATAAATATGGAAATGTACAGTTTTACAAATACATTTATATGCAAAACACAAAATAAATATGGATAAATACAGATAAAATGCCCAAAAAATAAATATGGATAAATACAGACAGAAATGTTAAAAAAAAAAATACCATAAAACCGGGAGCCCTAATTGTAAATTATCTTGGGGTTAAGAAGAGTTAGAGCAAGTTAATATATAGGGTAAATGTTTGTACTTTATTATGCAATGTACTGCAGTGACACACACTGCCTTATCTCACACATAGTATTATTTGCGCCAGTTGGCATCTATCAGGACGTTCTGTGACATTATGATGTGGTATATGCTCATATTTCAGTGTAATTGAATACATATATCTCAAATTTACCTTGCTATTGTCATGTTTGCCCGTCACAACAAGCATTTCACAGCAGACAATTGCAATAATGCCTCCTACTTCTGAACAATGTTTTCATGAGTGATTTGGCATTGGGTAATGGGAGACAATAGTGAAGGTTTTATTATTGAGGAACTGCAGTGGTGTAACACAAAATTATTGTCCCCCCCTTCAGAATGTGAAGACAGGCTTCCTAGTCTCCCATATCTCAAAGATATTCATAAGTCTTGGGCTAAATGGGGGCCCCGTGAAGGGCTAAGGGGCACTAAAGGGTTGCAGGGGCCTGCGTAATTCCCCTTAGAGGTTGGAATCTGACAGCAGAGGCTGTGGTTGATGAGAACAATTCTAGACACATCTTTGAACTGTATAGTGCTCCAAGGTTTTTGGTCGAAGGTGAGGATGCAAGGAATAAATGTCATTTGTAGAGGTTGGGGTGCAGGGTGGAAAATAGATGATTTTGTTTTTGGACAACGTAAGCGTAGGAGCTCAGAGGACCAACCATTGGTGGATGACATTCAAGTAGTGGATTATTGAGGATGGGTTTGACAGTGACTGAAATAAAGGGCAACACAATTGACCTGATTCCCAAACTGCATTTTGGAATATGTAAAATAGTACTGCAGAAGTACTATTTACTTACTACAAAATGCAATTCACAAACCCAGGGGCGTAACAAACACCCCCGCAGCCCCCGCGGTGCGGGGGGGCCCCCTGTCTTCAGTTCATGAAGGGGGGCCCCTTAGCTCATCTGTAGAGAGCTCTGTATGTCTCTTGCTCTAAAGCAGCTGCAGTGTGCAGCCTGCTCTTAGCTCCTCGCGGTGACCCAGGACTGAAGAGAAACAAAGTAACAAGTTACATTGTTTCTCTTCAGTCAGAGCCAGGCCCGGAACAAGGATGGGGCAGGGGCCCTCAGAGGGAGCATTCTCCACAGGGCACTGCTCCTCTGAGAAGGGACGAGGCAGCACAGAGCTGACAAGGCCAGGAGAATGTTTGCAACTCCAGGAACAGGATCTGCTGGGACACATTGGAAGGTAAACAAGCATTTGCAATGCAATTGATCTCGTATTTGTGAGAGTTAGAGCTATTGACGCTGTAAAGGACAATGTATTTTACTTATGCGTTTTCTGTTTGTTGTGGAGTGAATGTGTGTGGTGTCAAGTAGACATATGTGGTTTGGATTGGAATTGTTAGTTGTGGAATTGTGTTGTGTGGATTGGATCTGTGTAGTGAAATAATGTTGCATGGTGTGCAGTTTAATTATGTGGATAGTAATTATGTGGTATTGAGTCTACTGAGATTATGTGGAGTGGGATTGTGTGTCATGGAGTGAGATTGTGTGTCTTGGAGTGAGATTATCTGGAATGGTATTTTGTGTTGTGGAGTGGTATGTAGTGGAGTTTACTTATGTGGTGTGCTGTTAAATATTGTAGCATGATGTGGAATTTTGTGGTGTAGATTGGATGTATGTGGTGTGTTGTGTAATTGTGTTGTTGGTTTGAATTATGTAGTTTGTTGTTGAATTATGTGGTGTGGAATGGAAATGTGTAGAGTTGGATTGTGTGACGTCGAAGTGTGTTCTGTTGAGTGAAAATTATGTTGAGTGGTATTATGAGGCATGGTGTGAAGTGTAGTTATGTGGATTGTTGCTACGTGGCATAGACTGGATTTATGTGGAGTGTATTTATGCAATATGGAGTAGAGCATTATTATGTGGAGGTTAATTATGTGGTGCTGTGTGGTATTATGTGGAGTGTAATTATGTTGTGTGATGAATTGTGTGGGGATGAATTGTGGAATTGTGTGACGTGTGGAATTATGTGGCATGGTGTGGTGTATAATTGTGCGGAGTGGAATTATGCAGCATGTTGCAGAGTTGTATTTTGTGGAGGGTAATTATGTGTTTTGGAGTTGAGTGTAAAAATGTTGTGTGAAGTATAATCATATAGGTTGAAGTGGAATTATGTGTAGTTGAATTGAGTTGTGTGGAGTGTAATTATGTGGTTTGGAGTGGTATTAAGTTGTGTGGAATGTTATTATGTGAAGTGGAATTATGTGGTATGGAGTGAAGTGGAAATATGTGTTTTTTAATTTTTAGGATTGGAATTATGTGGTATGGAATGTTGTAGGGTTAAATTATTTATAGTTGAATTGTGTGGCATGGAATTATGAGATGTTCAAATGTGCTGTGTATGGTAGAATTAGGTGGCATGGATTTGGACAAGCTGTGCACGCTAAGGCTTTTATGTCATTGGGTATAAAGTTGACGATTGTCTATTTTTCTTTGTAAAAATAATATGGGCTGTTTCTTTACCTTCCGGTACATTTCTGAACAATTTGTTAAGCTAAATTGTATTGTTGCATTGTGTGTGCATGCAGGGAAGAACGAGTGTCTGGCAGACATGCAAAAATCATCCTACGTCTCAGTATTAACTTCCACACTTGTAAGCAGTAATTCCAATCCTAGAATCAGTTACCTGTTTGCTTTACAACAACAGTTAGTAAAACAAGTAAGTGCTTTGCCAGCCTGTATAAGTAGCAAAGGTTTTAAAAGGACTTGTTTTTGTGCAAGGTATTGCTTTTCCCAGTTCACGGAAGGGATAAAAAACATCTCCAGATAATAATAGTGTTGACAGGATGGTGCGATAGCAGAGTATTGATACGTGTGGATCTGGTGAGGACTGCGGGCAGCAAGTGCTTGATACGCTATTTGCATAAGAAAATACTATATATTGTTTTCGTTCTCCTCCATTAGTTATTAGTAAGGAAGGGGGAAGAGAAGCGTTCACCTACAGCATTCGGTTAGTCTTAGGGAGACAAAGATTGCTGTGGTCTGTGGTAGATGCTGCCCAGAAGGCATAGGTATATGTATCAGGAGCTGCCAATGAAAGGAAGTGGAAATGCACTTTAGACGTTGCCGGTATTGATGGCTACTGTGCGGTTGCAGACTTCGTTGGGCTGACAGTGGGTGGGGAAGTGCTACGTTGTCACTGTAGGTTTAATTACATGAATCGCGCATTCTCCGTGGTGTTTGTCCTTGGGGTACTTGCTGGCTGGTGCTACATATGGGATCAGGTTTGCCTTTGACAGGAGGTATGGTTTAGTGGGGTGCATAGTGTAAATTAAGTTTGGCGTGAGGAAACAAAAATCGGACCCTTTGTACATTTAATATTATTGTGCGGATCATGCAGAGGATGAAAAGTAGCAGGAACAGCTTTGATGCCGTAGAGGCTAGCAGGAAGAACTGTTTTGGGGTGGTCAGTTGAAGAGATTGTTTAACATGTTTTAAACTACCACAGTGGCATTGGGGAGGGCAGCAGCTGAAAGGCTCTGTCTTTACTGGTAGGCAGTGGTTCTATGGGGACCGTCCATCAGTCTTTCTGTCGGTGGTGGACAGGGGAGCAGTGGGCGGTGGTCACAGGTTCGCAGTGACATCTGAGGGGTGGTTTTAAAGGCGGGCGGAAAAGCATAACTGCGGGTTTTGTAGGGGTGAGAGTAGAGTGTAATGGATGCGTGCGTAGCAGGCACGATGGCAGTAGTCTGTGTTTGGAGGTGGTTAACTGAGCGGGTTTCGCTTGTAGGTGGGTCATCAAGTAGGAGGATGTGTTTGGTGGGCCGGCTGGAGGTAGTGTTATGTAACTTTGCTGGAGGGCACAGCAGCAGTATTTACTGATGTACGTAAATCGCCCGTTGAAAGGGCGGATGTAACCAATGGAGGAACCAGAATCCTTTTTTTATGGTCGAGGTGAGCCCCTGCAGTATGGCGGGTTGCTGGCCTGAGAGCTCTTGACTGGCGCGGAGAATGGGGGGCACCCTCCATGTACTTTGCAGGGGGGCCCCCTCAAGTTTTGTTACGCCACTGCACAAACCTACGGATGGACATCTCCACTTTTTTCTGTAATGAGATCTCTGTCACGGTGGTGAAGCTGTCTGCACATGTAGGTATATGTTTTTTTTTACAGTAAATGTAAGAAGGACGGGGCAAGGAAATAAGAAATATTTACTACAAATGGGTGGGGTTAAAGGAAACTTAAGGAGGAGTTTAGGGAAGGACATGCTAATACAAAACACACACCCACAATAAAGTAAGACCAATGCAATGCAACAGGCTTACATGTACTCAGCCCAGAATGGAGTAATTCAAGCACCATGCATGGCCAGCTACTGGTGCTGCAGCGCATTCCCATAGAAAACAATGAAAGCAGGAAATTAAAATTCAACTCATAGGAATTAATGTTAAAATTGATTGCATTTATTTTAAATTTAAATAAAATGCATGTTTATTTTTTCTAGTTTGAAGAAATGTAAGGATGTTTATTGAACACTTTTTAAAATGTAATAATATATTGAATAAAAAACATTTACATTTTTAACTTATTTAACATTTACATTAAGCACATAACTTTAAATTATCGTCTTAACATTTCTATCTACACATTCAATTAATATAGTTAACTTATTTTATAATTTAATTTGAGGCAGTAAATTTTATTTTATTAGTTCCAGGTTAATGTTAGTATTCTAAAAACTTTTGCATACACATTTTACATAAAACATTTGTATTTAATTTTATTTAAAAAAATAAGCTACATTAAATTTTCCAATATTTTTCGTATATTTAGATTGAAAAGTCTTAAGAGACCAGTTCAGACACTAAAGGAGAGAACCATTGCTTTGATGATTTGAAGAACGAAAAGACTTCAGCATGCACCCTAGATTTCCTCTTTAAGTAAGTGAGAAATCAGGCTTAATGATGTAGTAGAGAATGAGGTCAAGTCAGCTGAGTGTACTGATGAGAATGGAGGAGAATGTGTGAGAAAGGGGTGTGTTAAGAAAGTGGGAAGAGTGTTTCCAAATTTGTTGACCTCTGAGTGTATGTAATTAGCAAAGTCATTGGTTGACCCAATGATTGACTTGTAGATCATAAACTGACCATGACACAAAATGGATAAAAATAGTTTAAATCAGTAAAATATGTCTGTCACTGTCACTCCTACTATGATCTAGGCACTTAACAGTGCCCAGCCCCAGGAGTATCACAAGAATAAATGCACTACTAGTCCAATTAAAAGTATCTTAACTGGAGAATTATCAATATCACTGTGTTCATAAGCATTTTTGCTTACGGTTAGGGGAATAATGCATGCATCTTACAGCGACTACTTCTTTATATGCATTAAATCTGGTGGCATAAATTGTACAGTGATCACCAATATACCATGTTAGAAATTGGGTTACTGGTAAGAAGAGGTATGCATCCTGTCCAAGCAGTAATTATAATCCTAGTCAAGGTAAGTCACAAACACACCCTAAATTAATCTGTGCTCACCTATGATAGCTTGGCACAGAGCAGTCAGGCTTAACTTAAGAAGCAATTTGTGCAACACTTCAAACAGTAAAACAGTGAAAACACCGCACAAAAAGATACCTAGTTACAAAAATAGAGCCTAATTTAATTGACAAAACAAGACCAAAACAACAAGAATCCAATAAATAGAACTTGAGATATGATTTTTTAAAGATCAAACTGAAATGTGCTTAAAAGCATAAAGCACCAGTCAGGGCCATCTGGTCACGCTAGAAGGAGTCAAATCCGATAGTTCAGGCGGACCGTGATGGAGCGCAGGTCGGATACAGGGACCAACCTTGTCCCTCTGTAAAGTACCTTGCGGCGCCGTCGACGGAGACCCAAACCGTGGAGCAGAGGAGGCGATGCATTGTTATCTATCTCTTCAGATGTAGGCGATGCATCGGTCGCGAGCCGCACAAGTCGGAGATGCGTCATCGTCAAACCACAAGATGTAGGCAATGCGTCGTCGTTGTCAAGCCACGCAAATCAAGGATGCATCGGGAACTGGAGGCGATGCGCCACTCAGTCGACGATGCAATGTCTTCGGTCCTAGCAGCAGCGGCGATGTATTGGCGTCGAGCGAGATGTGCCAGTTCCGAACCGTGCAGCAACGCTGATACATGGATTTTGGCAGTTGCAGCACTTTATACCCACTTCCAAGGGCCCAGTGTTAGATTGACACCACTTGGCACGGCAAGACTCTCAGATGGCAGAGTCCAGGTGCTGTAGGCAGATGGGTTGGAGGTCTTTGATGTTCCAGAGACTTTAGACCTCGAGGCAAGCAGACAAACCCTTTGAGTCACTCTGGTTTTAGGTTAGAGAGATGCAGGTCCAGTTCTTCTCACTCTCAGGCAAGAGGGAAGCAGGCAGCAGTGCAGAAGTCCAGATGAGTGGCAGTCCTAGTAGCAGCACAGCAGTCCTTCTTCCTGGCAGAGTATCCACAGGTCCAGTAGTATACTGAGTTGGTGGTGGCAGAGGTCCAGTACTTAAACCCAATTGGGCTTTTGGAGTGTAGGAGACTTCAAAGAGATGCCTTTGAAGTGCACAGAGTCCCTGCTCTTACTGCCCTAGGCTTCAGACTCACTACAGGAGGTTATGCAGCCCTTTGTGTGGGTACAGGGCACAGCCTATTCAGGTGTGTCAGCCCCTCCCTCACCTCCTGCCAAGGATGGCCCATTAGGATGTGGATGGTCCATCAGTCACACCTAAGCTCCCTTTGTGTGGGGCTGTCTGGAGGGAAGGCATAAATCCCAGCTGTCACCCACCCCACACGTGTATTCAGAGACAGGCAGAAGGCACCAAATGGTTAGGAAAAAGCCAACTTTCTAAAGGTGGCATTTTCAGAATTACAATTTAAACTTCAACTTCACTATAAATTGTGATTTTAAATTGTGATTCCAGAGACACCAAACTTGGAGGTCCATCTCTTCCCAATTGGAAAATACACTTATAAGATGTAATAAGGCAATCCCAATGTTAACCTAAGGCAGAGATAGGCCCTGCTGTAGTAAAAAACAAGTTTGAGAGTTTTTCACAGCTAGGATATGTAAAACTTAAAAGTACATTCTACTTTTTAAATGCACTGCACCCTGTCCTTGGACTATCCAGTGCCTACCTTAGGGGTGCCTTATATGTATTAAAAAGTAAGGTTTGAGCCTGACAGGAGAGTTGCCTTGCCAGGTGAACATGTTAATTTAAAACTGCACACACAGACTCTGCAATGGCAGGCCTGAGACATGTTTAAAGGGCTACTGAAGTGGGTGGCGTAATCAGTGCTGCAGGCCCACTAGTAGCATTTAATTTACAGGCCCTGGCACATGGAGTACACTTTACTAGGGACTTATAGGTAAATTAAGTATGCCAGTTGTGCATAAGCCAATATACCATGTTTAAAGCAGAGAGGACATACACTTTAGCACTGGTTAGCAGTGGTAAAGTGCCCAGAGTCCTAATGCCAGCAAAAACAAAGTCAGCAAAACAGGAGGTCAGTAGGCAAAAAAGTCAGGGGAACCACGCCAAGTATGCCAGGTCTAATCTACCCCCAGTACTCTCCTTCATTAAGGACATGTATCAATTTTACAGTTTAATACTTTACTGTCTTACTGGAGTGACCACAGGGCCCATCTAAATTAATGTATGGGTATGGAGACAAAACTCTGTGTGAATCTGTCATAGTGTCTCAGAGGTGGTAAAAAGTGAAATATAGTTAACGATACAAGACTAAAATAGGAATATGTGTTCTCCATTGCACATGACTTAGGGTACCTATAGAGAAACATGTACTTGCCATGTCCGGCAGTGTACCTGTACCCATGAAGTACACATCTAAAGCTGAGTTTGCTTTACATATTTCATGATATTCCACAAAAGGCAATATGCAGATCACCAGTTCTTAATTTGAACCGGTCGTTGCTGGTGTGTCAATTATTCCCCCCTTCAGACATTTACCAAGAGCAAGAGAGAGAAAAGCACACAAAGGGAAAAGCTGGAGGAAGTGAAAGACAGAAAACTGTCACAAAGGGAAGAAACAGGAACCTGCAAGGGTGAGATAAAGGAGTAGGGTGTGTCTGGTAGTGGATTAAAGCGGCATTCGGTGAATTTAAGATTACTCAGCCTTGGTATTCAGTGCTCCAACATTTAATAGCTCCAGCTTCTGAGCAGAGATTTGGGCATCAGCAGTCTTTCTTTAGCAAATAAAGCTCTGCATATCACCACGGATTATCATTTTTAATCCCATGAAGGCCTACCTAATCCCCTTAAGGAACGGATTGTCTAAAGCATTCTACACTCCCTTCATCCTGAAGGGGCAACAATGTGTTGATCAACCCAACAGGTATAGAAATTTGCATTTCAGTAAATGAGAAACAACTGAAATTATCATCATTGAAACTGTGTGAATGGAGCATTCACTAAAGGACTCCTTTGTTTTGCCTGCTGGATTCGCTTGCTGTTAATCCATAACTCCACAACAAAAATTATCTCCACTTTACAAAGACTCAGAGACATATTTACAAGGGCAAATTTGCAGCGCCACGCTCCGCCATTTCCAAAACACAGGGATGCGCCGTATTTACAACAATACAGTGCACCCCTGTGTTTTCCCTAGCATTGGCTCTAAAATTAGCTGCCTAGCTCAAAACAGACACCCTTGTGCAATAGTGCAAGGGTGCCTGTGATGCAAGGAATGATTGTTTATGTGCAGGTAAGGGCACATAAACAATCATTAATTACATTTTGCTTTTTGCATAATGCAGCACATATAGAAAAATCTAAACCAAGGAAAAATAAAAGTATTTCTCCTCGTTGCGCCATTCTAACACCTGCTATTGCATGGCGTTTGTTTTTGGAGCTGCCTCAGATTTACACCTCCTTTGAAATCTGGGACAGCGCCAAAAAGCAATGGGTGTTGCGGTGGAACGCCCACAGCAACACCTAGTGCACGTCCCTTTCATGCAGATATCTGCGTGAAAGGGTACCATATTTACAAAGCGGCGTTAAGCCACAAAAAGTGGCGTAAGGTCACTTTGTAAATATGGTGCAGGTTATTGCGCTACCGGAACGTCAAAAAAAGGGACGTTCTGGTAGTGCAATCTCCTGTAAATATGCCCCTCATTGCTCACTGAACTAAACTGTCAGTAGTACAATGTAAAATCATTTTCGACATGTACGTGGATGATCGAAGGACTCCTGGTACCCATCTAATTCACTGCAATGCCATTGTATTGTCTTCCAGTGCCATAATGGGAAGGCACTATTCATCAGTTCTTTGGCACAGCAGACAGGGGTCTTTTCCTTTCAGAACAGGGATAGGACCAAAGGGAAACTCCAAATTGAGTTACGTCTCTTTCAACAATATCGTGTAATGCTGCATATGCTTCCTCTCAGCTGTGTAACTCCCTTCCTTTGCAGTCTGTGTCCAGCCTTTTACTTTTGACAGGGGAATTGGCTTTCTCTCTGCTGCATCAGGTTCAACTCCCTCCGACTGCTTCTCCTTTTGCACCTAATTTCAACATTACATTATAACATTATCCTTCACAACCAGTCAGACGGATATATTCAGAATCAGTAATCATATGGCACTCAACTCTGTCTTAAGGTCACATCAGAGAATGCCATCATTCAACTCAGTAACTGCCTTACCACAATCCAGGCCCGGATGATGAAGTGGTACCTGAAGTTCCACTCACTGAAGATCGAAGCAGTGCTCATCCGCAGTGATGACCAATTGGAACTAATGTAAGACTGTCTCTCTGTTATGAACCTTAACAACTTTTCTGTATTTCTTGTTAACAATGCCAAATCCCCTGGATTCCACATCAACAACGCTGAATGTCTTTCACCCTTAAGTCCAAGCCCTGATCCTGAATAACCTCATTAGAGGCAACACCTTACTCACCACCTTGAAGTGGGGCTCTATGCTCCATGGACTAAGGTGTTTAACTGAATCTCGTCCATCCTCAGACAATTTTATTGGCTCTCAATTCTTATCTATAAAGCTGCAAACTCAAGCAAACTACCTTACCTGGGTAACAAGATCACAATCATCAGTGGCCAATGTACCATCCTGATCAGCAAGATTGCCAGGCTTTACTCAAGACATTTTAGGGAGGAAAAGATTAGGCCCCAGGCTTTTAATGCTAAGCAATGGCAATCGGGAAATCTTTCCCATTTAGATCAGGCAAAGTGCTTCCCTACTATACTTGCACAATATACCCAAGGTTCACCACTTCAACAACATCCTATCATTGTCTACTGTCTCCCAATGCTGTCAAACAGATGACCTCTACCTTATCCAGCCCAGGTCCCTGCCATCAAATGCCCCTCTTTTATTACATCACCTTGAACACAGCTCAGTTTTTTGTAGTTAGGTTCTTGATTTACAAATACACATTGATACATGCAGTTCAACTTGAATGGTTCATTAAAGTTCGAAGTTACAGCCTAACTGTTAAAAAGGCATTAACTTTGTCACGTATAACTGACTAATGCCTTTGCTGTTTGCTCTAACCTTTTCCAGATCACCCCACCTACTTACATCCTAGGGTACGCCTGTCTAATTGCCTGCCTAATAGCATCTCGTCAGACTGGATTTTCCTGCACCTCAGCTGCTCATGGTTTCAACAAATGCACCAATTATGGTCTTTTCTGAGGTACACTAATAATTTAAAAAATTGTCATTTTTACTATATATAGCCTACCTGACTAAAAAGTTGTTATTCAATTCTTCTACGAATATTGTATATTTATTTAATTACAACCTACCAAACACTCTTCATGGATTTCTTCTCTTGGGGTTGGTAATGTGCAGTTTGATAGCATTGTAAAATTCAATAGGGTCAACCTTATATAAAAAGATATAAAACAGAGAAAAAAGTCTTCTCACTCTTGATGTCCAATTCAATTTGCAACACTAACAATCAGCAGTTCATCACTTTAAATGCAAAGCAAATCTTGACACTTTGTGGTTCCTTGAAACAATTCAGTCAAGCAGGATACTTTTTCTCTCATCTTAAGCTGGGTGGCCCTGCATATTCAGCATGATGCTGTAACACAATATATCTGCAATCTCATGTAACCTCATAACTGAGTGTTTGTTTTTCTAAGTCAGGGTTTACATTTCATACTTGATGAGGACAAGTGAATCTGTCGGTTTTCAAGACCTGAATAGCAAAGTTGAACTTCTGATGGAAATCATTACATATTTGGCTCATGGTTCATGATATTGAAAACTCATTCAAAAGTTCAGTGACAGGAAAATCCACACAATTAACGAGACGGCTCTCTCTTAGCAAACCCCTGGGGGGGGCTTCAAAATGTTTCATTGATCACTAGTCAGAAATCATCATCATTCATTGCAGACATCTTGCTCTTTTCTTACGGCTTACATGTATGTGCTGCAAGCTAACAGCTCAGATATCTTCCCTCCTACCTAAGTATTAGTGTATCTTTCCAGAATGCCATGTTGGATCATATATTGTTGGATTATCTATTAAGCATTAAAAATTACAATTTTCACAGTGGATTTCATGTCAAATGCAAACTGGTCTTACCAGATGGATGCCATCTTTGATTATGTCTTTCTTGTCTCTTGCCAAAAGGGCTTGATAAAATCTTGCTTATCATCTGGCACACCCCTTGTGGCATTCTGCTGGACCACCCATACATTAAAATGTGAGTGTCACAAAGATGAATTATTAGAAGTCAACCTGCTGTGGTGCTCTTCCTCCACCCAAAACATTCTGAGTGCTGATCCCTTGTTCTCATCTGTACATTATGGTAACCCTTCAGTGTTGGGTGGGCAACGCTCTAAGTTCTGTTCAATAAATCCAATTGCTAGTCCAACTATTAAAATACTCCTTCTAAGCACTTTTGTTTTATAGAAATGGGTAGATTGTGACGGAGTTTCATTTTTTTGGTTACTGATGCCGTTCTATTCATTCAGGAAAAGTTCCCCAGTGTTGACCCTTAGTTCTTTAATGCCAGATGCACCAAGCATGATATTAGGCATTTGGTCCCACATTATTGGCTTTGCTGGTTCTGGAAGATTTTCCCTTAGCCAGCTGATGCTTATTGCCTTCCTCTCTCTGACTGGTAGGCAGTCTTGTGTTTGTTTCAGCTTCTGTTGCATAGTCTACCAGTTCAGTTTTACTGGTGGGCTCCACTCTGTTTGTGATACCAGAATATAAAAGTCATAAACATCATCTGATATAAATATCATATCCTAAATATTGTTTACACAAAAGTTATCCAACTTAATTTAATAGCAGAAAATCTACACCCAGTGGGACAGTATGTTAATAAAAGATATTTATGACACAATATTTATATCAGACAATATGTCTGGATATGATATTTTGACATACGATCCCTTTTCTGTAGTTGATTGCCCCTCATGCTCATAAAGATACTGGGTCTTGGCCAGATGGTTGACCTTATCAGTTGAAGCACATCTCTATGCTTGGTTGATAGCTTAATCAGGTATTGTATCAGGCCATCGCTTCTCGGCCTTTTGGCTAAGATCAAGTTCAGATATTGAATGAGGTCATTTGGAGCAGATGGGTGGTTCAGCACAAGACCGTCCAATTCGGATTTGCTGCAGGCTAGCCATAGACACATTGCATGTCAAACTGTAAGCTATACTTGTTGCATTGTCAGTTTAAACGCAGAGCTTGCAATCCAGCTGGCACCATATAACTCAGAGCTTCTGGTGAGAGAGATTTAGTTATAGTTATTTCAGTCATATTACCACTTGCCTTTCCAAATCTTGGTAGTCCTGTTGAAACTTTTAAACACAGGCACTTCTTCTCACATTGGGACCCATAAATGCTCAGAACTTGTAGCAACAATGAGACATGGACGCCATCCTCAAAAACAAACCCTGACTACATATCACCCTAGATGAAAAATTCAGATCAAATGAAACAGTACACATCTAATCCTGAGTGATATTACTCTCTTGCATTGAATTTACAATCAATGACTAATAAGGAGACATTTATTAAAGTAAGGGGCATATTAGCAAGACCGGCGATACAATTATCGCCGTTTTAGCGGCAGGAAACTGCCGCTAAAACGGCGATAATGGGCTTGCTAATATGCGTTATAGAATTCCAATAGAAGCCCATGTTAGATGTGCAGGACATCTAACCTGGGCTTCTATTGGAATTCTATAACGCATATTAGCAAGCCCATTATCGCCGTTTAGCGGCAGTTTCCTGCCGCTAAAACGGCGATAATTTTATCGCCGGTCTTGCTAATATGCCCCTAAGTTTTTATTGCTCTTTTGACGTTTACTGCAGGAGAAAATAAATCCAACAAAGTCAGCTTTAACATTGAATTACGTTAAAATGGTAAAAATAAATATTTTCACCAGACCATAAACTGCATATCATATGCCAATATTTACATAAACAATTCCACAGATATGCATTGTATATTCTCTTTCAACAAAATAGTGAGAAACCAAGGATTTAAAAGGATATTGAGTGTCTGTGGAACAATTTATTTTAAGTTTTGAAATACTACATACTACATGTTAAAATGAAACACGAGAGAAAAGGGTTTATTGGGGTTTGGTAGGAAGTGGCGCCAACATAAGGTGTGCGTATTGTTTTTCTCATACCATGTAGGATGGTGCCACAGGTGAGGGATAACCCCTGAACCCCCTAGGAGATAGACCAAAGGTCATACAGAAATAACAGCAAGCCTGTGCACACGTAAACAGTATCTAGAACTCAATTTCTATGTCGTATCTAGTCGCAAAGAAAATGTAAAACGTCACATGAATACAGTAACAACAAAACGAGTAATCATAAGTTGTATTTTTCTTTCTTTTATTCCAGAACGCCAATTGCTATCATACCTGGCTGTACGGACGGTAGGGCTAAGAATGGTTCTTAGTGTCCTCCCTCTTCTATATGTGATTTGTGGTCTCTGAGTGGTGAAACCCTCCAGTGATTTGTCTGCTCTGAGGATACTCCAATGCTTCTTCATGCTCTTTACTAAGCTGCTCGTTAATTCATTATGGTTAGTGATCAGTCTGACTGGTTGGGTGGATGATATCTTACTATTTCTCTCTTTGAGTGTCTCTCTTCTGGGTAGTTTCAGGACTCGTTGTTCTGCTTTATTCAGGTGTAACGGGTTATAGCCTCTTGCTCTGAATCTGGTTTTCATGGAGTTTAGACAGGAGAGGAACTCCGTCTCTTCACTGCAATTCCTACTTGCTCTGGTAAACTCTCCATAGGGGATGGCCCTGATCTGATGGTGTGGATGCGAGCTAGCCGCGAGCAAGACAGCATTGCATGCCGTAGGCTTGCGATGCAGTTTACTGTGTAATCTCCCACTGTTAATGTACAGTTCCATGTCTAGAAAGATTATGTGTGTCCTACTGTGATGATGTGTAAACTTAACTCCCCATGTGTTGGAATTCATATATTCATAAAACTCCTGCAATCTTTCTTCAGTACCTGACCATAGCAGTAGGACCGTCTCACTTACTTATACATTATCTCTTGCATGCTTCCTATACCCGTTCCAGAGATCTTTCTCAGTTGGCTATCATAGTCCACCAAGGGTCATGGTCCCTCAGTGTCCCCTTGCACATTCATGATAATTTTTGTCTTAATTTACACATCTCTACCAATTACTATAGGGACTAATCTTCCCTGGTATCGGCTGGCATGTTTTCTCTTTTGTGTTATCAGCATGACCTAACTGATTCGAATACACACTGGTACTATGGGAAAGAAGGCTTCTCTTTTCGCCCTGTCGTTGGTCTCCCTCCATCTCCCTCCTCTCTCTTTCCTTCTCTTTTTCCTTTACCGTCTCTCTTTTTATCACCTATTTGTCGTTGTGTTCTCCTTTTCCCACCTACCATAGGTATAACGGTTTTATCATATTTCATACCTATTGTGGTCACCACTGCTTATGACTCTACTGCATGGTGTTCAGCACACACCAATGTACTGTATGATCTGTACTACCAGGTGTTGTAGCATGTGATGTTGTTTTTCACTCAGGGTTCTCACCAATTGTTGTTATGATGTTCATATAACCAATGACCATTTTGGTATGTTCAGGTTATATGATGCTTTATTGTACATCTTTTCAGCCCTGAAGAAGTCGTGGGGTACCTCCCCAGACGAAACACGTGTTGGCTGGGCAACCATTCTGGAATAAAAGAAAGAAAAATACAACTTATGATTACCCGTTTTGTTGTTACTGTATTCATTTTTCGTTTTACATTCTTTGCGACTAGATACAACATAGAAATTGAGTTCTAGATACTGTTTACATGTGCACAGGCTTGCTGTTATACATGTTAAAATGAGACTGCTGTTCACCATGAAGTTCTGTAATAGTATTACAAAGTGAGCCTTCAGCCTGATTCCTGTATATTACTTGAAATAGTCTTTAAGATACAATATGGAGTTGTTTATTGTATTAATTGGATATGGTTAGCTGATTTTATGTAGCATAATTAACAGAAAATCATTTTTAACGATTTTCAGGCATTAGATGATCTGCCATTTCAAATGAATAAAGAAAGGGTAGATAAATCCTAAAATATTAACAAAGAAGAATCTCCACCTACCAGCAATGGGATGATACATGCTTTTGATTTAAACCTGCGCATATATGACTCCCAACATAAAACTTTAATGATAAACTGGCTTAAACATCACATAGAATGAAATAAATTCTCGTTGAACAAAGCATAGTTCCTCACAACATACTCATAGTTACCACAGAAAAGGCAATAAGTAAGTAGCTAGTATAACTTCATATGGTGATGCCCAAAAGTTGCGGAGATGGATTTTTCACTTAGTTAAGGGGGAATTGAAGCTACTGGTGCTAAAAGTATCTGTAGAACCATTGCCTGGGAATTATCCACGGCAGACACTCAAAAGGGAGGAAAGGCAATGTTGGGATCAAGCAAAAATAAAGAAAGAGAGAGATCAGGTATGTCATTGGGAACAATATCTTTCTTGTTGCTACACAAAGTTCTATGGGTACTCTTGAAGCTAGCATCATTTCACATCTGGCCTTTCAATTATAATGTGATACAATTAACATCTCTATTTGCTACATTATGATGTGATCTTGTTCACATTTAGGAAAGAAAAGGAGAATGTTGAGTGAAATTAAATCTCTGGAGGTAGACGGATGGCCTTTCACAAAAGCGATTCTAACAGATCACATCTATGGTTATATAAGTGTATGCTATTCATATACTAAGGTTTTGCATTGTTGCAATAATTTACTTTGTGTATTTTTTGAAGTTATAGGACACTTTTCCCTTTATACTTATGACAAATATTTTTTGTACATTTTGTGAAGTTATATGAAAAACAGCATAAACCTCTTGGGTGTTTCAACTATAACAATATAACTCTGCAACAATATTGAGCCCACAATATTGACTACCACTATTTTGTCAAGGTAAGTGCGGGAAAATGCCCCCTTTTGCTTGTTCACCCCCAATGTCTTGCTGTATTCTATTGCTGGTTTTTAGTCTCTGCACAGTAGGGCACTGATGTTCAGTTTAACGTTTCTATAAGGCCATAGCATATAGTGTGGAAATACACCCATGGCATGAAGAGTTGAATGCTACCTGTGAACTGCAGTACTTCTTGGGCCATCAACCAGTTGAGACAAAGGCACACATGGCTTAGGGCCTATCAATGTAGCCTGACTGCTGCAATTTAAAACCTGCGGTGAACCTGTTAAAATAACCCTTTTTAACAGGTAAAAAAGCCTCCCTTTTAAAGATTAGTTATTCACTCCTCACTATGCCTTGTAGACCACAAGGTAGGGTACATGGTGTTTAAAAGTGGGACATGTTGAAAATTAATGTTACCATGTCGATACAGTGTCAAGGCCCTAAAAACGATTTTCATTGTGGTAGGCCTAGCTGTCCTATGTAGAAAATGTAGAGTACACATTTAATACTAATACCGTCTCTTGGGAAGTGAACCAGCTTGAAAAATAATAAAACCACTCTTTTTAATAGTTATTAATACCCAATTCAATGGTGAAGTTTATTTTTTAATAAATATTAAGGAAAAGTGAATTTTAGAAAGTTACCTTTTCTCTGTCTGAAGAACCTGGAGGCTAAAGTGCATTAACTCTCCTGCTTCTCCTAGCCTGTGCTCAGCCCAGAAAGATATATGAAAGAGCTGTGAAATGCCCCCAGAGGCAAGCAATAGGCTGACCTAAATGGGCAGAGATGACTCCTCTGACGTCCACAGATTTGCGGGGTGGGGCCTGTGGGCATCCTGTAACAACACAGTATCAAATCCTGCTTGACAAGTCGTTGAGTCATATGTAACACGTGGGGGGACCCGAAAGGGACAGAACAGGATGCCAAGACAATTCTTGTGTATCCCCTATCAGGTTGCTGAAGTACCCTGCTTTTATCCTACCAGCCATCTGTCTCTGAGTTTTTTGTGGATACAGTGCCTGCTTCAAACTGGATTATAGTGTTAGATCTGGGAGGACACTGGTGATTTCTCTATGGCACTCACACACACACCCAGCCCTCAGAGCCCACATCCAGTACGGCTGATGACTTTCACCATCTTGAAAAGGTTGGACCACATGTCATTTCTGGGCCTGTTTGCATTAAGGTAAACAGCAACTGCTATTTCCCATGTGGAGAAGAGTTTTTCCTCTGAAAACTACAAAGTTCCTTTTCAGATTGGGACGTAGAAACTGTTTTCGAACTTCTTTTCTTCCGCCCTAGCGGTGCCACTCAACCTGTTATATCCAACCCGCGCTCCATCGCGATTGAACTTAAATCATGCCTAGGTCCTAGTCTACAGCAACTGTTGGTTACCATAGGCACTTTACACTTTTTGATGCTATTTTCACTAAAATCTTTAATAATTCACGTCTTCTTAAAATCTCTAATAATTCATGCCTTCTGTTCCCTATTATTGGATTTTTGTCATTGTGGTGTCATTTTGTTCAAAACATTATTTTCCATTTATATAAATTGGAGTGGGATTTTCAATTTGTTGTGTTTTTGACTTTTTAACTATTTTGGTACTTCTAAATACTTTACACATTTTCTTTAAGTTAAGCCTGTCTGCTCTGTGCCAGAGCTACCAGGGGTTGAGGTCAGGTTTAAATTACTGAAACCTATGATTGGACCCAAAAAGTAAGTGACTTTATTACTTGTAGTGGACTACCATCCACCTCAACTAATAATTCACTTTCTCCCTGTAAGCATAAATAAGGAAGTGTACATGACCATTCTTAGCTCCATATCTATTTACATTAATTAAATAATTATAGATAATATTGTGTACTTCGTATCGTTGCAAGGCAATATTTTGACCACAACATTGTGAAATCCCACCACCTCATGAGGTTTGATTTTTTTTTAATTCAGGGGAAATGAGAAACAAAATACTTTTGAGTGATCAAAACTGAACAAATATTCATCTTTTGATTCATTTTTAGAAAAATAATTGAAATAGTTCTTACATTTTTTTATTATGCTCATGAAAATAAAACTTGAAAATCATCTGGAAAAACACAATTCCTTGGTTACGAATGCCTTATATATTAATGATCTCAAACAGATGCTTGCACAAGGATCACATTTAACAAGAGTTGTGTTTATCACATCCTTTAATTAAACTGTGCAATAAAGACTGTACCTTTAAATTTCTCTTGATACATTTTTGACGGACCCCCTACCAAAATCCAATGGAGGGAAATGCCTTGTAATTATTAGGTGTGCGTTTTTGATTCATAACGCATCAAACACTGGAACCTCAGCTCCAGTTTTGGGGGTTCCGCTTGTAATAAGTGCTGTTTATCACAGTTTCATTCTAATACCTTAAGTATTGGTAATGAATAGCACACCTCCATGTGGGGCACTCATAATCAAGGCTAAATCATTTTTGCTCAAAAAGTCTTGCCAGAGGCAGACTGAAAAAGAAGTTTTCTGCTTCCTAAAGTGTAAAAAAAAATCAAGGATGCGTTCCAATACTCACCCCAGTATTTATGGCTTGGTGTACACCAAATCACTTAGACACATGTGAACACCAACCCAAACATGTTATTTACATGTGGACAAGTTGGAACAATCATGGAGAAAAAGTAAGCACACCAACCACAAAGTGATTATGCTGTACTTTAACTGATAGCAGCAGTAATTTAATTAATAGCAGTGCTGTTATAGAAGTATCAGTGATATCCTCTTTCAGTACATCTTCAGATGCTACATCATTTCAAAGAATAAACAGTCAACATGAGAATGCAGATAACAAAGATGAACTCTCTTACATCCCTTGAAGCAATGTCTAAGATCTATCCCTGGCACAGACAACCAGTGGCAAAAGAATGAACAATTATGGCATCACATAGTTATGGTCTATGCCGCAAACAAAGTCTCATATAAGTCAAGAGTCACAGGACCTGATTACGAGTTTGGTGGACAGGATTACTCTGCCACAAATGTTATGGATATTATAATTTCATAGGATATAATGGAATTGTAATTTGGCGGGCAGTATATCAGTCAAGTCTATAAAGGAGTAACCCTGTCTGCCAAACTCGTAGTCAGGCCCATACTCTTTTTTAGCTACAAGTTTGGCAGTCATGTTCATTGATCCAATGTATAGACTGTCTCATGATTATCCTGGTTGACTCAAAGTTTCTATGGTCCAGGTATATTGCAGTTTCAAGCTGATGGCAATTATCAATCCTTTTCTCCGACAACCTTTCCTATCTTGAATCAGCAATTAGTTCTCCAAACTTCCCAACAATCCTGTAGAGGCTTCTCACCTCATCTCAAAGTACGTATCTGTTTTGTTTCTGGGATTCTGTCCCCCAGGACATGTTCCTGAAGTGTGGTGGACTTTCTAGTGAAAGAATGCTCCAGCATAAACATTTTCTCAATTTCACAATCATTGGCAGAGTATATGTTAGCAAAGGCTACATATTTAATTTAGAAATTCACCAGTAAATGCAGCATGTCTTCCAATTTGCACAAGTGCTTCATCTAAAATAAGTTACCTCTGTGGACCAGATTTACTGAATTTTCACGCAACACAGCGCAGCAGCAAAAAATGCTGTGATGAACTCTGTTGCATGAAAAGAAGAGAGCAGAAGAGCACCATATCTACAGAGATATGGTTCTCTCCTCCCCTCTCCCTAGAGCCGGAGCAGAATTTTGCTGCCGAACACCCTGCACACACCTTTGCGCCATAGTGCAAGGGTGTGTGTGTGAGTCTAACATAGGTTTTGTACTGGAAGAGTACCCTTCTAGTACAAAATACTATGCCTAGATGACTTTTAATACTTTTTATGTGTGCTGTACAGTGCAGCACCCATGCAAAGTCGGAAACAAAAGGAGAAATGCAAACATTTCTCATTTTAACGCCTGCTTTCAAATTTTTGATGCAAAACCTGTCTCTAACTTTTGGTATATAGGGTTTTGTGTCAAAAAGCATGCATGGTTGCATGGGAATGCTAATGTAATGCCCCCTTAAAATTAAGTAACGCAATGCAACATGAAGCGCTACTTTGCATTACATTTAGGCGATTTCTAGTGCAAAACAAGTTTTGTGCTGGAAAGTAAATAACAAAAAAACATTTTGTGCTGGTTTGCATCACGTTTGTGACACGAACAGTGCAAAATGTTGCTAAATCTGCCCCTTCCTGTGATATCTACATTCTTGCTCAGTACAATACACTATTCACAGACATTCTAGCACACCTGATTTTCACTCAGATTCACAAAACAGCACTTTAAGAAGTACATTTCCAGTCTCTTATAATTAGTCAAATCATGAATAGTCAAATTTTATGTTTGCATGAGGCAACTAAGAATGTAGAAATTCCAACAGTATGGCATAATTGCTTCATTGTAATGTTCAGGATCAACAGCAGGATCAAGCTTGTTTCTGAAAGAGCCACCCTGAAAAACGTGGATGAGCATCAATGAATCCTAAGAGTAATAGGTATTCAAATAGCACTTGCAGTATGTTGCAGGGTGAACATAGAGGTAATACTTCACAATAAAGGGAGGTACAAGGGGAGGGGTTTCTGGAAGAGAAATTTACATATGTGAAAATACTTTTGCGTTACATTCTCACATGCGGAGTATGTCACCTGGAGGATGCTCATGGAATCATTGGTGGAGCCCTTCAAAGCTGGAAATCTGCCCCTAACTATTTTGGAATCTTAAAGGAGCATATTTCCAACTTTTTACCTACGAGATTTGTGAATCTAGCCCAGAATAGGTACTTGATTCTCATATCTTCAGTCAACTTATCAAAGAAAATTGATTATGTTGCTTCAATCTTTTGTTGGATAAGTGAATGCCATGCTGTGGTTAAATTATGCTCAGAGCCTTTGCCTCAAGAAACAATGCCTTCCGATGTTTGTGAGCAAAGGATGTGGCCTAACGGCTAGGGAGGTCGACCTCAAATCTGGGGAACCGGGTTCGAGTCTCAGCAACGAAGCTCAACATCCTGTGATTCTGGGCAAATCACTTAAAAAAATGAATGTGTCCTTGTGTAACACAACTGGTTCTCATGTAAAGCACTCTGATACCTGATACCTTTGGGTCACATTCGCGCATTATAAAATCCGGAAAAAAAAGGCTGATGTCAGAAACATGCAATGATAATGTAACCAATATCAATTGCACTGGTGCTTCCAGATAACACATTTAATTTTGGCACTTAAGGCATGCCCAGATGAGGAACAAATGGGCTCATTAGCAACCTTATTGGGCAATAATTCAGTGACTGTAGATGGTCATTCTTTAAAAGAAAATCTAAAATCCCATTAATCTCTATAGATATTCATAATGAGAACCAGCCGACTCCTAAAAACATGGCATGAAGGTAGTTAATGGGAGTAAAAAAACTTGAAGACTGAATAAAAGTGGTCATATTCACAATAATAACTTACATCATTAATAAGGAGGGAAGCTGACAAAAATCAGGTTTGGGGTGTTGTCTATGAAAAATATAAAAGAGGTCTGTGATGTTGTGTGAACTATGCAGGAAGTGAGCAAGAGCCACTAGGACACTCCCACTGGTCTCCCCACTTCTTCAGACTCCCTATCATTGTTTAATAGTACAAAGAGGTGAAAATCCTAAAATGGAGTAAAACTGAATGTTAATTGTAAAGAAAAAAACATTTGATAAAGCTTGGCTCCAAAGTAGTGTGACCTTGCTCTATGCAAAGTCAAACATTTTATGATTTTTCCACTAATTTGAATAACATCAATCATAAATCTTGACAATACTAAGCTCCATCTCACAGCTTCAAGTAATCAGGTCTTCTAATACTGAATAATCCTCTTTTGTAAAGCAACCCAGACATAAAATCGTGGAGTCATCTCAAGTCAAATTAAATTTGGTAGCGGTGTTAGAATTAATCCATAAACTCTCAGGCCAAATACTTGTAAAGGACTATGATGGATTCCCCCATCCCATAAAGACAATGATAAAAGCCAGCACAGGATTGAAGTAAAAATTAAATGCATCCCTAACAAATATTAAAAATGAGACCACTATGTTAGGCAGCTGTTCAAGTTCGATGTCTAGGCTATTTTTCGAATGCTTTCCATATTTATCAAGGGCCAGGCTCAAACAAATACATGGAATATTATGTTTGTGATTCTGTTCATCTAAGCACCAAAAACGGCTTCTATTCTAAACAAATCTGATTTGCAGTCCTAGTACCACTTTAGACATGCCTTGGCTGGTAGCTGCCTTGCATACTTTCTCAAGGCCAATTAATTACTTACAGCACTAACATTAACACATTCTTGTCTTCGAATGTAGCAGAAATTAAACATTGTGTGAATCAATTTGATGCTCTAGGTTTTTAGTCTGGATTTGAGATGCATTGGCTCCAAGAAACTTGAGGGCATATTTACAAACAAATGTTGGAGCGCGGAGCTGCACCAAATTTGGCAGTGCCCCGCTCTGACATTTTCAAAATGCAGGGATGCGCAGTATTCACAAGAATAAGGCACACCCTTGTGTTTTCCCTAGCGCTGGTGCAAAAAAAGCTGCCTAGGGCCAGCGCATGCACCATGCCGCCATGTTGTAAGGGTGCCTGCACTGCAGGGCAGATTGTTTATGTGCAGGAAGGAACACCTTCCTGCTCATAAACAATCAATAATGGCGATTTGCTCATTCGATGTGTGCTGCAGAGTGCCGCACAGATGGAAAGAGCAAAAAACGAGGAGAAATTAATAATTTTTCCTCGTATCGCCATTCCAACGCCTGATATTCCATGGCCTTAGTTTTTGGTGCTGCCTCAGCCTTGTAAATCTGGAGCAGTGTCAAAAAGCAATGGTTGTAGCTGTGGAATGCCGACAGCAACACCCATTGCACGCCCCTTTGCTGCAGAGGACTGCTGTGGAAAGGGGCATATTTACAAGGTGAAGTTACGCCACTGGAGTTTCAAAAAAAGTGACGCTCCGGTGGATATAGCAGCAAGTATATATGCCCCTTGGTTAGCTGTCTTATGTGAGGCCATTAACAACAGTTACTGGTCCCATCAGAGGTATGTGATCCGCGGGAACACAGTGGATCTCTTTACTTTCACCTGGAGATTTCAATCTCAGTTTGAACGTACAGAGGAAAGTTAGGAATTACCAGGAGAATCAGATATGGAATTACTGATTCCCCAGTAATTCCTCATTTCTTTGTGGACTTCAGGGTTCAACTTGTAATGAACCTGATTTTCCCCATTCCTTGAGTTACCGGTACTCCCCTTTATGATAACTTCTGGGATGGGAAAAATCTGTTTTTGCACCAACTCCCAATGTTCCCTGTGAAAAGGATTTGGCGACTACAGACTGGCTTTTTGAACTTGACTTCGGATTTCCCCTTTTAGGTTTGATGACTACAATTCTACCTGCTAGTAGAGATGTGTGCAGCTCATCTTTTGTCATCATACTTACCTATTATATAACTCCTCTTTCGTCACTGAATGCTCACTGTTTTCTGTTTCCTCTCGTGACAGTGAGTCTCTGTGTGTGCCTCTGCAACGCTGTGCCATCTGGCACATCAGAGACTCCAGTACAAGTTGTCTAATCAGAGAGTCCAGTAAATGTCATCTAACAACCATCCTGCAGGAAGTGGGAATAAGTACCATGCTATCTCTCTGGCTAATCACTCACTCTCTCTTCCCCTTTTCAAAGCAGATGTTTCCTACTCTTCTACAGAGTGATAAAGGGAGTGGGACAAACTATAAGTGGATAAGGTGGGATTAACCTCACTATTCTCCGAGCCACATTACAAGGGTCGTTACATTGGGTACCTGTGTTTACTAATAAATATTTGACACCTAACCCATCACATAGGAAGTTTATTGGCAAACTAAAAGCATTTACTCAACAAAGCATCCTGAAAATTGAAAATGACTGACTTTTCTAAGTGGAGATCTTAATACTAAGATCCAAAGCATCCAAAGCATTTGACCTGCAAGTAACAACTAAAGAGCAACTCTGTGACACACCTAGCCCTTAGTTTAGCATACCTGCTTTGGAACAATATACTTCTAGGGCTACTTCATTAGAACATGAGGGTGGGAAATGGTTCTACCACTGGAGGTATCCAGACAAGTTTACTCATTTAACAACTAAAGACAATTGTGTTCTTGTGTGTGTATATATATGTGTATATATATGAACAAACAATCCAACTCCCACAGAAAACTCCATGGACGAAGGCACGGACACGAAGTAATCAAGATGTGGCAAATATTTATTTCTCAGGTCCAATGTGTGTATATATATATATATTCACTGAAAAAACCATAGGTTTCAGGCCTGTTATAGTTAGGTTTAGCATTTAAAAAACCTTTGAAATTCACTGAAAAAACCATAGGTTTTAGGGAAAGTTATAGTTAGTTGGACATTGCACTCGTACAAAACCCGTGAAATTCCCCCGTTATAGTTAGTTCAGCTAACTATAACTCGTGCCCCCGCAATGCACTGCTGATGACGTCACATATTACATCACTCATGACATGGTCAGTGACATCACTGATGACATCTCAAATGACATCACTGATGAAATCATGCAGTGACTGTGTGTTTCTGTAAAGTTTAAATATGTTTAATATATATAGGGAAAGGCGTATTGAAGAATGAGTGGGTGTATAAGCGTCTGAATGGATGATTTAGTAGGTGCATGACGGAGTCTATAAGTGAGTGATTAAACGTATCTTACTGAATGCATGGGTTAGTGACTAAACTGTGTGAATGTCTGTATCTGTCTGTCTGTTGTTGTGTAAGCAGCTGCATGGGTTTCTGACTAGCTACATGAGTGTCTATATGAGTTATGGATTGGTTCTCTGAGTATCTGTATGGGTGCCTGAGTGTGTGGATGGGGTGTGTGTGACTCTGTGCATAAATGTGTGAGTGGGTGATTCACTGAGTTCTTGGTTTCAAAAGTGCCTCTGTGATGGACTGTATGGGTGGGTGAGTGTGTGTATGGGTGTGCTAGTGATTGAATGTATATCTCAGTGGTACATGTGTGAGTAACTACATATGTGAAAGGCAGTATATATGTGTGTTGGAGTATATAAATGGCTATAAATGAGAGTGTGTGATTGTGAGAGTGGCTATATGGATGAGTGTGTGCTTGCATCAGTGATTGCATAGGAGCGTAAGAATGTGCTACTATATGTATGACTAAGTGAGCTGGTGTGTATAACTGTATAGGTGAGTAAATGGGAGTGTGATTAATTATTTGCATGACTGACTAGGTGTGTGAGTACCTCTATGGATGAGTGGCGGTGTGTGAGTGTCTATGTAGGTGTATGAGTGCAAATGATAGTCCTGTACTGAGTGACCGTAAGTATGAGTGACTGTACGGGTGAGTGAGTGGATGTGTGTGTAGACCTAAGAATCAGTGAGTGGGTATGTAGTTATTGGTGTTGGAGTGTCTATGGTTTTGCAAATAGCAGTCTGTAATTTAGAGTGGGTGTATGAAAGGTTATATTAAGGTGTGAGGAGGTGCATAAGATTATCACGTAGATGATGTCATCAGTGATGTCATTTGAGATGTCATCAGTGATGTCATCAGTGATGTCACTGACCATGTCATGAGTGATGTAATATGTGACGTCATCAGCAGTGCATTGCGGGGCGCGAGTTATAGTTAGCTGAACTAACTATAACGGGGAATTTCACGGGTTTTGTACGAGTGCAATGTCCAACTAACTATAACTTTCACTAAAACCTATGGTTTTTTCAGTGAATTTCAAAGGTTTTTTAAATGCTAAACCTAACTATAACAGGCCTGAAACCTATGGTTTTTTCAGTGAATTTCAAAGGTTTTTTAAATGCTAATTCCTAACTATAACAAGCCTGAAACCTATGGTTTTTTCAGTGAATTTCAAAGGTTTTTTAAATGCTAATTCCTAACTATAACATGTCTGAAACCTATGGTTTTTTTCAGTGAATTTCAAAGGTTTTGTAAATGACAATTTTTAAATGTATTACTTGTTATATTTATTTTTTTGATACTGATTTACTACATTTTTTTAAACTATTTATTTTTACATATTTTATTTTTTAAATTACATTGTAATTACATTATACATTACATTACAAAATATACTTTCTCTGAATGAATTACTTTAGTTTAAATACTTTGCAAATAGGCAATAGACTTAAGTACAGTAGTTACAGTTGTTGCAATGGGCAACACAATTTCAAGCACAATGCAACATTGAGCTCAATGTGAATTTCTAGTTAAATGCAATTAGTTACTTTATGGATTACTTTTCTAAACACAGGACTGGATCCTAGATTCAGTCCTGGGACATCTCCTGTAAACAGTTGAGTAAAAGCGTTTTGGTTACAGTAGTGATTTTTAAGGAATATTATTGTATTTTAAAAGTTGACACTTAGAAACATTTTCACATAGAATCACCAATGTTATCCTATGGGAGGAAATTCACTTAGCAGGTAAGTAGTGTTATCGTTACTTTTTCTTACTCAATGGTGGATCCTGGATCCAGCACTGGTGCATCTCCTGTAAACAGTTGAAAGAATGCTTTTAAATCATACAGGCGATTTTTAAGGAATATTTGTAGTTTGTGAAAATCAACACTTTGAAACTTTTCTGCTGAAAACCAGACAATGGATTCCTATGGAAGGAAATACAAGTTACTGGTAAGTACGGTTAAAATTACTTTTCAGGACCAGTACTGGGCTGAAAGATGCAGCACTGAGGTCTCTCCTGATAACAGGTGAGTAAATCGAAATTCGTATTTCGGCTGATTTTAGAGGAATATTTGTATGTTTCAAAAATCGACACTTAGAAACTTTTTCAGCAAAAAGCAGGCAATGATATCCTATGGAAGGAAATTCAAGTTACTGGTAAGTACGGTTAAAATTACTTTTCAGGATCAGTACTGGGCTGAAAGATGCAGCACTGAGGTCTCTCCTGATAACAGGTGGGTAAATCGGAATTCGTAGTTCGGCTGATTTTAGAGGAATATTATAAAGTTCCAAAACTCCACACTTAGAAGAATTTCCAAGTGAAACCAGTCAATGATATCCTATGGAAGGAAATTCAAGTTACTGGTAAGTACGGTTAAAATTACTTTTCAGGATCAGTACTGGGCTGAAAGATGCAGCACTGAGGTCTCTCCTGATAACAGGTGAGTAAATCGGAATTCATAGTTCGGCTGATTTTAGAGGAATATTTGCACAATGGTGAAGGAAGGGGTGGGGCCTGAGGTGACATGTCTGCAAACACGCCCTGTGGCGCGTTTTAAGTTGGACAATTAATTCCTCCTCAATCCCGAGGGTCCCTAGGGGCCAACTAGCCCACCAAGTACCTCCAGTATGCGCCAGGGGCTGCGTTGCAGAGAGGTGTTCAGAGGCCACGCCCCTTTTACAACACTCTGCAACGCAGCTCCGTGGCGCTTACTGGAGGTACCTGGTGGGCTAGTTGGCCCCTAGGGACCCTCAGGATTGAAAAGGAATTTATTCCCCATCTTATAACGCGCCACGGGGCCTGTTTTCACACATGTCACCTGAAGCCCCGCCCCCTCCCTTCACCACTGTGCAAACGTGCCCCGTGGTGCGTTTTAAGTTGGGGGGATTAAGTCCCCTTGAATCCTGAGGGTCCCTGGAGTCCAACTAGCCCACCATGTACTTCTAAAAGCGCCACAGAGCTGCGTTGCAGAGAGGTGTAAAAGGGGTGTGGCCTCTGTACACCTCTCTGCAACGCAGCCCCTGGCGCATACTGGAGGTTCCTGGTGGGCTAGTTGGCCTCCAGGGACCCCCAGTATTCAAGGGGAATTACTTCCCTTCTTAAAACGCGCCAGGGGCGCGTTTGCAAAGTACTGCAGGGAGGGGGCGAGGCCTCCGGCACGATGCCGGTCATTTTTTTTTTTTTAATGGGAGGGGGGCTGCGTGGCCCCCCCTTCCCTTGGCCACTTTTGGCCCCGGGGACCCCATCCCCCGGGGCCTGAGCAATTTTTTTTTTTTAAATTAAAAAAAAACGGGAAGGGGGTTGCGTGGCCCCCCTTCCCTGGGCCTGTATTGGCCCCGGGGACCCCATCCCCCGGGGCATGCCCTCGATTTTTTTTTTTTTAAATTTGGAGGGGGGCTGCGTGGCCCCCCTCCTCAGGCCATTTAAGGCCCCGGGGACCCCATCCCCCGGGGCCGGCCTTGCCCTTTTTTTTTAAATTTTTTATTTGGGGAGGGGGCTGCGTGGCCCCCTCCCTGGCCACTTATGGCCCGGGGACCCCATCCCCGGGGCCTTGCCTCTGGTTGGGGACTGTTGGGGGTCCCCAATCCCCCCACATTCCCAGCCGGCTCCCCGTGTCCTACGGAGCCGGCATTGCTTTCCACATGGGGAGCAGCTAACATGCTGCTCCCCATGTGGAAAGCAGTTGGTTTGCATTTTGAAAGAGAGAGCAGGTTTCCTGCTCTCTCTTTCAAAATGCAAACCAAGTTTGCTATGACAGGACGGGAGCCGCGAGGCTCCCGTCCTGTCATAGCAAACTACAGTGTTTCGGGGGTAGGCACCCCGGGACACTGCAGGAGCCGGCCCTGGGGGGTGGCGGTCCCCAGGGCCATCAAGGGCTCCAGGAGGGGGGCCCCGCGGCCCCCCTCCCAACCATTTCACAGCCCCAGGGAGGTGGTGGTCCCCGGGGCTTTGGGGGTCCGTAACGGACCCCCATATTCAAATCTTTAGTGCCCCGGGGAGGTGGTGGTCCCCGGGGCGTGTGGGGGGGCTGGAGCCCCCCACACAGGTTAAAATTAAAAAAAAAAAAAAGAAGCCCGGGGGGGGTGGCGGTCCCCGGGGCTGCGGGAGGGCAAAGAGCCCTCCTGCACCATTATTTTCTAAAGCCCCGGGGGGTGGCAGTCCCCGGGGCTTGGGGGCCTTAGAGGCCCCCACATTAAATCTAAACCCCCCACCATGCCCCCGGGACTTGGCCCACCCGGGGCAAATTAACATCAAAGCGCGGGAGACCGCGCTTCGATTTTTTTTTTTTTTTTTTTTTTTTTTTAATGCTTTTTTCTGCCCAGGTGGTCCTTGTGGGACCCCCTGAGCAGACCTTGGGGGTCAGGGTGTTTCTACCCTGCCCCCTTTGTGCGTTTTGCGCACTTGTTTCTTTTTTTCTCGGCGGGATCCGCGCACCCTAAGTGCATCCCGCCGATTTAAAAAAATAAAAATGCTTTTCTGCTCAGGGGTCCTTGTGGGACCCCCTGAGCAGACCTAGGGGTCAGGGTGTTTCTACCCTGCTCCCTTTTGCGCTTTGCGCACTTGTTCTTGTTTCTGTCCCTCGGTTCTACCGAGGGACAAAATGGCTGCCAACACTTCCTGATTTGGAGTGTTGACAGCCAATTAGCATGCAGCTCGTGATCGGGAGGGTACGCGGACCCTACGCTGCCATAGATATATATGTGATTTTATTTGTGATTTTCTCAGAAACTACTGAACGGATTTACACCATTTAAGCAAAAGGCACGACACTGAACCAAGGGCTACCTCTTTGCCAAATTTGGTGTAATTCCGTTCAGCAGTTCGGGCTGTAGCTGCGACTAAAGGTTCCTATGGAAAAATGAATGGGGAAAACGTGTTTTGGGACCCCCTTTTTTCTCGGCCCCCGTTTGACGAATCAACCCGAGACTTTCTGGGTAGGAGCGGAGCGGAGCGCCCCAACAAGTTGGAAACTTTCGCGAAGATTTGTCAACCGGTGCCAACGTTATTTCAAATAGAATGTCGCGGATTTCCTATGGATAATAGGTCCTAACTATAACTATCTACTGGCGACCGCCAGTAGATAATATATAGATATGTGTATATATATATCACTGAAAAAACCACAGGTTTCAGGGACGTTATCGTTAGGCTGACATTTCACTCGTACAAAACCAGAGAAATTCGGCCGTTATAGTTAGCTGAGCTAACTATAACTTGCGCCCCCGCAATGCATTGCTGATGACATCACATATTACATCACTCATGACATGGTCAGTGACATCATTGATGACATCACTGATGACATCTCAAACGACATCACTGATGACATCACTGATGACATCATCCACTTAATATCTGATGCACCTCCTCACACCTTAATATTACCTTTCAAACAGCCACTCGAAAATACACACTACCATTCTCGAAACCATAGACACACCAATATCAGTTAGTACATATCCACTCACTTATTCATAGGTCTACACACACATCCAGTCACCCATACAGTCACTCATACGCGCAGTCTCTCATCATTACAGCCACTGATATATGCACTCATACACCCATATAGACACTCACACACCGCCACTCACCCATAGAGTTACTGACACACCTAGTCAGTCACCCAAAGAATCAATCACACTACCATTTACTCACCTATACAGTTATACATACACCACCTCACTTATTGATACAGATAGTAACATATGCTTCCTCTCTTCTACAATCACTGACACATGCATACACTCACCCATATAGCCACTCTCACACTTACTCACTCACACATACAGTCACTTATATACTCCAACACTCACATATACTCCCTTTCACATATGCAGCTACTCACCCATATACCACTGAGACATCCATACACTCACCGACACAGCCATACGCACACTCACTCAACCATACTGTATCTCACAGATGCACTCATGAACCCATATACCCAGTGATTCACCCACTCATACATCCATGCAGGGAGTCACACAGCCCCTCACCCACCCACACAGACACTCAGGTACTCATACAGGTACTCAGACAACGAATCAATAACCCATATAGACACTCATGTACCTGCTCACCAACCCATGCAGCCAGTTACACACCAACTGACAGACTGATACACACATTTACACAGATTAGTCACTCACCCATACATTCACTAAGACATGTTTAATCACTCACTCATACAGTCAGTCATGCACCCAAGAAATTATCCATATAGACACTTTTACACCCACTCATTCTTCGAATACACCTTGGCGTATATATATATATATAAGATTCTTAAACATTTTAGAAACACTGACACTCACTGGATGATGTCATCAGTGATGTAATCAGTGATGTCATTTGAGATATCATCAGTGATGTCATGAGTGATGTCACTGGCCATGTCATGAGTGATGTAATATGTGACATCATCAGCAGTGCATTGCGGGGGCGTGAGTTATAGTTAGCTCAGATAACTATAATGGCCAAATTTATCTGGTTTTGTACGAGTGAAATGTCAGCCTAACTATAACGTCCCTGAAACCTGTGTTTTTTTCTGTGAATTTCTAAGGTTTTTTAAATGCCAATTCCTAACTATAACGTCCCTGAAGCCTGTGGTTTTTTCAGTGAATTTCTATGTTTTTTTAAATGCTAATACTAACTATAACGTCCCTGAAACCTCTGTTTTTTTCAGTGAATTTCTAAGGTTTTTTAAATGCTAATTTCTAACTATGCCTACATAGGTAGGACATGTGCAGAAAGAGGAAGAAAGGCGCAGAAAGAAGCAAGAGAAGTGCAGAAAGAGGCAAGAGAGGTGCAGAAAGAGGAAGAAAGGTGCAGAAAGAAGCAAGAGATGTCCAGAAAGAACCAACAGAGGTGCAGAAAGAGGCCTACTTCGACTGTACCTTACAACAGACTCATACAAAGAAGCCTAATCACTAATCCTTCTCCCAAGATGTCTTAAACCTCACTTTTCTCTTGAAGGTTCACTATTCATCGACTGCTCAGAATGTTAGGCGTACCAAATATAAAACAGCAATCCTTAGAATATCACTGTTATAAGTCTGACCAAGTTTGTGAAGGTTTGCATGTGTGTCTCTCTGCTTTTACCTAGTGACATGTTACATATAAATAAACATACAAATACTTGAATACCTGTGTTTCAAACAGCATACTCTGTAAATTTGTATACAAAAAGATAGAAGCAAGAGAAGTGCAGAAAGAAGAAACAGAGGTGCAGAAAGAGGCAAGAGGGGTGCAGAAAAAAGCAAGAGAGATGCAGAAAAAAGCAAGAGAAGTGCACAAAGAACCAACAAAGGTGCAGAAAGAGGCAAGAGGGGTGCAGAAAGAGGCAAGAGAAGTGCAGAAAGAAGCATCAGAGGTGCAGAAAGAGGCAAGAGAACTGCAAAAAGAGGCAAGAGAGTAGCAGAAACAGGCAAAAGAGGTGAAGAAAGAACAGGGGTGCAGACAGAGGCAGAGGTGCAGAAAGAGGGAAGAGGGGTACAGAAAGAGGCAAGAAGGGTGCAGAAATTTGTAATAGAGGTGCAGAAAGAACCAACAGAGGCACAGAGAGAATCAAGAGGGGTGCAGAAAGAGGCAACAGAAGTGCAGACAGAAGCAAAATGGATACAGAAAGAGGGAAGAGGGTGCAGAAAGAGGCAAGAGAACTTCAGAAAGAGCCAAGAGAGGTACAGAAAGAGGCAAGAGAGGTGCACAAAGAGGGAAAAAGGGTGCAGAAAGAGGCAAGAGGGGTGCAGAAACAGGTAAAAGAGGTGCAGAAAGAGGGAACAGGGGTGCAGACAGATGCAAGAGAAGTGCAGAAAGAGGGAAGAGGGGTACAGAAATGGGCAAGAGAGGTGAAGAAAGAATTAAGAGCAGTGCAGAAGGAACCAACAGAGGTGCAGAAAGAGGCAAGAGGGGTGCAGAAAGAGGAGAGAGAAGTGCAGAAAGAAGCAACAGAGGTGCAGAAAGAGGCAAGAGGGGTGCAGAAAGAGGCAAGAGAGGTGCAGAAAGAGGCAAGGGATGTGCAGAAAAAGGGAAGAAGGGTGCAGAAAGAAGCAAGAGAGGTGCAGAAAGAAACAAGAGAAGTGCACAAAGAGGCAAGTGAGGTGCAGAAGGAGGCAAGAGAACTACAGAACGAGGCAAGAAAGTTACAGAAACAGGCAAAAGGGGTGCAGAAAGAGGCAAGAGGGATGCAGACATTTGTAACAGAGGTGCACAAAGAAGCAAGAGCAGTGCAGAAAGAACCAAAAGAGGTGCAGAAAGAGGCAAGAGGGGTACATAAAGAGGCAAGAGAAGTGCAGAAAGAAGCAAAAGAGGTGCAGAAAGAGGCAAGAGAACTGCAGAAAAAGGCAAGAGAGGTGCAGATAGAGACAGGAGAGGTGCACAAAGAGGCAAGAGGGGTACAGAAAGAGGCAAGAGGGGTGCAGAAAGAAGCAAGAGAAGTGCAAAAAGAAGCAGCAGAGGTGCTGAAAGAGGCAAGAGGAGTGCAGAAAGAGGTAAGAGAAGTGCAGAAAGAAGCAACAGAGGTGCAGAAAGAGGCAAGAGAGGTGCAGAAACAGGCAAGAAAGGTGCAGAAAGAGGGAACAGGGGTGCATGCAGAAAGAGGCAAGAGGGATACAGAAATTTGCAATAGAGGTACAGAAAGAAGCAAGAGCAGTGCAGAAAGAAGCAAGAGGAGCGCAGAAAGAAGCAAGAGCAGTGCAGAAAGAACCAGAGACAATAGAGGTGCAGAAAGAAGCAAGAGCAGTGCAGAAAGAACCAGCAGAGGTGCATAAAGAGGCAAGAGGGGTACAGAAAGAGGTAGGAGAGGTGCACAAAGAGGCAAGAGGGGTACAGAAAGAGGCAGGAGGGGTGCAGAAAGAAGGAAGAGAAGTGCAGAGAGAAGCAACAGAGGTGCTGAAAGAGGCATGAGGGGTACAGAAAGAGGCAAGAGAAGTGCAGAAAGAAGCAACATAGGTACAGAAATAGACAAAAGAGGTGCACAAACAGGCAGGAAAGGTACAGAAAGAGGGAACAGGGGTGCAGAAAGAGACAAGAGAGGTGCAGAAAGAGGGAATAGGGGTGCAGAAAGAGGCAAGAGGGGCGCAGAAAGAAGCAAGTGAGGTGCAGAAAGAGGCAACAGAGCAACAGAAAGAGGCAAGAGAGGTGCAGAAACAGGCAAGAGAAGTGCAGAAAGAGGCAAGGGAATTGCTGAAAGAAGCAACAGAGGTGCAGAAAGAAACAAGAGAAGTGCAGAAAGAGGCAAGTGAGGTGCAGAAAGAGGCAAGAGAGGTACAGAAAGAGGGAAGAAGGGTGCAGAAAGAGGCAAGAGGGGTGCAGAAATATGTTAGAGAGGTGCAGAAAGAAGCAAGAGCAGTGCAGAAAGAACAAACAGAGGTGCAGAGAGGTGCCAGAGGGGTGCAGAAAGAGGCAACAGAAGTGCAGACAGAAGCAAAAGAGGAACAGAAAGAGGGAAGAGGGTGCAGAAAGAGGCAAGAGAGGTGCAGAAAGAGGCAAGAGAGGTGCACAAAGAGGGAAAAAGGGTGCAGAAAGAGGCAAGAGGGGTGCAGAAAGAAGCAAGAGAGGTGCAGAAAGAAGCAAGAGAAGTGTAGAATGAAGCAACAGGGGTGCAGAAAGAGGCAAGAGGGGTACAGAAACAGGCAAAAGAGGTGCAGAAAGAGGGAACAGGGGTGCAGACAGACGCAAGAGAAGTACAGGAAGAGGGAAGAGGGGTATAGAAATGTGCAAGAGAGGTGTAGAAAGAAGCAAGAGCAGTGCAGAAAGAACCAACAGAGGTGCAGAAAGAGGCAAGAGGGGTGCTGAAAGAGGAGAGAGAAGTGCAGAAAGAAGCAAAAGAGGTGCAGAAAGAGGCAAGAGGGGTGCAGAAAGAGGCAAGAGAAGTGCAGAAAGAGGCAAGAGATGTGCAGAAAAAGGGAAGAAGGGTACAGAAAGAAGCAAGAGAGGTGCAGAAAGAAACAAGAGTAGTGCAGAAAGAGGCAAGTGAGGTGCAGAAGGAGGCAAGAGAACTGCAGAAAGAGGCAATAGAGTTGCAGAAACAGGCAAAAGGGGTACAGAAAGAGGGAACAGGTGTGCAGACAGAGGCAAGAGAGGGGCAGAAAGAGGGAAGAGGGGTACAGAAAGAGGCAAGAGGGATGCAGACAATTGCAACAGAGGTGCACAAAGAAGCAAGAGCAGTGCAGAAAGAACTAATAGAGGTGCAGAAAGATTCAAGAGGGGTACAGAAAGAGGCAAGAGAACTGCAGAAAAAGGCAAGAGAGGTGCAGAAAGAGGCAGGAGAGGTGCACAGAGAGGCAAGAGGGGTACAGAAAGAGGCAAGAGGGGTGCAGAAAGAAGAAAGAGTAGTGCAGAAAGAAGCAACAGAGGTGCAGATACAGGCAAGAAAGGTTCAGAAAGAGGGTACAGGGGTGCAGAAAGAGGCAAGAGGGACACAGAAATTTGCAAGAGAGGTACAGAAAGAAGCAAGAGTAGTGCAGAAAGAAGCAAGAGAAGTGCAGAAAGAAGCAAGAGAGGTGGAGAAAGAGGCAAGAGGGGTACAGAAAGAAGCAAGAGGGGTGCAGAAAGAAGCAAGAGAAGTGCACAAAGAAGCAACAGAGGTGCAGATACAGGCAAGAAAGGTGCAGAAAGAGGGAACAGGGGTGCAGAAAGAGGCAAGAGGGACACAGAAATTTGCAAGAGAGGTGCAGAAAGAAGCAAGAGCAGTGCAGAAAGAAGCAAGAGAAGTGCAGAAAGAAGGAACAGAGGTGCAGAAAGAGGCAAGAGGGGTGCAGAAAGAGGGAAGAGAGGTATAGAAAGAGGCAAGAGAGTTGCACAAAAAGGGAAGAAGGGTGCAGAAAGAGGCAGGAGGGGTGCAGAATGAAGGAAGAGAAGTGCAGAAAGAAGCAACAGAGGTGCTGAAAGAGGCACGAAGAGTGCAGAAAGAGGCGAAAGAAGTGCAGAAAGAAGCAACAGAGGTACAGCAAGAGGCACGAGAGGTGCAGAAACAGGCAGGAAAGGTGCAGAAAGAGGGAACAGAGGTGCAGAAAGAGGTAAGACAGGTGCAGAAAGAGGATAGAGGGGTGCAGAAAGAGGCAATTGAGGTGCAGAAAGAGGCAACAGAGGTGCAGAAAGAGGCAAGAGGGATGCAAAAAAGGTAAGAAGAGTGCAGAAAGAAGCAAGAGAGGTGCAGAAAGAAGCAAGAGAAGTACAGAAAGAAGCAAGAGAGGTGCAGAAAGAGGCAAGAGGGTTGCAGAAAGAGACAAGTGAGGTGCAGAAAGAGGGAAGACGAGTGCAGAAAAAGACAACAGGGGTGCCAAAAGAAGCAAGATAGGTGCAGAAAGAAGCAAGAGAAGTGCAGAATGATGCAACAGGGGTGCAGAAAGAGGCAAGAG
Source organism: Calotriton arnoldi (assembly GCA_963921515.1). Taxonomy (NCBI): domain Eukaryota; kingdom Metazoa; phylum Chordata; class Amphibia; order Caudata; family Salamandridae; genus Calotriton; species Calotriton arnoldi. The sequence goes on from CAWUFW010000567.1 coordinate 3,225,465, forward strand.
CATTGCAGAAAGCAGCAACAGAGGTGCAGAAGGAGGCAAGAGAACTGCAGAAAGAGGCAAGAGAGTTGCAGAAACAGGCAAGAGAGGTGCAGAAAGAGGGAAGAGGGGTGGAGAAAGAGGCAAGTGAGGTGCAGCAAGAGGCAACAGAGGTGCAGAAAGAGGCAACTGGGATGTAAAAAAGGGAAGAAGGGTACAGAAAGAAGCAAGAGAGGTGCAGAAAGAAGCAAGAGAGGTGCCGAAAGAAGCAAGAGAGGTGCCGAAAGAAGCAAGAGAGGTGCAGAAAGAGGCAAGAGGGCTGCAGAAACAGGCAACAGAGGTGAAGAAAGAAAGAACAGGGGTGCAGACAGAGGCAAGAGAGGTGCAGAAAGAGGGAAGAGGGGTGTAAAAAAAGGCAAGAGGGGTGCAGAAATTTGTAAGAGAGGTGCAGAAAGAACAAACAGAGGCGCAGAGAGAATCAAGATGGGTGCAGAAAGAGGCAACAGAAGTGCAGACAGAAGCAAAATGGGTACAGAAAGAGGGAAGAGGGTGCAGAAAGAGGCAAGAGAACTGCAGAAAGAGGCAAGAGAGGTACAGAAAGAGGCAAGAGAGGTGCACAAAGAGGGAAAAAGCGTGCAGAAAGAGGCAAGAGGGGTGCAGAAAGAAGCAAGAGAGGTGCAGAAAGAAGCAAGAGAAGTGAAGAATGAAGCAACAGGGGTGCAGAAAGAGGCAAGAGGGGTGCAGAAACAGGCAAAAGAGGTGTAGAAAGAGGGAACAGGGGTGCAGACAGATGCAAGAGAAGTGCAGAAAGAGGGAAGAGGGTACAGAAATGTGCAAGAGAGGTGAAGAAAGAATTAAGAGCAGTGCAGAAGGAACCAACAGAGGTGCAGAAAGAGGCAAGAGGGGTGCAGAAAGAGGAGAGAGAAGTGCAGAAAGAAGCAAAAGAGGTGCAGAAAGAGGCAAGAGGGGTGCAGAAAGAGGCAAGAGGGGTGCAGAAAGAGGCAAGAGCAGTGCAGAAAGAACCAAGAGATGTGCAGAAAGAGGCAAGAGAGGTACAGAAAGAGGCAAGAGATGTGCAGAAAAAGGGAAGAAGGGTGCAGAAAGAAGCAAGAGAGGTGCAGAAAGAAACAAGAGAAGTGCACAAAGAGGCAAGTGATGTGCAGAAGGAGGCAAGAGAACTGCAGAACGAGGCAAGAGAGTTACAGAAACAGGCAAAAGGGGTGCAGAAAGAGGCGAGAGGGATGCAGACATTTGCAACAGAGGTGCACAAAAGAAGCAAGAGCAGTGCAGAAAGAAACCAACAGAGGTGCAGAAAGAGGCAAGAGGGGTACATAAAGAGGCAAGAGAAGTGCAGAAAGAAGCAAAAGAGGTGCAAAAAGAGGCAAGAGAACTGCAGAAAAAGGCAAGAGAGGTGCAGATAGAGACAGGAGAGGTGCACAAAGAGGCAAGAGGGGTACAGAAAGAAGCAAGAGAAGTGCAAAAAGAAGCAGCAGAGGTGCTGAAAGAGGCAAGAGGGGTGCAGAAAGAGGCAAGAGAAGTACAGAAAGAAGCAACAGAGGTGCAGAAAGAGGCAGAGGTGCAGAAACAGGCAAGAAAGGAGCAGAAAGAGGGAACAGGGTGCATGCAGAAAGAGGCAAGAGGGATACAGAAATTTGCAACAGAGGTGCAGAAAGAAGCAAGAGCAGTGCAGAAAGAAGCAAGAGGAGCACAGAAAGAAGTAAGAGAGGTGGAGAAAGAGGGAAGAGTGGTGCAGAAAAAGGCAAAAAAATGCTGAAATTTGCAAAAGAGGTGCAGAAAGAAGCAAGAGCAGTGCAGAAAGAACCAGCAGAGGTGCATAAAGAGGCAAGAGGGGTGCAGAAAGAGGTAGGAGAGGTGCACAAAGAGGCAAGAGGGGTACAGAAAGAGGCAGGAGGGGTGCAGAAAGAAGGAAGAGAAGTGCTGAGAGAAGCAACAGAGGTGCTGAAAGAGGCATGAGGGGTGCAGAAAGAGGCAAGAGAAGTGCAGAAAGAAGCAACAGAGGTACAGAAATAGACAAAAGAGGTGCACAAACAGGCAGGAAAGGTACAGAAAGAGGGAACAGGGGTGCAGAAAGAGACAAGAGAGGTGCAGAAAGAGGGAATAGGGGTGCAGAAAGAGGCAAGAGGGGCGCATAAAGAAGCAAGTGAGGTGCAGAAAGAGGCAACAGAGCAACAGAAAGAGGCTAGAGAGGTGCAGAAACAGGCAAGAGAAGTGCAGAAAGAGGCAAGGGAAGTGCTGAAAGAAGCAACAGAGGTATAGAAAGAAACAAGAGAAGTGCAGAAAGAGGCAAGTGAGGTGCAGAAAGAGGCAAGAGAGGTGCAGAAAGAGGGAAGAAAGGTGCAGAAAGAGGCAAGAGCAGTGCAGAAAGAACAAACAGAGGTGCAGAGAGGAGCAAGAGGGGTGCAGAAAGAGGCAACAGAAGTGCAGACAGAAGCAAAAGAGGAACAGAAAGAGGGAGGAGGGTGCAGAAAGAGGCAAGAGAGGTGCACAAAGAGGGAAAAGGGTGTAGAAAGAGGCAAGAGGGGTGCAGAAAGAAGCAATAGAGGTGCAGAAAGAAGCAAGAGAAGTGTAGAATGAAGCAACGGGTGCAGAAAGAGGCAAGAGGGGTACAGAAACAGGTGAAAGAGGTACAGAAAGAGGGAACAGGGGTGCAGACAGACGCAAGAGAAGTGCAGAAAGAGGGAAGAGGGGTATAGAAATGTGCAAGAGAGGTGTAGAAAGAAGCAAGAGCAGTGCAGAAAGAACCAACAGAGGTGCAGAAAGAGGCAAGAGGGGTGCTGAAAGAGGCAAGAAATGTGCAGAAAAAGGGAAGAAGGGTGCAGAATGAAGCAAGAGAAGTGCAGAAAGAAACAAGAGCAGTGCAGAAAGAGGCAAGTGAGGTACAGAAGGAGGCAAGAGAACTGCAGAAAGAGGCAAGAGAGTTGCAGAAACAGGCAAAAGGGGTGCAGAAAGAGGGAACAGGTGTGCAGACAGAGGCAAGAGAGGGGCAGAAAGAGGGAAGAGGGGTACAGAAAGAGGCAACAGGGATGCAGACATTTGCAACAGAGGTGCACAAAGAAGCAAGAGCAGTGCACAAAGAACCAATAGAGGTATAGAAAGAGGCAAGAGGGGTACAGAAAGAAGCAAGAGAAGTGCAGAAAAAAGCAACAGAGGTTCAGATACAGGCAAGAAAGGTGCAGAAAGAGGGAACAGGGGTGCAGAAAGAGGCAAGAGGGACACAGAAATTTGCAAGAGCAGTGCAGAAAGAAGCAAAAGAAGTGCAGAAAGAAGGAACAGAGGTGCACAAAGAGGCAAGAGGGGTGCAGAAAGAGGGAAGAGAGGTGTAGAAAGAGGCAAGAGAGTTGCACAAAAAGGGAAGAAGGGTGCAGAAAGAGGCAGGAGGGGTTCAGAATGAAGGAAGAGAAGTGCAGAAAGAAGCAACAGAGGTGCTGAAAGAGGCACGAAGAGTGCAGAAAGAAGCAAAAGAAGTGCAGAAAGAAGGAACAGAGGTGCACAAAGAGGCAAGAGGGGTGCAGAAAGAGGGAAGAGAGGTGTAGAAAGAGGCAAGAGAGTTGCACAAAAAGGGAAGAAGGGTGCAGAAAGAGGCAGGAGGGGTGCAGAATGAAGGAAGAGAAGTGCAGAAAGAAGCAACAGAGGTGCTGAAAGAGGCACGAGAGGTGCAGAAACAGGCAGGAAAGGTGCAGAAAGAGGGAACAGAGGTGCAGAAAGAGGCAAGATAGGTGCAGAAAGAGGATAGAGGGGTGCAGAAAGAGGCAAGTGAGGTGCAGAAAGAGGCAACAGAGGTGCAGAAAGAGGCAAGAAGGAGGCAAAAAGGTAAGAAGGGTACAGAAAGAAGCAAGAGAGGTGCAGAAAGAAGCAAGAGAAGTACAGAAAGAAGCAAGAGAGGTGCAGAAAGAGGCAAGAGGGCTGCAGAAAGAGACAAGAGAGGTGCAGAAAGAGAGAAGACGAGTGCAGAAAGAGACAACAGGGGTGCTGAAAGAAGCAAGATAGGTGCAGAAAGAAGCAAGAGAAGTGCAGAATGATGCAACAGGGGTGCAGAAAGAGGCAAGAGCATTGCAGAAAGAAGCAACAGAGGTGCAGAAGGAGGCAAGAGAACTGCAGAAAGAGGCAAGAGAGTTGCAGAAACAGGCAAAAGAGGTGCAGAAAGAGGGAACAGGGGTGCAGACAGAGGCAAGAAAGGTGCAGAAAGAGGGAAGAGGGGTGGAGAAAGGCAAGTGAGGTGCAGAAAGAGGCAACAGAGGTGCAGAAAGAGGCAAGTGGGATGTAAAAAAGGGAAGACGGGTACAGAAAGAAGCAAGAGAGGTGCAGAAAGAAGCAAGAGAAGTGCTGAAAGAAGCAAGAGAGGTGCAGAAAGAGGCAAGAGGGCTGCAGAAAGAGACAAGAGAGGTGCAGAAAGAGGGAAGACATGTGCAGAAAGAAGCAAGAGAAGTGCAGAAAGAAGCAAGACAGGTGCAGAAAGAAGCAAGAGAAGTGCAGAATGAAGCAATATGGGTGCAGAAAGAGGCAAGAGCAGTGCAGAAAGAAGCAACTGAGGTGCAGAAGGAGGCAAGAGAACTGCAGAAAGAGGCAAGAGAGTTGCAGAAACAGGCAAAGGAGGTGCAGAAAGAGGGAACAGGGGTGCAGACAGAGGCAAGAGAGGTGCAGAAAGAGGGAAGAGGGGTGCAGAAAGAGGCAAGAAGGGTGCAGAAATTTGCAAGAGAGGTGCAGAAAGAAGCAAGAGCAGTGCAAAAGAACCAACAGAGGTGCAGAAAGAGGCAAGAGGGGTGCAGAAAGAGGCAAGAGAAGTGCAGAAAGAAGGAACAGAGGTGCACAAAGAGGCAAGAGGGGTGCAGAAAGAGGGAAGAGAGGTGTAGAAAGAGGCAAGAGAGTTGTACAAAGAGGGAAGAAGGGTGCAGAAAGAGGCAAGAGGGGTGCAGAAAGAAGCAACAGAGGTTCAGAAAAAAGCAAGAGAAGTGCGGAAAGAAGAAACAGAGGTTCTGAAAGAGGCAAGAGGGGTGCAGAAAGAAGCAAGAGAGGTGCAGAAAGAAGCAACAGAGGTGCAGAAAGAGGCAAGAGGGATGCAGACATTTGCAACAGAGGTGCACAAAGAAGCAAGAGCAGTGCAGAAAGAACCAATAGAGGTGTAGAAAGAAGCAAGAGAGGTGCAGAAGGAGGCAAGAGAGTTGCAGAAACAGGCAAAAGGGGTGCAGAAAGAGGGAAGAGGGAACAGGTGTGCAGACAGAGGCAAGTGAGGTGCAGAAGGAGGCAAGAGAACTGCAGAAAGAGGCAAGAGAGTTGCAGAAACAGGCAAAAGGGGTGCAGAAAGAGGGAACAGGTGTGCAGACAGAGGCAAGAGAGGGGCAGAAAGAGGGAAGAGGGGTACAGAAAGAGGCAAGAGGGATGCAGACATTTGCAACAGAGGTGCACAAAGAAGCAAGAGCAGTGCAGAAAGAACCAATAGAGGTGTAGAAAGAGGCAAGAGGGGTACAGAAAGAGGCAAGAGAACTGCAGAAAAGGGCAAGAGAGGTGCAGAAAGAGGCAGGAGAGGTGCAGAAAAAAGCAACAGAGGTGCAGATACAGGCAAGAAAGGTGCAGAAAGAGGGAACAGGGGTGCAGAAAGAGGCAAGAGGGACACAGAAATTTGCAAGAAAGGTGCAGAAAGAAGCAAGAGCAGTGCAGAAAGAAGCAAGAGAAGTGCAGAAAGAAGGAACAGAGGTGCACAAAGAGGCAAGAGGGGTGCAGAAAGAGGAAGAGAGGTGTAGAAAGAGGCAAGAGAGTTGCACAAAAAGGGAAGAAAGGTGCAGAAAGAGGCAGGAGGGGTGCAGAATGAAGGAAGAGAAGTGCAGAAAGAAGCAACAGAGGTGCTGAAAGAGGCACGAAGAGCGCAGAAAGAGGCGAAAGAAGTGCAGAAAGAAGCAACAGAGGTACAGCAAGAGGCACGAGAGGTGCAGAAACAGGCAGGAAAGGTGCAGAAAGAGGGAACAGAGGTGCAGAAAGAGGCAAGAAAGGTGCAGAAAGAGGGAAGAGGGGTGGAGAAAGAGGCAAGTGAGGTGCAGAAAGAGGCAACAGAGGTGCAGAAAGAGGCAAGTGGGTTGTAAAAAAGGGAAGAAGGGTACCGAAAGAAGCAAGAGAGGTGCAGAAAGAAGCAAGAGAAGTGATGAAAGAAGCAAGAGAGGTGCAGAAAGAGGCAAGAGGGCTGCAGAAAGAGACAAGAGAGGTGCAGAAAGAGGGAAGACGAGTGCAGAAAGAAGCAAGAGAAGTGCAGAAAGAAGCAAGACAGGTGCAGAAAGAAGCAAGAGAAGTGCAGAATGAAGCAACAGGGGTGCAGAAGGAGGCAAGAGAACTGCAGAAAGAGGCAAGAGAGTTGCAGAAACAGGCAAAAGAGGTGCAGAAAGAGGGAACAGGGGTGCAGACAGAGGCAAGAGAGGTGCAGAAAGAGGGAAGAGGGGTGCAGAAAGAGGCAAGAAGGGTGCAGAAATTTGCAAGAGAGGTGCAGAAAGAAGCAAGAGCAGTGCAAAAGAACCAACGGAGGTGCAGAAAAAGGCAAGAGGGGTGCAGAAAGAGGAGAGAGAAGTGCAGAAAGAAGCAACAGAGGTGCAGAAAGAGGCAAGAGGGGTGCAGAAAGAGGCAAGAGATGTCCAGAAAGAGGCAAGAGAGGTGCAGAAAGAGGCAAGAGATGTGCAGAAAAAGGGAAGAAGGGTGCAGAAAGAAGCAAGAGAGGTGCAGAAAGAAGCAAGAGAGGTGCAGAAAGAAACAAGAGAAGTGCACAAAGAGGCAAGTGAGGTGCAGAAGGAGGCAAGAGAACTACAGAACGAGGCAAGAGAGTTACAGAAACAGGCAAAAGGGGTGCAGAAAGAGGCAAGAGGGATGCAGACATTTGCAACAGAGGTGCACAAAGAAGCAAGAGCAGTGCAGAAAGAACCAACAGAGGTGCAGAAAGAGGCAAGAGGGGTACATAAAGAGGCAAGAGAAGTGCAGAAATAAGCAAAAGAGGTGCAGAAAGAGGCAAGAGAACTGCAGAAAAAGGCAAGAGAGGTGCAGATAGAGACAGGAGAGGTGCACAAAGAGGCAAGAGGGGTACAGAATGAGGCAAGAGGGGTGCAGAAAGAAGCAAGAGAAGTGCAAAAAGAAGCAGCAGAGGTGCTGAAAGAGGCAAGAGGGGTGCAGAAAGAGGTAAGAGAAGTGCAGAAAGAAGCAACAGAGGTGCAGAAAGAGGCAAGAGAGGTGCAGAAACAGGCAAGAAAGGTACAGAAAGAGGGAACAGGGGTGCATGCAGAAAGAGGCAAGAGGGATACAGAAATTTGCAATAGATGTACAGAAAGAAGCAGGAGCAGTGCAGAAAGAAGCAAGAGGAGGGCAGAAAGAAGCAAGAGCAGTGCAGAAAGAACCAGAGACAAGAGAGGTGCAGAAAGAAGCAAGAGCAGTGCAGAAAGAACCAGCAGAGGTGCATAAAGAGGCAAGAAGGGTGCAGAAAGAGGCAGGAGGGGTGCAGAATGAAGGAAGAGAAGTGCAGAAAGAAGCAACAGAGGTGCTGAAAGAGGCACGAAGAGTGCAGAAAGAGGCGAAAGAAGTGCCGAAAGAAGCAACAGAGGTACAACAAGAGGCATGAGAGGTACAGAAACAGGCAGGAAAGGTGCAGAAAGAGTGAACAGAGGTGCAGAAAGAGGCAAGACAGGTGCAGAAAGAGGATAGAGGGGTGCAGAAAGAGGCAAGTGAGGTGCAGAAAGAGGCAACAGAGGTGCAGAAAGAGGCAAGAGGGATGCAAAAAAGGTAAGAAGGGTGCAGAAAGAAGCAAGAGAGGTGCAGAAAGAAGCAAGAGAAGTACAGAAAGAAGCAAGAGAGGTGCAGAAAGAGGCAAGAGGGCTGCAGAAAGAGACAAGTGAGGTGCAGAAAGAGGGAAGACGAGTGCAGAAAGAGACAACAGGGGTGCCAAAAGAAGCAAGATAGGTGCAGAAAGAAGCAAGAGAAGTGCAGAATGATGCAACAGGGGTGCAGAAAGAGGCAAGAGCATTGCAGAAAGCAGCAACAGAGGTGCAGAAGGAGGCAAGAGAACTGCAGAAAGAGGCAAGAGAGTTGCAGAAACAGGCAAAAGAGGTGCAGAAAGAGGGAACAGGGGTGCAGACAGAGGGAAGAGAGGTGCAGAAAGAGGGAAGAGGGGTGCAGAAAGAGGCAAGAAGGGTGCAGAAATTTGCAAGAGAGGTGCAGAAAGAAGCAAAGAGCAGTGCAAAAGAACCAACGGAGGTGCAGAAAAAGGCAAGAGGGTGCAGAAAGAGGAGAGAGAAGTGCAGCAAGAAGCAACAGAGGTGCAGAAAGAGGCAAGAGGGGTGCAGAAAGAGGCAAGAGATGTCCAGAAAGAGGCAAGAGAGGTGCAGAAAGAGGCAAGAGATGTGCAGAAAAAGGGAAGAAGGGTGCAGAAAGAAGCAAGAGAGGTGCAGAAAGAAGCAAGAGAGGTGCAGAAAGAAACAAGAGAAGTGCACAAAGAGGCAAGTGAGGTGCAGAAGGAGGCAAGAGAACTACAGAACGAGGCAAGAGAGTTACAGAAACAGGCAAAAGGGGTGCAGAAAGAGGCAAGAGGGATGCAGACATTTGCAACAGAGGTGCACAAAGAAGCAAGAGCAGTGCAGAAAGAACCAACAGAGGTGCAGAAAGAGGCAAGAGGGGTGCAGAAAGAGGCAAGAGAAGTGCAGAAAGAAGGAACAGAGGTGCACAAAGAGGCAAGAGGGGTGCAGAAAGAGGGAAGAGAGGTGTAGAAAGAGGCAAGAGAGTTGTACAAAGAGGAAGAAGGGTGCAGAAAGAGGCAAGAGGGGTGCAGAAAGAAGCAACAGAGGTTCAGAAAAAAGCAAGAGAAGTGCGGAAAGAAGAAACAGAGGTTCTGAAAGAGGCAAGAGGGGTGCAGAAAGAAGCAAGAGAGGTGCAGAAAGAAGCAACAGAGGTGCAGAAAGAGGCAAGAGGGATGCAGACATTTGCAACAGAGGTGCACAAAGAAGCAAGAGCAGTGCAGAAAGAACCAATAGAGGTGTAGAAAGAAGCAAGAGAGGTGCAGAAGGAGGCAAGAGAGTTGCAGAAACAGGCAAAAGGGGTGCAGAAAGAGGGAACAGGTATGCAGACAGAGGCAAGAGAGGGGCAGAAAGAGGGAAGAGGGGTACAGAAAGAGGCAAGAGGGATGCAGACATTTGCAACAGAGGTGCACAAAGAAGCAAGAGCAGTGCAGAAAGAACCAATAGAGGTGTAGAAAGAGGCAAGAGGGGTACAGAAAGAGGCAAGAGAACTGCAGAAAAGGGCAAGAGAGGTGCAGAAAGAGGCAGGAGAGGTGCACAAAGAGGCAAGAGGGGTACAGAAAGAGGCAAGAGGGGTGCAGAAAGAAGCAAGAGAAGTGCAGAAAAAAGCAACAGAGGTGCAGATACAGGCAAGAAAGGTGCAGAAAGAGGGAACAGGGGTGCAGAAAGAGGCAAGAGGGACACAGAAATTTGCAAGAAAGGTGCAGAAAGAAGCAAGAGCAGTGCAGAAAGAAGCAAGAGAAGTGCAGAAAGAAGGAACAGAGGTGCACAAAGAGGCAAGAGGGGTGCAGAAAGAGGGAAGAGAGGTGTAGAAAGAGGCAAGAGAGTTGCACAAAAAGGGAAGAAGGGTGCAGAAAGAGGCAGGAGGGGTGCAGAATGAAGGAAGAGAAGTGCAGAAAGAAGCAACAGAGGTGCTGAAAGAGGCACGAAGAGCGCAGAAAGAGGCGAAAGAAGTGCAGAAAGAAGCAACAGAGGTACAGCAAGAGGCACAAGAGGTGCAGAAACAGGCAGGAAAGGTGCAGAAAGAGGGAACAGAGGTGCAGAAAGAGGCAAGAAAGGTGCAGAAAGAGGGAAGAGGGGTGGAGAAAGAGGCAAGTGAGGTGCAGAAAGAGGCAACAGAGGTGCAGAAAGAGGCAAGTGGGATGTAAAAAAGGGAAGAAGGGTACCGAAAGAAGCAAGAGAGGTGCAGAAAGAAGCAAGAGAAGTGATGAAAGAAGCAAGAGAGGTGCAGAAAGAGGCAAGAGGGCTGCAGAAAGAGACAAGAGAGGTGCAGAAAGAGGGAAGACGAGTGCAGAAAGAAGCAAGAGAAGTGCAGAAAGAAGCAAGACAGGTGCAGAAAGAAGCAAGAGAAGTGCAGAATGAAGCAACAGGGGTGCAGAAGGAGGCAAGAGAACTGCAGAAAGAGGCAAGAGAGTTGCAGAAACAGGCAAAAGAGGTGCAGAAAGAGGGAACAGGGGTGCAGACAGAGGCAAGAGAGGTGCAGAAAGAGGGAAGAGGGGTGCAGAAAGAGGCAAGAAGGGTGCAGAAATTTGCAAGAGAGGTGCAGAAAGAAGCAAGAGCAGTGCAAAAGAACCAACGGAGGTGCAGAAAAAGGCAAGAGGGGTGCAGAAAGAGGAGAGAGAAGTGCAGAAAGAAGCAACAGAGGTGCAGAAAGAGGCAAGAGGGTGCAGAAAGAGGCAAGAGATGTCCAGAAAGAGGCAAGAGAGGTGCAGAAAGAGGCAAGAGATGTGCAGAAAAAGGGAAGAAGGGTGCAGAAAGAAGCAAGAGAGGTGCAGAAAGAAGCAAGAGAGGTGCAGAAAGAAACAAGAGAAGTGCACAAAGAGGCAAGTGAGGTGCAGAAGGAGGCAAGAGAACTACAGAACGAGGCAAGAGAGTTACAGAAACAGGCAAAAGGGGTGCAGAAAGAGGCAAGAGGGATGCAGACATTTGCAACAGAGGTGCACAAAGAAGCAAGAGCAGTGCAGAAAGAACCAACAGAGGTGCAGAAAGAGGCAAGAGGGGTACATAAAGAGGCAAGAGAAGTGCAGAAATAAGCAAAAGAGGTGCAGAAAGAGGCAAGAGAACTGCAGAAAAAGGCACGAGAGGTGCAGATAGAGACAGGAGAGGTGCACAAAGAGGCAAGAGGGGTACAGAATGAGGCAAGAGGGGTGCAGAAAGAAGCAAGAGAAGTGCAAAAAGAAGCAGCAGAGGTGCTGAAAGAGGCAAGAGGGGTGCAGAAAGAGGTAAGAGAACTGCAGAAAGAAGCAACAGGGGTGCAGAAAGAGGCAAGAGAGGTGCAGAAACAGGCAAGAAAGGTACAGAAAGAGGGAACAGGGGTGCATGCAGAAAGAGGCAAGAGGGATACAGAAATTTGCAATAGAGGTACAGAAAGAAGCAAGAGCAGTGCAGAAAGAAGCAAGAGGAGCGCAGAAAGAAGCAAGAGCAGTGCAGAAAGAACCAGAGACAAGAGAGGTGCAGAAAGAAGCAAGAGCAGTGCAGAAAGAACCAGCAGAGGTGCATAAAGAGGCAAGAAGGGTGCAGAAAGAGGCAGGAGGGGTGCAGAATGAAGGAAGAGAAGTGCAGAAAGAAGCAACAGAGGTGCTGAAAGAGGCACGAAGAGTGCAGAAAGAGGCGAAAGAAGTGCCGAAAGAAGCAACAGAGATACAGCAAGAGGCATGAGAGGTACAGAAACAGGCAGGAAAGGTGCAGAAAGAGTGAACAGAGGTGCAGAAAGAGGCAAGACAGGTGCAGAAAGAGGATAGAGGGGTGCAGAAAGAGGCAAGTGAGGTGCAGAAAGAGGCAACAGAGGTGCAGAAAGAGGCAAGAGGGATGCAAAAAGGTAAGAAGGGTGCAGAAAGAAGCAAGAGAGGTGCAGAAAGAAGCAAGAGAAGTACAGAAAGAAGCAAGAGAGGTGCAGAAAGAGGCAAGAGGGCTGCAGAAAGAGACAAGTGAGGTGCAGAAAGAGGGAAGACGAGTGCAGAAAGAGACAACAGGGGTGCCAAAAGAAGCAAGATAGGTGCAGAAAGAAGCAAGAGAAGTGCAGAATGATGCAACAGGGGTGCAGAAAGAGGCAAGAGCATTGCAGAAAGCAGCAACAGAGGTGCAGAAGGAGGCAAGAGAACTGCAGAAAGAGGCAAGAGAGTTGCAGAAACAGGCAAAAGAGGTGCAGAAAGAGGGAACAGGGGTGCAGACAGAGGGAAGAGAGGTGCAGAAAGAGGGAAGAGGGGTGCAGAAAGAGGCAAGAAGGGTGCAGAAATTTGCAAAGAGAGGTGCAGAAAGAAGCAAGAGCAGTGCAAAAGAACCAACGGAGGTGCAGAAAAAGGCAAGAGGGTGCAGAAAGAGGAGAGAGAAGTGCAGAAAGAAGCAACAGAGGTGCAGAAAGAGGCAAGAGGGGTGCAGAAAGAGGCAAGAGATGTCCAGAAAGAGGCAAGAGAGGTGCAGAAAGAGGCAAGAGATGTGCAGAAAAGGGAAGAAGGGTGCAGAAAGAAGCAAGAGAGGTGCAGAAAGAAGCAAGAGAGGTGCAGAAAGAAACAAGAGAAGTGCACAAAGAGGCAAGTGAGGTGCAGAAGGAGGCAAGAGAACTACAGAACGAGGCAAGAGAGTTACAGAAACAGGCAAAAGGGGTGCAGAAAGAGGCAAGAGGGATGCAGACATTTGCAACAGAGGTGCACAAAGAAGCAAGAGCAGTGCAGAAAGAACCAACAGAGGTGCAGAAAGAGGCAAGAGGGGTACATAAAGAGGCAAGAGAAGTGCAGAAAGAAGCAAAAGAGGTGCAGAAAGAGGCAAGAGAACTGCAGAAAAAGGCAAGAGAGGTGCAGATAGAGACAGGAGAGGTGCACAAAGAGGCAAGAGGGGTACAGAAAGAGGCAAGAGGGGTGCAGAAAGAAGCAAGAGAAGTGCAAAAAGAAGCAGCAGAGGTGCTGAAAGAGGCAAGAGGGGTGCAGAAAGAGGTAAGAGAAGTGCAGAAAGAAGCAACAGAGGTGCAGAAAGAGGCAAGAGAGGTGCAGAAACAGGCAAGAAAGGTGCAGAAAGAGGGAACAGGGGTGCATGCAGAAAGAGGCAAGAGGGATACAGAAATTTTGCAATAGAGGTACAGAAAGAAGCAAGAGCAGTGCAGAAAGAAGCAAGAGGAGCGCAGAAAGAAGCAAGAGCAGTGCAGAAAGAACCAGAGACAAGAGAGGTGCAGAAAGAAGCAAGAGCAGTGCAGAAAGAACCAGCAGAGGTGCATAAAGAGGCAAGAAGGGTACAGAAAGAGGCAGGAGGGGTGCAGAATGAAGGAAGAGAAGTGCAGAAAGAAGCAACAGAGGTGCTGAAAGAGGCACGAAGAGTGCAGAAAGAGGCGAAAGAAGTGCCGAAAGAAGCAACAGAGGTACAGCAAGAGGCATGAGAGGTACAGAAACAGGCAGGAAAGGTGCAGAAAGAGGGAACAGAGGTGCAGAAAGAGGCAAGACAGGTGCAGAAAGAGGATAGAGGGGTGCAGAAAGAGGCAAGTGAGGTGCAGAAAGAGGCAACAGAGGTGCAGAAAGAGGCAAGAGGGATGCAAAAAAGGTAAGAAGGGTGCAGAAAGAAGCAAGAGAGGTGCAGAAAGAAGCAAGAGAAGTACAGAAAGAAGCAAGAGAGGTGCAGAAAGAGGCAAGAGGGCTGCAGAAAGAGACAAGTGAGGTGCAGAAAGAAGGAAGATGAGTGCAGAAAGAGACAACAGGGGTGCCAAAAGAAGCAAGATAGGTGCAGAAAGAAGCAAGAGAAGTGCAGAATGATGCAACAGCGGTGCAGAAAGAGGCAAGAGCATTGCAGAAAGCAGCAACAGAGGTGCAGAAACAGGCAAGAGAGGTGCAGAAAGAGGGAAGAGGGGTGGAGAAAGAGGCAAGTGAGGTGCAGCAAGAGGCAACAGAGGTGCAGAAAGAGGCAACTGGGATGTAAAAAAGGGAAGAAGGGTACAGAAAGAAGCAAGAGAGGTGCAGAAAGAAGCAAGAGAGGTGCCGAAAGAAGCAAGAGAGGTGCAGAAAGAGGCAAGAGGGCTGCAGAAACAGGCAAAAGAGGTGAAGAAAGAAAGAACAGGGGTGCAGGCAGAGGCAAGGGAGGTGCAGAAAGAGGGAAGAGGGGCGCAAAAAAAGGCAAGAGGGGTGCAGAAATTTGTAAGAGAGGTGCAGAAAGAACCAACAGAGGCGCAGAGAGAATCAAGATGGGTGCAGAAAGAGGCAACAGAAGTGCAGACAGAAGCAAAATGGGTACAGAAAGAGGGAAGAGGGTGCAGAAAGAGGCAAGAGAGGTGCACAAAGAGGGAAAAAGGGTGCAGAAAGAGGCAAGAGGGGTGCAGAAAGAAGCAAGAGAGGTGCAGAAAGATGCAAGAGAAGTGAAGAATGAAGCAACAGGGGTGCAGAAAGAGGCAAGAGGGGTGCAGAAACAGGCAAAAGAGGTGTAGAAAGAGGGAACAGGGGTGCAGACAGATGCAAGAGAAGTGCAGAAAGAGGGAAGAGGGAAGAGGGGTACAGAAATGTGCAAGAGAGGTGAAGAAAGAATTAAGAGCAGTGCAGAAGGAACCAACAGAGGTGCAGAAAGAGGCAAGAGGGGTGCAGAAAGAGGAGAGAGAAGTGCAGAAAGAAGCAAAAGAGGCGCATAAAGAGGCAAGAGGGGTGCAGAAAGAGGCAAGAGCAGTGCAGAAAGAACCAAGAGATGTGCAGAAAGAGGCAAGAGAGGTACAGAAAGAGGCAAGAGATGTGCAGAAAAAGGGAAGAAGGGTGCAGAAAGAAGCAAGAGAGGTGCAGAAAGAAACAAGAGAAGTGCACAAAGAGGCAAGTGAGGTGCAGAAGGAGGCAAGAGAACTGCAGAACGAGGCAAGAGAGTTACAGAAACAGGCAAAAGGGGTGCAGAAAGAGGCGAGAGGGATGCAGACATTTGCAACAGAGGTGCACAAAGAAGCAAGAGCAGTTCAGAAAGAACCAACAGAGTTGCAGAAAGAGGCAAGAGGGGTACATAAAGAGGCAAGAGAAGTGCAGAAAGAAGCAAAAGAGGTGCAGAAAGAGGCAAGAGAACTGCAGAAAAAGGCAAGAGAGGTGCAGATAGAGACAGGAGAGGTGCACAAAGAGGCAAGAGGGGTACAGAAAGAAGCAAGAGAAGTGCAAAAAGAAGCAGCAGAGGTGCTGAAAGAGGCAAGAGGGGTGCAGAAAGAGGCAAGAGAAGTGCAGAAAGAAGCAACAGAGGTGCAGAAAGAGGCAGAGGTGCAGAAACAGGCATGAAAGGTGCAGAAAGAGGGAACAGGGGTGCATGCAGAAAGAGGCAAGAGGGATACAGAAATCTGCAATAGAGGTGCATAAAGAAGCAAGAGCAGTGCAGAAAGAAGCAAGAGGAGCGCAGAAAGAAGCAAGAGAGGTGGAGAAAGAGGGAAGAGTGGTGCAGAAAGAGGCAAGAGGAATGCTGAAATTTGCAAAAGAGGTGCAGAAAGAAGCAAGAGCAGTGCAGAAAGAACCAGCAGAGGTGCATAAAGAGGCAAGAGGGGTGCAGAAAGAGGTAGGAGAGGTGCACAAAGAGGCAAGAGGGGTACAGAAAGAGGCAGGAGGGTGCAGAAAGAGGTAAGAGAAGTGCAGAAAGAAGCAACAGAGGTGCAGAAAGAGGCAAGAGAGGTGCAGAAACAGGCAAGAAAGGTACAGAAAGAGGGAACAGGGGTGCATGCAGAAAGAGGCAAGAGGGATACAGAAATTTGCAATAGAGGTACAGAAAGAAGCAAGAGCAGTGCAGAAAGAAGCAAGAGGAGCGCAGAAAGAAGCAAGAGCAGTGCAGAAAGAACCAGAGACAAGAGAGGTGCAGAAAGAAGCAAGAGCAGTGCAGAAAGAACCAGCAGAGGTGCATAAAGAGGCAAGAAGGGTGCAGAAAGAGGCAGGAGGGGTGCAGAATGAAGGAAGAGAAGTGCAGAAAGAAGCAACAGAGGTGCTGAAAGAGGCACGAAGAGTGCAGAAAGAGGCGAAAGAAGTGCAGAAAGAAGCAACAGATGTACAGCAAGAGGCATGAGAGGTACAGAAACAGGCAGGAAAGGTGCAGAAAGAGGGAACAGAGGTGCATAAAGAGGCAAGACAGGTGCAGAAAGAGGATAGAGGGGTGCAGAAAGAGGCAAGTGAGGTGCAGAAAGAGGCAACAGAGGTGCAGAAAGAGGCAAGAGGGATGCAAAAAAGGTAAGAAGGGTGCAGAAAGAAGCAAGAGAGGTGCAGAAAGAAGCAAGAGAAGTACAGAAAGAAGCAAGAGAGGTGCAGAAAGAGGCAAGAGGGCTGCAGAAAGAGACAAGTGAGGTGCAGAAAGAGGGAAGACGAGTGCAGCAAGAGAAACAGGGATGCCAAAAGAAGCAAGATAGGTGCAGAAAGAAGCAAGAGAAGTGCAGAATGATGCAACAGGGGTGCATAAAGAGGCAAGAGCATTGCAGAAAGCAGCAACAGAGGTGCAGAAGGAGGCAAGAGAACTGCAGAAAGAGGCAAGAGAGTTGCAGAAACAGGCAAGAGAGGTGCAGAAAGAGGGAAGAGGGGTGGAGAAAGAGGCAAGTGAGGTGCAGCAAGAGGCAACAGAGGTGCAGAAAGAGGCAACTGGGATGTAAAAAAGGGAAGAAGGGTCCAGAAAGAAGCAAGAGAGGTGCAGAAAGAAGCAAGAGAGGTGCCGAAAGAAGCAAGAGAGGTGCAGAAAGAGGCAAGAGGGCTGCAGAAACAGGCAAAAGAGGTGAAGAAAGAAAGAACAGGGGTGCAGACAGAGGCAAGAGAGGTGCAGAAAGAGGGAAGAGGGGTGCAAAAAAAGGCAAGAGGGGTGCAGAAATTTGTAAGAGAGGTGCAGAAAGAACCAACAGAGGCGCAGAGAGAATCAAGATGGGTGCAGAAAGAGGCAACAGAAGCGCAGACAGAAGCAAAATGGGTACAGAAAGAGGGAAGAGGGTGCAGAAAGAGGCAAGAGAGGTGCACAAAGAGGGAAAAGGGGTGCAGAAAGAGGCAAGAGGGGTGCAGAAAGAAGCAAGAGAGGTACAGAAAGAAGCAAGAGAAGTGAAGAATGAAGCAACAGGGGTGCAGAAAGAGGCAAGAGGGGTGCAGAAACAGGCAAAAGAGGTGTAGAAAGAGGGAACAGGGGTGCAGACAGATGCAAGAGAAGTGCAGAAAGAGGGAAGAGGGGTACAGAAATGTGCAAGAGAGGTGAAGAAAGAATTAAGAGCAGTGCAGAAGGAACCAACAGAGGTGCAGAAAGAGGCAAGAGGGGTGCAGAAAGAGGAGAGAGAAGTGCAGAAAGAAGCAAAAGAGGCGCATAAAGAGGCAAGAGGGGTGCAGAAAGAGGCAAGAGCAGTGCAGAAAGAACCAAGAGATGTGCAGAAAGAGGCAAGAGAGGTACAGAAAGAGGCAAGAGATGTGCAGAAAAAGGGAAGAATGGTGCAGAAAGAAGCAAGAGAGGTGCAGAAAGAAACAAGAGAAGTGCACAAAGAGGCAAGTGAGGTGCAGAAGGAGGCAAGAGAACTGCAGAACGAGGCAAGAGAGTTACAGAAACAGGCAAAAGGGGTGCAGAAAGAGGCGAGAGGGATGCAGACATTTGCAACAGAGGTGCACAAAGAAGCAAGAGCAGTTCAGAAAGAACCAACAGAGTTGCAGAAAGAGGCAAGAGGGGTACATAAAGAGGCAAGAGAAGTGCAGAAAGAAGCAAAAGAGGTGCAGAAAGAGGCAAGAGAACTGCAGAAAAAGGCAAGAGAGGTGCAGATAGAGACAGGAGAGGTGCACAAAGAGGCAAGAGGGGTACAGAAAGAAGCAAGAGAAGTGCAAAAAGAAGCAGCAGAGGTGCTGAAAGAGGCAAGAGGGGTGCAGAAAGAGGCAACAAAAGTGCAGAAAGAAGCAACAGAGGTGCAGAAAGAGGCAGAGGTGCAGAAACAGGCATGAAAGGTGCAGAAAGAGGGAACAGGGGTGCATGCAGAAAGAGGCAAGAGGGATACAGAAATTTGCAATAGAGGTGCATAAAGAAGCAAGAGCAGTGCAGAAAGAAGCAAGAGGAGCACAGAAAGAAGCAAGAGAGGTGGAGAAAGAGGGAAGAGTGGTGCAGAAAGAGGCAAGAGGAATGCTGAAATTTGCAAAAGAGGTGCAGAAAGAAGCAAGAGCAGTGCAGAAAGAACCAGCAGAGGTGCATAAAGAGGCAAGAGGGGTGCAGAAAGAGGTAGGAGAGGTGCACAAAGAGGCAAGAGGGGTACAGAAAGAGGCAGGAGGGGTGCAGAAAGAAGGAAGAGAAGTGCTGAGAGAAGCAACAGAGGTGCTGAAAGAGGCATGAGGGGTGCAGAAAGAGGCAAGAGAAGTGCAGAAAGAAGCAACAGAGGTACAGAAATAGACAAAAGAGGTGCACAAACAGGCAGGAAAGGTACAGAAAGAGGGAACAGGGGTGCAGAAAGAGACAAGAGAGGTGCAGAAAGAGGGAATAGGGCTGTAGAAAGAGGCAAGAGGGGCGCAGAAAGAAGCAAGTGAGGTGCAGAAAGAGGCAACAGAGCAACAGAAAGAGGCAAGAGAGGTGCAGAAACAGGCAAGAGAAGTGCAGAAAGAGGCAAGGGAAGTGCTGAAAGAAGCAACAGAGGTATAGAAAGAAACAAGAGAAGTGCAGAAAGAGGCAAGTGAGGTGCAGAAAGAGGCAAGAGAGGTGCAGAAAGAGGGAAGAAGGGTGCAGAAAGAGGCAAGAGCAGTGCAGAAAGAACAAACAGAGGTGCAGAGAGGAGCAAGAGGGGTGCAGAAAGAGGCAACAGAAGTGCAGACAGAAGCAAAAGAGGAACAGAAAGAGGGAGGAGGGTGCAGAAAGAGGCAAGAGAGGTGCACAAAGAGGGAAAAGGGTGTAGAAAGAGGCAAGAGGGGTGCAGAAAGAAGCAAGAGAGGTGCAGAAAGAAGCAAGAGAAGTGTAGAATGAAGCAACGGGTGCAGAAAGAGGCAAGAGGGGTACAGAAACAGGTGAAAGAGGTACAGAAAGAGGGAACAGGGGTGCAGACAGACGCAAGAGAAGTGCAGAAAGAGGGAAGAGGGGTATAGAAATGTGCAAGAGAGGTGTAGAAAGAAGCAAGAGCAGTGCAGAAAGAACCAACAGAGGTGCAGAAAGAGGCAAGAGGGGTGCTGAAAGAGAAGAGAGAACTGCAGAAAGAAGCAAAAGAGGTGCAGAAAGAGGCAAGAGGGGTGCAGAAAGAGGCAAGAGAGGTGCAGAAAGAGGCAAGAAATGTGCAGAAAAAGGGAAGAAGGGTGCAGAATGAAGCAAGAGAGGTGCAGAAAGAAACAAGAGCAGTGCAGAAAGAGGCAAGTGAGGTACAGAAGGAGGCAAGAGAACTGCAGAAAGAGGCAAGAGAGTTGCAGAAACAGGCAAAAGGGGTGCAGAAAGAGGGAACAGGTGTGAAGACAGAGGCAAGAGAGGGGCAGAAAGAGGGAAGAGGGGTACAGAAAGAGGCAAGAGGGATGCAGACATTTGCAACAGAGGTGCACAAAGAAGCAAGAGCAGTGCACAAAGAACCAATAGAGGTGTAGAAAGAGGCAAGAGGGGTACAGAAAGAGGCAAGAGAACTGCAGAAAAGGGCAAGAGAGGTGCAGAAAGAGGCAGGAGAGGTGCACAAAGAGGCAAGAGGGGTACAGAAAGAGGGAAGAGAGGTGTAGAAAGAGGCAAGAGAGTTGCACAAAAAGGGAAGAAGGGTGCAGAAAGAGGCAGGAGGGGTGCATAATGAAGGAAGAGAAGTGCAGAAAGAAGCAACAGAGGTGCTGAAAGAGGCACGAAGAGTGCAGAAAGAGGGAACAGGGGTGCAGAAAGAGGCAAGAGGGACACAGAAATTTGCAAGAGAGGTGCAGAAAGAAGCAAGAGCAGTGCAGAAAGAAGCAAGAGAAGTGCAGAAAGAAGGAACAGAGGTGCACAAAGAGGCAAGAGGGGTGCAGAAAGAGGGAAGAGAGGTATAGAAAGAGGCAAGAGAGTTGCACAAAAAGGGAAGAAGGGTGCAGAAAGAGGCAGGAGGGGTGCAGAATGAAGGAAGAGAAGTGCAGAAAGAAGCAACAGAGGTGCTGAAAGAGGCACGAAGAGTGCAGAAAGAGGCAAAAGAAGTGCAGAAAGAAGACACAGAGGTACAGCAAGAGGCACGAGAGGTGCAGAAACAGGCAGGAAAGGTGCAGAAAGAGGGAACAGAGGTGCAGAAAGAGGCAAGATAGGTGCAGAAAGAGGATAGAGGGGTGCAGAAAGAGGCAAGTGAGGTGCAGAAAGAGGCAACAGAGGTGCAGAAAGAGGCAAGAAGGAGGCAAAAAAGGTAAGAAGGGTACAGAAAGAAGCAAGAGAGGTGCAGAAAGAAGCAAGAGAAGTACAGAAAGAAGCAAGAGAGGTGCAGAAAGAGGCAAGAGGGCTGCAGAAAGAGACAAGAGAGGTGCAGAAAGAGAGAAGACGAGTGCAGAAAGAGACAACAGGGGTGCTGAAAGAAGCAAGATAGGTGCAGAAAGAAGCAAGAGAAGTGCAGAATGGTGCAACAGGGGTGCAGAAAGAGGCAAGAGCATTGCAGAAAGAAGCAACAGAGGTGCAGAAGGAGGCAAGAGAACTGCAGAAAGAGGCAAGAGAGTTGCAGAAACAGGCAAAAGAGGTGCAGAAAGAGGGAACAGGGGTGCAGACAGAGGCAAGAAAGGTGCAGAAAGAGGGAAGAGGGGTGGAGAAAGGCAAGTGAGGTGCAGAAAGAGGCAACAAAGGTGCAGAAAGAGGCAAGTGGGATGTAAAAAAGGGAAGACAGGTACAGAAAGAAGCAAGAGAGGTGCAGAAAGAAGCAAGAGAAGTGCTGAAAGAAGCAAGAGAGGTGCAGAAAGAGGCAAGAGGGCTGCAGAAAGAGACAAGAGAGGTGCAGAAAGAGGGAAGACATGTGCAGAAAGAAGCAAGAGAAGTGCAGAAAGAAGCAAGACAGGTGCAGAAAGAAGCAAGAGAAGAATGAAGCAACAGGGGTGCAGAAAGCGGCAAGAGCAGTGCAGAAAGAAGCAACTGAGGTGCAGAAGGAGGCAAGAGAACTGCAGAAAGAGGCAAGAGAGTTGCAGAAACAGGCAAAGGAGGTGCAGAAAGAGGGAACAGGGGTGCAGACAGAGGCAAGAGAGTTACAGAAACAGGCAAAAGGGGTGCAGAAAGAGGCAAGAAGGGTGCAGAAATTTGCAAGAGAGGTGCACAAAGAAGCAAGAGCAGTGCAGAAAGAACCAACAGAGGTGCAGAAAGAGGCAAGAGGGGTGCAGAAAGAGGCAAGAGAAGTGCAGAAAGAAGGAACAGAGGTGCACAAAGAGGCAAGAGGGGTGCAGAAAGAGGGAAGAGAGGTGTAGAAAGAGGCAAGAGAGTTGTACAAAGAGGGAAGAAGGGTGCAGAAAGAGGCAAGAGGGGTGCAGAAAGAAGCAACAGAGGTTCAGAAAAAAGCAAGAGAAGTGCGGAAAGAAGCAGCAGAGGTTCTGAAAGAGGCAAGAGGGGTGCAGAAAGAAGCAAGAGAGGTGCAGAAAGAAGCAACAGAGGTGCAGAAAGAAGCAAGAGGGGTACAGAAAGAGGCAAGAGAACTGCAGAAAAGGGCAAGAGAGGTGCGGAAGGAGGCAAGAGAGTTGCAGAAACAGGCAAAAGGGGTGCAGAAAGAGGGAACAGGTGTGCAGACAGAGGCAAGTGAGGTGCAGAAGGAGGCAAGAGAACTGCAGAAAGAGGCAAGAGAGTTGCAGAAACAGGCAAAAGGGGTGCAGAAAGAGGGAACAGGTGTGCAGACAGAGGCAAGAGAGGAGCAGAAAGAGGGAAGAGGGGTACAGAAAGAGGCAAGAGGGATGCAGACATTTGCAACAGAGGTGCACAAAGAAGCAAGAGCAGTGCAGAAAGAACCAATAGAGGTGTAGAAAGAGGCAAGAGGGGTACAGAAAGAGGCAAGGGAACTGCAGAAAAGCGCAAGAGAGGTGCAGAAAGAGGCAGGAGAGGTGCACAAAGAGGCAAGAGGGGTACAGAAAGAGGCAAGAGGGGTGCAGAAAGAAGCAAGAGAAGTGCAGAAAAAAGCAACAGAGGTGCAGATACAGGCAAGAAAGGTGCAGAAAGAGGGAACAGGGGTGCAGAAAGAGGCAAGAGGGACTCAGAAATTTGCAAGAGAGGTGCAGAAAGAAGCAAGAGCAGTGCAGAAAGAAGCAAGAGAAGTGCAGAAAGAAGGAACAGAGGTGCACAAAGAGGCAAGAGGGGTGCAGAAAGAGGGAAGAGAGGTGTAGAAAGAGGCAAGAGAGTTGCACAAAAAGGGAAGAAGGGTGCAGAAAGAGGCAGGAGGGGTGCAGAATGAAGGAAGAGAAGTGCAGAAAGAAGCAACAGGGGTGCTGAAAGAGGCACGAAGAGTACAGAAAGAGGCGAAAGAAGTGCAGAAAGAAGCAACAGAGGTACAGCAAGAGGCACGAGAGGTGCAGAAACAGGCAGGAAAGGTGCAGAAAGAGGGAACAGAGGTGCAGAAAGAGGCAAGATAGGTGCAGAAAGAGGATTGAGGGGTGCAGAAAGAGGCAAGTGAGGTGCAGAAAGAGGCAACAGAGGTGCAGAAAGAGGCAAGAGGGATGCAAAAAAGGTAAGAAGGGTACAGAAAGAAGCAAGAGAGGTGCAGAAAGAAGCAAGAGAAGTACAGAAAGAAGCAAGAGAGGTGCAGAAAGAGGCAAGAGGGCTGCAGAAAGAGACAAGAGAGGTGCAGAAAGAGAGAAGACGAGTGCAGAAAGAGACAACAGGGGTGCTGAAAGAAGCAAGATAGGTGCAGAAAGAAGCAAGAGAAGTGCAGAATGATGCAATAGGGGTGCAGAAAGAGGCAAGAGCATTGCAGAAAGAAGCAACAGAGGTGCAGAAGGAGGCAAGAGAACTGCAGAAAGAGGCAAGAGAGTTGCAGAAACAGGCAAAAGAGGTGCAGAAAGAGGGAACAGGGGTGCACAGAGAGGCAAGAAAGGTGCAGAAAGAGGGAAGAGGGGTGGAGAAAGAGGCAAGTGAGGTGCAGAAAGAGGCAACAGAGGTGCAGAAAGAGGCAAGTGGGATGTAAAAAGGGAAGAAGGTACCGAAAGAAGCAAGAGAGGTGCAGAAAGAAGCAAGAGAAGTGATGAAAGAAGCAAGAGAGGTGCAGAAAGAGGCAAGAGGGCTGCAGAAAGAGACAAGAGAGGTGCAGAAAGAGGGAAGACGAGTGCAGAAAGAAGCAAGAGAAGTGCAGAAAGAAGCAAGACAGGTGCAGAAAGAAGCAAGAGAAGAATGAAGCAACAGGGGTGCAGAAAGAGGCAAGAGCAGTGCAGAAAGAAGCAACTGAGGTGCAGAAGGAGGCAAGAGAACTGCAGAAAGAGGCAAGAGAGTTGCAGAAACAGGCAAAAGAGGTGCAGAAAGAGGGAACAGGGGTGCAGACAGAGGCAAGAGAGGTGCAGAAAGAGGGAAGAGGGGTGCAGAAAGAGGCAAGAAGGGTGCAGAAATTTGCAAGAGAGGTGCAGAAAGAAGCAAGAGCAGTGCAAAAGAACCAACAGAGGTGCAGAAAGAGGCAAGAGGGGTGCAGAAAGAGGCAAGAGAAGTGCAGAAAGAAGGAACAGAGGTGCACAAAGAGGCAAGAGGGGTGCAGAAAGAGGGAAGAGAGGTGTAGAAAGAGGCAAGAGAGTTGTACAAAGAGGGAAGAAGGGTGCAGAAAGAGGCAAGAGGGGTTCATAAAGAAGCAACAGAGGTTCAGAAAGAAGCAAGAGAAGTGCGGAAAGAAGCAACAGAGGTGCAGAAAGAGGCAAGAGGGGTGCAGAAAGAAGCAAGAGAGGTGCAGAAAGAAGCAACAGAGGTGCAGAAAGAGGCAAGAGAAGTGCAGAAAGAGGCAAGAGAGTTGCAGAAACAGGCAGGAGAGGTGCGGAAAGAGGGAACAGGGGTGCAGAAAGAGGCAAGAGAGGTGCAGAAAGAGGGAAGAAGGGTGCAAGAGGGGTACAGAAAGTAACAAGTGAGGTGCAGAAAGAGGCAACAGAGGTGCAGAAAGAGGCAAGAGAGGTGCAGAAAGTGGAAGAGATGAGCAGAAAGAGGCAAAATAAGTGCAGAAAAAGAAAGAAAGGTGCAGAACGAAGCAACAGAAATGCAGAAAGAGGCAAGAGAGGCGCAGAAAGAAGCAAGAGTGGTTTGCACACCATTAGTACCAATTTAATACCCACTTTTAGCAATAAGTAACAGGCGACCATTCTAGGATGGCAAAGGGCCTTCCACCACGCTGTAACACTTGTCGCTGCATTTTTGGTAACGTTTGCGCCGTTTGAGCTAGAAACAAGGTTTTTATGTTTAAATCTGCAGATTATGCAGCAGATGATGGATTATGTGGCAAATGCGGAAAATGTATAATTGTGCGAAAATCAGTGCAGCCAAACAGTTGCATAATTCCAGTGGCCCTGCTCATACCTCTGACTAGGTCCAGAAGTGCTCCTCAGTGGTTCCTACTTTTTTTTGTCTCATTGAGTTTATAGTTTAGCTTCTATGGAAACGAGGAAAACTAAACCTGAGGTTCCCACTCCACAACACCATACCACATAATTACACTCCATAACACATAATCCCACTCTAAATAATTCCTATACACTAAATACCACATACTTTCTATCCACATAATTTCACTGCACAACATACCACATAATTCCACTACACACAACCTACATCCACTCCTCTCCAAGAAACATTAGTAAAACACTTTTACATTTACAACACCAATAGCTCTAACTCTCGCAAATGCGAAACGTATTACATTGCAAATGCTTCTTTAACTACTAGTCGCTTTTGCAGAGAGGTGGAGAAAGGGGGCTGGGCCTCCGACCAGCGCTCAGGAATTCTGCTGCATGGGACTTACAGGAGGTACCAGGAGGGTTTCTTGGCCCCCAAAGTCCCTCAGGAGAAAAGTGGACTTCATCCCCCAACCTGTAGTGTGCCAGGAGGCATGTTTGCAGAGTGGTGGAGAAAGAGGGGCATGGCCTCCGAAGACCTCTTAGCAATCCCACTGTGTGGGACTTACTGGAGGTAACAGGAGGGGTAGTTGGCCCCCAAGGACAACCTTGGAGGCCAACTACCCCTCCTATTACCTCCAGTAAGTCCCACACAGCAGCATTGGTAAGTTCTCATAGCAGGCCACACCCCCTTTGCCCACCAGTCTGCAAACACGCTCCCTGGTGCGCTCTTTGATGGGGATTAAAGTCCCCTTTGCTGCTAGGGGTCGTTAGGGGCCAACTAGCCTACCTGTTACCTCCAGTAAGCCCCACACAGTGGGATTGCTGAGAGGTGGACACAGGCCACGCCCCCTTTGTCCACCACTCTGCAAACGTGCCTCCTGACACACTGCTGCTCGGGGGATGAAGTCCACTTCAGTCCTGAGGTCCTCAGGACACAAGAGGACCTTATCACCCCACCAGCAGCGTGCCAAGAGGGGCGTTTGTAGAGTGGTGTAAAAAGGGGTGTGGCCTTGGACCACCTCTCAGCAATCCCACTGTGTGGGGCTTACTGGAGGTACCTGGTGGGCTAGTTGGCCCCTAAGGACCCTTAGGGTTCAAGGGGACTTAATCCCCCAACCCAGAATGCGGCAGGAGGCGCGTTTGCAGAGTGGTGCAAAGAGGGGGTGGGGCCTCCGGCGAGATGCCGGCTTCTCTTTTCTTTTTTTTTTTAGAAAGGGGGCTGTGTGGCCCCCCTTCTCTTAATATTTTTTGGGCCCTGGGGACCCAATCCCCCAGGGCCTGAGACATTTATTTTTTATTTATTTTTAAAACGGGAAGGGGACCATGCAGGCCTTACATTTAAAAAAAATTAAATAAATAAATTAAAAACGGAGGGGACCGAATGGCTCCCCTCCTGGGCCATTTTTGGCCCTGGGGACCCCATCCCCTGGGGCCTGGCCAGCCTTTCTTTTATTTTTTAAATTTTGGAGAGGGGCGTGTGGCCCCCCTCCTGAGGCCAATTATTGCCCCAGGGACCCCATTCCCCGGGGCTTTGCCTCTCTTTAATTTTTTTAAAATATTTTTTTACGGGAGGGGGCTCCCTTCCCTGGGCTCCTTTTGGCCCCGGGGACCCCATCCCCCGGGGCCTGACATGCAGCTCCCTTTGCCCAAAAGCAATTTGCTTTGCTTCATGGAAGCGAGAGCAGGTTTCCTGCTCTCGCTTCCATGAAGCAAAGCAGTGTTTGCTGTGGCAGGGCGGGAGTTGTGCTCCCGCCCTACCATAGCAAACTGCAATGTCCCTAGTATGGGCACCCCGGGACATTTCTGGAGCCGGCCCTGAGGGGTGGCGGTCCCCAGTGCCATGGAGGGCTCCATGAGGGGGGCTGTGTGGCCTCCCTCCAACAAATATAAAGCCCCGGGGAGGTGGTGGTCCCCGGGGCCAGGGGTCTGCTACGGACCCCCGTATTTAAATTACTCTATGCCCCAAGGAGGTGGTGGCCCCCGGGGCAGCGTGGGGAGGGGCAGGAGCCCCCCCCCACACTTCTTCAATTGTATTGAAGCCCCAGGGAGGTGGCAGCCCCCGGGGCTTGGGGGGCCAGTGAGGCCCCCCGCACATAATTACAGTGATGCCCCAGGAGGTGGTGGTCCCAGGGCAGTGTGGGGAGGGGCAGGAGGCCCACCACACTTCTTTAATTGTATTGAAGCCCTGGGGATATGATGGTCCCCGGGGTTTGGGGGGCCCATGAGGCCCCCCGCACATAATTACAGTGATATCCCAGGGAGGTGGTGGTCCCCGGGGCAGCGTGAGGGGGCAGGAGCCCCCCACGCATTTGTTATGAAAAGCCCCAGGGAGGTGGCGGTCCCCGGGGCTGCAGGGGGCCATGTGCCCCCGCACATTATTAATCATGCCCCAGGGAGGTGGCGGTCCGAGGGGCTGCGGGGGCCCCCGCGGGCCCCCACCTGCTAATTATACATTGCCCCTGGGACTTGGCCCACCCGGGAGCTTCTAGAAAACGAAGCCCGGGAGACCGCACTTCATTTTTTTAAAAAAAATTCGGCAGGATTCGCGAACCCTACGCGAATCACGACTAATTTGTTTTTAAAAAAAATGCTTTTTTTGGCTCTGGGGGTCTCTGTGAGACCCCTGAGCAGGCCTAGGGGGTCAGGGTGTTTCTACCCTGCCCCCTTTTCTTCATTTTTAACCTTTTTACTTGTTACTCAGTTCAACCGAGTCACAAGATGGCTGACAACACTTTCTGGTTTGAAGTGTTGGCAGCCAATCAGAATCAAGCTTGTACTTGGGAGGGTTCGCGGATCCACCGTGGTCACCAGATATATAAATATTTTAAATCTGAATATTTCAGGAACTACTGAACGGATTTACACCATTTTAAAAAACAGCACGCTTTCTGAACCAAGAGCTACCTTTTTGCCAAATTTCATGTAATTCCGTTCAGCAGTTCGGGCTGTAGCTTTATCTAAATTTTCCTATGGAAATTAACATGGAGAAAATGCGTTTCGGGACCCCTGTCTTTTCTCGGCCCCCGCTTGACAAATCACCCCGAAACTTTCAAGACAGGAGCTGACCTGAGCGGGCTATTAGTTTTGAAAATTTCACGAGGATTCGTCAACTGGCGCCAAAGATACTGGCAAAAGAAAAAACGCTTTTTGAATAGAAACAAGGTCCTAACTATAACTACCTACTGGCGACCACCAGTAGGTAATATATATATATATATATCATCCACACAGCAACCTCCTTCGTCAGGGCCCCCAACCCTGCAGGGCAGCTTTGGCTGTCGGGGATGGAGCATCCTTTGATACGAAATCCAAACAAAGAGTGCCGAAGCCCAGTTCACGATAACAATCAGCATTTATTCAAATAAACATAGCTGCAGCACATAGTCTCCTATCCTTATGCGTTTCGGCAAAAATACCTTGATCACAGGTAAAATGTTAATTGTCTTCACAAGATTTAGGTGCTTGTAAATTCACTGTCACGTGACTCTCATCAAATACTACAGTTCCCACAATGCAATTTTCTCTTACTGCAGTTGAATGTAACTCCTTCCTAATAGCGTCAACCACTGCAGTGCTGATTTCAATATAAGGTATGTTATTGTAGATAAAATAGTCACGAGCATACAAATATTCAATTAAATAGCCTTGCAACGATCTTGCTTTTCATTGCTGCTGCTACAAACTGTAATAGTCTTTTCAAATACAGGCAATCTAGAACTTTTCAAGACAAGGTAAATGTCTCTCTTGCCTCCCTTTCTCACCTCCCTGACAGAAAGTATCAGGTTAAATCCATTAATTTGTCCAGAGGCAAGCGGGTCATGCCCCCCATCAAAAATCGTCCACCCAACAACCTCCATCGTCGGGGGCCCCCCCAACCCTGCAGGGCAGCTTTGGCTGTCGGTTATGGAACATCCCGTTGATACGAAATCCAAAGAACGAATGCCAAAGCCCTGTTCACGATAACAACCTGCATTTATTCATTATTCATTTATTCATTATCAGTATATTTGTATGCTCGTGACTATTTTTTCTACAGTAACATACCTTCAGCCGAGTCACAAGAAAAAAGGAAAAAAAAGAAAAGGGGGCAGGGTAGAAACACCCTGACCCCCTAGGCCTCTTGTTGGGGTCCTGTAGGGCCAAAAAAGCATTTTTTTGAAAGTTTTCAGTGGGAGTCGTGCTGGATCCGCAACTTCCGCCGGAAAAAAAGAAAAACAAAGCGCGGTCTCCCGTGCTTCATTTAATATAGGCCCCCGGGTGGGCCAGGTCCCAGGGGCATCTTTAAATATGTAGGAAGGGGCACACAGGGCCTCCCTCCTACAATAACTAAAGCCCCTGGGACCGCCATCTCCCCGGGGCATTTTTTTATATTTATGCTAGGGGTGCCCTATCGGCAACCCCCGCATTCTGGGGACTGCCACCTCCCCGGGGCACACTGTTTTTTTTTTTTTAAGTAATGTGTGGGAGTCCGTTGGGCCTCCCCTTCTGACCCAGGGACCACCACCTCCTGGGGCTCAAATTATATGCAGGGGGTCCATTGCGGCCCCCGACCCCGGTGACCACCACCTCCTGGGGGCAAATTTGAAGAAAGGAGGGGGGCCGCACGGCCCCCTCCTGGAGCCCTAGATGGCCCTGGGGACTGCCACAACCCAGGGCTGGCTCCAGCAATGTCTTGGGGTGCCCACCCCCGGGACATTGCAGTTTGCTACAGCTTGGTGGGAGCACCTCTCGCACCAAGCCAGAGCAAACACTCTGCTTTCAGCAAGCGAGAGCAGAAAATGCAGAGCAAGTGATGTTTCCCTGCCTGCTGTGAAGCGAGCAGGAAAACAGACACTTTGCTTTGGGACCCAGGGAGCTGCATAACCAGCAGCTCCCTGGGTCTCAAAGCAATGCCAGCTCCTGCATGAGGCGGGGAAACGGCAGGGACCTGGGGGGGTCTTGAGGCTCCCCCGTGGTGCCCAACGAAGTGTCCAGGCCCCGTGGGATGGGGTCCCTGGGGCCAAAAATGGCCCGGGAGGGGGGCTGCTTGGCCCCTCTCCCTATAAAGAAAATATAAAAAAAGAAAAGGCCTGGCCCTGGGGGATTGAGTCCCCAGGGCCGAAATAGGCTTGGGAAGGGGGGCGTGCGGCACCCTCCCTTGTTTTAAAAAAATAAAAAAATAAAAATAAGGGGCAGACCCGAGACCGAAAATGGCCCTGGAAGAGCGCTGCAAGGCCCCCACACTTTGTTTAAAAAAGAAAAGGGGCAGGCCGGAGGGGATGGGGTTCAAAGGGCACAAAATGGTCCAGGGAAGGGGGGCCACGTGGCCCCCTTCCTAAAAAGTATAAAAGAAAAAAAAAGGAAAACCTGGCAACTTGCCGGAGGCCCCACCCCCTTTCTCCAGCACTCTGCGAATGTGCCTCCTGGCACGATGCTGGTTGGGAGATGAAGTCCCCTTGGCTGATGAGGGTCCTTAGGGGCCAACAAGACCTTCTGTTACCTCTAGTAAACCCCACACAGTGGGATTGCTGAGAGGTGGTCGGAGGCCACGCTCCCTTTCTCCACCACTCTGCAAAACGCACCTCCCGGCGCACTGCTGGTGGGGGGATGAGGTCCCCTTGCCTCCTGAGGGACTCAGGACTAAAGTGTATTTCATCCCCCAAGCAGCAGTGCGCCATGACGCATGTTTGCAGAGTGGTGGAGAAAGGGGTCGTGGCCTCTGATGACCTCTAAGCAATTCAGCTAATT
This sequence comes from Calotriton arnoldi, assembly GCA_963921515.1. Classification (NCBI taxonomy): domain Eukaryota; kingdom Metazoa; phylum Chordata; class Amphibia; order Caudata; family Salamandridae; genus Calotriton; species Calotriton arnoldi. The sequence goes on from CAWUFW010000567.1 coordinate 3,255,310, forward strand.
GGGTCTTATTGGAGGTAACAGGAGGGCTTGTTGGCCCCCAAGGACCCTCAAGAGCCAAGGGGACTTCATCACCCAATTAGTAGTGCACCAGGAGGCGCGTTTGCAGAGTGGTAGAGAAAAGGTGCATGGCCTCCTAACAGCTCTCAGCAATCCTGCTGTGTGCAACTTACTGGAGGTAACAGGAGGGGTAGCTGGCCCCTATGTACATCCTTGGGGGCAAACTACCCCTCCTGTAATCTCCAATAAGTCCCTCACTGCAGGATTGCTAAGAGGTCTTCGGAGGCCACGGCCCTTTCTCCACCACTCTGCAAACGTGGCTCATGGTGCACTACTGCTTGGGAGATGAAGTCCACTTTACTCCTGAGGGACCTTGGGGGCCAAGAAACCCTCCTGGTACTTCCTGTAAGTCCTATACAGCACAATTCCTGAGAGCTGGTCAGAGGCCCAGCCTCCACTCTGCAAATGTGACTACTAGTTAAAAAACCATAGAAATTCACTGAAAAAAATAAAGGTTACAGGGACATTACAGTTAGGCTCAGTTGTCACTCATACAAAACCAGTGAATTTAAGCCGTTTTTGAGTAATCATGCCTGTGAGAAGGTGACCTGGTATATGCTGTCCACTAATTAAAGTGGGCACCCTGTACCAGTCCACACGACCCTTATGATGTATGAGGTCAAAGATAACCTTTAGAAAGCTATCCTAGTGGTAGCTGTGGAGAGCAGCCTTCAGGCTTAATCTTGAAGGAATGTAAAGCAGCTTGTTTTACCAGAATATCACCTCCTGAATGACCAAATGAAAGGAGAACCACACAGTAGTTATATAAAAATATGTATTTATTAATATAACACTCTCTACTAATCTCTACACGAGATAAGAACACAAAGCACATAATACTGAATCAATAGAACAGTCGTAAGTAGCACAATACACAGCGGGCTCCAGGGGGAGACCGAACCATATACTAAAAAAATGGTATAACAATCACGGCTTGACTAGACACAGTGCCTAGAGCACGTAGAATCTCTGGGACCCCAAGGAACCACCCAAGGCAGTGACACAGGGAGCCCACGGAGGACGGGTGCAGTGAGGAAACACGACTGCATGCTCCGTACAACTCTATGGGAAAGTCGCGGTTGTAAAATTATAGTTTAAGGACACTTCTATGAGGACTTCAAGCAAACCCTTTGGAACATAGGAGGTTCTAGAGCCAACCCACCAGTGACTACCGAGGTACCTGTGTTACCTATCCCAGAGGAGCCGGGTGCATAGGGGTCAAGTGGTGTCGGAAACCTTCGTCGTTTTCAATGGAGAGCTGCAAAGAAGTACTGCTGCCGGGAAGGTGAAGAGTGTCCGGTGGAATCAAAGCCTGAATTCTAGGTGAGAGGAACCTGAAAGCAGAGGGGACAGAGTCTGGGTCACTTCAGGTGACCAGGGGCTCGGTAGTCGAATGCCCACCGATGTCGGGTGCTTCAGGTGCGAAGAAGGGATGCTTGACTCTGCAGTCACAGGGACCAGGAGATGTCGAGGATGACCAGGATCTGGAGGTGAGCTGTCCCACAAAGGATGTCGAGTGCGGAGGGGTCGATGTCCGGCTGGAGCACAAACAAGCCTTGGCAAATGCAACCCATGCAGGAAGGACAAACAGGTTATGGTGTGGACCAGCAAGGTCCAGGGGACTCTCCAAGCAATGGGGAGTCAGGGCACGTCTGGAGCAATTAGGGAAGCCCAAGAACAAACAAGGTGACCCTCGCCAGGACCCACAGGCCAACGGACCAGGGATCGCGAGGAGACCTCAAGCAAGTCTGCAAAGCACCAGCCCACGGAGCACTCCCAACCCAATCCATGATGGTTTGGATTTTGCTCTGCAATGATTGAACTTGCCCTCCACCCACAAGGTGGCCCAGGTACACAACCTTACTCAGCCCTATCTGGCACTTGGTGGCCTTGATAGTGAGGCCTGCCTTTTGCAGGGCCTCCAGAACATTTCTGAGGTGGACCAGGTGATCCTCCCAGGTGGAGCTAAAGACAGCAATATCATCCAGATAAGCTGCACTATAGGCTTCCAGGCCTGTGAGAACTTTATTCACCAGCCTCTGAAATGTGGCAGGTGCATTCTTCAAGCCAAAAGGCATCACCACAAATTGGTAATGCCCACTGGGGGTGGAGAATGCTGTTTTTGGTTTAGCATCCTCAGCTAATCTGATTTGCCAGTAACCAGCTGTCAGGTCAAATGTACTTAAGAATTTGGCAGAGGCCAAAGTGTCAATAAGTTCATCTGCCCTTGGAATTGGATGAGCATCAGTCCTAGTGACTGCATTGAGTCCCCTGTAGTCAACACATAACCTCATCTCTCTCTTACCACCCTGGGTGTGAGGTTTTGGTACTAAGACTACTGGGCTAGCCCAGGGGCTATCTGAGGCCTCAATCACTCCCAGTTCCAACATTTTCTGGACTTTAGTCCTGATACAGTACCTGACATGGTGAGGTTGCCTGTAAATCTTATTTTTAACAGGCAGACTGTCACCTGTGTCCACCTCATGTGTACACCAGGTAGTCTGACTTGGAGTCAGTGAAAACATGTGTCTGTACTGATTGAGGACCTTCCTACAATCTGTTGCTGTTTAGTGAGGCTGCCTGCCAAGGCTACACCATCAACTAAACCATCATCAGGGTTCTGTGAGAGGAGGTCAGGGAGTGGATCACTCTCTTCCTCCTGTCTCTCATCAGTAGCCATGAGCAAGCCAATGTCTGCCCTGTCCACATATGGCTTGAGCCTGTTCACATGGAGCACCCTGTGGGGGCTCCTGGGAGGTCCAAGGTCCAGCAGGTAGGTAACCTCTCCCTTCTGCTCAAGAATGGTATGGGGCCCACTCCACTTGTCTTGGAGAGCTTCTGGGGCCACAGGCTCCAACACCCACACCTTCTGTCCTGGCTGATACACAGTCAAAACAGCCTTTTGGTCATGCCAGGCTTTCTGTAATTCCTGGCTAGCCTCAAGGTTTTTGGATGCCTTCTTCATATACTCAGCCGTCCTGGAGCGGAGACCAAGTACATAGTCCACTATGTCCTGTTTAGGTGGTTTGAGAGGTAACTCCCATCCCTCCTTAACCAAACATAAGGGACCCCTAACCGGATGTCCAAACAGAAGTTCAAAAGGGCTGTAGCCAACCCCCTTCTGAGGAACCTCCCTGTAGGCAAAGAGAAGGCAGGGCAAAAGGATATCCCATCTACGCCTGAGCATGTCAGGGAGACCTTTTATCATGCCCTTTAGGGTTTTGTTGAATCTCTCAACTAACCCATTGCATTGTGGGTGATAGGGTGTGGTAAATTTGTAATTCACTCCACACTCCTTCCACATAGCAGTAAGATAACCAGACATAAAGTTTGCATCTCGGTCTGATACCACCTCCTTAGGGAAACCCACTCTGGAAAAGATTCCCAGGAGGGCCCTGGCCACAGCAGGGGCTGTGGTGGTCCTAAGGGGTACTGCCTCTGGATACCTAGTGGCATGGTCCACCACCACTAGTATGAATCTGTGCCCAAATGCAGTTGGAGGATCCATGGGACCAACAATGTCAATCCCAACCCTCTCAAAGGGAACCCCCACCACAGGTAGTGGTATCAGGGGGGCCTTTGTAGTACCACCTGCCTTACCACTGGCTTGGCAAGTGATACAGGAGCGACAAAACTCCTTTGTGTCTTCTGACATGTGAGGCCAGTGAAAGTGAGGTACAAGCCTGTCCCAGGTCTTGCTTTGGCCTAAGTGTCCTGCTAATGGGATATCATGTGCCAGTGTTAATAGGAAACCTCTAAACTTCAGAGGTATAACCAACCTCCTGGTAGCACCAGGCTTGGGGTCTCTACCCTCTGAATATAGAAGTCCATCATCCCAGTAGATCCTGTGGGACCCACTGGCACTCCCAGCAGCCTCAGTAGCAGCTTGCTGTCTGAGGGGTTCAAGAGAGGGGCAGCTCAGCTGCTCCTGGCTCAGATCTGCCCTGGAAGGGCCCCCTGTCCCCAAGAACTCAACCTGGTCAGGTTCAAGTTCCTCTGAGACAGTTCCTTCACAGGGACTGAGATCATCTCCCTCAGGAGACTGATCCTCACTCTGAGGCAGGGGGAAGACACTGCCTTACCCCTACTGCTCCTTCTCTTGGAAGGCACATGGTCCATCATTTCAGGATCCAGGGCCTGTTCAGTGGAAGACATTTTTGCCTGTGACCTAGTCATGGCAAACACATCTGCAGGGATGCCCAACATTTCTGCATGTGTCCTCAGTTCCACCTCAGCCCAGGCTGAAGTTTCTAAATCATTGCCCAACAAGCATTCCACAGGGAGGTCTGAGCTAACCACAACCTTCTTAGGGCTAGTTACCCCTCCCCAGGTGAAATTCACAACTGCCAAAGAATGGTCTGTCCTGACATTGCTAGCATTGGTCACTTGGTACATCTCACCAAGTATGATCTGGTCAGGGCCCACAAGATCTTTTGTCACCATTGTGACACTTGCTCCTGTGTCCCTATATGCCATGGCCTCCTTTCCATTTATCAAAGGCTGTTGTCTGTACTTGCCCAGGTTACTGGGACTGACAAATAAGGAGGCAATATCCATGCCTCCATCACAGACCAAAACAGCCTGAGTTGGAATTCTGACTAGGTCAGAACCCATCTCAGTTCCCAGGGTTAACCCTACTATACCCTTGTTCCCAGTACCACCACTTGGAGCTGAACTAGGGGGAACAGTTGCCTTAGGGGCAGTGGTGGAGTTGGCAGGAGGATCCTTGGCCCTTGGACAATTGGCATCTCTTGTCCAATGGGTTTTCTCCTTACACAGGAAGCACCAAGGTTTCTTTTTCTTTTTTACCCTTGTTAGATTGTGACTCCCCCCCAGATGCAGGTTTTTGGGGCCCTTGTGAAGACTTCTGGTCTTTACCCTTCTCCCCACCCTTATCTGGAGTTTTAGCATCTTGCTTCTTTTGGTCACCACCTTGATTCTGAGTTTTCTGCTTCACCCTGGTTCTGACCCATTTGTCTGCCTTCTTTCCCAATTCTTGGGGAGAGGTCAGATCAGAATCGACCAAGTACTGATGCAACAATTGGTTTTGGCAATTATTAAGGATCTGCTCCCTCATAATTAAATTGTACAATCCTTTAAAATCATTCACTTTACTGCCAAGTAACCAGCCTTCCAGAGCCTTAGTAGCACAATCTACAAAGTCTACCCAGTCCTGAGTCTGTGTCTTCTGGGTGTCTCTGAACTTAATCCTGTACTGTTCAGTGGTTAAGCCAAACCCATCAATGAGAGCACTCTTCAGGACTGAATAATTGTCAGCATCCTCTTCTCTAACAGTGAGGAGCTTATCTCTACCTTTGTCAGCAAAGGAGAGCCACAAGATAGCTGCCCACTGCTCCTGAGGGACCCTCTGTACCTTACAGGCCCTCTCTAGTGCAGTTATCTATTTGAGGATGTCATCCCCACTCTGGTAGGGAGGGACTATCTTGTTCAGGCTCCTATGATCATGAGTATACTCCTTAACCCTAGGGACACTGTTGCTGCCACCATGGGACTCTAGTCCCAATCTCTTTTTAGCTCTCTGGAGCTCTAGGGATTCCCTGTCTAGGGCCAACTGCTCCTTCTTGAGCCTAAGCTTGATTTTCTCAAGCTCCAGAAGTTGGCACTGTCTATCATAAGAGGATTCCGTCCTATTTGATATGGAAGTCCCTACAGAAGTTCCTGAGTGTCAAAAGTCTATAGAGGGATGTAGGAGAGTAGGATCTGCCTCTTATGTTGCCCCCACTTTTTTTCTGATGTTAGCACTGGTTTCTGGCTATAGTCTGGCTGGGTCCCTGCCAATCAGGGCCCCAGCCTCTCTGTTCTCTCTAAACGACATGGAGTGCACTCTAGGTGCACTAGTGATTGGATACTGTGGTGCCTTATGAGTCCCTAGTATATGGTACCTTAGGTACCAAGGGCATAGGTACTTCACAGGCCTCCCAGGGGCTGCAGCATATGTTATGCCACCCCTGGGAAGCAGTCTAAATCTGACACCACAGGCCTGCTACTGCAGCCTGGGTGAGGTGGTGCTAGCACCCCTCACTGAGATATAGGATTCCTATATCTCTCCTGCACACACATATAAACCTATCAGTCACCCCTAAGGCAGGCCCTATCAATCCTGAGGGCAGGGTGCTTGGCTTCTATGTGAGGGGGTGCCTCTGCATGAGCAGGGCCCCTCTGCAGTTCTCAGAGTCCATTCTCTGGTGCTGTTTGTGGATGCGGTTAAACCATATACTCTTAGGTGCATTATATCCTCGCGGTAAATGCTAACTTTGGAATGGCTGCATCAAAACATGTCGTGTTTGGTGTCAAACATCTTGGAATACTACCCCCCGCCAATCTTGGCGGAGGGGGTAGCATTCCACCCTTCTAGAGGGATAAGACATGTACCTGCTGTGGAAACGCGGTAGAATCCTAAAGAGCCCTGGCATCACAAAATGGATGCCACCAGTCACAGACACTGGGCTGCCCTCCTGCTGATGACCGAAACTCGCAGTGGAGGAAGCCCAACAATAGGCATCCTGTCACAGGGAGGTGTAACCACCTCCCAGACAGGGTTTAGTGTATTGGGGCTGGGTGGGTGCACTCTTAGAGTGCTTTGAAGTCCTGCACTGGGGGAGCAGAAGGCTCCTCTGTGCATATGCCAGTTCAAACCAGCTCAGGGGCTACCTGCCCCTGCTCTGGCGTGAAACTGGACAAAGGGAAGTGGGTGTAGCCACCCCTCCCTTGACCCTCCCATAGGTGGGGTCATAGAGCTAGTCCATCCCCTCTTTTTAGTATAAGAGGGGGAACCTTGCCATTGCAAAGCAGATAACCCCTGGACGACGCTCTACAGAAGAATCCTGGCCCTTCGACGTTCCACTACCTTTGGAAGACAGAAGAATCTCCCTTGGAGTCAAGGAGTGACTCCCCTGCTTGGCAGGCACCAAAAACAACAACGACGGTCGCAAACTACGCCGCTCCCGCCGGAGTCCGAAGTCCCTGCAGCCCAAGAAGTGGATTTCCTGACCTCTCCCAGGCCATCGTGAGTCCCCAGCGAAGCTGAGGCAAGTGGACCCCACGAGTAACGAGGAACCACGACCCCTGGGTACCGTGCACTATTGTCAAGTGCAACCCCTTCACAACATTCTACGAACTTATGCTTTGGACCACGTGTGGTCCCGACCTCCAGCAGGAATCCCTCCGAAGATCAGAGGCCTACACCGTCCCGAGTGACCGTGGGCTCCTGTTGAGTGATTCCGCCCGAGGTGTCTTTGCGATCCCTTGCCCGCTGGCTTGTGGGTCCCCAGAAGACTTCTTAAAGAAACCAAAGGGCTCCCCTGGTTGCTCCAGGCCTGCCCTGACTTACCCTCGCTGGGTGAGTCCCTCAGACCTTGCTGGTCTGTGCCATCGACTTTTCTTCATCTCCCCGAGACTTGCTGCTGCCAAGACTTGTTGGCTCCAATCGAGTTGCCGACACCGCAGTCAGCTGCAGACGTCGAGGGACCCACCGAATCCAGCTCCTGGTCATCGTCGACCCCTCCTGGACCACGTGGCTGAAGAGTCAAGGCACCCGCAACCGACCTGAAGCGACCGACGACGGTGGGCATCCATCTTCCTTGCCCCGGGTCACTGCCAAGTGACTTTGAACACTGTCCCCTCTGCTTTCAGGTCATCCTTCTCCAGAATCCAGGCTTGGATTCCACCGGACACTTCTTCAGCTCCCGCAAGCAGCAAGTCTTCTTTGTTCGCCATTGAAAACGACGCCGCGACCCGACACCAAGGACACCTATGCACCCGGCTTCCCTGGGTGAGGTAACTCCAGCACTACGGTGCTCCTGTGGGTGTGGGCCCTAGAACTACTTACCCTGTAAGTGACTTGCTTGTAGGTTCTCCCGAAGTATCCTAAAACTCTTTATTTCCAACCGCGACTTGCCCCATTGAAGTTAACGGCGATCCGCGCCTGTGTATCCACACTGCACGCGTCCCCCGTGGGTCCTTTACTTACCTGCCTTGGGTGGTTTCGTGAGGCCCCTGCACTTCTGAAGGCCCTAGGCCTTGTCTCCCAGCAAGTCGTTGTCCCTAAGTCTCTTACTTAGTATATGGTCTGAGTACGCCCCTAGGGCCCCAGCCATATTTTGTGCTTAACTTATTGTGAAACGTTGATTTGTGCATATGTTTGTCTTCTAATCTCATAAAGAGATTAGTAGAGAGTTATTTAGAAATAAATACATATATATTTGATATATATACCTGTGTGGTGTCTTTTCATTTGGTGATTCAAGAGATTATATGGTAAAACAAGCTGCTTTACATTCCTCCGAGACTTAGCCTGAAGGCTGCTCTCCACAGCTACCACTAGGATAGCTTTCTTTAAAAGGTTGTCTTAAACCTATCTACCATAAGAGTCGATTTGCCCTGGTGCAAGGTGTCCACTTTAATTAGTGAACAGCATATACCAGGCCAACTTCTCACATTGGTGGGCAGCGTGTGGGATTCCAGCTTGCCATTGTTTTACCAGAAAATCTCTATTTGAATTACTAACTGAAAACCATTATAGGTACTCAAGGTACATATAAAGTCAAGCTTAGTATCAATAAGTTCTACTGAACTTAGAGCTGTGTGCCAAGGGATAACACACCCTTTCCACAGCTCAAGCTAGGATCAGTAGGCCACAAACTAGTGTAGGTAGTACAACACTGCACAACACTAGAATGTCCTTAAGGGGTGGACCCAGTGGATCCACTCAGCCTCAGTATAAGGACATGGCTTTCTCTGACTTGAGAGCCATGTGTGTTGACAGACACCTGAGACTAGGACAGAGTCCCTCAACACTCCACCTGATAGATCTGCTGACAGCAGATGACCTTAGATTGGCTCTAGGAGCTAAAGGGTTTGAATCAGTGGGTGGGTCAGTCATAGTATCTGGGTCAGATGATGAAAATCAGAATGACCAAGACTCTGTGATTGAAGGGCCAGGCTCCAAGGGGCCTGAAAAGGACAGAGGAATTCTCCCTAAGAGAACTGACAGAGAGGAGGAGAGGCACAGATCCCCTTCCAGGGAATCTGACCACTCTTATCACTCTGGCAGAGAATTTGTCCAGCAGAGGAGCTCATACTTTTCCTTAAGAGAGACCTCCTCTGAGAGAAGGTGCAAACTGCTCCAGTATGAGGAAGCCAGAGTGGCCCTCAGAACCAAGCAGTTGGCACTGGATAGGGAAGCCCTGGAGATCCAGAGAGCTTCTAGAAAGAGGGGTTAGAACCCCCTGGTGGCAGCAACAGTGTCCCTAGAGGCAGAGAATATATTCCTGACCATAGGAACCTGAGCAAGGTTGTTCCTCCCTACCAGAGTGGGGATGATATCCACAAGTGGATAACTGCTATGGAGAGGGCCTGTAGAGTACAGCAGGTCCCCCAAAAGCAGTGGGCAGCAATCTTGTGGCTCTCCTTTTCAGATAAAGGAAGAGACAAGCTCCTCACTGTTAGAGAGGAGGATGCTGATGATTATGAGGTCCTGAAGAGTGCACTGATAGATGGGTTTGGCTTAACCACTGAGCAGTACAGGTTGAAGTTCAGAGATACCCAGAAGGCACAGACTCAGGACTGGACTGACTTTGTTGATTGTGCAACCAAGGCTCTAGAGGGTTGGCTGGTTGGCAGTAGGGTTACTGATTTCAAGGGATTGTATAATCTGATGATGAGAGAACAGATCCTAAATAATTGCCAGAACCAGTTGTTGCATCAGTACCTGGTGGACTCTGATCTGACCTCTCCCCAAGAATTGGGAAAGAAGGCAGACAAATGGGTCAGAACCAGGGTGAGGCAGAAAACCCAGAACCAAGGGGGTGACACTAAGAAGCAAGATCCTAAAGGCTCTGAGAAAGGTGGGGATAAGTCAAAAGACCAGAAGTCTTCACAAGGACCCCAAAAATCTGCATCTGGTGGGGAGTCACAGTCCAACAAGGGAAAAGGCCAAAGAAGCCCTGGTGCAAATTCTGTAAACAGAAAGGGCACTGGACTTCTGATTGTACCAAGTCCAAAGACCAAACCACCACCACTCCTGCCCCTAAGGCAACTGTGCCCCCTAGCTCAGCTACTGGTGGAGGTGGTACGCAGAATAAGGGTGTAGTAGGGTTGACCCTGGGTTCTGGAGTGGATTCTGACCTAGTCAGAGTGACCACTCAGGCAATGCTGATTTGTGAGGGAAACATTGATATGTCCTTCCTAGTAAGCCCCAGTAATCTGGGCAAGTACAACCAGCAGCCTTTGATAAATGGCAAACAGGCTTTGGCATTTAGGGACACAGGTGCTAGTGTCACCATGGTGGCAGAGGACCTAGTGGACCCTGGACAGATCATCCTGGGTGAAATGTACCAGGTGACCAATGCAAGCAATGTCCAGACCAACCATAGTCTGGCAGTTGTGAATTTCTCCTGGGGAGGGGTAACTGGCCTCAAGAAGGTTGTAGTTAGTGCAGACCTCCCTGTAGAGTGTCTATTGGGCAATGATCTAGAGACTTCAGCCTGGTCTGAAGTAGAGTTATGGACTCATGCTGAGATGTTGGGCATCCCTGCAGAGAGTATTTGCTGTGACCAGGTCACAAGCAAGAATGCATGACACTGAACCAGCTCTGGATCCTGGAACAATGGACCAGATGCTTCCCAAGAGGAGGAGCAGTAGGGTTAAGGCAGAGCCTTCCCCTCTGTCTCAGATCAAGGATTCACTTCCAGAGGGAGGTGAAGCAGAACCTGAAGAAGGAACTGCCCCAGAGGAACTTGAACCTGACCAGGTTGAGTTCTTGGGGGCAGGGGGCCCTTCCAGGGAAGATCTGAGCAAGGAGCAACAGTGCTGCCCCTCTCTTGAACCCCTCAGACAGCAGGCTGCTGCTGAGGCTGCTGGGAGTGCTAGTGGGTCCCATAAAGTTTATTGGGATGAGGGACTCCTATATTCTGAGGGTAGAGACCCAGCCCCTGGAGCCACCAGGAGGTTGGTAATACCTCAGAAGTTTAGGGGTTCCTCTTGACCTTAGCACATGATATCCCTTTGGCAGGACACTTGGGCCAAAACAAGACCTGGGACAGGCTTGTTCCACATTTTCATTGGCCACATATGTCAGAGGACACAAAGGAGTTTTGTCGCTCCTGTGTCACTTGCCAAGCCAGTGGTAAGGCAGGTGGCACAACAAAGGCCCCCTGATACCACTACCTGTGGTGGGGGTACCCTTTGAAAGGGTAGGGATTGACATTGTTGGTCCCCTTGACCCTCAGACTGCATCTGGGCACAGATTTATCCTGGTGGTAGTGGATCATGCCACCAGGTACCCAGAAGGCAATTCCCCTGAGGACCACCACAGCACCTGTGGTGGCAAGAGCCCTCATTGGAGTTTTCTCCAGAGTGGGTTTTCCAAAGGAGGTCATTTCTGACAGAGGTACCAACTTCATGTCAGGATATCTGAAAGCAATGTGGAAGGAGTGTGGTGTAACTTATAAGTTCACCACCCCTATCACCCACAATGCAATGGTTTAGTTGAACGCTTCAACAAGACCTTGAAAGGAATGATTAAGGGACTCCCAGAGAAGCTTAGGCGGAAATGGGACCTTCTTCTTCCTTGCCTTTTGTTTGCATACAGAGAGGTTCCACAGAAGGGGGTTGGCTACAGCCCATTTGAGCTTCTGTTTGGGCATCCTGTGAGAGGTCCACTATGTTTGGTAAAGAGGGCTGGGAGTTACCTCTCAAGCCCCCAAACAAGATGTGATGGACTATGTACTTGGTCTCCGCTCCCGGATGGCAGAGTACATGAAAAAGGCAACCAAAAACCTGGAGGCCAGCCAAGAATTGCAAAAAGCTTGGCATGACCAAAGAGCTGTGCTGACTGTATACCAGCCAGGACAGAAAGTGTGGGTGTTGGAGCCTGTGGCCCCAGCAGCCCTCCAGGACAAATGGAGTGGCCCCCATACAATAGTTGAACAGAAGGGAGAAGTCACCTATCTGGTGAATCTTGGAACTCCCAGGAGCCCCTAAGGGTGCTTCATGTCAACAGATTAAAGCCATATGTTGACAGGGCTGACATGGGCTTGCTCATGGCAACTGATGAGGACCAGGAGGAGGAGAGTGACCCTCTCCCTGACCTGCTCTCTCAGAACCCTGATGATGGGTCAGTAGATGGTGTTGCTTTGGCAAGCAGCCTCACTGACCATCAGCAAACTGAGTGCAGACAAGTTCTGCAACAGTTTAGACATATGTTTAGCCTGACCCCTAGTCAGACTACCTGGTGCACCCATGAGGTGGACACTGGGGACAGTCTGCCTGTCAAGAATAAAATCTACAGGCAACCTGACCATGTCAGGGACTGTATCAGGACTGAAGTCCAGAAAATGTTGGAGTTAGGCGTGATTGAGCCTTCAGATAGCCCTTGGGCTAGCCCAGTAGTCCTGGTACCCAAGCCTCATACCCAGGGTGGTAAGAAAGAAATGAGGTTTTGTGTAGACTACAGAGGCCTCAATGCAGTCACTAGGACTGATGCCTATCCCATACCAAGGGCAGATGAGCTGATTGATACTTTGGCCTCAGCCAAGTATCTAAGCACATTTGACCTAACAGCTGGCTACTGGCAAATCAGATTAGCTGATGATGCAAAAGCCAAAACAGCATTTTCGACCCCTGGTGGGTCACTACCACTTTGTGGTGATGCCCTTTGGATTGAAAAATGCACCTGCCACTTTTCAGAGGTTGGTGAATAAAGTTCTGGCAGGGATGGAAACTTATTTCTCAGCTTATCTAGATGATATTGCTGTCTTTAGTTCCTCCTGGCAGGATCACCTGGTCCACCTCAGAAATGTTTTGGAGGCCCTGCAGAAAGCAGGCCTCACTATCAAGGCCACCAAGTGCCAGATAGGGCAGAGTCAGGTTGTGTACCTGGGCCACCTTGTAGGTGGAGGCCAGGTTCAGCCTTTACAGAGCAAAATCCAAACCATAATGGAATGGGTTGCTCCAACCACCCAGACACAGGTGAGAGCCTTCTTAGGCCTGACTGGGTACTATAGGAGGTTTGTCAAGGGATATGGATCTATAGTGACCCCCTTGAATGATCTTACCTCTAAGAAAATGCCAAAAAAGGTTCAGTGGACAGCTAGCTGTCAAAAGGCATTTGAAGACCTAAAGCAGGCCATGTGCACTGCCCCCATCTTACAGAGTCCAGACTACACCAAAAGTTCATTGTCCAAACAGATGCTTCTGAGCTGGGTGTGGGAGCTGTACTGTCTCCAACTGAATGATGAAGGTCAAGACCAGCCAGTAGCTTTTATTAGCAGAAGGCTGACCCCTAGAGAGAAACGTTGGTCAGCTATAGAGAGGAGGCCTTTGCTGTGGTATGGGCCCTGAAGAAGCTGAGGCCATACTTGTTTGGTACTCACTTCATAGTTCAGACTGACCACAAGCCCCTCCTATGGCTAAAGCAGATGAAAGGTGAAAACCCAAAACTTTTGAGGTGGTCCATTTCCCTACAGGGGATGGACTATACAGTGGAACATAGGCCTGGGACCCAACATGCCAATGCAGATGGACTCTCAAGGTATTTCCACTTTGAACACGAAGACTCAACTGGTCAAGGTTAGTTTAGTGTCCCTACGTTTGGGGGGGTTGTGTAGGAGAGTAGGATCTGCCTCTTATGTTGCCCCCACTTTTTTCTGATGTTAGCACTGGTTTCTGGCTATAGTCTGGCTGGGTCCCTGCCAATCAGGGCCCCAGCCTCTCTGTTCTCTCTAAACGACATGGAGTGCACTCTAGGTGCACTAGTGATTGGATACTGTGGTGCCTTATGAGTCCCTAGTATATGGTACCTTAGGTACCAAGGGCATAGGTACTTCACAGGCCTCCCAGGGGCTGCAGCATATGTTATGCCACCCCTGGGAAGCAGTCTAAATCTGACACCACAGGCCTGCTACTGCAGCCTGGGTGAGGTGGTGCTAGCACCCCTCACTGAGATATAGGTTTCCTATATCTCTCCTGCCACACACATATAAACCTATCAGTCACCCCTAAGGCAGGCCCTATCAATCCTGAGGGCAGGGTGCTTGGCTTCTATGTGAGGGGGTGCCTCTGCATGAGCAGGGCCCCTCTGCAGTTCTCAGAGTCCATTCTCTGGTGCTGTTTGTGGATGCGGTTAAACCATATACTCTTAGGTGCATTATATCCTCGCGGTAAATGCTAACTTTGGAATGGCTGCATCAAAACATGTCGTGTTTGGTGTCAAACATCTTGGAATACTACCCCCCCCGCCAATCTTGGCGGCGGGGGTAGCATTCCACCCTTCTAGAGGGATAAGACATGTACCTGCTGTGGAAACGCGGTAGAATCCTAAAGAGCCCTGGCATCACAAAATGGATGCCACCAGTCACAGACACTGGGCTGCCCTCCTGCTGATGACCGAAACTCGCAGTGGAGGAAGCCCAACAATAGGCATCCTGTCACAGGGAGGTGTAACCACCTTCCAGACAGGGTTTAGTGTATTGGGGCTGGGTGGGTGCACTCTTAGAGTGCTTTGAAGTCCTGCACTGGGGGAGCAGAAGGCTCCTCTGTGCATATGCCAGTTCAAACCAGCTCAGGGGCTACCTGCCCCTGCTCTGGCGCGAAACTGGACAAAGGGAAGTGGGTGTAGCCACCCCTCCCTTGACCCTCCCATAGGTGGGGTCATAGAGCTAGTCCATCCCCTCTTTTTAGTATAAGAGGGGAACCTTGCCATTGCAAAGCAGATAACCCCTGGACGACGCTCTACAGAAGAATCCTGGCCCTTCGACGTTCCACTACCTTTGGAAGACAGAAGAATCTCCCTTGGAGTCAAGGAGTGACTCCCCTGCTTGGCAGGCACCAAAAACGACAACGACGGTCGCAAACTACGCCGCTCCCGCCGGAGTCCGAAGTCCCTGCAGCCCAAGAAGTGGATTTCCTGACCTCTCCCAGGCCATCGTGAGTCCCCAGCGAAGCTGAGGCAAGTGGACCCCATGAGTAACGAGGAACCGCGACCCCTGGGTACCGTGCACTATTGTCGAGTGCAACCCCTTCACAACGTTCTACGAACTTGTGCTTTGGACCACGTGTGGTCCCGACCTCCAACAGGAATCTCTCCGAAGATCAGAGGCCTACACCGTCCCGAGTGACCGTGGGCCCCTGTTGAGTGATTCCGCCCGAGGTGTCTTCGCGATCCCTTGCCCGCTGGCTTGTGGGTCCCCAGAAGACTTCTTAAAGAAACCAAAGGGCTCCCCTGGTTGCTCCAGGCCTGCCCTGACTTACCCTCGCTGGGTGAGTCCCTCAGACCTTGCTGGTCTGTGCCATCGACTTTTCTTCATCTCCCCGAGACTTGCTGCTGCCAAGGCTTGTTGGCTCCAATCGAGTTGCCGACACCGCAGTCAGCTGCAGACGTCGAGGACCCACCGAATCCAGCTCCTGGTCATCGTCGACGCCTCCTGGACCACGTGGCTGAAGAGTCAAGGCACCCGCAACCGACCTGAAGCGACCGACGACGGTGGGCATCCATCTTCCTTGCCCCGGGTCACTGCTAAGTGACTTTGAACACTGTCCCCTCTGCTTTCAGGTCATCCTTCTCCAGAATCCAGGCTTGGATTCCACCGGACACTTCTTCAGCTCCCGCAAGCAGCAAGTCTTCTTTGTTCGCCATTGAAAACGACGCCGCGACCCGACACCAAAGGACACCTATGCACCCGGCTTCCCTGGGTGAGGTAACTCCAGCACTACGGTGCTCCTGTGGGTGTGGGCCCTAGAACTACTTACCCTGTAAGTGACTTGCTTGTAGGTTCTCCCGAAGTATCCTAAAACTCTTTATTTCCAACCGCGACTTGCCCCATTGAAGTTAACGGCGATCCGCGCCTGTGTATCCACACTGCACGCGTCCCCGTGGGTCCTTTACTTACCTGCCTTGGGTGGTTTCGTGAGGCCCCTGCACTTCTGAAGGCCCTAGGCCTTGTCTCCCAGCAAGTCGTTGTCCCTAAGTCTCTTACTTAGTATATGGTCTGGTACGCCCCTAGGGCCCCAGCCATATTTTGTGCTTAACTTATTGTGAAACGTTGATTTGTGCATATGTTTGTCTTCTAATCTCATAAAGAGATTAGTAGAGAGTTATTTAGAAATAAATACATATATATTTGATATATATACCTGTGTGGTGTCTTTTCATTTGGTGATTCAAGAGATTATATGGTAAAACAAGCTGCTTTACATTCCTCCGAGACTTAGCCTGAAGGCTGCTCTCCACAGCTACCACTAGGATAGCTTTCTTTAAAAGGTTGTCTTAAACCTATCTACCATAAGAGTCGATTTGCCCTGGTGCAAGGTGTCCACTTTAATTAGTGAACAGCATATACCAGGCCAACTTCTCACAAGGGAGACCTGGATCTCCTAGGTAAACTCTGTACTCTTCCTGGTGGAGTAAAGAGAGGGCCACTGGGGCCTTCTCCCCCACCTAAAGGAAGATCTATGTTGCCCAGGTTAGAATCATCTTGATTCTCCTGGTCAGGGTTTGAGTCCAGGTCAAAGAAGGTTTCACTTCCTGGCCTTTCCTCATTCCCTGTCCCACCCACTCTATCTACCTCATCAGACCCTGGGGTCTTCCTAAGGTCATCCAAGAGCAAAATCTCAATGAGACGTTGGGTGTTTGCACTTCTCCCTGTCCTCAACTTCCTAGATACACACATGGCTTTCAATTCCTGGAATGAGAGGCCATTGTACCTAGTTGGCAGAGAGCCACTGGCTTCTCCTCTAGAAGACATACTAGTGTTATGTGGTGTAGGCACCTACCTAACCTAGTGGAGACTAAACTCTCTTGAGTTGGAGAAAGGGTGTGCTAGACCCTTGACTTACCCAACTCCAAGTTCAGTAGAACTTACTTATTCAAATTTTGATGTATTATATGTGCCTAATACTTAGTGGTTTTCAGTTAATCACTCAATGAGATTTATCTGGTAAAACAATAGCAAGCTTGAATCCCAACCGCTGCACACCAATGTGAGAAGGTGACCTGGTATATGCTGTCGACTGATTAAAGTGGGCACCCTGTACCAGTCCACATGACCCTTATGATGTATGAGGTCAAAGATAACCTTTAAAAAGCTATCCTAGTGGTAGCTGTGGAGAGCAGCCTTCAGGCTTAATCTTGAAGGAATGTAAAGCAGCTTGTTTTACCAGAATATCACCTCCTGAATGACCAAATGAAAGGAGAACCACACAGTAGTTATATAAAAATATGTATTTATTAATATAACACTCTCTACTAATCTCTACACGAGATTAGAACAAAAAGCACATAATACTGAATCAATAGAACAGTCAAAAGTAGCACAATACACAGCGGGCTCCAGGGGGAGACCGAACCATATACAAAAAAAATGGTATAACAATCACGACTTGACTAGACACAGTGCCTAGAGCACGTAGAATCGCTGGGACCCCAAGGAACCACCCAAGGCAGCGACACAGGGAGCCCACGGAGGACGGGTGCAGTAAGGAAACACGACCGCGTGCTCCGTACAACTCTATGGGAAAGTCGCGGTTGTAAAGTTAAAGTTTAAGGACACTTCTACTAGGACTTCAAGCAAACACTTTGGAACATAGGAGGTTCTAGAGCCAATCCACCAGTGAGTACTGAGGTACCCGTGTTACCTATCCCAGAGGAGGCGGGTGCATAGGGGTCAAGTGGTGTCGGAAACCTTTGTCGTTTTCAATGGAGAGCTGCAAAGAAGTACTGCTGCCGGGAAGGTGAAGAGTGTCCGGTGGAATCCAAGCCTGGATTCTAGGTGAGAGGAACGTGAAAGCAAAGGGGACAGAGTCTGGGTCACTTCAGGTGACCAGGGGCTCGGTAGTCGAATGCCCACCGATGTCGGGTGCTTCAGGTGCGAAGAAGGGATGCTTGACTCTGCAGCCACGGGGACCAGGAGATGTCGAGGATAACCAGAATCTGGAGGTGAGCTGTCCCACAAAGGATGTCAAGTGCGGAAGGGTCGATGTCCGGCTGGAGCACCAACAAGTCTTGGCAAATGTAACCCACGCAAGAAGGACAAACAGGTTACGGTGTGGACCAGCAAGGTCCAGGGGACTCTCCAAGCAATGGGGAGTCAGGGCACATCTGGAGCAACGAGGGAAGCTCAAGAACAAACAAGGTGAATCTCGCCAGGACCCACAAGCCAACGGACCAGGGATCGCGAGGAGACCTCAAGCAAGTCTGCAAAGCACCAGCCCACGGAGCGCTCAGTGCAAGGAGGACGGATTTCTTCAGTGCAAATACTGTTTGGGGTCAGGACTACTCGGAGTCCAATGCACAAGCTCAGGGGTTGCCAACAAGCATATGCACTTGCAAATGTACGTGGTGCACAGGGGTTCGGGTCACGTGGTCCCCACAAGGGAAAATGGTCTCAGAATCATTGAGAGGGCAGATCGACCTCAGGGACCTTCGGAAACCCACCTCCTGTGTTGCTGAAATCTTCGGAGTCCTCAGGAGCTTGGGAGATGCAAGCCGATCAGATGCGCTTAGGTGCCTGCTAGTGCAGGGGAGTAACTCCTTTACTCCAAGGGAGATTCTTCAGTCGTCCAGTGTCAAGCAGACAGTCAAAGTACTTGGTTTCTTCTTAGTAGAATCTTATCCAGGTAAAATCTAAAGTCCTGTAGCCAGGTAACCCACTTTATACCCACTGGAAAGGGTTGGACAGATTTAAGGGACCCTCCTAGGGGAGGGGCAGGACAGAGGGGTTGCTACACCCATGTCCTTTGTCCAGTTTCGCGCCAGAGCAGGAGCCAATGGCTCCCAGAACTGGTTGGAGCTGGACTATGCACAGGGACACCAAATGTGCCCCCAGTGCAGACTTTCTGGCACTCTCAGAGTGCACCCACCCAGCCCCAATACACTAAATCCTGTCTGGGAGGTGGTCACACCTCCCTGTGACAGGATGCCTATTGTCATGCCTTCCTCTGCTCGAGCTTGGCTCAGCAGCAGGAGAGCAGAATCGTGTCTGTGGCTGGCAGTGTCCATTTTGTGCTGCCCGGGTCAAGAAAGCTGGTACCGGGTAGACCGGTGAACCACAGTAGTGGTTTCAGAAGGGTGGAATCATACCTCCCACACCAGTTACTGGTGTGGAGGTATGATTCCAAGGTAATTGACACCTAACACGACATGTTTCTAAGCTGCCGTTTTAAAGTTAGCATTTACTGCGAGGTTATAATGCAACTTAACCTATATGTCTGGCTGCATCACAGACAACCCCGGAGAATGGTCTCCGAAAGGCTGCAGAGGGGCTCTGCTCATGCAGGGGCACCCTCTCACATAAAACCCAGCACCCTGCCTTCAGGATTGATAAGGCCTGCCATAAGGGTGGCTGATAGGTCTTTAAGTGTAGTGATTTAGATAGATATAGTGAACCTATATCTACGTAAGTGGTGCAAGCACCAGCTTACACAGGTTTCTGTAGCAGACCTGTTGTGTCATTTTGAATGGCCTCTCATGGGTGGCATAGTACATGCTTCAGCCCATGGGAGGCCTCTGGGGTACCTATACCCTGGGTACATGGTGTACCATATACTAGGGACTGATAAGGGTACCCCAGTATTCAATCTGGAGTGTACCTAAAGTACATACATAGCAATTTAAGGGAGAAAGCAGATAGACTGGGGTCCTAGATAGCAGGATCCCAGTCAGACTAGTCCAAAAACAGTGAGACATCAGCAAAAAGTGGGGGTAACCATAAGAAGCAGATACTACTTTCCTACAATGCCCATCCATGAGCAGGGCTCGAGGTTATGAGCCAAAACACGTTCGGCCCGTATTTGCCATTAGTAGTAAGCAATACTACATCAGAACATCAGTTGTGGCCTTCAGCGTTCGTTCCTGGAGGAAAGAAGGCAAGTGTTTTGTGTATATATATATATATATATATATATATATATATATATATATATATATAAAACAAAGGTTACAGGGATGTTATAGTTAGGCTCAGGTGTCAATGTGAAGGAAGTGGCCCTTAGGGGCCACCCGGGTTATCTACAACCTCGTACTCGCCTTCTACCAAAATGAAGAGTTGGTCAGACAGTGGAGAATACAAACAGTTGTTTATTAGCAATACTCTGCAGAGGAGTCCAATCTGACCTGCACCCTAAGATGTCTGCCAAGGGACTGGCCCCCCAACAGTCTGCAACGCATAATCATTCCTCCAAGAACCCCCAACCACGCCCACAGTGGAAAGTTACCGGCTCAGGCCGAACATGAAAAAAGGAGGCACAGAAAGATGAGCTACCACCTGCTAGATGGGTACATGTTATCATTCTCTCAAGGTTGCCGTGATGGGGCTCGGCGTCTCCTAACTTGGGAGCAGAACTACACACAGGGATAGGTATGCGAGGGCAGAATGGCCTATTCATTAGTGAGTCAGAATCCAACCTTGAACAGCAAAGGAAAATAATACTGAATACAGTGTTCTGCTGAGGCAAGCAATACGAATAATGAGGCCTAGGTGAGACACAGCCTAATAGGGATTACGAAATACAAAATGGAGTCACACTCGCTAACTGAAGCTTACACATTGCAGGGATAACTCAGTGGGTTGCATAAAATGGATATGAATGATGCCTAATTTAGCTGCACACTGCTAACCTAATATAACATAGAACAAGTGTATAACGAAAAAGGATTTTTCAAACCTAACAGACCCTCCTTTTAGCAGTGGAGGCTAAACTACTTTATTGACGCTATCCGGTAAGGGTCTTTACAATTCTAATCAGGCGGGGAAATCTCTATTCACGTGATCAATATATTAATACTCAGAAATGTTCAAATGCTCGCTATTAAGCAGGGAAACTATAAGAGACATGTTGACCTAAAAAATGTCTACATCAATGCTCATCAACCCTTCGATCTCTTTCTGAAGCATGATCTTAGCATTTGTATTGCATGGATATCCTTTGCTTAGGAGTCGATGTACCTACTTCAGTAGACACAACAAGCTGGGAGACAGTGCATACAAGGGCCTATTTCTCGTGTAACATGTTTTTACATTGTAGCTGATGGAATGTGCGAATATGTAGATGGGACAACAAATACAGTAGGAAAACGAAAAGAAAGACAACACTTGCTAACCATCCCTTCGGAGGCCAAGTATGAACTTGTGATCCACAGGCGAAGTAAACATTATGATGCAGGATCTAAGACGGGCTTGTTGTCATGTTCAGTCTGTAAGTGAAGTCATATGTGCTCTCACCCACCTTAATCGCCCCCGCCCCTGGATACAAAAACGAACTGTCATATTAACTATCATGACAGGCATCTGCCCAATGTACACATTCATTTGTAGTGCGTAAATCAATAAATGCATTATCTAGGACTGGAGAACAGAGTTGAAGGTACACCAATCTGGACACTTGTATTATCGGTTTATGTCTTCCTGTGCTCCCCTGTGCGAGGAGCCAAAGTAACAAACATGTTCACAAGAGAAATAGGTGCTGCATGAACTTGAGAGTGCACAGAATACTTCTCATTCAGGGAGAAGGATGTTCCTAATACTATTATTAGCACAATAACAACTAGGGATGCAACTTGTACTTTCTATGTACCAATCCCGCTCTGGACAGGGAGGTGCAAAAGGCTATTTTCCTCATCAATTGGATGACCAAACGGATACATGGTGATTGGGAGAGAAATGCAACACAATGGAATTGGTGACCAAGGAACAAGAAGATGGGCAAAAACTCTTCTTTCCAGTGTCTTTCAGAGAGCCATCACTGGCAGGCTCCTATTGTTCATCTGGCGTAGGCGCTATTGAGCACCGGCGGTGGAGCTACTCATCTAGCTCTTTCTGGAGAAATCCTCTTCACTCAGGATAGGGCACCCCCCCTCCTGGGAGGACACCCTCAACTAATCCTGTCCAGTGCCCAGGCCAGTGCACCAATCTTCCTTACCCTCTTCTGTCGCTGGCACCTTAGACAGGGTACCTGCACCCTATTCTTCATCCATGAAGTCCATCCCTACTAATCCAACTTTCCCTTGTTGCACTGTTCCTCCGTCAGGCGTATATTGTACCTTGTCACTCCAGGCACAGGGGGGTCAAGGGAAAAAGGGGGGTCAAACTCAAGGGGGACCAAGGGGCAGTGACTCAAACACAGGCGAGCCCTCAAGCTGGACTCAATGGGCTGGGACTCATGCAAAGGTGGACCAGCAGGCTGGGGCTCCTGGATAGCCCCTCTTTCTTTCCGTGTTCGGTGGTACTGCCTCGTTCAGTACCTTCTTTGTTTTTTTTTTCTTTTCTGCAGCTTTGCCTCAGTCGTATTCATAGATGTTCCATAATAAGCAGCCAGGCTGTGCATCGCGTCCGGGCCCCTGTGACTGCAAGGCGTCCCGGACCTATTGATAGATAGAATGTAAACTTTCAGTTACCTGGCAAGGATAAAACTTTATATAATTAATTGTTTTCTCTCCCAACACCAAGTAGTGGGGTAAGCCTTTAATTCATTTACTAGCTCTGAAAGAACAATCCGGACATACTTTGAATCATTGCATCTGTCCATTCCTATATTATTCATCTGAAGAACCTCAAAAAAGACAATGTGTGGTGTGAAATTATTGGGGGCATACAGGTACCCTTCCTAGTAATGTGCATCATGTGCACCATACAGTACACAGGCTGATCAATGTCTCATCCCGACAATGTGCCAGCAGGGCCTGCTACAAACATTCTTTCATTTCATTTTAATAATTTTCAGCAAACGCATTGTTCCTTCCCACATCATCTATTACAACCCAGTTAATCAGGCTAACTAATAAAGGACTTGTGATGTCTCTACAACTGTACGTAGTGTTGCGGTAACATGAGAATAATGGTGGTGCCACCTGGGCGTTCAAACAAAAGCCACCGACATATGGTTTCCCTTAAGAATCAGATAAGGGAACATCAGTATAGTCTACCCGTCCTTTCATCTCCATTTCAATTCCAATTCCATCAATTTTACAGAAGGGAGGGGCAGTAACATGGCTGACTTCAAGGTGACACATTTTTCAAATCATGACAATTTTTGCGAACATAGGGCCCGATTCACAGAACTAACTTAAGACAAAATCCTAAACTTACTACCATTTTGGTATTCACAGAAGGCACTTACTCATTTTGGTATTCACAGAAGGCACTTATTCATTTTGGTATTCACAGAAGGCACTTACTCATTTTGAGTATTCACAGAAGGCACTTACTCATCAATGAGTAAGTGCCTTCTGTGAATACCAAAATGAGTAAGTTACTCAAAATGAGTAAGTTACTCAAAATGAGTGAGTTACTCATTTAGTATTCACAGAAGGCACTTACTCATCAATGAGTAAGTGCCTTCTGTGAATACCAAAATGAGTAAGTGCCTTCTGTGAATACTAAAATGGTAGTAAGTTTAGGATTTTGTCTTAAGTTAGTTCTGTGAATCGGACCCAGTGTTGTTTTATAGCCAATTAGACGTGCACTGGTGAGGTGCTGTGTCTCTGTTATTCAAGGGCATGTTCACAGCATCCTGTGAAATGAGTGGCTAAAGCAAGTCCAACCGATTTTCCTATGGAAATGGCCACCGTCATGACCGTTCCTAGGCAGCTCGGGTGGGCTCAAAAGACAGAAAGCGCACAACAAGCAATCTTGTGTACTTACAACACAAAACAGCATACAACAATATATGTACCAAGCACAGAAGCCAAAGGAAAAAAAAACGCAGTTTCAAGTGTTAGGCATTCAGAGTTAAGGCTCATGCACCCCATGCACCCCATTTAATGTGTTAGTTCGCAAAGGAGCTAATCTCTTACCCCCTTCAACAGTAGGTGACCTGAGAAGGAAACCTCCTGTCGAAAATACTTACCCCTTTTAAAAACAAACTCCTGGTCAGTCAAAACTAAAGATAAGAACAATTTGTTAGAAATTAGTGTCTCTAGTTGGCAGAGGTAGGTACCTTTGTTCAAATAGGGACCCTTCCCTCCAGTCAGCGTAAGGGAATACACACTTTAGATAACCCCTGCTCGCCCCCTTGGGAGCTTGGCTTGAGCAGACAGTCTTATCCCAATGGCAATGTGTAAAGTATTTGTACCAACACTCACAATAACACAGTGAAAACACCACAAGAAGACACCACACCAAATGCACATCCTCAGTCTCTGTCACACTGAAACCAAACAGACAATCCACAATCAGGCAGAAACACACAGAAAGGTTGGACAAGAAAATAGCCACTTTCTAAAAGTGCCAGTTGCAAACACAGACTTTAAAACCCATCCTCACTAAAAGGTGTGCTATCAAATTCTGAGTCCAGAGTTACCAGACTCCAATTTTCTACCTTATCCCTATGGGAGGATATGCTTGTAAAATTTTACAACGCATTCCCCATTCTGTCCTATGGGCAATATAGCCTTTCAATAGTGAAAAACGAAATGGGCAGTATGTCACTATCAGGGCATGTTACACACACCAGTACATATCCTACCTTTCACATACACTGCACTCTGCCTAGGGTGGTACCGTGGGCCTACCATAGGTGTGTCCTATGTACAAACTGCGCGCAGGCACTGCGGTGGCAGGCCTGAGGCATCTTTTCCAGGCTACTCATGGGGGTGGCACAATCAGCGCTGCAAGCCTACTGGTAGCAATCTTTTTACCAGCCCTGGCACAATCAGTGCACTTCACTAGGGATCTACTAGTAAAACAAATATGCCAATCAGGAAGAACCAAGCACAATATCGATTTACACAGAAAGCACTTGCACTGTGACACTGATCAGCAATGGCAAAGTGCCCAAAGCATCTAAAGCAGCAAAAACAAAATCCAGTACAGCATCAAAAACATAGGGGGTAGAGGCAAAAAGTCAAGGAAAACCACGCCATGTCGCACACTATTTAACTGCACTGTCCCTACAACTCTGCTGTGTGTCTGAAACAATGAACAAGTAACTACCTCCTTTTTAAACCTGTTTATGGATGCTCTGTCCTTCTTCATAGTCCTAAGAAGCGCAGCAGAACCTATGACTCCTACCAGTCTATGTGAATCCGAACAAAGACCTATCATTGAAATAAATAGTACAGCCAAAAAAAATGTATTTTACATCAGCGATAGAAAAGATATTGAGCAGTAGAAAGTACCATTAGCAGAAGCATAGCAATGGCTAGAACAGCAGGATGTTGGAAAACCACCTTTTCATGAACTTTACCCCAATCAGCCACAAAATTGTAAACACAATCAAAATAATAGGACTATTACTGTGTACCAGTCGTCTCCTCACCAACACCTTCCTCAACCAAATCCTGTATTATACACAACAAGGCTCGTGAAATCTGTAGGAATCCCAGCTCTACATCGCCTGTTGCCCCCAAAGTGGATGGCACATCCGCAAAACTCGGGGGGCAACACCATGCACTGGCGACCACAACACTCCTTACATTAAGACCCATCATCATGCATTCATCACAATCAAGCATTAACACAAACGCAAAATCCACAATAAAAGGACCAATAGCCAAAGCAAGAGGGCGCAAAATGCGTGCTACAACGAATGCATCTGAGATACCCACCAATACACGCATAGCACTGTACTATGTTAAATACATAACAGAAAGAAACAATATAGACCAATTACTTCCCAATATCTACAACCAAGTTGCTATTGCAAAAACACAATAAAAACGAATCTGCAAACAAACAATCAAATTCCTCTTTTAAGACACAAATCCTGCCCACCAAAATCTAAAAAACACCTTCACTCTCTCATCTTTCCTCTGACAGCAGCAACCAGAACAGCCTGAACGTCACAGCAGGAATAGAAACAGCAGAAATAAAAGAACAGCTGAATGTTTAAAGCAATAAAATCCGAGGGATATTTGCAAATTGATATTTCTGAAAACAATGCTTCGGCTGTCTCCTGCTGGACCCTTCTAAACTGTACATACTCATCAGGAATCTGATATTTAACATCATCTGGTGTACAGTAATCTGTGCTTTACCTTTCTCAAATAAACCTATTGTTGCTGCAACTTTCTCTAAAACTTATTGTGTCATTTCTCCCTTTAAAACTCCAACAACTTTGATATTGCACCTTTTATTTCTGCTTGTGAAACAACGCATCTTAACTCACTTTTCATTCCCTGCAAACAACTTTTCTGAACAAACTCTGAGCCCCCTCCTTGGGAATTCCTCTTTTTTTTTTTTTCTTCAAGGCCAAAGGCCACAGCAAGCCTGCCAGAACAAACGGAATTCACGGGCTGTGTGTTGCACATTAAAAAAAAGATCCTTTTTATCCAGCATAAATACACGCTGCCTGGAGCGCTTGAGACACCTTTCCCAAATTAAACACACTCACTCAAATCAATCATATGTTAACTACACGTCCTCTAACTGCTCAATCCTCCCTCCCTCCTTTTTTTTCTTTCCAGAACTCGAGAAGAGGGAAAAAACTGTGCCTGCTTGCATGCCTCCCTTTCATGGAGAGACCGAACACATTCCGTTCTTATCTCAAAGCTAAACAGCAACCCTTTTGCCAGCGCTACTGAATTTCGAGCGTGTATTTCACCTCTCCTACTGCACTTTTAGAATGCGTGTCTGTTCAGCACAAATATACATTACCTTGAATCGTCACAACACTGTTTTCAATTTAAATGCACATTCCCTCCTTACATTTTTCTCATGTTGCACTCTTCCTATGTCAAAACAAATGTACATTCTTACTAGTATTTCTGATCAAACCATATATATATATATTTTTTTTTACATTCTTCAAAATTTAAAGTGTCGTCAGGAGGCGCCAGCTAACCTCCTTCCAATGGGTATCTGCAGAGCAACAACGACAACAAGAGACCAAATTAAGCTCATTCCAGACATTTTCAAGAAGGGGCCACATTCATTATTTTGCCTGGCAAAGGAATTGCAAGTACTTTTCCCAAAGACGGTCCACAGACCGTGTCAAACAAAAAAAAAAACACACAGCACAGCTTGCTGAGGCAAGGCATCCTTACCTCCACACGAAAAGCACAGTCGCTACTCACTCAAACAAGCATCTCACAAGCACCACCACCGACGTCAGTCCACAGACCTCAGAGCACCGAAACACAACAATCAAACCACAAGTCAGCCCGGAGACTGCACCAGAACAAGAACAAGAGGCAGCCCAGAGACTGCACCAGAACAAGACAGTCCAGAGACTGTACCAAAACAAGACAGTCCAAAGACTGCACCAAGACAAGGAGATAGGCTTTAGCCCCAGACCTTTTCAAGAATAGACCAACTTTCCAGTTGGCCTGGCAGATTGCTTGCAAACAGTCCCAGTCCTTTTCAAGAATAGGCAGAATTTCCAGTTGGGCTGGTAGACTGCTCACAAACACTCTGTGTCTTTTAAGGGTCCGCAAACCCACCAAGATCAAGACAAGACAGTCCGAAGACTGTACCAGACACAGCCCGTAGGCTCGTGTCGTTCAACCATGGCGCCACATTTTCCAAGAATTCAAATCACTCACCTGGTGCATTCAGGTCGAGCAAGATTATTCTCCACTGCCGACTCTTCGGACTAAACAGTCAAATCCAAGGTTTCGCCTTCTCAGGACCCCAGTCGGTGACCACTAGACGAGGAGTCGCCCGATCAGACGGGCGGGGCAGCCAAGAGAACCGGGCTCTTATCGTGTGGGGATCCCCGATCCGCCCGAACGACCGGCCGCAACCCCGACCCTGCAACCTGATTACGGGTGAGTCGGATCACCTTGCGAGGTCCCTGTTTGGGCGCCAACTGAAGGAAGTGGCCCTTAGGGGCCACCCGGGTTATCTACAACCTCCTACTCGCCTTCTACCAAAATGAAGAGTCGGTCAGACAGTGGAGAATACTAACAGTTGTTTATTAGCAATACTCTGCAGAGGAGTCCAATCTGACCTGCACCCTAAGATGTCTGCCGAGGGACTGGACCCCCAACAGTCTGCAACGCATAATCATTCCTCCAAGAACCCCCAACCACGCCCACAGTGGAAAGTTACCGGCTCAGGCCGAACATGAAAAAAGGAGGCACAGAAAGATGAGCTACCACCTGCTAGACGGGTACATGTTATCATTCTCTCAAGGTTGCCGTGCTGGGGCTCGGCGTCTCCTAACGTGGGAGCAGAACTACACACAGGGATAGGTATGCAAGGGCAGAATGGCCTATTCATTAGTGAGTCAAAATCCAAACTTGAACAGCAAAGAAAATAATACTGAATACAGTGTTCTGCTGAGGCAAGCAATACGAATAATGAGGCCTAGTTCAAACACACCCTAATAGGGATTACGAAATACAAAATGGAGTCACACTCGCTAACTGAAGCTTACACATTGCAGGGATAACTCAGTGGGTTGCATAAAATGGATATGAATGATGCCTAATTTAGCTGCACACTGCTAACCTAATATAGTGTATAACGAAAAGGATTTTTCAAACCTAACAACTCTTACAAAACCAGTGAAAGTCAGCTGTTATAGTTATTGAGCTAACTATAACTCGCTTCCTTACAATGAACTGCTTATGACCTCACATATCACATCACTCATGACATGGTCAGTTGCATCACTGATGACATCACTGATGATATCTCAAATGACATCACTGATGACATCATCCACAGAATCTCTGACGCACCCACTCACACCCCCATATAACCTTTCATTCACCCACTCCAACTTCCACACTACCATTCTCAAACCCATTCACACACCCATACCAGTGGTTACACAGCCACTCACTGATTCATAGATCAACACACACACCCACTAACTCACCCATACAGCCACTCATACAACCATCCACTTATTCACCCACACAGTTACTGACATATCCACTCATACAGCCATGCAGCCACTCCCTCACTGAGTCAGTCACCCATAGATCTCCTCACACACCTATTCACTCACCCATACAGTCAATCATGCAGCCACTTACCCATAAAGTTACACCCACACACTCACTTACTTACCAATACAGATACTAACGGGTACTCACTCACCCATACAGTCACTGATGCAAGCACACACTCACACATACAGCCACTCTCACATTCACTCACTTATACAGTCACTCATATACCCCATCACTCACCTATACTGCCTTTCACATACCCAGTTATTCACCCATATACCACTGACACATGCACTCACTCACGGACACAGCCATACACACACTCACTCACCCATACAGCCACACACACTGTCACTAACCTATACAGCCACTGACTCATCCATTCACTCGCATTTGCATTCATCTTTATTCGATCTTCTGAAGGCAGATCATAAAAGATACATACAATATTCAAAATAAAGAATCATGCAATATAAGACACATATGTTGAAAAAGCTAAAAATTATAAAATAATTTACAGTATGTAAAGTGACAGTGCTACATTTTAAATCCAAGGACAGCCAAGGTAAAAAAAAGAACAATAAAATGGGTAAGAAATAAGATGCCAAGGACAAGCTTACGCTTTACAATACCAGACCCACAACACTTTTTAAAATGGAAAATAAAAACTATTTCATCAAAATAACATGCTCCTTCTTTTAGATAAAACACACTTCAAGAAGCTAGCAACTGCATAGCATACACAGTGGTCATTGAGTTGCAGCAAGTAAAATAGGGCTGCTTTACATTTCGAAAATTTATGTCTACGTAATAAGGGTAATAAAATTTTCCTTGTGTACGGCAAATAAAATTGACAAAAGAAGACAATGTGTAAGATGGTTTGGCTTGACTGCTCATCACATGGACAAATATAAATAGAATCCGAAGAATACTGGCCAAGGGGAAAAAAATTAGCCAGCGGAAGGAGCCTAATCTGAACCTTGCCAAAAGTGTTCTCTCATACACATTAATCACGTATAATAAGTATGGGGCAGTAGTTGGCACCATTTGAACAATATAATAATCTTGGACTGCAGGTTTGGCCACTTCTGTTAATTCTCTAGTTGCGTGTTTATGCTTAAAAAAACAGTCCAAGACCCAGTTTCTGTCTTTCTTCATGTCTCAGGGTGCTCAAACAGGCGGGCACATCCCAGCACCGAGAAACTCTCTTTGATATACTTTAACCACAGGATGGCCAAACCTTGCTCACAGGATAAGCAATCTCTGATGACTGCCTGATTAAGTTCGGCTTCTTTCTTGTCCCAAATAGAACACCAAAGGGCCAAGGGTGCGGCATTAATAGTGTCTTGAGCATAACCCAAGCCTAACTCCAAATGCAGTGGAAAATGCGGGGTAGAGGGAGGGACACCCAATAACCGGCGACAGAATCTACTCTTTTCCATCTGCATTGCAAGGGCATCCATATATCCCCAAATACCCATTCCATATGTCAAGATTGGCAAGCATTTCCGATTATAGATCTCTAAAATCGGTGCAATGGGTTTTTTGCCAATGGACATGGCAAGCGAGGAAGTGGTACCAACAGCTTGAGTAAAGCGCATTATCATATTTTTGGTACAAGTAGACCAAGTACAGCCATCATCAAAGTCCAAACCCAGGTAAGGGAAGGAACTAAAGCTATCTAATGTTTTGCCAGTGATATTGAAGTTGCACGTTTTCGTGTTTCTGGGTCCGCAAACCATGGTAAAGGTTTTCTTAAAATTAGTCTCCAAGCCCAGCTCTTTCATAAAACAGACATAACTAAAGATAAGCCTCTTAAGGCCATTGGCCGTCCTTGCCAGGAGCACCGCATCATCAGCATATAGGAGTGCTGGAACGGGCTTTTTCTCCACACACGGCACGTCTGCCCCAACGGATACCAGAGTTTTTTCCAGATCATTCGTGTAAAGGAGAAAAATAATTGGGGTGAGCACGCATCCTTGGCGCATTCACTCATCACCCACCCACACAGACACTCAGACACCCATAGAGGTAATCAAACAACCAATCACTCACCCATACAGAAACTCACGTACCCACTCACACACCCATACAGCCACTTAGACACCAACTGACAGATACAGACATTCACACAACCAGTCACTCACCCATACATTCACTGAGACATCTAATCACTCACTTATACAGTTAGTCACACACCCACTGATTCATTCAATCAGGCACTCATACACCCAGTCATTCACCAATACACCTTGGTATATAATTTAACACTCAAACCTTTTAAAAACACTCACAGTCACCGGATGGTGTCATCAGTGATGTCATTTGATATGTCATCAGTGATGTCACTGACCATGTCACGAGTCATGTAATATGTGAGTTCATAAGCAGTTCATTGCGGGGGCGCGAGTTATTGTTAGCTCACTAACAATAACGGTGCATTTCACTGGTTTTGTACGAGTCTAACTATAACCTTCCTGTAACCCTTGTTTTTTTCAGTGAATATATATATAGACCCAGTAGAAGGCAATTTGCCGAAACGCGTCGGTCCGATATTGCAGACAAAAGTGACTGTGTATATTTGCCATGAAAGAAGCAAAATAAATATAAACCGTTTAAAAACTGACCTTGAAAATAGTGGAGTTGCAGTTTGTTGACCGGGTGCCGCCGGATTCGGTGTTCGGGAGAGGAACGCCAAAGGGAGACATATATATATATATATATATTATCTACTGGCGGTCGCCAGTAGATAGTTATAGTTAGGACCTATTTTCCATAGGAAATCCGCAACATTCTATTTGAAATAACGTTGGCGCCGGTTGACGAATCTTCGCGAAAGTTTCCAACTTGTTGGGGCGCTCCGGTCCGCTCCTATCCTGAAAGTCTCGGGGTGATTCGTCAAGCGGGGGCCGAGAATAAAGGGGGGTCCCAAAACATGTTTTCCCCATTCATTTTTCCATAGGAACCTTTAGTCGCAGCTACAGCCCGAACTGCTGAACGGAATTACACCAAATTTGGCAAAGAGGTAGCCCTTGGTTCAGACTCATGCCTTTTGCTTAAATGGTGTAAATCCGTTCAGTAGTTCCTGAGAAAATCACAAGTAAAATCACATATGTATCTGGGCGGAGCCTAACCACACATGGCATTGTGAGATCTGATTGGCTGTCAGCACTTCATCCTGGAATTGCTGGCAGCCATCTTGAGACCAATATACATGATAGTACCCCATTGAAATGCATTGTAGTGAATCAAAGATTTTGAGGGTTACCAAAGGAGAACTATAAAGGGTGATAACAGACTTTAGTTACATTAGAATTCATTTGTTGATGGTACCATACTAATTTCAGGAATTGTGGTGTGTTCTAAGGTGATTTTACCCTGTGAAAAACCTTCTGCTGGGATATCATGAATCATGTTTGAGAGAAAACTATTTTCACATGCTTGTCCCATAGAGTTTTGGAAGGTGCTCCAGAAGCTAAAATGAGAGCATATTTTCTGTAAATTCACATTATCTTTCTCAGTCATGTGAGAATGAAGTCTGACATTCTCAGTAAAACATGTACATCCAACAAGGGCAGAGACTGTCAGTTGATTCCTTTGTGTTCTACTGCAGCTTCCCAGAGTGTTCTAAAGAACAACTAGAGTGCTAACAGCCTTACTTATGACAAAAGTATGGCACACCTGAAGCCATCTTGATTGGAATAAACTGATAACACTTAAAACATTTAATTTAAAAAGGAACAAAATGATGGGGTTCATTTTGTCATAGAAATTATGGTTAGTGCTGTAGAAAAAAAATTAGGACATGTTTCAAGTGTGATCTTAAATATCTTCCTGTTATATTTCAACAGGAGCAGCCTGCCAGTTGATGCCTTTGTGTTCTACTGCAGCTTCCCAGAGTGTTCTAAAGAACAACTAGAGAGCTAACAGCCTTACTTATGACAAAAGTATGGCACACCTGAAACCATCTTGATTGGAATAAACTGGTAACACTTAAAACATTTAATTTAAAAGGAACAAAATGAGGGGTTCTTTTGAAATAGAAATTATGGTTAGTGCTGCAGAAAGAAAAATTAGGGCATGTTTTAAGTGAGATCTCAAATCCTCTTCTATTTCATTAGAAAATTCTGACATGCAGACTGAAACAATCACTTTCAATACCAGCAGCAGACTTCCAGTTAACTCCCTGGTGAGCAGTAGCTTTACTACAGTGATCTAATGAGCAACTAGAGTGCTAACATTCTGAATTTATGGCAAATGTGAGACACATCTGAATGCCTTCTTGATGGAATCAAAGTAAAAAACTGAAAGCATTTCCTACTGAGGAGACTGCAGTAAATGAGGAAATTAGGAAACTTCATAACAAAGAAGTCTTCCAAGATGGCCACCAGTGAAAAAAGAGCCCAAATGTAGCACAAATATTACCCAGATGTAGCCCACATATAGCCCAATGACAAAAGTGTGCAAAACACTTTTTATGTTTAGTTTTTGCAGTTTTATGTAGTGCAGACTGGTCAGGTATTGGAGCGTTGCATCTTAAAACATGACCCCCTACACTACAAAAACACCACTGCACTACCCTAAACCCTAAAACACTACCCCCAGCACGACCCCCTACACTACACAAGCACCATTGCAATATCCTAAACCCTAAAACACTACCCCCAGCATGACCCCTACACTACACAAACACCACTGCACTACCTAAACCCTAAAACACTACCCCGAGCACGACCCCCTACACTACCCAAACACCACTGCACTAACCTAATTCCTAAAACAGTACACCCAGCACGACCCCCTACACTACCCAAACACCACTGCACTACCCTAAAACATGACCCCCTATACTACACAAACACCACTGCACTACCCTAAACCCTAAAACACTACCCCCAGCACGACCCCCTACACTACACAAGCACCACTGCACTACCCTAAACCCTAAAACACTACCCCCAGCACGACCCCCTACACTGCCCGAACACCACTGCACTGCCCTAAACCCTGAAACACCAGCCCCTGCGCGACCCCCTACACTGCCCGAACACCACTGCACTGCCCTAAACCCTGAAACACCACCCCTAGCATGACCCACTACACTGCCCGAACACCACTGCACTGCCCTAAAACCTGAAACACCACCCCCTTCACGGCCCCCTACACTGCCCGAACACCACTGCACTGCCCTAAACCCTGAAACACCACCCCCAGCACGACCCCCTACACTGCCCGAACACCACTGCACTGCCCTAAACCCTGAAACACCACCCCCAGCACGACCCCCTACACTGCCCGAACACCACTGCTCTGCCCAAAACCCTGAAACACCAGCCCCAGCAGGACCCCTACACTGCCCGAACACCACTGCACTGCCCTAAACCTTGAAACACCAGCCCCAGCACGACCCCCTACACTGCCCGAACACCACTGCACTACCCTAAACCCTGAAACACCAGCCCCAGCACGACCCCCTACACTGCCCGAGCACCACTGCACTGCCCTAAACCCTGAAACACCAGCCCCAGCACGACCCCCTACACTGCCCGACACCACTGCACTGCCCTAAACCCTGAAACACCAGCCCCAGCACGACCGCCTACACTGCCCGAACACCACTGCACTGCCCTAAACCGTGAAACACCAGCCCCAGCACGACCCCCTACACTGCCCGAACACCACTGCACTGCCCTAAACCGTGAAACACCAGCCTCAGCACGACCCCCTACACTGCCCGAACACCACTGCACTGCCCTGAACCCTGAAACACCACCCCTCAGCACGACACCCTACACTGCCCGAACACCACTGCACTGCCCTAAACCCTGAAACACCACCCCCAGCACGACCCCTTACACTGCCCAAACACCACTGCACTGCCCTAAACCCTGAAACACCATCCCCTGCACGACCCCCTACACTGCCCGAACAACACTGCACTGCCCTAAACTCCTGAAACATCACCCCCAGCAAGACCCCCTACACTGCCCGAACACCACTGCCCTAAACCCTGAAACACCACCCCCAGCAAGACCCCTACACTGGCCGAACACCGCTGCACTGCCCTAAACCCTGAAACACCAGCCCCAGCACGACCCCCTACACTGCCCGAACACCACTGCTCTGCCCTAAACCCTGAAACACCACCCCCTGCACGACCCCTACACTGCCCGAACACCACTGCACTGCCCTAAACCCTGAAACACCACCCCCAGCACGACCCCCTACACTGCCCAAACACCACTGCACTGCCCTAAACCCTGAAACACCACCCCCTGCACGACCCCCTACACTGCCCGAACACTACTGCACTGCCCTAAACCCTGAAACACCAACCCCAGCACGACCCCCTACACTGCACGAACACAACTGCACTGCCCTAAACCCTGAAACACTACCCCCAGCAAGACCCCCTACACTGCCCGAACACCACTGCACTGCCCTAAACCCTGAAACATCACCCCCAGCAAGACCCCTACACTGCCCGAACACCACTTCACTATACCCTTTAACACCACCCCCAGCAAGACCCCCTACACTGCCCGAACACCACTGCACTGCCCTAAACCCTGAAACACCACCCCCAGCACGACCCCCTACACTGCCCGAACACCACTGCTCTGCCCAAAACCCTGAAACACCAGCCCCAGTACGACCCCCTACACTGCCCGAACACCAATGCACTGCCCTAAACCCTGAAACACCAGCCCCAGCACGACCCCCTACACTGCCCGAAAACCACTGCACTGCCCTAAACCCTGAAACACCAGCCCCAGCACGACCCCCAACACTGGCCAAACACCACTGCACTGCCCTAAACCCTCAAACACCAGCCCCAGCACGACCCCCTACACTGCCCGAACACCACTGCACTGCCCTAAACCCTGAAACACCAGCCCCAGCAAGACCCCCTACACTGCCCGAACACCACTGCACTGCCCTAAACCCTGAAACACCACCCCCAGGAAGACCCCTACACTGCCCGAACACCACTGCACTAAACCCTGAAACACCACCCCCAGCACGACCACCTACACTGGCCGAACACCACTGCACTGCCCTAAACCCTGAAACACCACCCCCTGCACGACCCCCTACACTGCCCAAACACCACTGCACTGCCCTAAACCCTGAAACACCACCCCCTGTATGACCCCCTACACTGCCCGAACACCACTGCACTGCCCTAAACCCTGAAACACCACCCCTCAGCACGACACCCTACACTGCCCGAACACCACTGCACTGCCCTAAACCCTGAAACACCACCCCCAGCACGACCCCTTACACTGCCCAAACACCACTGCACTGCCCTAAACCCTGAAACACCATCCCCTGCACGACCCCCTACACTGCCGGAACACCACTGCACTGCCCTAAACCCTGAAACACCACCCCCAGCATGACCCCCTACACTGCCCGAACACCACTGCACTGCCCTAAACCCTGAAACATCACCCCCAGCAAGACCCCCTACACTGCCGGAACACCACTGCCCTAAACCCTGAAACACCACCCCCAGCAAGACCCCTACACTGCCCGAACACCACTGCACTGCCCTAAACCCTGAAACACCACCTCCAGCACAACCCCCTACACTGCCTGAACACCATTGCTCTGCCCATAACCTTGAAACACTAGCCCCAGCACGACCCCCTACACTGCCCAAACACCACTGCACTGCCCTAAACCCTGAAACACCACCCCCAGCACGATCCCCTACACTGCCCGAACACCACTGCACTGCCCTAAACCCTGAAACACCAGCCCCAGCAAGACCCCTACATTGCCCGAACACCACTGCACTGCCCTAGACTCTGAAACACCAGCCCCAGCAAGACCCCTACACTGCCCGAACACCACTGCACTGCCCTAAACCCTGAAACACCAGCCCCAGCATGACCCCCACACTGCCCGAACACCACTGCTCTGCCCTAAACCCTGAAACACCAGCCCCAGCACGACCACCTACACTGCCCGAACACCACTGCACTGCCCTAAACCCTTTAACACCAGCCCCAGCACAACCCCCTACACTGCCCGAATACCACTGCACTGCCCTAAACCCTGAAACACCAGCCCCAGCACGACCCCCTACTCTGCCCGAACACCACTGTACTACCCTGAAACACCAGCCCCAGCATGACCCCCTACACTGCCCGAACACCATTGCACTACCCTAAACCCTAAAACACTACCCCCAGCAGTACCCCCTTCACTACCCAAACACCACTGCACTACCCTAAATCACTACCCCCAGCACGACCCCCTACACTACCCAAACACCACTGCACTACCCTAAACCCTAAAACACTACCCCCAGCACGACCCCCTACACTACCCAAACACCACTGCACTACTCTAAACCCTAAAACACTCCCCCCAGCACGACTCCCTACACTATCCAAACACCACTGCACTACCCTAAACCCTAAATCTACCCTCAGCATGACCCCCTACACTACACAAACACCACTGCACTACCCTAAACCCTAAAACACTACCCCCAGCACGACCCTCTTCACTACCTAAACACAACTGCACAATTTGTTACAGGCGTTGCAACGCAGGCCTCTGGTGCTCACTGGAAGTACCTGGTGGGCTAGTTGGGCCCCAGGGACCCTCAGGATTTAAGGTGACCTAATCCCCCAACTTAAAACGCGCCACGGGGCGCGTTTGCACAGTGGTGAAGGGAGGGGGCGGGGCCTCAGGTGACATGTGCGCAAACACGCCCTGTGGTGCGTTTTAAGTTGGGGAATTAATTCCCTTTGAATCCTGAGGGACCCTGGGGGCAACTAGCCCACCAGGTACCTTCAGTAAGCACAACAGAGTTGCGTTGCAGAGAGGTGAAAAAGGTGCGTGGCCTCGGAACGCCTCTCTGCAACTCAGCTCTGTGGTCCTAACTGTAGGTACCTGGGGGCTAGTTGGGCCCCAGGGACCCTCAGGATTCAAGGGGACTTATTCCCGCAACCTAAAACGCGCCACGGGGCGCGTTTGCACACATGTCACCTCAGGCCCCCTCCCTTCACCTCTGTGCAAACGCGCCCTGTAGCGCGTTTTAAGAGGTAGTTTTAATCCCCCTGCCCTATTATGTACTAGGGACTTGCAGAGGAGGTCATGCTAATCACAGGGGTACCCCAACGCATAGTGTTCCCTAGTGTATGTAGGTGTTTTCACTGTATTCTAAGTGTCTTTTAGCATAGCACTGGCTCTGGTTAGTCAGAGTCAGTTACCACCAGTACCCGTCTGAAAAAGTTGTGGGCACAGGATGATTTTGCAACAAGGCCTCTTTCTGCTCCTCTGTTGGTTCTTTCTGCACATCTTTTGCTTCTTTCTTTGCGTTTTTCTTCTTTCTTCACATGTCCTACCTCTGTAGGCATAGTTAGAAACTAGCCTTTAAAAAACCTTTGAAATTCACTTAAAAAATCAAAGGTTTCAGGCACGTTATAGTTAGAAATTAGCATTTAAAAAACCTTTGAAATTCACTGAAAAAACCATAGGTTTTAGGGACAGTTATAGTTAGTTGGACATTTCACTCGTACAAAACCATAGAAATTCCCCCGTTATAGTTAGTTCAGCTAACTATAACTCGCGCCCGCAATGCACTGCTGATGACGTCACATATTGCATCACTCATGACATGGTCAGTGACATCACTGATGACATCACTGATGATATCTCAAATGACATCACTGATGACATCATCCATGTGATAATTTCATGCATCTTCTCACACCCTAATATAACTTTTGATACACCCACTCTAAATTACAGACTGCCATTCTCAAAACCATAGACACTCCAACACCAAAAACTACATACCCACTCACTGATTCTTAGGTCTACACACACATCCACTCACTCACCCGTACAGTCACTCATACTTACAGTCACTCAGTACAGGACTATCATATGCACTCATACACCTATATAAACACTCACACACTGCCACTCATCCATAGAGGTACTCACACACCTAGTCAGTCATGCAAAAAATTAATCACACACCCATTTACTCACCTATACAGTTATACACACACCAGCTCACTTACTCATACAAATACCAGCACATTCTTACGCTCTTATACAATAACTGATACAAGCACACACGCATCCATACAGCCACTCTCACAATCACACACTCTCACTTATAGCCATTTAAATACTCTAACACACATATATACTGCCTTTTACATATGTAGTTACTCGCACATGTACCACTGAGATATACATTCACTCACTCACACACTCACCCACCCAAGCAATCCATCACAGATGCACTCTTGAAATCATGCACCCAGTGAATCACCCACTCACACATCTATGTACAGAGTCACACACACACCCCACCCACACAAACACTCAGGCAGCCATACAGATACTCAGAGAACCAATCAATAACCCATATAGACACTCATGTAGCTATTCGCAAATCCATGCATCCACTTACACACCAACAAACAGACGGATACAAACATTCACACAGTTTAGTCACTAACCCATGCATTCAGTAAGATACGTTTAATCACTCACTTGTAGAGTCAGTCACTCACGTACTAAATCATCCATTCAGACACTTATACACACACTCATTCTTCAATACGCCTTTCCCTATATATATTACACATATTTAAACTTTACAGAAACACACAGTCACTGGATGATGTCATCAGTGATGTCATCAGTGATGTCATTTGAGATGTCATCAGTGATGTCATCAGTGATGTCACTGACCATGTCATGAGTGATGTAATATGTGACGTCATCAGCAGTGCATTGCGGGGCGCGAGTTATAGTTAGCTGAACTAACTATAACGGGGGAATTTCTATGGTTTTGTACGAGTGAAATGTCCAACTAACTATAACTGTCCCTAAAACCTATGGTTTTTCAGTGAATTTCAAAGGTTTTTTAAATGCTAATTTCTAACTATAACGTGTCTGAAACCTATGGTTTTTTCAGTGAATATATATATATATATATATATATATATATATATATATATATATATATATATATATATATATATATATATATCTTTCCAAGGTGCCCCTGATCTTAGAGACGCACTCCACGAGGTAACAGGTATCAAA
The DNA here is from genome assembly GCA_963921515.1 of Calotriton arnoldi. NCBI lineage: Eukaryota > Metazoa > Chordata > Amphibia > Caudata > Salamandridae > Calotriton > Calotriton arnoldi. The sequence continues at coordinate 3,295,310 of CAWUFW010000567.1, forward strand.
CCTTCTTTATTAGAAGAGCTGCGCACCATAGCTGCCAAGTTGAAAGTCCCGACGCGTTTCAAAGCTCACGCTTCTTCATCATGGGGCGGCAATGCAAAAAGTGACGAACCTGCAGCCATTATTTATCCATTGCGCATGCGTTCCCTGGTGAACAGCATGCTGGTAGTTGCAGTTAATTAATTCTCCTTCAGTGGAGTCCGTGCACTTTCATTCAATTCTTATTGCCTTTAAATTATTCACAGCCCTCCAGTGGGCTACAGACATGGTATTCAGCTCTCATCTGCAGCTACCTCACGCTGCAAACCAGGCTGTCTGATGGCAGCCATGCAGTCCCGCTATCACATTCCCAGCGGGTGGTGCGTCTCCCGCGGCTGAGGCCGCCGCGTAAAACATACTTTCCAAGGTGCCCCTGATCTTAGAGACGCACTCCACGAGGTAACAGGTATCAAACCTTCTTTATTAGAAGAGCTGCGCACCATAGCTGCCAAGTTGAAAGTCCCGACGCGTTTCAAAGCTCACGCTTCTTCATCATGGGGCGGCAATGCAAAAAGTGACGAACCTGCAGCCATTATTTATCCATTGCGCATGCGTTCCTGGTGAACAGCATGCTGGTAGTTGCAGTTAATTAATTCTCCTTCAGTGGAGTCCGTGCACTTTCATTCAATTCTTATTGCCTTTAAATTATTCACAGCCCTCCAGTGGGCTACAGACATGGTATTCAGCTCTCATCTGCAGCTACCTCACGCTGCAAACCAGGCTGTCTGATGGCAGCCATGCAGTCCCGCTATCACATTCCCAGCGGGTGGTGCGTCTCCCGCGGCTGAGGCCGCCGCGTAAAACATACTTTCCAAGGTGCCCCTGATCTTAGAGACGCACTCCACGAGGTAACAGGTATCAAACCTTCTTTATTAGAAGAGCTGCGCACCATAGCTGCCAAGTTGAAAGTCCCGACGCGTTTCAAAGCTCACGCTTCTTCATCATGGGGCGGCAATGCAAAAAGTGACGAACCTGCAGCCATTATTTATCCATTGCGCATGCGTTCCCTGGTGAACAGCATGCTGGTAGTTGCAGATTAATTAATTCTCCTTCAGTGGAGTCCGTGCACTTTCATTCAATTCTTATTGCCTTTAAATTATTCACAGCCCTCCATTGGGCTACAGACATGGTATTCAGCTCTCATCTGCAGCTACCTCACGCTGCAAACCAGGCTGTCTGATGGCAGCCATGCAGTCCCGCTATCACATTCCCAGCGGGTGGTGCGTCTCCCGCGGCTGAGGCCGCCGCGTAAAGCTATACTTTCCAAGGTGCCCCTGATCTTAGAGACGCACTCCACGAGGTAACAGGTATCAAACCTTCTTTATTAGAAGAGCTGCGCACCATAGCTGCCAAGTTGAAAGTCCCGACGCGTTTCAAAGCTCACGCTTCTTCATCATGGGGCGGCAATGCAAAAAGTGACGAACCTGCAGCCATTATTTATCCATTGCGCATGCGTTCCCTGGTGAACAGCATGCTGGTAGTTGCAGTTAATTAATTCTCCTTCAGTGGAGTCCGTGCACTTTCATTCAATTCTTATTGCCTTTAAATTATTCACAGCCCTCCAGTGGGCTACAGACATGGTATTCAGCTCTCATCTGCAGCTACCTCACGCTGCAAACCAGGCTGTCTGATGGCAGCCATGCAGTCCCGCTATCACATTCCCAGCGGGTGGTGCGTCTCCCGCGGCTGAGGCCGCCGCGTAAAACATACTTTCCAAGGTGCCCCTGATCTTAGAGACGCACTCCACGAGGTAACAGGTATCAAACCTTCTTTATTAGAAGAGCTGCGCACCATAGCTGCCAAGTTGAAAGTCCCGACGCGTTTCAAAGCTCACGCTTCTTCATCATGGGGCGGCAATGCAAAAAGTGACGAACCTGCAGCCATTATTTATCCATTGCGCATGCGTTCCCTGGTGAACAGCATGCTGGTAGTTGCAGTTAATTAATTCTCCTTCAGTGGAGTCCGTGCACTTTCATTCAATTCTTATTGCCTTTAAATTATTCACAGCCCTCCAGTGGGCTACAGACATGGTATTCAGCTCTCATCTGCAGCTACCTCACGCTGCAAACCAGGCTGTCTGATGGCAGCCATGCAGTCCCGCTATCACATTCCCAGCGGGTGGTGCGTCTCCCGCGGCTGAGGCCGCCGCGTAAAGCATACTTTCCAAGGTGCCCCTGATCTTAGAGACGCACTCCACGAGGTAACAGGTATCAAACCTTCTTTATTAGAAGAGCTGCGCACCATAGCTGCCAAGTTGAAAGTCCCGACGCGTTTCAAAGCTCACGCTTCTTCATCATGGGGCGGCAATGCAAAAAGTGACGAACCTGCAGCCATTATTTATCCATTGCGCATGCGTTCCTGGTGAACAGCATGCTGGTAGTTGCAGTTAATTAATTCTCCTTCAGTGGAGTCCGTGCACTTTCATTCAATTCTTATTGCCTTTAAATTATTCACAGCCCTCCAGTGGGCTACAGACATGGTATTCAGCTCTCATCTGCAGCTACCTCACGCTGCAAACCAGGCTGTCTGATGGCAGCCATGCAGTCCCGCTATCACATTCCCAGCGGGTGGTGCGTCTCCCGCGGCTGAGGCCGCCGCGTAAAACATACTTTCCAAGGTGCCCCTGATCTTAGAGACGCACTCCACGAGGTAACAGGTATCAAACCTTCTTTATTAGAAGAGCTGCGCACCATAGCTGCCAAGTTGAAAGTCCCGACGCGTTTCAAAGCTCACGCTTCTTCATCATGGGGCGGCAATGCAAAAAGTGACGAACCTGCAGCCATTATTTATCCATTGCGCATGCGTTCCCTAGTGAACAGCATGCTGGTAGTTGCAGTTAATTAATTCTCCTTCAGTGGAGTCCGTGCACTTTCATTCAATTCTTATTGCCTTTAAATTATTCACAGCCCTCCAGTGGGCTACAGACATGGTATTCAGCTCTCATCTGCAGCTACCTCACGCTGCAAACCAGGCTGTCTGATGGCAGCCATGCAGTCCCGCTATCACATTCCCAGCGGGTGGTGCGTCTCCCGCGGCTGAGGCCGCCGCGTAAACATACTTTCCAAGGTGCCCCTGATCTTAGAGACGCACTCCACGAGGTAACAGGTATCAAACCTTCTTTATTAGAAGAGCTGCGCACCATAGCTGCCAAGTTGAAAGTCCCGACGCGTTTCAAAGCTCACGCTTCTTCATCATGGGGCGGCAATGCAAAAAGTGACGAACCTGCAGCCATTATTTATCCATTGCGCATGCGTTCCTGGTGAACAGCATGCTGGTAGTTGCAGTTAATTAATTCTCCTTCAGTGGAGTCCGTGCACTTTCATTCAATTCTTATTGCCTTTAAATTATTCACAGCCCTCCAGTGGGCTACAGACATGGTATTCAGCTCTCATCTGCAGCTACCTCACGCTGCAAACCAGGCTGTCTGATGGCAGCCATGCAGTCCCGCTATCACATTCCCAGCGGGTGGTGCGTCTCCCGCGGCTGAGGCCGCCGCGTAAAACATACTTTCCAAGGTGCCCCTGATCTTAGAGACGCACTCCACGAGGTAACAGGTATCAAACCTTCTTTATTAGAAGAGCTGCGCACCATAGCTGCCAAGTTGAAAGTCCCGACGCGTTTCAAAGCTCACGCTTCTTCATCATGGGGCGGCAATGCAAAAAGTGACGAACCTGCAGCCATTATTTATCCATTGCGCATGCGTTCCCTGGTGAACAGCATGCTGGTAGTTGCAGTTAATTAATTCTCCTTCAGTGGAGTCCGTGCACTTTCATTCAATTCTTATTGCCTTTAAATTATTCACAGCCCTCCAGTGGGCTACAGACATGGTATTCAGCTCTCATCTGCAGCTACCTCACGCTGCAAACCAGGCTGTCTGATGGCAGCCATGCAGTCCCGCTATCACATTCCCAGCGGGTGGTGCGTCTCCCGCGGCTGAGGCCGCCGCGTCAAACTATACTTTCCAAGGTGCCCCTGATCTTAGAGACGCACTCCACGAGGTAACAGGTATCAAACCTTCTTTATTAGAAGAGCTGCGCACCATAGCTGCCAAGTTGAAAGTCCCGACGCGTTTCAAAGCTCACGCTTCTTCATCATGGGGCGGCAATGCAAAAAGTGACGAACCTGCAGCCATTATTTATCCATTGCGCATGCGTTCCCTGGTGAACAGCATGCTGGTAGTTGCAGTTAATTAATTCTCCTTCAGTGGAGTCCGTGCACTTTCATTCAATTCTTATTGCCTTTAATTTATTCACAGCCCTTCAGTGAATTTCAAAGGTTTTTAAATGCTAATTTCTAACTATAACGTGTCTGAAACCTATGGTTTTTTCAGTGAATATATATATATATATATATATATATATATATATATATATATATATATATATATATATATATATATATATATATATATTATCTACTGGCGGTCGCCAGTAGATAGTTATAGTTAGGACCTATTTTCCATAGGAAATCCGCAACATTCTATTTGAAATAACTTTGGCGCCGGTTGACGAATCTTCGCGAAATTTTCAAACTTGTTGGGGCGCTCCGGTCCGCTCCTATCCTGAAAGTCTCGGGGTGATTTGTCAAGCGGGGGCCGAGAAAAAAGGGGGATCCCAAAATGCGTTTTCCCCATGCAATTTTCCATAGGAACCTTTAGTCGCAGCTACAGCCCAAACTGCTGAACGGAATTACACCAAATTTGGCAAATAGGTATCCCTTGGTTCAGTGTCGTGCCTTTGCTTAAATGGTGTAAATCCGTTCAGTAGTTCCTGAGAAAATCAAAAGTAAAGTCACAAATATATCTATGGCCGAGTAGGGTCCGCGTACCCTCCCGATCACGAGCTGCATGCTAATTGGCTGTCAAGTTGCTGTCAACACTCCAAATCAGGAAGTGTTGGCAGCCATTTTATGCCTCGGTAGAACTGAGGCACAGAAACAAGTGCGCAAAATGCACAAAGGGGGCAGGGTAGAGACACCCTGACCCCCTAGGTCTGCTCAGGGGGTCCCACAAGGACCCCCTGGGCAAAAAAAAGCATTTAAAAAAAAAAAAATTGGCGGGATGCGCTTAGGGTGCGCGGATCCCGCCGTAAAAAAAAGAAATCGAAGCCCGGTCTCCCGCGCTTTGATGCTATTTTGCCCCCGGGTGGGCCAAGTCCCGGGGGCATGCGGGGGGTGGGTTTATAGTTTATGGGGGGGGCCTCTAAGGCCCCCCAAGCCCTGGGGACCGCCACCCCCCGGGGCTTTAAATAAAAAATGGTGCGGGAGGGCTCTCCGCCCTCCCGCAGCCCCGGGGACCGCCACCCCGAGGGGCTTCTTTTTAAAAATTTTAATAACCTGTGTGGGGGGGCTTCAGCCCTCCCACATGCCCTGGGGACCGCCACCTCCCCGGGGAACTTAGAAAAGAAATTTGGGGGTCCGTTTTGGACCCCCGAAGCCCCGGGGACCACTACCTCCCCGGGGCACAGTTGATGTTGGGAGGGGGGCCGCGCGGGCCCCCTCCTGGAGCCCTCCATGGCCCTGGGGACCGCCACCCCCCAGGGCCGGCTCCTGCAGTGTCCCGGGGTGCCACTGCTGTTTGCAATCACAGGACGGGAGCCTCGCGGCTCCCGCCCTGTGATTGCAAACTTGCTTTGCTTCATTGAAGTGAGAGCAGGGAAACCTGCTCTCGCTTCAATGAAGCAAAGCAGATTGCTTTTCCATAAGGGGAGCTGCATGTCAGCAGCTCCCCTTATGGAAGCGATGCCGGCTCCCGCAGGACGCGGGGAGCCGGCGGGACCGTGCTGGTATTGGGGACCCCCCGACGGTCCCCAACGAGTGGCCAGGCCCCGGGGGATGGGGTCCCCGGGGCTATTAGTGGCCTGGGAGGGGGGCCACGCAGCCCCCCTCCCCAAAAATATCAAAAATTTAAAAAAAAAAAGGTAAAGGCCGGCCCCGGGGGATGGGGACCCCGGGGCCTTAAGTGGCCTGAGGAGGGGGGCCACGCAGCCCCACTCCAAATATTTTTATTTTAAAAAAAAGAGGGCATGCCCCGGGGGATGGGGTTCCCGGGGCCAATAGAGGCCCAGGGAAGGGGGGCCACGCGGCCCCCTTCCTGTTAAAAAAAAATAAAAAATGAAAATCCTCATGCCCCGGGGGATGGGGTCCCCGGGGCCAAAAGAGGCCAAGGGAAGGGGGGCCACGCAGCCCCCCTCCCATATGAAAAAAAAAAAAAGAAGAAAAAAAAAGACCGGCATCGTGCCGGAGGCCCCGCCCCCACCCTGCAGCAGTCTGCAAACACGCCCCCTGGCGCGTTTTAAGAAGGGGAAGTAATTCCCCTTGAATACTGGGGGTCCCTGGGGGCCAACTAGCCCACCAGGAACCTCCAGTATGCGCCAGGGAGCTGTATTGCAGAGAGGTGTACAGAGGCCACGCCCCTTATTACACCTCTCTGCAACGCAGCTCTGTGGCGCTTTTTGGAGGTACATGGTGGGCTAGTTGGACTCCAGGGACCCGCAGGATTCAAGGGGACTTAATCCCCCAACTTAAAACGCGCCACGGGGCGCGTTTGCACAGTGGTGAAGGGAGGGGGCGGGGCTTCAGGTGACATGTGTGCAAACAGGCCCCGTGGCGCGTTTTAAGATGGGGAATTAAATCCTCTTCAATCCTGAGGGTCACAGGGGGCCAACTAGCCCACCAGGTACGTCCAGAAAGCGCCGCAGAGCTGCGTTGCAGACAGGTGTAAAAAGGGGAGTGGCCTCTGAACACCTCTCCGCAACGCAGCTCCCTGGCGCATACTGGAGGTACAGGGTTGGCTAGTTGGACCCCAGGGACACTCATCATTCAAGGGGACTTAATCCCACAACTTAAAACACGCCACGGGGCGCATTTGCACAGTGGTGAAGGGAGGGGGCGGGGCACGTTATAGTTAGAAATTAACATTTAAAAAACCTTTGAAATTCACTTAAAAAACCATAGGTTTCAGGCACGTTATAGTTAGAAATTAGCATTTATAAAACCTTTGAAATTCACTGAAAAAACCATAGGTTTCAGACACGTTATAAAAATTAGCATTTTAAAAACCTTTGAAATTCACTGAAAAAACCATAGGTTTTAGGGACAGTTATAGTTAGTTGGACATTGCACTCGTACAAAACCCGTGAAATTCCCCCGTTATAGTTAGTTCAGGTCACTATAACTCGCGCCCCCGGAATGCACTGCTGATGACGTCACATATTACATCACTCATGACATGGTCAGTGACATCACTGATGACATCACTGATGACATCTCAAATGACATCACTGATGACATCACTGATGACATCATCCATGTGATAATTTGATGCATCTTCTCTCACCCTAATATAACTTTTGATACACCCACTGTAAATTACAGACTGCCATTGTCAAAACCATAGACACTCCAACACCAATTACTATATACACACTCACTGATTCTTAGGTCTACACACACACATCTACTCACTCACCCGTACAGTCACTCATACTTATAGTCACTCAGTACAGGACTATTATATGCACTCATACACCTATATAAACACTCACACACCGCCACTCATCCATAGAGGTACTCACACACCTATTCAGTCATGCAAAAAATTAAGCACATACCCATTTACTCACCTATACAGTTATACACACACCAACTCACTTACTCATACAAATACTAGCACATTCTTCAGTGATGTCATCAGTGATGTCACTGACTATGTCATGAGTGATGTAATATGTGACGTCATCAGCAGTGCATTGCGGGGGCGCGAGTTATAGTTACCTGAACTAACTATAACGGGGGAATTTCACGGGTTTTGTACGAGTGCAATGTCCAACTAACTATAACTGTCCCTAAAACCTATGGTTTTTTCAGTGAATATATATATATATATAAATATATATCCCAACGCTCCAACAAATAAACACCAGCACTCTCGGGGGGTTAAATCCTTCTCCGGATTTAATGGCACAGAATAAAAAAACAAACGCGTTTCAGCGGTACGCCTTCGTCAGTGTTTGCGGCAGCCGCACACGAACCTAGTAATTTATACATCATTACCGGGCGACAGGTCAGGCTCATGGGTGCCATTACTACACCAGGCATCAAAGCATAAGTTAATATACAGTTTAAATTCATCCGTATACGACCTACAATTCAAATTTCAATTGTATCTCAATCAAAGCAGTGTCACAACTAATATTAGTTTAAAAAAACTTTTTTCAAAAATTCAACCACCAGTGCAAACATCGAGCGTAATTCGAGTCATGTGAATCCAACCTATCAACAGATTAGCCCTTCATTGCAGTTGCCCCAAGTACAATAGGGCAGTACTTGGGTTGTATGTACGCGATCTTGTAGTCGTGTTTCCAGCACCCGCTCCTGAGTGCGTGAGTCAAGCGGCAAGAACCTGGAGCGTTGACAATATAAATATATATATATATATGATCAAGGCCGCAGGTCGGCGGCTGAAACGCGTTATGTGGACCTGTTTAACTTGTGAATAAACCTCACTATTTCACCTGCAGCTGTGGTCTGTGCCCGTGTGTTCTTTGCTGCCTGCAACCACCACGGGACTTGCTGATGATGTATATATATATATATGCACTTTAGAATTTTGGAATATATAATGACATTTTAATTATATATTTTTTATAAGGTGTTTTAATAAGTATATGAAATATGTATAATAATATACTGTGAAGCACTTGAACTTTCAGTGATTAATTTGCACTAAGTACTTGCATTTTAATAATTGAAGATTTTTACGATATATGTAATCAAAAAATAATCTTTTTACTCCCCGTTGGCTTTGAAACTGTTGAAATATATTTAGAACATATAATCTGAGGAATTAGAGGTTGTTAAAACAGAAACATGGTTTAGTTAGAATTGGATGTTCATTTGATCATTCTCTGAGATACTGATATGTGAAATTTGACCGGGTATCTGGATTATAATTGCAAGGGACTTGGAGTCTCTGCTAGATATAAAATTCCAGGAAGGCAAAGCACAAGTATGACTTGAACAGCCAATATGGAAATTCCGTGCTGCTAAAAGCAGTAATAATTGTAACAAATGGAACTATCCTTGTAATTTGTTTTTGTGTGCACCTTGCATGTTCTAATATGGCTGCCGTTGTAACAGAAAAAAGCATGCAGGCTAATGTTCTTTAATCCTTGTAGTCCCTCCTCAATGTTCTTTCTTTTTGAAAGTGAGTATTTTAAGGAAAAAATGATGGCGCTCAGACATTGTGAGCAAGGCAGCTGAGACTGCTGAAACGCGTTGATGTTTGTCATTTAAATAAAAAACCGAGTGACCTAACCCGCCTGGGAGTGCTGGACGATTATTTCTTAAGGAATATCTTATTTTGATTATTCAGAAGCGGGGCGTATCGCTTCCTAGCCAGCACCACCGACGCTTTGGATGCACGCCAGTACAAATCGCCAAACTGCAGCTTTTGAAAAGAGACAGGCGTGCCCCCTGCTATGTTGTGAACGAGGGTTGCCAGAACGTAAGGGAGTGAAGGACAGCAAGCGGAAGCCTGGAATCTGGAGCCGCTGATCGGAGGATCACGGAAACGGGAATCGGGAGACGGGACTTGCGGCAAAACTCCGGTAAGCGGGCAACTGTAGAACAGGATAGCGGGAGTCGGGCGAAGGAACTTGAAATAAATCGAGACTCAGCAATTGTGGCAATTGGGAAATTGGAGTCTCAGTGAGGAAGTGAAAGATAATCTCGCTAGAGGGGTGGAACCGGAATAAATAATGAGTGACGAAGAATGTGCAGCAAGGCAAAAGGAAGCCTCAAAGATTTTTGAGGAAACTGCTCAACCTGTGTTGAGAGAGAGGGGTGGTGTAGCCCCTAAGGACAGCAATGATTTAAATAGACAACTACAGGAATATGAGAAACTGAAGAAAAGGGAAATCTCACGTTGGTGGGAGGTAGCATCTTTGAATCAGTATTTACAAGTGGGGCGAGTCCCAAGGGGGCTGCGCATAATGATTACACCTACATATGAGAACCCACAGTCTGAGATGTTATGCGAATGGGCTGAGAATAGTGCAACCAGCTCCATGAACATGATTCACATTTTAGTTAAATACGCGGAAAAGGAAAGACGTGAAGTGGTAATAAAGTTAAAAGAATTGAGTGACATTCTGGATAAAAATGAAGATAAGACCAGAGTGAATAAAGTCAGAGGTGAAATTAAAATCAGGTTGGAAAAATATGAAAAACGGATAAAAGAGAGAAAGGCCACCAAGTTCCTCCGAGACCGTCTGGATTACGAGTCAGGGCGGATATATACTTTTGCAAAGAAATTCGATCCTGAAAGAAGGCAAAAAATCCAGAGCGGGGCTATAGACCAACAGATCAACTCTCAAAGTGAAGTCAGTTCTGATACTGGGTCAGAACAAGAACAAGAGGAATCAGGTAGAAGAGGTATGAGGGATGTGAGACTTGCTGTGACTGATGAGTTCCGTTTTATGTTGCTGGAGCAACAGACAGACCATCGTTCAGGGAGAGGTCGTGGAAGAGGAAAGAGTCAAGGAAGAGGAAACAAAGAAGAGGGGGTGAGGGATACAGGAGGAGCACAAGAATGGCAAACAAAGCGTTCTCTGCGCTCCAATGTGAAGAATGCAATGAAGAAGTGATAGAAAGTAACACGATTATTAATTTAAGTACTGTGACTTTAACAGCGGAAGAACAATCGGTACTAGAATTGGGACTTTCATTTTGTGACAATAATGATTTCAATTATCCAAGTTGCAGAATGGATTTGTATAGTTTTACCCGGAAACTTAAATTAATAAAGTTGCATTGCAATCGGGATTCCCAAAGCTCCCAAAGACAAGAAATAGTAGTAGATCCTCAACATGAATTGAATATCTTGAGCGTCAATGATATACCCATCCTGACAGACCTCATGACATTAGCTGGTGACACTAATATAGACATGGATAATTCTGAAAACGTGAATGAAATATCAGGAAGCAACGAACAAGCTGAATGGTTGGCATTAAGCTTAAAAGAGGGGATTATACTCCATTCAGGCCACCGTCAAGATTTGTACCACAGATGCCAAGAGACAATCTGGATATTTTTAGTGAGAATGTAACAAAAGATTTGAAATTATTGTATTATGAGCTAAATCAAAAGAAAAAACAAATACATCCGAAAAAAGCTCTAATACATAAAACTGTGGCAAAATTACAGAAAGAAGACGGAATATTGATAAAACCCTCTGATAAAGGGGGAAAATGTCGTTTTATGGGGCCGTGAATTATACAAAAATGAAGCATTAAGCCAATTGAACAATCACGAATGCTATCAGAGGATCAGCATAAAAGAATATGAAGGAGTGAAGGACTTGTTTTTTGAAAGACTCGAGGTATGGAAACAAGATGAACTGTTAAGCTGGGATGAGTTTAAATTCATCAAAAAAGAGAAACCAGTAATACCAGTGTTTTATATGCTCCCGAAGGTGCACAAAAGCATCACCACACCTCCGGGTAGACCGATAATTTCCTCATGTGGCAGCTTGTTCGAAAATGCATCTAGGTATATTGATTATTTTTTAAATCCTATTGTTAGAACATTGACTTCACATATCAAGGACTCCACTGATTTTCTTAAGTGTATTTTTGATATTCGCTGGGATGCTGCTACCATGATTTTAATGACATTGGATATCTCCACATTGTATACGAGTATACGTCATGTAGATGGTTTAAAAGCAGCAGAGTACTTTTTGAACAGAAGACCAATAAGATTCATGAAACACAATCGAATGATTTTAGAGTTAATGGAGTGGTGCCTGACTAAAAATATATTTTTATTTGGGGATGATCTCTATCGGCAAGAACAAGGGGCGGCGATGGGTACCTGCTTCGCCCCCAGCTATGCTAACTTACATCTAGGCTGGTGGGAGGAGCAGGTGCTCGGGGGGCCGCCCTTAGAACATTGGTCAGGTAACATTTTACTTTGGGTAAGATTCATAGATGACGTTTTTGTGCTGTGGCAGGGCACGGAAACGGGCATAGAACAATTCATTATGGATCTGAACCAGAACTCGTTGAATTTGAAATTTGTGGGACAGTTTAGTAAAACTACCATAGATTTTCTTGATATCAGAATTCAACCAGTAGGGGAAAAACTTGAGACCACTGTATTTCGAAAACCTACTGCGGGAAATACTATTCTCCACGCAGGGAGTGCCCACCCAGCTCCACTGATACGAAGTATTCCCTTTGGGGAATTTTACAGGGCTAGGCGGGCATGCAGCAGCCAGGAAGAGTATCTGAGAATCGAACAGGAAATGATAAGTAGATTCATTGAGAGAGGATACTCACCACACATAATAAAAGGTGCAGCTAAGAAAGCTAGGAATCTTGAGAGACAGAAGGTACTCTTTGAACCATCACGAACTCAGAAAAGAAGGAGAAAACTGAGCAGAAAGATCGGAATAATGTGGAGAATCCAAGATTTATTATGACTTTTAACACCAAACATAAAGAAATCAGAGCCATTTTAAAAAAACATTGGTATCTGGTACGGGGTGACCCTTTAATAGGCCCACAAGTGAATAAACAGCCTAATATCACTTACAGAAAATCAAAATCATTGAAAGATTTAATTGTGAGTAGTGAATTTCAGGAAAGGAAGGGTGGGGCCTTGAACTGGCTCCAACAAAAACCAGGTTTTAAAAAATGTTTTAAATGTAAAGCGTGCCAACATGGAATGAATGGCACGAATTTTAAAACATTTTTTAATAAAACTATTTTCATCAAAAGTTTTTTAACCTGTAGATCAAATTTTGTTGTCTATTTATTGCAGTGTGACTGTCCAAAGGTATACATAGGTAGTACAACTTTACCAGTGTACAAAAGAATTTTACAACACAGGAGAGCAATTTTAAACAAAGATAGAACTTACCCGGTCGCAAGACACTTTGAGAAGTATCATCAAAGTAATCCCTCCAGCCTGCAGTATAGCTGTATAGCAGAAATTCCCCGTAAAAGAGAGGAGGAGATAGGGAAAAAGAACTCAGGAAATTGGAAACCTATTATATTTTGGAGTTCAATAGTAAGGAACCTCATGGATTGAACGTAGATGAGGACCTTTATACATGTCTACACTAAGGTTGTTGAGGGAATGGATTTAAAAGGGTAAAACTGCACAAGATGAGACCTTTTTGTTTTTATTGGTATGGTACGAATTTGAGGAAGAGGGATATGAAAGGATTAGATGATTGCTGTACATGAGAAAAAATTGTTTCTAAGATGTAACTTTTTATATGTACAGCTTTTTTCATTATTTTATACAGACTAAAAAGTAACTAAGGGGTAGTTTCTGTATATCGGTTTTAGATATTTTAGGATATTGATAGTGTTTTAAAAAGTGTTTTTCATTATTGAGTATATGAAATAAGTTCTTTTTTAATGTGGAAGAATAATATACTGTGAAGCACTTGCACTTTAGAATTTTGGAATATATAATGACATTTTAATTATATATTTTTTATAAGGTGTTTTAATAAGTATATGAAATATGTATAATAATATACTGTGAAGCACTTGCACTTTCAGTGATTAATTTGCACTAAGTACTTGCATTTTAATAATTGAAGATTTTTACGATATATGTAATTAAAAAATAATCTTTTTACTCCCCGTTGGCTTTGAAACTGTTGAAATATATTTAGAACATATAATCTGAGGAATTAGAGGTTGTTAAAACAGAAACATGGTTTAGTTAGAATTGGATGTTCATTTGATCATTCTCTGAGATACTGATATGTGAAATTTGACCGGGTATCTGGATTATAATTGCAAGGGATTTGGAGTCTCTGCTAGATATAAAATTCCAGGAAGGCAAAGCACAAGTATGACTTGAACAGCCAATATGGAAATTCCGTGCTGCTAAAAGCAGTAATAATTGTAACAAATGGAACTATCCTTGTAATTTGTTTTTGTGTGCACCTTGCATGTTCTAATATGGCCGCCGTTGTAACAGAAAAAAGCGTGCTGGCTAATGTTCTTTAATCCTTGTAGTCCCTCCTCAATGTTCTTTCTTTTTGAAAGTGAGTATTTTAAGGAAAAAATGATGGCGCTCAGACATCGTGAGCAAGGCAGCTGAGACTGCTGAAACGCGTTGATGTTTGTCATTTAAATAAAAAACCGAGTGACCTAACCCGCCTGGGAGTGCTGGACGATTATTTCTTAAGGAATATCTTATTTTGAATATTCAGAAGCGGGGCATAACGCTTCCTAGCCAGCACCACCGACGCTTTGGATGCACGCCAGTACAAATCGCCAAACTGCAGCTTTTGAAAAGAGACAGGCGTGCCCCCTGCTATGTTGTGAACGAGGGTTGCCAGAACGTAAGGGAGTGAAGGACCGCAAGCGGAAGCCTGGAATCTGGAGCCGCTGATCGGAGGATCGCGGAAACGGGAATCGGGAGACGGGACTTGCGGCAAAACTCCGGTAAGCGGGCAACTGTAGAACAGGATAGCGGGAGTCGGGCGAAGGAACTTGAAATAAATCGAGACTCAGCAATTGTGGCAATTGGGAAATTGGAGTCTCAGTGAGGAAGTGAAAAATAATCTCGCTAGAGGGGTGGAACCGGAATAAATAATGAGTGACGAAGAATGTGCAGCAAGGCAACAGGAAGCCTTAAAGATTTTTGAGGAAACTGCTCAACCTGTGTTGAGAGAGAGGGGTGGTGAAGCCCCTAAGGACAGCAATGATTTAAATAGACAACTACAGGAATATGAGAAACTGAAGAAAAGGGAAATCTCACGTTGGTGGGAGGTAGCATCTTTGAATCAGTATTTACAAGTGGGGCGAGTCCCAAGGGGGCTGCGCATAATGATTACACCTACATATGAGAACCCACAGTCTGAGATGTTATGCGAATGGGCTGAGAATAGTGCAACCAGCTCCATGAACATGATTCACATTTTAGTTAAATACGCGGAAAAGGAAAGACGTGAAGGGGTAATAAAGTTAAAAGAATTGAGTGACATTCTGGATAAAAATGAAGATAAGACCAGAGTGAATAAAGTCAGAGGTGAAATTAAAATCAGGTTGGAGAAATATGAAAAACGGATAAAAGAGAGAAAGGCCACCAAGTTCCTCCGAGACCGTCTGGATTACGAGTCAGGGCGGATATATACTTTTGCAAAGAAATTCGATCCTGAAAGAAGGCAAAAAATCCAGAGCGGGGCTATAGACCAACAGATCAACTCTCAAAGTGAAGTCAGTTCTGATACTGGGTCAGAACAAGAACAAGAGGAATCAGGTAGAAGAGGTATGAGGGATGTGAGACTTGCTGTGACTGATGAGTTCCGTTTTATGTTGCTGGAGCAACAGACAGACCATCGTTCAGGGAGAGGTCGTGGAAGAGGAAAGAGTCAAGGAAGAGGAAACAAAGAAGAGGGGGTGAGGGATACAGGAGGAGCACAAGAATGGCAAACAAAGCGTTCTCTGCGCTCCAATGTGAAGAATGCAATGAAGAAGTGATAGAAAGTAACACGATTATTAATTTAAGTACTGTGACTTTAACAGCGGAAGAACAATCGGTACTAGAATTGGGACTTTCATTTTGTGACAATAATGATTTCAATTATCCAAGTTGCAGAATGGATTTGTATAGTTTTACCCGGAAACTTAAATTAATAAAGTTGCATTGCAATCGGGATTCCCAAAGCTCCCAAAGACAAGAAATAGTAGTAGATCCTCAACATGAATTGAATATCTTGAGCGTCAATGATATACCCATCCTGACAGACCTCATGACATTAGCTGGTGACACTAATATAGACATGGATAATTCTGAAAACGTGAATGAAATATCAGGAAGCAACGAACAAGCTGAATGGTTGGCATTAAGCTTAAAAAGAGGGGATTATACTCCATTCAGGCCACCGTCAAGATTTGTACCACAGATGCCAAGAGACAATCTGGATATTTTTAGTGAGAATGTAACAAAAGATTTGAAATTGTTGTATTATGAGCTAAATCAAAAGAAAAAACAAATACATCCGAAAAAAGCTCTAATACATAAAACTGTGGCAAAATTACAGAAAGAAGACGGAATATTGATAAAACCCTCTGATAAAGGGGGAAAATGTCGTTTTATGGGGCCGTGAATTATACAAAAAAGAAGCATTAAGCCAATTGAACAATCACGAATGCTATCAGAGGATCAGCATAAAAGAATATGAAGGAGTGAAGGGCTTGTTTTTTGAAAGACTCGAGGTATGGAAACAAGATGAACTGTTAAGCTGGGATGAGTTTAAATTCATCAAAAAAGAGAAACCAGTAATACCAGTGTTTTATATGCTCCCGAAGGTGCACAAAAGCATCACCACACCTCCGGGTAGACCGATAATTTCCTCATGTGGCAGCTTGTTCGAAAATGCATCTAGGTATATTGATTATTTTTTAAATCCTATTGTTAGAACATTGACTTCACATATCAAGGACTCCACTGATTTTCTTAAGTGTATTTTTGATATTCGCTGGGATGCTGCTACCATGATTTTAATGACATTGGATATCTCCACATTGTATACGAGTATACGTCATGTAGATGGTTTAAAAGCAGCAGAGTACTTTTTGAACAGAAGACCAATAAGATTCATGAAACACAATCAAATGATTTTAGAGTTAATGGAGTGGTGCCTGACTAAAAATATATTTTTATTTGGGGACGATCTCTATCGGCAAGAACAAGGGACAGCGATGGGTACCTGCTTCGCCCCCAGCTATGCTAACTTACATCTAGGCTGGTGGGAGGAGCAGGTGCTCGGGGGGCCGCCCTTAGAACATTGGTCAGGTAACATTTTACTTTGGGTAAGATTCATAGATGACGTTTTCGTGCTGTGGCAGGGCACGGAAACGGGCATAGAACAATTCATTATGGATCTGAACCAGAACTCGTTGAATTTGAAATTTGTGGGACAGTTTAGTAAAACTACCATAGATTTTCTTGATATCAGAATTCAACCAGTAGGGGAAAAACTTGAGACCACTGTATTTCGAAAACCTACTGCAGGAAATACTATTCTCCATGCAGGGAGTGCCCACCCAGCTCCATTGATACGAAGTATTCCCTTTGGGGAATTTTACAGGGCTAGGCGGGCATGCAGCAGCCAGGAAGAGTATCTGAGAATCGAACAGGAAATGATAAGTAGATTCATTGAGAGAGGATACTCACCACACATAATAAAAGGTGCAGCTAAGAAAGCTAGGAATCTTGAGAGACAGAAGGTACTCTTTGAACCATCACAAACTCAGAAAAAGAAGGAGAAAACTGAGCAGAAAGATCGGAATAATGTGGAGAATCCAAGATTTATTATGACTTTTAACACCAAACATAAAGAAATCAGAGCCATTTTAAAAAAACATTGGTATCTGGTACGGGGTGACCCTTTAATAGGCCCACAAGTGAATAAACAGCCTAATATCACTTACAGAAAATCAAAATCATTGAAAGATTTAATTGTGAGTAGTGAATTTCAGGAAAGGAAGGGTGGGGCCTTGAACTGGCTCCAACAAAAACCAGGTTTTAAAAAATGTTTTAAATGTAAAGCGTGCCAACATGGAATGAATGGCACGAATTTTAAAACATTTTTTAATAAAACTATTTTCATCAAAAGTTTTTTAACCTGTAGATCAAATTTTGTTGTCTATTTATTGCAGTGTGACTGTCCAAAGGTATACATAGGTAGTACAACTTTACCAGTGTACAAAAGAATTTTACAACACAGGAGAGCAATTTTAAACAAAGATAGAACTTACCCGGTCGCAAGACACTTTGAGAAGTATCATCAAAGTAATCTCTCCAGCCTGCAGTATCGCTGTATAGCAGAAATTCCCCGTAAAAAGAGAGGAGGAGATAGGGAAAAAGAACTCTGGAAATTGGAAACCTATTATATTTTGGAGTTCAATAGTAAGGAACCTCATGGATTGAACGTAGATGAGGACCTTTATACATGTCTACACTAAGGTTGTTGAGGGAATGGATTTAAAAGGGTAAAACTGCACAAAATGAGACCTTCTTGTTTTTATTGGTATGGTACGAATTTGAGGAAGAGGGATATGAAAGGATTAGATGATTGCTGTACATGAGAAAAAATTGTTTCTAAGATGTAACTTTTTATATGTACAGCTTTTTTCATTATTTTATACAGACTAAAAAGTAATTAAGGGGTAGTTTCTGTATATCGGTTTTAGATATTTTAGGATATTGATAGTGTTTTAAAAAGTGTTTTTCTTTATTGAGTATATGAAATAAGTTCTTTTTTAATGTGGAAGAATAATATACTGTGAAGCACTTGCACTTTAGAATTTTGGAATATATAATGACATTTTAATTATATATTTTTATAAGGTGTTTTAATAAGTATATGAAATATGTATAATAATATACTGTGAAGCACTTGCACTTTCAGTGATTAATTTGCACTAAGTACTTGCATTTTAATAATTGAAGATTTTTACGATATATGTAATCAAAAAATAATCTTTTTTACTCCCCGTTGGCTTTGAAACTGTTGAAATATATTTAGAACATATAATCTGAGGAATTAGAGGTTGTTAAAACAGAAACATGGTTTAGTTAGAATTGGATGTTCATTTGATCATTCTCTGAGATACTGATATGTGAAATTTGACCGGGTATCTGGATTACAATTGCAAGGGACTTGGAGTCTCTGCTAGATATAAAATTCCAGGAAGGCAAAGCACAAGTATGACTTGAACAGCCAATATGGAAATTCCGTGCTGCTAAAAGCAGTAATAATTGTAACAAATGGAACTATCCTTGTAATTTGTTTTTGTGTGCACCTTGCATGTTCTAATATGGCCGCCGTTGTAACAGAAAAAAGCGTGCTGGCTAATGTTCTTTAATCCTTGTAGTCCCTCCTCAATGTTCTTTCTTTTTGAAAGTGAGTATTTTAAGGAAAAAATGATGGCGCTCAGACATCGTGAGCAAGGCAGCTGAGACTGCTGAAACACGTTGATGTTTGTCATTCAAATAAAAAACCGAGTGACCTAACCCGCCTGGGAGTGCTGGACGATTATTTCTTAAGGAATATCTTATTTTGAATATATATATATATATATATATATATATATATATATATATATATTCCCACACTTACTCCACACAATTGCCCTTCGCTCTTGCCCCATGATTTCCAGGGCGATAATGAAGCACGGCACTACCAGGAACTGGCTTCCGAAGGGCTTTATTAATTTTCGTCGTTACAGGAGGCCCCTCGCATTAGAAGCCTCTCACAGCAAAGTGCAGGGGTGCATACAAAACAGAAATGACATACGCGTTTCGGCTTACGCCTTCTACTGGGTCAACATGTGCAAAACAAGATGTGCTATTTAAAGGGGAAGCATGGCTCATTTCCCCCCACCACCAATTAAAAACAAGGTCAGTTTCTTAAAGGAGACATATTCATGAATTGAATTCAAATGCATAATAACATTTAGACAAAATTAGTTTTTCACTTTCTGTTTTCATTTTTTCCCAATTTGCATGTCTCTATTCATAATATACACTTGTGAAGTACACATCTCAACTCATTATATTTATGCTAGGCAGATTGCATGACAAAACAAAGGCTGTCAAATTCTTATTCAAATATTAAATAGATGAAGTACCGCCAGTAGGTAGTTATAGTTAGAACCTATTTTCCATAGGAAAAGCATTTTTTGTTTTCCCAATAACTTTAGCGTCGTTTGATGAATCTTTGCGAAATTTTCAAAACTAGTGGGGCGCTCCGGTCAGCTCCTGTCTTGAAAGTTTCGGGGTGATTCGCCAAGCGAGGGCCGAGAAAAAAGGGGGGTCCCAAAACGTGTTTTCTCCATGTTAATTTCCATAGGAAACTTTAGACACGGCTACAGCCCGAACTGCTGAACGGAATTACACCAAATTTGGTAAAAAGGTAGCCCTTGTTTCAGAAAGAACTCTTTTTGTTAAATGGTGTAATCCGTTCAGTAGTTCCTGAGAAATTAAAAAAAAAGAGGTCAGAAAATCAATTTCCCATAGGAAACTTTAGACACGGCTACAGCTCGAACTGCTGAACGGAATTACACCAAATTTGGCAAAAAGGTAGCCCTTTGTTCAGAAAGAGACCTTTTTTTAAATGGTGTTAATCCGTTCAGTAGTTGCTGAGAAAATCAAAAAATAAAAGTTTCGATATCTAGAGCCGCGGTGGATCCGCGCACCCTCCCGACCACGAGCTTCATTCTAATTGGCTGTCAACACTCCAAACCAGGAAGTGTTGGCAGCCATCTTGTGATCTCGGTAGAACCGAGTCACAAGAAAACAGGGAAACAAAGGTGAAAAAAAGAAAAGGGGGCAGGGTAGAAACACCCTGACCCCCTAGGCCTGCTCAGGGGGTCCCACAAGGACCCCCAGGGCCAAAAAAAGCATTAAAAAAAAAAAAAGAAATCGGCGAGATTCGCGCACCCAGCGCGAATTTCGGCCGGAAAAAAAAAAAACAAAGCGCGGTCTCCCGCACCTCGTTATTATTTAGCCCTTGGGTGGGAAAAGTCCCGGGGGCATGCAATATTGTAATTGCGGGGGCCCAGGGAGGCCCTGTGGTGCGTTTTAAGTTGGTGAATTAATTCCCCTTCAATCCTGAGGGCCCCTGGGGGCCAACTAGCCCACCAGGTACCTCCAGTAAGCGCCACAGGTCTGCGTTGCAGAGAGGTGGTCCAGGCCATGCCCCTTTTTACACCTCTCTGCAACGCAGCTCTGTGGCGCTTACTGGAGGTACCTGGTGGGCTATTTCGACCCCAGGGACCCTCAGGATTCAAGGGGACTTAATCCCCCAACTTACAACGCGCCAGGGGACGCGTTTGCAGAGTGGTGGAGAAAGGGGGCATGGCCTTTGTCTACCTCTCACCAATCCCACTTCGTGGGGCTTACTGGAGGTAAAAGGTAGGCTAATTGGCCCCTAAAGGACCCCCAGCAGTGAAGGGGACTTCAATCCCCATCCAAGAGCGTGCCAGGGAGCGCGTTTGTAGAGTGGTGGGCAAAGCGGGCGTGGTCTGGTACGAGTACTTACCAATGCTGCTGTGTGGGACTGACTGGAGGTAATAGTTTGGGAAGTTGGCCCCCAAGGATGTCCTTGGGGGCCAACTACCCCTCTTGTTACCTCCAGTAAGTCCCACACAGTGGGATTGCTAAAACGTCTTCGGAGGCCGGTGCCCCCTTTCTCTACCACTCTGCAAACGTGCCTCGTGGCAGACTACGGGATGGGGGATGAAGTCCAATTTAGTCCTGAGGGAGTTTGGGGGCCAAGAATCCCTCCTGGTACCTCCTGTAAGTCCTACGCAGCGGAATTCCTGAGCGTTGGTTGGACACCCAGCACCCTTTCTTCACCACTCTGCAAACGTGACTACTACTTAAAGAAGCATCTTTCTGCACCTCTGACTTAGAGGTAGTTTTAATCCCCCTGCCCTATTATGTACTAGGGCCTTACAGAGTAGCTCATGCTAATCACAGGGGTACCCCAACGCATAGTGTTCCCTAGTGTATGTAAGTGTTTTCACTGTATTCTAAGTGTCTTTCAGCATAGCACTGGCTCTAGGCCTGGTTAGTCAGAGTCAGTTACCACCAGTACCCGTCTGAAAAAGTTGTGGGCACAGGATGATTTTGCAACAAGGCCTCTTTCTGCTCCTCTGTTGGTTGTTTCTGCACATGTCTTGCTTCTTCCTGCACTTTTCTTCGTCTTTGTGGACTTCTGTTGCTTCTTTCTGCATTTCTTTTGCTTCTTTCTGTGCGTTTTTTCTTCTTTCTTCACATGTCCTACCTCTGTAGGCATAGTTAGAAACTAGCATTTAAAAAACCTTTGAAATTCACTGAAAAAACCATAGGTTTCAGGCATGTTATAGTTAGAAATTATCATTTAAAAAACCATTGAAATTCACTGAAAAAACCATAGGTTTCAGGCACGTTATAGTTAGAAATTAGCATTTAAAAAACCTTAGAAATTCACTGAAAAAACCATAGGTTTCAGGGGCGTTATAGTTAGTTGGACATTTCACTCGTACAAAACCAGTGAAATTCGCCCGTTATAGTTAGTTCAGCTAACTATAACTTGCGCCCCCGCAATGCACTGCTGATGATGTCACATATTACATCACTCATGACATGGCCAGTGACATCACTCATGACATCACTGATGACATCTCAAATGACATCACTGATGACATCATCCATGTGATAATTTCATGGATCTTCTCACACCCTAATATAACTTTTGATACATCCACTCTAAATTACAGACTGCCATTCTCAAAACCATAGACACTCCAACACCAATAACTACATACCCACTCACTGATTCTTAGGTCTATACACACATCCACTCACTCACCCGTACAGTCACTCATACTTACGGTCACTCAGTACAGGACTATCATATGCACTCATACACCTATATAGACACTCACACACCGCCACTCATCCATAGAGGTACTCACACACCTAGTCAGTCATGCAAATAATTAATCAAACTCCCATTTACTCACCTATACAGTTATACACACACCAGCTCACTTACTCATACAAATACTAGCACATTCTTACGCTCTTATACAATCACTGATACAAGCACACACTCATCCATACAGCCACTCTCACAATCACACACTCTCACTTATAGCCATTTATATACTCTAACACACATATATACTGCCTTTCACATATGTAGTTACTCACACATGTACCACTGAGATATACATTCACTCACTAACACACCCATACACACACTCACCCACCCATACAGTCCATCACAGATGCACTCTTGAAACCATGCATCCAGTGAATCACCCACTCACACATCTATGCACAGAGTCACACACACCCCACCCACACAAACACTCAGGCACCCATACAGATACTCAGACAACCAATCAATAACTCATATAGACACTCATGTAGCTATTCACAAACACCTGCAGCCGCTTACACACCAACAGACAGACAGATACAGACATTCACACAGTTTAGTCACTAACCCATGCATTCAGTAAGATACGTTTAATCACTCACTTATAGAGTCAGTCACGCAGCTACTAAATCATCCATTCAGACACTTATACACCCACTCAATCTTCAATACGCCTTTCCCTATATATATTAAACATATTTAAACTTTACAGAAACACACAGTCACTGGATGATGTCATCAGTGATGTCATCAGTGATGTCATTTGAGATGTCATCAGTGATGTCATCAGTGATGTCACTGACCATGTCATGAGTGATGTAATATGTGACGTCATCAGCAGTGCATTGCAGGGGCGCGAGTTATAGTTAGCTGAACTAACTATAACAGGGGAATTTCACTGGTTTTGTACGAGTGAAATGTCCAACTAACTATAACGCCCCTGAAACCTATGGTTTTTTCAGTGAATTTCTAAGGTTTTTTAAATGCTAATTTCTAACTATAACGTGCCTGAAACCTATGGTTTTTTCAGTGAATATATATATATATATATATATATATTACCTACTGGCATTCGCCAGTAGGTAGTTATAGTTAGGACCTAGTTTCCATAGGAAAAGCGTTTTTTGTTCTCCCAATAACTTTGGCGCCGGTTGATGAATCTTCGTGAAATTTTCAAAACTAGCGATCAGCTCCGGTCAGCTCCTGTCTTGAAAATTTCAGGGTGATTTGCCAAGTGGGGGCCGAGAAAAAAGGGGGTCCCAAAACGCGTTTTCCCCATGTTATTTTCCATAGGAAGCTTTAGACAAAGCTACAGCCCGAATTGCTGAACGGAATTACACCAAATTTGGCAAAAAGGTAGGTCTTGGTTCAGAAAGAGCCCTTTTTGTTAAACGGTGTAAATCCGTTCTGTAGTTCCTGAGACATTAGAAAAAGAAAAAGTTTCGATATCTATGGCCGCGGTGGGTTCGCGAACTCTCCCGACCACGAGCTTCATTCTAATTGGCTGCCAACACTCCAAACCAGGAAGTGTTGGCAGTCATCTTGTGACTCGGTAAAGGAGTCACAAGAAATCAGAAGAAAAAAAACGTGAAAAAGAAGAAAAGGGGGCAGGGTAGAAACACCCTGACCCCCTTGGCCTGCTTAGGGGGTCCCACAAGGACCCCCAGGGACAAAAAAAGCATTTTTTTTAAATAATTTCGGCGGAATTCACGTTGGGGTCGCGAATCCCGCCGAAATTATAAAAAACAAACAAAGCGCGGGCTCCCGCGCTTCGTTTTGATAAAGCCCCCGGGTGGGCCAGGTCCCGGGGGCACTCGCAAATTCATTAGCGGGGGCCCGCTCTTCCTTGCAGGGCCCGAGAGTTGTCCTCTGGTGCGGAGTTGTGACACGTCGGCCAGGGCTTCGGGTTAAGGACGCATAGAGGTCGGAGCTGTGAGGGGGTGAGTATGACCCACTTTTTATCCTTCGCAGGCTCCCAGGCGGCGGCGGTGACCCCTGTCAGCAGCAGAGGGTGAGAACAAGGCTTAAAGGAGCGCCATCGCTTGCTTTCAACAAACAAAGTGCTTCTATGCGCAGCTTTCTAAAAGTTGTTAGGTAACTTACACTTGGATTATTGACGCACCAGGAAAGAAGGGGCAGGTTATATTCTCTAAGCAAAAGCAGACATGACATGTTAGAACATTGGTGGATAAGCTGCAACAATCGCCACTGATCACAATGTTCTCGGCCGAGGGAAGGTTCACCCGTGAGCCAGCGGCTCCTGCGCTCCTCGAAGGCCAGAAGCTGCTCCCCTTGCAGCGCCGCGCTGATGGAGAGGGTTTCTTTCACGCCGGGCTGTCAGTCTAACAGTGTAACAGATGCCGCTTTCAGGCCCTCCTCCCAGTCGTATTGTACTGTCTGGATCGAGGCGGAAGGGGGGGCTCAGGGTACTGCGGGTACTGATATTTCCGCTCAACAGTTGCGGCCGTTCCGGGCACTTACTGCTATAGGACGAGCAGTCCTGCTCCACATTGCTCGCAGAGCTGCAATATTTTGAGCGGGCGGGTACCGGTACCCCTGGGTTGTCTGTGATACTATGTAAAGGACCGTTGATCGGTCGGGACAGCAGCAGCACTTCATATTAGGTCTGATATATTTTAAACAGGTACACCGCCACTTCCGGGCACTTTTTTGAGGTCAGCTTGGGTAACTATGGCAGGCCTGTGTTCCTTGGAGCAGGACAGTTGCGGCCCTTCGGGGCAGGGATGGTATAAAAAAGATAGTGCCAGCGCTTTGTGGCAGGCCTGCCACACTTTACACAGGCCAGTACTGACACTTCCAGACATGTTTGCTCTGCTTTTAACTGGGATTTCATTTAGGACAGAAATGCTAAGACTTGGGACTTTAACAGCGCCATAGGCAGTTCTGCCACAGTTGTAAAAGGACAGTGCCACTTTTAGCAGATCTGAAATGGTCTTGAACAAGACAGTGTTGCAACTTTTCAGACCAAACTATACTCGGACTACAGATTAAACAGAAGCATTTCAGGTACTCGTCCATCTGCGGTCTACATCCACATTACACATAAATCACACAGTGTGTGGTATATAAGCCAGAAGACGGAAGCAATGTAGCGCCGAGAAGGCCTCAGTGAGGACCACTGTGCTTCAGTCTAGTGGCCCAACGATAGGTACAGTCAAATAAATGCTACAGTTTTGAGTATTATGGCTAAAGCGTACCGGCCTGTCAAGCTTGCACTGAAACAAGCACCTGAATTCATCCGAACCACAGATCTCAAACAATTACCCTTTTAGCCAAATCACATGCAAACAGGCACAGTGCACTAATCCCGACGAATCAAAGGCAAACATGTAAACAAGAGGCATAGTTGCACCACAGTGTGTTCGAATCTGGTTTAAATACGCCACACGCATTCACATGAATCCACATGAACCACGTGCAAACAGGTACACATACACATATTGAATCCACGTGTAAACAGGTACATCTGTATGTATGGGATTCACCCGAACCAGCGGCGGCGACGCACTCAAAGGTATTCGAATCACATGTAAACATCTAAAGAGGTGACACATGCTCCCTAATGTATACGAAACATATAAAGAAAGGCCTCGCACACGCATACACGTGTCAAGAGGCGCAATGCTTGCGCACTTCCATCTGCGAAACACAGGAAGAGGCGGGCAGACATTCAGATTTTTTGGATTCATATGTAAAGACTGAACAAGTCTGGCTCTGCTCCCAAGCTGACATGAGTCATGTGCAAAAAGGTCCTAGGAATGCAGAAGATTTCACTTGAACAGTGCTTAAACGGGCGCACTTTCTTGCGCTCGAATTTATCTGAACAAAACATGAACATAAGGGGAGAATTTATCAGAATCTTTGCAACCACTACAGCGGACACTTATACGGCCCCGAATTTACAGGAAAGACGGGTTCGCACACGAACCGGCACACTGCGTCTCCACACTTTGTGGCGTGCTGCAGCTCGGCCTCTCCGGGCGGGACCACCACTATCTCTGTCAGCGACCCTAGTCACACCACCTCCCTCTGACCCTGCCTGCGGTCGATGGACTCGCCCTGTCAGACCCTCGCTCTCATTAACCGCTCCCTGGGAAAGGTTCGAGTTCACGGGTGAACGGGTTTCCTCCGCCCCTGCGTGGGTTGCGTTACCCGTGGATTTGTTGAGTTCGGACCTCCCTTTATTGAGTTGGGAATCTCTGAATATTGTTCATTTAAGCACCACTGTAGCGCTGGAAGCTGGTGCTATCGCCACTCACAGCGCCAACCTTGAAAGGAGTGTAACCTCCAGTCACGCAGCACAGAGGCCAAGCTGCTTCGAAACATTGGATCCAGCCTTGGGGAAGAACGGATCCCTGATGTTAGGCATCATTTATATTGAGTTCTGTCCTGTGGTGCAACGTCGGTTTGGTGGGTGTTCACAGTTAGCACGTGTCTTGGTTGCTCGCCGAGGTGCCTGTGTTCTCATGTCTATGCCACACAGCCCATGGGCCCCACCCTGATCCAGTTAACACCCCGCCACAAAAGGCCAACTGGAATTTTACCCGGGTTGCTAATTTCTGTGCTAGTTATGCTACCAGCACTGCTCTGGCGATTACAAGATGATGGGGGTTTGCCGCGCCAAATACTACAGCATTGCATGAACCCTGCACTGCTGATGGATTACCTCAATTACTGTCCCTAAATCACCCAATTAATCGTGCCCTGGTGATGATACGGGCTTCCAGCGACACGTGCAGTCGGATTCTGAGTGTTTACCACTGGGTGTGTGACTTCCTCCCTGCGATGGGGTCTTGGGCATTCACTCTCACGTGCACCAGGTTAGTTTGCGTGTTTTTTTTTCCCTTGTGGGTGCGAGGCCTCCTCTTTCCGAGGGGTGAGGCCTCTATCACCTGGACGGACTCAAAGGGTGAGGAGAGAGGTCCATTCTTATGAGCATCCAGCTCCCGTCTGTGTATCCCTGGGCAACCCACTTCATCGTGAGGAATGGGTGCTGCTACTTCTGCCGGCCGACGTTCGCGTGTTAATTTGTGGTGTGCCTCCTCGCTGCCAGGGGCGCTGGCAGCCTGACAGGACTTGAGGTATTGTTAATCCGTGGGAGCACAACATCCTCTCTGCGTAGGGTGGTGGCAATCTGAGGTGCAGCCAGACGGCTGTCATGTGTTCACCCCTGGGAGCACCACATCATCCTCTGTGTAGGGTGGTGGCACTCTCGGGTGCAGGCATCCGGCTGTCGTGTGTTCACCCGAGGGAGCACCCCATCATTCTTTCTGTAGGGTGGTGGCACTCTGAGGTGTTCACTGTGCACGCGGAGCCTCCCCCTGCGAGGTCTACTTGGTACTCACTGGCCTGCAGTTTGCTGTAGTTTGTTTACCTCACTCTCAGCCAGCTCCCCTGGGCACTCACGGGCAGCCCACCAGCCAGTGTTTGCGCCCACCTCACCCCACTGGCACCTGTTTGTGGTCTACCAATGCCCACCGAGTTGTACGCAGAATACCACACTGGGATGCGCTTATTTCAGACTCGCGCCAGATCACCAACCAGCCGCGTGCATCGAAAACGAAGAACCCCAGAGGGAAAAAAGCTTTGAAGGGTGAGAGTGCCCCAACCCACCCACAGTAGGGAGAAGGCCTAATGCGTCCAGTGGACGCATGTCCAAACACCCACACGACGCCGGCATCAGATTCAGAAGAAACAGGTGGTAGGTAAAGGGGGGACTCTCTCGGGGCTGGACCTCAGAACTCAGTGATTCCTTGACAGGAAGGAGAGACCTGGACCGCTCAGTGCACGGCACATGCCTTTTAAGTGTTACTCTAGGTTATGGGTCACTCATTCGACCTCCATATTTATCTGACCATCAGCAATGCCGAGCGAGGCCTAGAACTACGGGAGGGCCATCAGAGTCCACTCCTCCGCCCACCAGAGACCCCAGGCTCGCTGAACTTCTACACCACTTATACATATATTTTTTGCTGATATCAGTAATGTACTTCTTCTTCACAATGTTTCGCAGCAATGAACAGGCGATTATAACACACATCCAGCTGAACTGACATTCTCACAGCGAAAACAAGCTGGTGGAACTTTGAGAGTTTGTGGACACTGGACAGGCACTGCAGCTAGTAAATAAATAACCCAAACTGCCCTGTGTTGGCAGAAAAAAACACAGACATACCCACACAGACAGGCACACACCACACATACGAAGCAAAGATACACAGGATACACACACGCAGGTAAACAGACACACACACCAATACACACACCAAGCAAAGATACACACAAGGGGGAAAACAGACACGGGTGAACACACGAAGCAAATACACACACGCGAGGCAACAGACGCACACATACGAAGCAAAGACACACACGAGAAAAGACAGACACACACGAAGCAAAATCACACCCGGGGAAACAGACACACACAAAGCAAATATACACGCAAACAACCACACAATCGCGGGAAGCAAGGAGACACACACAACGGGAAACAGACACACACACAAAGCAAAGACCACACATACAGGGAACAGACACACGCACACACACATACACACGAAGCAAAGACACACAAGAAATACATACACGGGGAAACACACACCTATACACACATCAAACAAATATACACAAACGCAGTGAAAGAGACACATGTGCACACACAAAGCAAAGAAACACACACTAGTGGAAACAGGAGCACACATAAGAAGCAAAGACACACACGGGGAAAAAGAAACACACACACACACAGGACACACAACCACACACGCGGGAAGCAAAAAGAAACACACAAGGGGAAACATACACACAGGGAATCAGAAACACACACGAAGCAAAGATACACATGCAGAAGACACCCACAACCACACACGTGCGAAGCAAGGACAACACAAGGGGAAACACACACAAAGAGGTAGAAATGGGGAAACACACTCAGAGCCTCTCCTTGTTGTAATTACTGCTCGCTGAGGTCTATGACTGGAAGGATTAGGGGCCTTTTGCATCTGGGCAGGCAGTATGCACACCGAGGCTGTCAATAACGCCCTGTGAAATCAGGGCACGCACCAAGCTGCACCCGCACACAGCAATATCACCCCACACGGAGCCCAGCCGCTGCCCTGCTCCCTCTGCACACACGCGCCTTGGCCTCTAATGTATGCGTCAGGGATGCAGACACATGCGCTGCATTTTGATAACAGAAATGGGTGACAGTGGTGTTTATTGATGTCTGCACTGGGCTGGGCTCTGCATAATTCATCCCAAACATGCAACCTGCACAGAACAGAACAGAAGGATTTATGAGCAGGCATAGAAAGATTTGGTGGCGCGAGGAGGCCTGCATCCTTGCTAGACATTGTTTGAGTAAAACTGTTCATGCAAATCGGGGCAGGCCAGAAGCCTTGAAAGCAGACGTGCAAATAAAGCACCCAAAAAGGGCGAAGGGGGGTGGGGGGTGACTGTAGGGGGATGGAAGAGATGGGGAGATTTACAGATAGATGATGAGGGGGAAGAGAGGACGATGGGGGTGTATATAGTTAGATAAATAACCAGCTAGTTAATACGTACAGACGAACGGACGGATAGCCTCAAGGAGGGAGGACCGACTGAAGGACGGAATAAAGAATATGAAGCGAGAGTGACAAAAAAGAGAGTATGACTGGGAGGACTGAGAGAGAACAAATAGAGTGCTAGAGTCAGTAGAGAGAAAGAGGAAGAGACGGACACCGAGAGTGAAAGAGGGTGCAAAGGAGTGGAAGATAAACCTAAAGATATATGGATATAGATAGAGGTAAAAAACAGAAAGAGATACAGGCCCGGAAAGAGAGTAAACAGATCCTTGGAGACAAAGTCAAAGGAAAGCAAAGAGAACAGAGAGAGAGAACGCATCTGTAACCAAAAATGTCATGCCTGTGATGTGTAATAGACTGAACTGAATGTAATTGATAACATAAGAGAGACAGAATAGATTGATAAATAAAGCAAGAGAGAGGGAGCAAAACTGAAAGAAAGATGAAGAGCCAGAATGAGACAGAGAGAGAGAGAGAGTGAGTGTGTGTATGTGTGTGTGTGTGTGTGTAAGAGAGAGAGAGAGTGAGAGTGTGTGTGTGTGTAAGAGAGATAGAGAGAGAGAGTGAGAGAGAGTGTGTGTGAGTGAAAGAAAGAGAGAGAGAGTGAGAGAGTGTGTGTGTGTGTAAGAGAGAGAGAGAGGGAGAGAGAGTGTGTGTAAGAGAGATAGAGAGTGATAGAGAGTGTGTGTGTGTGTAAGAGAGAGTGTGTGTGTGTAAGAAAGATGAGAGAGAGTGAGAGAGTGTGTGTGTGTAGGAGAGAGAGTGAGAGAGTGTGTGTGTGTGTAAGAGAGAGAGACAGAGAGAGAGAGCGAGAGAGAGTGTGTGTGTAAGCGAGATAGAAAGAGAGTGAGAGAGTGTGTGTATGTGAAAGAAAGAGAGAGAAGCGATGGATTGTTAAAGAGAACAGAGAAAGAGGGGGTGAAACAGAGAGAGACGGAGCTAAGCAGAGCCAGAATGAGACAGAAAGAGAGTGTGTGGGGGAGAGAGTGGGAGGTATAGCGAGTACGTTGAGTTAGAGAGAGAGAAAGAGAAAGAGAGGGAGATAGGAAGTAAGACAGATAAAGGTATGAGCATACGTACACACACCTATATATATATATGTGTGTGTTAGAGAGAGAGAGGGAGAAAGAACAACAAGAGAATAATAGAGATCAGAAGGAGAGAGCGCAGGAGAAAAGAAGAGAGCAAAAGAATGAGATAAGAAGAGAGAGAAGCAGAGAACGATTGTCTCTCTCTTTCGTGGCCTCGTGCCTGCAGCAGGGAGTGCAGGGCCTCGGCTCTGAGGCTGCCGCCTTCTGCCGGCTCCCTCCTCCAGTTGTACCGACCGGTTTAAACTTTGTTCTCCGCCACAGGGACCCTCAGTATTCAAGGGGAATTAATTCCCCAACTAACAACGCGCAGAGGAAGAGCTGCGGCCCGTGGGCTCAGCTCGCAGAGGGAGACCTACGGGCCGTCGGCTCGCAAACGCAGAGCTGTGAGCCAATGGACTGGTAGTGTGTTTTGGTTTAGGGTAGTGCAGTGGTGTTTGTGTAGTGTAGGGGGTCCTGCTGTGGGTAGTGTTTTAGGGTTTATGGTAGTGCAGTGGTGTTTGTGTAGTGTAGAGGGTGGTGCTGGGGGTACATTTAGGGTTTAGGGTAGGGCAGTGGTCTTTACATAGTGTAGGGGGTCCTGCTGTGAGTAGCGTTTTAGGGTTTAGGGTAGTGCAGTGGTGTTTGGGTAGTGTAGAGGGTCGTGCTGGGGGTAGTGTTTTACGGTTTAGGGTAGTGCAGTGGTGTTTCTGTAGTTTAGGGGGTCATGCTGGGGTAGTGTTTTAGGGTTTAGGGTAGTGCAGTGGTGTTTCTGTAGTGTAGGGGGTCGTGCTGGGGGTAGTGTTTTAGGGTTTAAGGTAGTGCAGTGGTGTTTCTGTAGTGTAGGGGGTCGTGCTGGCAGTAGTGGTTTAGTGTTTAGTTAGGTAGTGCAGTGGTGTTTGGGTTGTGTAGAGGGTCGTGCCGACAGACTGACTCACAGAGCTCCGAGCCAACGGACTGGCTTCTAAAGGCATAGCCGCGACCTCGTGATGTAGGGAGAGGCAGCGTGAAAGGAGTATCTTACACAGACGCCAGTGTTGCCTCGCAGAGGTAAAACTACACACCCGATGGCTTCTACACGGAGAGATGCGAGCTGATGGACTAAGTCACAAAATGGCTGCCAACACTTCCTAGCTTCAACCGTTCACAGCCAATGAGCCGCGAGCTCGTGCTCGTAACCCTCAGCCAATCAAATGTCAGAATTCTCAAATATCGATATCTGTAAAATTTGATATTTCTCAAAAACTACTGAACGGATTTACACAATTTCAACAAAAGCGTGCTTTCTGGACCACAACCTTTCTCCCTCACAAATTTGGCGTAATTCCGTTCAGCAGTTTGACCTGTAGTCTTGTTTAAAGTTTCCTATGGAAAATGCATTGAGAAAACACATTTTCGGACTCCCCTTTTTTCTCAGCCCCCCCTTGACCAATCACCCCCAAACTTTCAAGATAGGAGCTGATCAAAAAAGAGAAACTTTTTTAAAATTTCGTAAAGATTCGTCAAACGACGCCAAAGTTATAAGCACATGGAGGGCTCCAGGAGAGGGGCCGCGCAACCCCCCTCCCAACATGAGTGAAGCCCCGGGGCTGCGGGGACCCCAGCGGGCCCCCCCAGCCCCAGCGACCCCAAGCTATTATTTTTAAGAAATGCCCGCTGGACCTAGCCCACCCGGAGACCTCATTAAAATAAAACACGGGAACCTCGCGACCCCAGCGCAAATTGCGCCGATTTTGTTTTTTTCTAAAAAATGCTTTTTTTGGCCCTGGGGTCCTTCTGAACAGGCCTAGGGGGTCACGGTGTTTCTACCCTGCCCCCTTCTCTTGTTTTATACCTTTCTTTCTCTGTTTTCTAATGACTCGCTTCTAGCGAGCCACAAGTGATGAACTTTTAACCTGCACGTGTCGTAGAATGTTCTAGAAAGTTTGTTGATAGAATACGTTGAACTTCTCACCTGTATGTGTTCTTAAATTTTTTTTAAACTGTTTATATGGAAAGTTCAAGAATAACCAATAGAGAGAAGTTTTGCAATTTGAAAAAATCAAGGAACTATTCTGATTTGTTCTTTACATGTATTTATGTGTGGAGCAACAGGGAAATTGTGCCATTACTGGTTCCATTCTTGATGAGAGTGGTGCATTACATGTACTGTGTGACAAAGAAAGAATTGCATGCGTTTGTGACATTTGGAATCTGCATACCAACTACGAACGTAAGTTAAATTATGCTTAGTGTGGAAATAGTGGGGAAGGGGTAAGAGTAGAAAATTCATGTGTTATTAACTTAACAGAGATGGAACAAAAACCAGAAATGTTATGTGGACAATTTGTGGTCTCATTTTTTATACTGAGAGGTAGATTTCAATATCAATCAAGACTGGTGTGTTACTGGGAGGCTTTGTATTTTGGTGTTGTTATGAAATGTAAGTTGTTGGGGAGCGTTTCTTCAGAAGACATTTTTTATAAATATGTGAGAGATAAAAAATAAATTAAAATGTTCTGTGTATATTTTCTGTACGATTTTGTTCACAGTGCTAAAGTAAATGTGATTATTAGTGAAGGTAATTGTCAGAGTGTGTTTGTGTGCTGAATATACGCAGGCTTTTAAGTGGTCCGGGTCTTGTCGGTACTGAGCTCCGCCACCTGTTTAAGACAGTTGCTAAATTTTTCATTCCACTTAAAGCTGTTAATATACGTATAGTAAAGGAATGATACATAAAAAGTTTGGGAATTACACCTTTATTTACTCTGTGCAGCTCCCACCACCATTTTGTGCCCCCCAGCGATACTGTTTATAAAAATAATCTAATACAGCTCTTTGTATTATAAGAATAGCACTTCTAAGTTTATTGCCATATTGGTAGGGTTTGTACTATATAGAGAATGGTGCAATCAGTTTCATTGGTATAAAACTGCACTGTGTTATGTTGGAAATATTACATATGCCTAGGTTGTGATGTTATATTTTATACTGTGAGGTACATTTGAATATGTGAAGACAGGTGTTATACTGCGAACCCGTTGAAAATGTGCACAGATTACATGGAGAGTAAATGGACAAAGTAAATGTACATGTTGCTTTCTGTATGTATGCATGGTTAGAATCTTTTGTTGATGCTTTAAGATATAATCTAAATAGTGTTTGTGGTTTACAATTGGGTATACTGCACCGTGTTAGTAGTTAGTGACTAGATGCTGGTAAAGGGATTATTTATTGCTCGTTCTTACGAAATAAAGGCGGAGAGCGGCGTTTCTTTACAAGAGATATTTCATAAATGTGTGAGATAAAAAAGAAAAAAAAAATGTTTTAGTACATTTTCTGTACGATTTTTCACACTAGTAAAGTAACTGTTATTATAAGTGATGAAAATTGTTAGGTTGTGTCTCTGTGCTGAATATACGCAGGCCTTTAAGTGGGCCGGATTTTACCGGTGCTGAACACTGCTACCGCTTTTAGACACCCGCCATTTTTTTATCCCATTGAAAGCCCTGAATATACATATATTAAAGGAATGGTATAATTAAAGTTTAGGAATTACACTTCCGTTTACTCTCCTCATCTCATATTCTTTATTTTGTGCACCCAACAGTAGTGTTTATAAAAATCAAGTAATAGAGCTTTATCTAGTATAAAAATAGCACTTATACTTTTATTGGCATGTTCGTGGGATCTGTAGTGTATAGAGAAGGTGGTTATCAGTTTCAATGGTACAAAACGGACGTGACATATGTTTGAAAGATTACATGGTTTTAGGAATAAGCTCTCGCTCTGCGAGTCCTCGGGCCCGCAGTTGTATCTCTGCAAGCCAACACTGGAAATATACTGCAGTTGTCCCTGTACGAGATACCCCCTTCATGATCCCTCTCTTCACATCATTGTCCCGCACCTATGAGTTGCAAGCCGACGGCCCGCACCTTTCCCTATAGCAGTTGGCCCGCAGCTGTTCCTGTGCGAGGCGGCCCGCAGCTCTTCCTCTTCGAGCCAGCTAGTTGGCTCGGAACTCTTCCTCTACGAGCCAGCCCGCCGGCCCGCAGCTCTCCCTCTGCAAACCATTGTTCGGCTCGCAGCTCTTCCTCTGGGAGCCAACCCGCAGTTGTACCTCTGCAAGTCAACACTGGAAATATACCGCAGCTCTCTCTCTCTGCGAGCTACCCCCTTCACGATCCGTTTCTCCACATCACCGTCCCGCAGCTATCCCTTTGCATGCCGACGGCCCGCACCTCTCCCTATACCAGTTTGCCCGTAGCTGTTCCTCTGTGAGCCGGCCCGCAGCTCTTCCTCTGTGAGCCGACGGGCCACAGCTCTCCCTGTATGAGTCAGCCAGTCGGCTTGCAGCTCTTTCTCTACGAGCCAGCCCACCGGCCCGCAGCTCTCTTTCTGTGAACCATCGGTGGGCTCGTAGCCTTTCCTCTACGAGCCAGCCCGCCGGCTCGCAACTCTCCCTCTGCGAACCACCAGTCGGCTCGTAGTTCTTCGTCTGTGAGCCGTCGAGCTCGCAGTTG
Organism: Calotriton arnoldi; assembly: GCA_963921515.1. Classification (NCBI taxonomy): domain Eukaryota; kingdom Metazoa; phylum Chordata; class Amphibia; order Caudata; family Salamandridae; genus Calotriton; species Calotriton arnoldi. The sequence continues at coordinate 3,330,975 of CAWUFW010000567.1, forward strand.
TAGCTCTGCAAGCCAACACTGGAAATATACTGCAGGTCTCTCTCTACGAGATACCCCCTTCACGCTTCCTCTCCGCACATCACCGTTCCGCACCTATGATTTGCAAGCCGACGGCCTGCACCTTTCCCTATAGCAGTCGGCCTGCAGCTGTTCCTGTGCGACCCGGCCCGCAGCTCTCCTTCTGCGAGCCCACGGGCTGCAGCTCTCCTCTACGAGCCAGTCAGTCGGCTCGCAGGTCTTCCTCTACGAGCTAGTTCGCCATCTCGCAGCTCTCCCTGTGCAAACCATCGTTTGGCTCGCAGCTCTTCGTCTGCGAGCCAGTCGGGCCCGCAGTTGTACCTCTGCAAGCCAACACTGGAAATATACCGCAGTTCTCTCTGTGAGATATCCCCTTCATGCTCCCTCTTCCGACATTACCGGTCATAGCTATCTTTTTGCAAGGCGACGGCCCGTACTTTTCACTATAGTATTTGACCCGCAGCTGTTGCTCTGCTAGCCGGCCCGCAGCTCTCCCTCTGCGTGCCATGTAGTTTAGCAATCCTGCTGTCAGTGTCATGCACTTCTCCAATCATCCATCCAGCACTATCTACTTACCCTATCACTCTGCCAATACCTAAGTACTTATAAATTCACCATGCACTCTGTTTACAGCACTGTAATCATTCTAGTTAGTAGTTATGTACTTATGGAATGGCCTAGCCACTAAGACAAGTACAGCTATAATATTCTGTGCAGTATCTATGCACACCTCTAACCATGTACATACTATTGGTACACTCCTATAAATACCCAGTTAGTAGCCATGCAATCTAGGAATCATGTTGTCAGTCCCATGCAGTTTTCTAATCACCCATCCAGCACTATCTACTTATCCTATCAGTCCACTTATAAATTCACCATCCACTCTGTTTGCAGCACTGTAATTATTCTAGTTAGTAGTTATGTACTTTTGGAATTGGCTAGCTAGTAAGACAAGTACAGTTACAATATTCTGTGCACTTGTTATGCACACCTCTAACCAGGTACATACTATTGATACAGTCTTATAAATACCCAGTTAGTACCTATGCAGTGTAGGAATCCTCCTGTCAGTCCCATGCACTTCTCCAATCACCCATCCAGCACTATCTACTTATCCTATCACTCCGCCAATACCTAAGCACTTATAAATGCACTCAGGCACTCTCCTTGTAGTATTGTAATCTTTTAGTCACTACCCATGTATTCATGGAATGATACAGGTTGTAACCATGCAGTTCCACAATTAGATGTGTACTACTAATGCTGTGCTCTAGTATCTTTCACACTACTCATACACTACTACAATTATGCAGGTAGCACTGTTCCATTGCTGAAATCATTGATGTAGTTTTTTTGTATGTATTTTTATAGTTATACATGTGAATATTTATATATAAATATTTTAATTATATTAAATTGTTTTCAAAACTTTTCTTATTTTACAGATAGTTTGCATAATTATTAAGAAAGAGTTACAATGACAAGAAAAGAGCAAAGAAAAAGACAACAAAGAAAGGAGGTTTATTTTTAAAAAAAAGGAAAAGAGGAATTAGATCAACTACAACATGGATCTTTAAAGAAAAAGTGTTCTGGTAAGAGAACTAAAGATTTTTTTAAAAACTTGTAAAAACAGTTTCCAATTTTAAAAATAAAGAACAGACAGATACAACAAGAACAGTGAAACAAAAGGCAAATAAAAATTTACAAAAAAGTGGAAAATTGGATTATCGGAAAAAGAATTATGTTGGAAGCAGGAAGAAACAATTTTCAGAAATTTGAAAAAGAATCTATAAAAGTAGAGTACTCCAAAATTTACTAAAAAAATGTAAAATATATAAAAGGAGATCAGCATTTTTCAGACAAAAAAAGGAGATTCTAAGTGTAATTGAAAAAGCCTTTGAATTGAAAAGAAAATTATTTATCTTAATTATAAAAAGATTGAAGACTTTAAATACAATAATGCAGCGTATGAAGGACAAATGTAAAAGAAAAAGAATTGTAAATAGAACTAATTTTTGTAAAATATTTTCCAGGGAATGGAAGCATACTTCTAGTACGGAACCTTTTTTTAATGAAGAAAGTTATTTTCAACAAAATAGATTACTGCATGCAGTTGATACCTGTGGTCGTTGTTATGAAGTGAAAAATGGCTCTCCAATTGAAAAAGAAAAGATGGTTCCTAGAAATGTGGAAGAAGTAATAGCTGAGGAAGTTCAAGGGAGACGTACCCAGGCACCAGTGTTTACATGGGATTGTAGTAGTATTTGTAGTATACGTCAACAATCTATTGATATTTTATTACATTTCTTAAGAGAATATGGAAGAAAAAAATTACAAGGACTGGATCCTTGCAAAGTGAGAAAAAATACAGGGTCGCAAGGTCATTCTCTGGCTTGTCTTTCTAGGAAAGTGTGTCAAAGTCATTTTCATCATTTAAGAATGTTAGCAGTACATCATTCCGAAATGCGGAAGTTAGTTAGAAGATTATACTACGTGAAAAGTCCTGCATTATGTCTAAATGAAATTAATACAGCTCTTTTGCATGGTTCAGTGTTGGATGTAAAAAAAATTTGTGATGATATAGAGTTACGTTTCTTTGCTGGTCAAGAGGAGTGTAGAGAAACTGAGAGTTTGATAAGTGTAGGTGTTGAAGAAGAGATGGAAGATAGTACTGATGTAAACTTTGAAAAAGAAATAACAAAGTTTAAAGTAGTTTCTGGTGAAAATCCAAACTATGTTTGTATTTGTTGTCGACGTACTCATTCTAAAATTCAAACTAGGAATGTAGATGTGTTTTTAAAAAGTGAAAAGGAAAACAATGATAAATGGAAAGAATTTGCTGCTTATCTGTTTGTGGAAGGTCGTTTTGAGTGAGGTACTGTACAATGTATTTGTAAATATTGTTATAATAAATTAGAAGAAAACAAAATGCCAGCTAGAGCTGTCCATAATGACTTAGAATTAGTAGCTATACCTCCTGAACTTAAAGATTTAAATACATATGAGGCCATCCTTATACAATCTGTGCACCCTTTTCAGGCTATAATTCGTATGGAGCCTAAAACAGGTAAGCTGCCTCCAACAGATCTACAAAGAGGTTTAAAAGGAAGAGTTGTGTATTTACCTTTAGATTTTAAGAAAAATGTTGGAACTGTTGGTGTAGAAAGAGAGGATACTGAACCTGTAGTCATTCTTGTTAATGGTGTACCCACAAAGAGTCGGAAAATATGGCAAGAGTTAGTAGATGTCACGAAAGTCCAAAAGGCTACATTATATCTGGTGCAAAACAATATTTACTATAAAAATGTAAATGTAGAGGAAGAAGAAATGAGTTTAGAAGATGAAAGACACATTTCAAGTGGACAAATAGAAAAAGTGGAGAATTCAAGAAAAGAAGAAATTTATGAACATTATACTATACACCCTCTACATTCAAAAGAACTGATAGGAGATACTATTGAATTGTTCCAGATGAAAAAAGCAAAAGGAAATCCCATGAGTGTGTGGGAAAAAAGTTTGGAAGCTCGTTGTTTTCCACAGCTGTTCCCTACTGGAAAAGGTGGACGATATGATGAACGACCAGTTCAGATTCCAGCTTCAGAATATCGTACTTTACGACTGTACTCAGAAGAACCAAGATTTCATCAGTGTATTCCATATTTATTTCATCTTTTATTTGAGAGTGATCTGTCTGCACTTTCATATGCAGTCAACCATATATTGAAAACTGGAACGCATCTTTCACATCTTTCTGCAAAGGAATTTATGGACAAAGTTGAAAAAAGAGACGAACATTTAGAATCACAGTTAATTAATTTGATGGCATGTCAACGTGGCACTAATGAATATTGGTATCGACGTCATGGGGAATTAAAATGTATGTTAAGAAATTTAGGAACCCCTACATGGATTGTTACACTTAGTTGTGCTGAGTACGCATGGGATGATTTACTGGATTTTCTACGAGAAGCAAATTCAAATATAGAAAATATTGAATTGAAGACACCTGGAGAACTGTGTTCCCTAGATCCTGTAAATGTCTTCAGATATTTTAATCATAGATTTGAAGCTATGATGTCTTTCATCTGTAATAAAACAAATCCACCTATTGGCGAAGTTATTGATTTTATTTGGAGAAAAGAATACCAAGCTAGAGGTGCTCCTCATATACATATGCTTTTATGGATCACGGATGTACCCAAATTTGGAACTGATTTGGATGAGACTGTTTTATCTTTTATTGAAGAGTATGTTACCTGTGCAATTCCGAAAACAGGAGGAGAAAATATCTTAAGACAGCAAGTTTTACGGTTTCAGAGTCATCGATGTGGAAAATATTGCCGACGGAAATATAAGTCAAAGGATAAGTTTTACACAAAATGTCGATTTGGCTTTCCACGCCCAGTAATTTCCAAAGGAAGAGTGAACAGTTTTATGTCAGCAGTGAGGCATACTATCACTCGGAAATCACCCAAAAATACTTATAATATAAAAAGAACAGAAGAATCGAAGTACATTAATGATTACAATCCGGTGATTTTGAAGATGTGGAATGCAAATATGGACATACAATATGTTGCAGATAACTCAATTGCTGTTGCTCGCTATGTGACGTCATATATTACCAAGTCTGAGAAGACAGAATTGAAAGAAATGTGGGAGGAACTTTCACAGGAGAAGACACTTAGCAAAAAATTGTACAGCTTCAGCTTGAAGATGCTTTCACATCGAGAAATTGGATCCTACGAATGTTCGGATCGATTGACATCTGCAAGTTTATATTCAAAGTCAAGAGGAATCATCTGGATAAGTCTAGGCCTTGCTACAGTACGAAATCAAGTTTTGAAATCTGTACAAGCAATTGAATACTTGGCACTGAATGAACCAGAAAGTACAGATATTCTGAAAACAAATATGTTGGATACGTACTATCCAAATAGAAGTCCATACCTAGAAAACATATGTCTATATGAAATTCTGCAACATTATAGTTTTTAAAAAAATGTTACGGAAAATATAAATGAAGGAAAATACGCTGTAATTGGATCTGAAGGATGTTTGGTAAAGCATGACAAAGGAAATTTGATTAATCACAGGAAATTAAGTTGTGATACTCCAGATAAAAGAGAGTTTTTCTATTTAGCTCTTCTGCAACTCTTCAAACCTTGGCGGACTGAAATGGAATTACTTAGAGATTTTGACTGCTATGAAGATTCTTTCAATGCATGTAAAGATAGCATTGAATGTACAATTTTTCCAAATTATCTCCAAATGTTGAACGAAGAGATTAATCAAGAAAGAACTATTGCAGCTGAAATTGCTAGAGATAGTTCTCAAGATAGTCAGAGTTCTGCTCCACAAAGTCAAGATCCACTAGGAGAAGCCATAATTGAAAATGAAGCGGCAATAGCAGTGAGTGAAGTGGAAACGGTGATGCAGCAAGCACAACAAGACAATATTGATTTGGAAAATTTGGAGGAACGTCTCAATACTGAACAGAAAGAAATATATCACCAAGTTACACAACAGATACAACATGGATTACTGCATTGAAAAGAATGATTGCCAATGTACATCATTTAGACCTATTCTTATGTACGTCAGTGGACAAGCTGGAACGGGGAAAAGTTTCTTGATTAAATGTTTGTCAAGTTATCTACAGAAAACAACGGATTCACATTTGTCTTGTGTTGTAACTGCTCCAACTGGGTTAGCAGCACACAACATTAAAGGGATTACATTACATCGTCTACTTATGTTACCAGTAGAACATGAAAATAAGTTGGAATACCACAAGCTATCTGGAGAAGCTTGTTTTGAAGTTTCAAGAGTACTGAAGAAAATGAAACTTCTAGTAATTGATGAAGTAAGCATGGTCTCAAACTTAATGCTTGCGTTTGTACATTTGAGGATGCAGCAGATTTTAAAAACAAATTACGATGTTTTATTTGGAGGAAAACATGTAATTGTATTTGGTGATCTACTACAACTCACACCTGTAAAAGGCCAACCAGTTTTTAAAACCCTTCTTCATGAAGACACTAAAAATCTTTGGGAAGTATTGGAAATGTGAACATTTGGAGTTATTTTGAATATAAGGAACTTATCAAGAACATGCGACAAGCACATGATGAAGATTATGGAAATATTCTTCAAAATATTAGAATTGGTGTTTTAACAAAGGATGGAAAAGATGCTTTAGAAAGTCGGCTACTAAGAAACTTGTTTCCAAAAGAAAATATTGCAGCTGAAACAATCTACCGAAGAATTGCAGAAAAGGAATCTATAATTTGCCTTATGCCAACACTGAAAGAATGCTCTACATTCAATGAAGAACTGTTGAAACTGGAGAATGAACCGATAATAAAAATGGTAAATATTGATAAAATAGAACATGAAGGAGTAACTATTCTTTTGTCAGAGAAATTGCAGTTAAAATTAGACTCTTTGGAAAAATCAATATCTAAGACTGCTGGTTTGGGAAAGACCTTATATGTATCTGTAAACTGTCGGGTAATATTACGGCGTAATTTAAATGTTGAGAAAGGTCTAGTAAATGGAGCAATGGGGAAAGTTGTTGACTTTGTTAGCTATGCAAATAGAGATGGAATTGAATTTTTGAAGATTAAATTTGATCATATTGAGGAGGTGAAACAGATTGGACGCTGTTCTGTTCGTTTTTTGCTTGTAAAAGATTTGTATGTTCGTAGAAAACAGTTTCCTGTTTGTTTAGCATATGCAGTGACTATTCATAAATCTCAAGGTTTAAGTGTAGACAGTGCTTTGGTAAATATTGGAAGTTCTGTGTTTAAGGAGGGTATGGCATATGTTGCATTGTCTCGAGTAAGAACGTTATCCGGATTGTATTTGATTGATTTTGATGAAGAAAAGGTTAGTGCAGATATAAATTGTGTAAGAGAGTATAACAAGTTAAGAAGACTCTATGCTCCTAGTTTAGGTGAATATCCTATTTATGAAAAACATTTAATACGTCCAAAACGAAAATATAATAAAGATTTTACTGAGGTTGCAAAGAAAAAAAGAATTGAAAAGAATGATGAGTCTGGAAAGAAAATAGAAGGGAACACAGTTGCTAATATTGTAGGATATCAGTTTGAAAATAGTTCAGGTATCAACTGCTATGCTAATGTAATCGTCAACGTTGTGTTTTTTTTAGAAAACCTACAGCATGCAATTATGGAAAATCGAGAAAAAAGATTTTGTTCTTTGTTACATTATATTTTTGAGAAGTTGAAAAGTGATAAAACGAAAATCCATACTGCTTCTGATGTGCGGAATCTTCTGGATATATGTTCTGGATCTTCACAATTTACACAGAATGTACAGCAAGATGCTCAGGAATTTCTTATGTTTATGCTTCCAGTATTAGAAGATGAAGGTATACAAATTGAAAATCTGTTTGGACTACGTTACAGATGGGTTCATACATGTGACATCTGTTCATTTTCATCTACCACTAAAATAGACACTGAACGATTCATATATTTGACAATGCCAGATTTGAAAACAGTGTCTTTCAACGATCTAGTGAAATCAGCTAATCAACATATGGAATGTACTCAGTGCAAATCGGAAATGTTGTCAACATTATTTATACAAAGATGTGGACAATATATTATTTTAATGCTGCAACGTTGTAGAGCAGATGGAACAAAATTGGAAACCAAAATTAAAAATTTTGTGGCAGGTCAAGTTTCAATTTCAGGGAGAACTTTTAAAACAGTGGCTATTATTTTCCACGATGGAACTACTTCAACATCTGGACACTATACTGTATATTTAAAATGCAATAAAGGATGGACACTATGTAATGATGCACATTTAGAGTATACATTTCGGTTGCCTAATGAATTACCAAATTCATATTTAATATTTTTGATGCCAAAATTCTGAGAAGATATCAACATGAATTACTGAGTATATTTTGGATATTTCCACTACAAATGATTTTAGATACATCATTCACCCTATTGGAAGCATGTGAATATGATTTTAGAAATCTATCTTGGATATCCTGATTGCAAATGTTTTCAGAAACATCATTCAGCCTATTGGGAAGGTGTGTATATGAATGCAAAAGTTTATTTTGGATATACTTAATGGAAATATTTTCAAAACATCATTCGGCCAATTGGGAAGATGTTGGTAATTACGGATTCAATTATTGATTCTGTTCCTTCATATTGCGTTTGGAAAATTGTGTTGGAAAGAAGGTGGTCATATATTTGATTTTTGTATTATATACTATGTTACTAAGGATGTTCATTTGTGAAAATGTAAATACCAAGTTGTGTTTGTTGTAGATATTTTGAAGAGAAATATGTTTTTTTTTAACAATCTTATTGATTGTATTTTTTTGCCCGCTGTCATCTGATGATTAACATTGAAATCACTGTTTATGGTGAAATTCAATACAATCTGAACACAGCAAAAAAAGGCAAATTGAATATGTGATGTAATTGTATACTTATGTTGTGTTGCAAAAACTATAAAATTATATGTAATAACAGAATTTTTTTCTTCTCTTTTACAGACCTTACTACTAAGAAGTGAATATGTATTACTATTAATTTGATATCTGCTTGAAAACAGGTAAGATTAATTCACCCAGGTACTACCCTTGCAGTCTATCAAAGACACTGTCACTCCCTATGCCCATCTCCAGTCACCCAGCGAGTACTATATACTAATGCAATCTGTCCACTAATACCCAAACGCTTATAAATACACTATGCACTCTCTTTACAGCACTATAATCATCCAGTTACTACTCACGTACTTATGGAATGGCCTAACTACTAATACAAGTACAGCTATAATATTCTGTACACTATCCATGCAGACCTCTAGCCACCTATATTCTATTTATACACTCCTCTAAATACGCAGTTATTACCCATGCAGTCTAGGAATCCTCCTGTGAGTCCGCTGCACTTCTCCAATCACCCATCCAGCCAATATGTAAGCACTTATAAATTCACCATGCACTCTGTTTGCAGCACTGTAATTATTCCAGTTACTAGTCATGTAGTTATGGAATGCACTAGCTACTTACACAAGTATCCGCTATGATTATTAATAGTAGCTTTCAGGGAGGATACAGTTAGAAAGTAGCATTCAAAAAACCTTTGAAATTCACTGAAAAAACCATAGGTTTCAGGGACGTTAGAGTTAGAAATTAGCATTTAAAAAACCTTTGAAATTCACTGAAAAAACCATAGGTTTCAGGGACGTTATAGTTACAAATTAGCATTTAAAAAACCATAGAAATTCACTGAAAAAACCATAGGTTTCAGGGACGTTATAGTTAGTTAGACATTTCACTCATACAAAACCATAGAAATTCCGCCGTTATAGTTAGTTGAGCTAACTATAACTCGCGCCCCCGCTATGCACTGCTGATGACGTCACATATTACATCATTCATGACATGGTCAGTGACATCACTGATGACATCACTGATGACATCTCAAATGACATCACTGATGACATCATCCACGTGGAAAATCTGATGCACCTCCTCACACCCTAATATAACCTTTGATACACCCACTGTAAAATACAGACTACCATTTTAAAAACCATCGACACACCAATACCAGTTACTACGTACGCACGCACTGATTCCTAGGTCTACACACACATCCACTCATTCACCCATACAACCATTCATACATGTAGTCACTGATCAATACAACACTATCATATGCACTCATACACCTATACAGACACTCACACACCACCACTCATCCTAGTCAGCCATACACTCATCCTAGTCAGTCATGCAAAAAATCAATCACAGTTCCATTTACTCACCTACACAGTTATACACACACCACCTCATTTATTCATACAGATACTAACGCATACTTACTCTCTTATATAATCCCTAATACAAGTACACACTTATCCATAGAGCCACTCTCACAATCACTCACTCTCACGTATAGTTATTTTTATACACCAACTCTCACATACACTGCCTTTAACTTTTGTACTTAGTTGGACATCTACCACTGACACATCCATTCACTCACCAACACATCCATACACACACTCACTCACCCATACAACTGTTTCCACATGCACTGTTAAACTCATACACACAACATCTATGCACAGAGTCACACCCCCCCACCCAACCACACACACACACTCAGTCTCCCATACAAAATACTCAGGCAACTAATCAATAACCCATATAGACACTCATGTAGCTACTGACCAACCGATGCAGCAGGTTATACAACAACAAACAGACTCATACAGACATTCACACAGTTTAGTCACTAACCCATGTATTCAGTAAGAGACATTTAATCACTCACTTAAACAGTCAGTTACACACCTACTAAATCCTCCATCCAGACACTTATACAACCACTCATTCTTCAATACAGCTTGGTATATATATAAAACATATTTAAACTTTACAGAAACACACAGTCACTAGATGATGTCATCAGTGATGTCATCAGTGATGTCATTTGAGATGTCATCAGTGATGTCATCAGTGATGTCACTGACCATGTCATGAATGATGTAATATGTGACATCATCAGCAGTGCATTGTGGGCGCAAGTTATAGTTAGCTCAACTAACTATAACGGCGGAATTTCTATGGTTTTGTATGAGTGAAATGTCCAACTAACTATAACGTCCCTGAAACCTATGGTTTTTTCAGTGAAAATCTATGGTTTTTTAAATGCTAATTTGTAACTATAACGTCCCTGAAACCTATGTTTTTTTCAGTGAATATATATATATATATATATTACCTACTGGCATTCGCCAGTAGGTAGTTATAGTTAGGACCTAGTTTCCATATGAAAAGCGTTTTTTGTTTTCCCAATAACTTTGGCGCCGGTTGATGAATCTTCGTGAAATTTCCAAAACTAGTGATCAGCTCCGGTCAGCTCCTGTCTTGAAAATTTCAGGGTGATTCGCCAAGCGGGGGCCGAGAAAAAAGGGGGTCCCAAAACGCGTTTTCCCCATGTTATTTTCCATAGGAAGCTTTAGACAAAGCTACAGCCCGAATTGCTGAACGGAATTACACCATGTGATCAAGGCACTTGTTGTGCCGAAACGCGTTATGCTGCTAGTGATGTTTGTGAGCTCAATGGAATAAATAACTGCACTTCACCTGAGGTCCGTGCTCCGTCGTTTTTCTGTGGTGAAAGAGTTGGAGTTACTGGGATATATATATATATATATATATATTCACTGCAAAAACCATAGGTTTTAGGGACAGTTATAGTTACTTGGACATTGCACTCGTACAAAACCCATGAAATTCACCTGTTATAGTTAGTTCAGCTAACTATAACTCGCGCCCCGCAATGCACTGCTGATGACGTCACATATTACATCACTCATGACATGGTCAGTGACATCACTGATTACATCACTGATGACATCTCAAATGACATCACTGATGACATCATCCAGTGACTGTGTGTTTCTGTAAAGTTTAAATATTTTTAATATATATAGGGAAAGGCGTATTGAAGAATGAGTGGGTGTAGAAGTGTCTGAATGGATGATTTACTAGGTGCGTGACTAACTCTATAAGTGAGTGATTAAATGTATCTTACTGAATGCATGGGTTAGTGACTAAACTGTGTGAATGTCTGTATCCGTCTGTCTGTTGCTGTGTAAGTGGCCGCATGGGTTTGTGAATAGCTACATGAGTGTCTATATGAGTTATTGATTGGTTGTCTGAGTATCTGTATGGGTGCCTGAGTGTTTGTGTGGGTGGGGTGTGTGCGACTCTGTGCATAGATGTGTGCGTGGGTGATTCACTGGGTGGATGGTTTCAAGAGTGCATCTGTGATAGACTGTATGGGTGGGTAAGTGTGTGTAAGAGTGTGTTAGTGAGTGAATGTATGTCCCAGTGGTACATGTGTGAGTAACTACATACGTAAAAGGCAGTATATATGTGTGTTAGAGTATATAAATAGCTATAAGCGAGAGTGTGTGATTGTGAGAGTGACTGTATGGATGAGTGTGTGCTTGTATCAGTGATTGTATAAGAGCGTAAGAATGTGCTAGTATTTGTATGAGTAAGTGAGCTGGTGTGTGTATAATTGTATAGGTGAGTAAATGGCAGTGTGTTTAATTATTTGCATGACTGACTAGGTGTGTGAGTACCTCTATGGATGAGTTGCATTGTGTGAGTGTTTATATAGGTGTATGAGTGCATATGATAGTCCTGTACTGAGTGACTGTAAGTATGAGTGACTGTACGGGTGAGTGAGTAGATGTGTGTGTGTAGACCTAAGAATCAGTGAGTGGGTATGTCCTTATTGGTATTGGAGTGTGTATGGTTTTTAGAATGGCAGTCTGTAATTTAGAGTGGGTGTATCAAAAGTTATATTAGGATGTGAGAAGATGCATTAAATTCTCACATGGATGATGTAATCAGTGATGTCATTTGAGATGTCATCAGTGATGTCATCAGTGATGTCACTGACCATGTCATGAGTGATGTAATATGTGACGTCATCAGCAGTGCATTGCGGGCGCGAGTTATAGTTAGCTGAACTAACTATAACAGGGGAATTTCATGGGTTTTGTACGAGTGCAATGTCCAAGTAACTATAACTGTCCCTAAAACCTATGGTTTTTGCAGTGAATTTGTAAGGTTTTTTAAATGCTAATTTCTAACTATAACGTGCCTGAAACCTATGGTTTTTTCAGTGAATTTCAAAGGTTTTTTAAATGCTAATTTCTAACTATAACATTTCTGAAACCTATGGTTTTTTCAGTGAATTTTAAAGGTTTTTTAAATGCTAATTCCTAACTATAACATATCTGAAACCTACGGTTTTTTCAGTGAATTTCAAAGGTTTTGTAAATGACAATTTTTAAATGTATTAATTGTTATATTTATTTTTTTGATACTGATTTACTACATTTTTAGAAGCATTTTTTTTTACATATTTTATTTTTTAAATTACATTGTAATTACATTATACATTACATTACAAAAAATACTTTCTCAGAATGAATTACTTTAGTTTAAATACTTTGCACATAGGCAATAGACTTTTAAGTACAGTAGTTACAGTTGTTGCAATGGGCAACACATTTTCAAACACAATGCAACATTCAGCTCAATGTGAATTTCTAGTTAAATGCAATTAGTTACTTTATGGATTACTTTTCTAACCACAAGACTGGATCCTAGATTCAGTCCTGGGACATCTCCTGTAAACAGTTGAGTAAAAGCGTTTTGGTTACAGTAGTGATTTTTAAGGAATATTATTGTATTTTAAAAGTTGACACTTAGAAACTTTTTCTCATAGAATCACCAATGTTATCCTATGGAAGGAAATTCACTTAGCAGGTAAAAACTGTTATCGTTACTTTTTCTTACTCAGTGTTGGATCCTGGATCCAGCACTAGTGCATCTCCTGTAAACAGTTGAAAGAATGCGTTTAAGTCATACAGGCGATTTTTAAGGAATATTTGTAGTTTGTGAAAATCGACACTTTGAAACTTTTCTGCTGAAAACCAGACAATGGATTCCTATGGAAGAAAATATAAGTTACTGGTAAGTACGGTTAAAATTACTTTTCAGGGTCAGTGCTGGGCTAAAAGATGCAGCACTGGGTTCTCTCCTGATAACAGGTGAGTAAATTGGAATTCGTACTTTGGTTGATTTTAGAGGAATATTATAAAGTTCCAAAACTCCACACTTAGAAGAATTTCCAAGTAAAACCAGTCAATGTTAGCCTATGAAGGAAATTCAAGTTACCGGTAAGTACGGTTAAAATTACTTTTCAGGACCAGTACTGGGCTGAAAGATGCAGCACTGAGGTCTCTCCTGATAACAGGTGAGTAAATCAGAATTCGGATTTCGGCTGATTTTAGAGGAATATTTGTATGTTTCAAAAATCAACACTTAGAAACTTTTTCAGCAAAAAGCAGGCAATGATATCCTATGGAAGGAAATTCAAGTTACTGGTAAGTACGGTTAAAATTACTTTTCAGGATCAGTACTGGGCTGAAAGATGCAGCACTGAGGTCTCTCCTGATAACAGGTGAGTAAATCGGAATTCGTATTTCGGCTGATTTTAGAGGAATATTATAAAGTTCCAAAACTCCACACTTAGAAGAATTTCCAAGTGAAACCAGTCAATGTTAGCCTATGGAAGGAAATTCAAGTTACTGGTAAGTACGGTTAAAATTACTTTTCAGGACCAGTACTGGGCTGAAAGATACAGCACTGAGGTCTCTCCTGATAACAGGTGAGTAAATCGGAATTCGTATTTCGGCTGATTTTAGAGGAATATTTGTATGTTTCAAAAATCAACACTTAGAAACTTTTTCAGCAAAAAGCAGGCAATGATATCCTATGGAAGGAAATTCAAGTTACTGGTAAGTACGGTTAAAATTACTTTTCAGGATCAGTACTGGGCTGAAAGATGCAGCACTGAGGTCTCTCCTGATAACAGGTGAGTAAATCGGAATTCGTATTTCGGCTGATTTTAGAGGAATATTTGTATGTTTCAAAAATCAACACTTAGAAACTTTTTCAGCAAAAAGCAGGCAATGATATCCTATGGAAGGAAATTCAAGTTACTGGTAAGTACGGTTAAAATTACTTTTCAGGATTAGTACTGGGCTGAAAGATGCAGCACTGAGGTCTCTCCTGATAACAGGTGAGTAAATCAGAATTCGTAGTTCGGCAGATTTTAGAGGAATATTTGCACAATGGTGAAGGGAGGGGGCGGGGCCTGAGGTGACATCTGTGCAAACGCGCCCCGTGGTGCGTTTTAAGTTGGGGGATTAAGTCCCCTCGAATCATGAGGGTCCCTAGGGGCCAACTAGCCCACCAGGAACCTCCAGTATGCGCCAGGGGCTGCGTTGCAGAGACGTGTAGAGAGGCCACACCCCTTTACACCTCTCTGCAACGCAGCTCTGTGGCGCTTTCTGGATGTACCTGTTGGGCTAGTTGGCCCCCAGGGACCCTCAGGATTGAAGGGGATTTAATTCCCATCTTAAAACGCGCCACGGGGCCTGTTTGCACACATGTCACCTCAGGCCCCGCCCTCCCTTCACCACTGTGCAAACGCGCCCCGTGGCGCGTTTTAAGTCGGGGATTAACTCCCTTGAATCCTGAGGGTCCCTGGGGTGCAACTAGCCCACCAGCTACCTCCATTAAGCGCCACAGAGCTGCGTTGCAGAGAGGTGTAAAAGGGGCGTGGCCTCTGTACACCTCTCTGCAAGGCAGCCTCTGGCGCATACTGGAGGTTCCTGGTGGGCTAGTTGGCCCCAGGGACCCCCAGTATTCAAGGGGAATTACTTCCCTTCTTAAAACGTGCCAGGGGGCGCGCTTGCAGAGTACTGCAGGGAGGGGGGCGGGGCCTCCGGCACGATGCTGTTTTTTTTTTTTTTTTATGGGAGGGGGCTGCGTGGCCCCCTTCCCTCAGCCACTTTTGGCCCCGGGGACCCCATCCCCCGGGGCCTGAGCATTTTCTTTTGTTTTATTTGGAAAAAAAAAAAAACGGGAAGGGGGCCGCGTGGCCCCCTTCCCTGGGCCTCTATTGGCCCCGGGGACCCCATCCCCTGGGGCATGCCCTCTTTTTAAATAAAAATATGGAGGGGGGCTGCGTGGCCCCCTCCTCAGGCCATTTAAGGCCCCGGGGACCCCATCCCCGGGGCCGGCCTTGCCTCTTATTTTTTTTATTTTTATTTTTATTTATTTTTTTATTTGGGGAGGGGGCTGCGTGGCCCCCTCCCGTGCCACTTATGGCCCCGGGGACCCCATCCCCCGGGCTGGCCCTCTCCGTTGGGGACTGTGGGGGTCCCCCAATCCCCCCACAGTCCCGCCGGCTCCCGCGTCCTATGGGAGCCGGCATTGCTTTTCCACATGGGGAGCAGCTAAGATGCTGCTCCCCGTGTGGAAAGCAATTGGTTTGCATTTTGAAAGAGAGAGCAGGTTTCCTGCTCTCTCTTTCAAAATGCAAACTAAGTTTAGCTATGACAGGACGGGAGCCGCGAGGCTCCCGTCCTGTCATAGCAAACAGCAGTGTCCCAGGGGTAGGCACCCGGGACACTGCAGGAGCCGGCCCTGGGGGTGGCGGTCCCCAGGGCCATCAAGGGCTCCAGGAGGGGGCCGCGCCGCCCCTCCCTACATTTTGAAAGCCCCGGGGAGGTGGTGGTCCTCGGGCGTGTGGGGGCTGGAGCCCCCACACAGGTTTTAAAAATAAAAATAAAAAGCCCCGGGGAGGTGGCGGTCCCGGGGCTGCGGGAGGGCTCAGAGCCCTCCCGCACCATTAATGAGAAAGCCCCGGGGGGTGGTGGTCCCCGGGGCTTGGGGGGCCCTTAGAGGCCCCCATACATAAAATAAACCCCCCCCACCATGCCCCCGGGACTTGGCTCACCCGGGGGCAAATTAACATCGAAGCGCGGGAGACCACGCTTCAAATTTTTTTTTTATCGGCAGGATCCGCGCAACCTGAGCGCATCCTGCCGATTTAAAAAAATAAATAAATGCTTTTTTTTGCCCAGGGGGTCCTTGTGGGACCCCCTGAGCAGACCTAGGGGGTCAGGGTGTTTCTATCCTGCCCCCTTTGTGCATTTTGCGCACTTTTTTTTACTGCTTTCTTGTCCCTCGGTTCTACCGAGGAACAAGATGGCTGCCAACACTTCCTGGTTTGGAGTGTTGACAGCCAATTAGCAGACAGCTCGTGATCGGAGGGTGCGTGAATCTGACGCGGCCATAGATATATATGTACTTTTACTTTTGATTTTCTCAGCAACTACTGAACGGATTTACACCATTTAACAAAAAGGGTTCTTTCTGAACCAAGACCTACCTCTTTGCCAAATTTGGTGTAATTCCGTTCAGCAGTTCGGGCTGTAGCCGTGTCTAAAGTTTCCTATGGGAAAATGAATGGGAAAACACGCTTTGGGACCCCCTTTTTCTCGGCCCCTGCTTGACGAATCACCCCGAGACTTTCAGGGTAGGAGCGGACCGTAGAGGGCCATAAAGTTTGAAAATTTCGCGAAGATTCGTCAACCGGCAAGAGAGTTATTTCAAATAGAATGTCGCGGATTTCCTATGGAAAATAGGTCCTAACTATAACTATCTACTGGCGACCGCCAGTAGATAATATATATATATATATATATATTACCTACTGGTGGTCGCCAGTAGGTAGTTATAGTTAGGACCTTGTTTCTATTCAAAAGCGTTTTTCTTTTGCCAATATCTTTGGTGCCGTTTGACGAATCTTCGCGAAATTTTCAAAACTAATGGGGCGCTCCGGTCAGCTTCTGTCTTGAATGTTTCGGGGTGATTTGTCAAGCGGGGGCCGAGAAAAAAGGGGGGTCCCAAAACGCATTTTCCACATGTTAATTTCCATAGGAAACTTTAGACAAGGCTACAGCCCGAACTGCTGAACGGAATTACACCAAATTTGGCAAAAAGGTAGCTCTTGGTTCAAAAAGCGCCCTTGTTTTAAATGGTGTAAATCCGTTCAGTAGTTTTTCAAATATTAAAGGAAAAATAAATATATATATCTGGGCGGAGCCTAACCACACATCTCATCGTGAGATCTGATTGGCTGTCAGCACTTCATCCAAGAAGTGTTGGCAGCCATCTTGGGACCAATATACATGATAGCACCCCATTAAAATGCATTGTAGTGGATGGAAGGTTTTGAGGGTCACCAAAAGGAGAACGTATAAAGGGTGATAAGACTTTAGTTACATTATAAATCATTTGTTGATGGTACCATACTAATTTTAGGAATTGTGGTGTGTTCCAAGGTGATTTTACCCTGTGAAAAAGCCTTCTGCTGGGAAATCATGAATCATGTTTGAGAGAAAACTATTTTCTCATACTTTTCCCATAGAGGTTTGGAAGGTGATCTAGAAGCTAAAATGAGAGCATATTTTCTGTAAATTCACATTATCTTTCTCAGTCATGTGAGAATGAAGTCTGACATTCTCAGTAAAACATGTACATCCAACAAGGGCAGAGACTGTCAGTTGATTCCTTTGTGTTCTACTGCAGCTTCCCAGAGTGTTCTAAAGAACAACTAGAGCGCTAACAGTCTTACTTATGACAAAAGTATGGCACACCTGAAGCCATCTTGATTGGAATAAAGTGGTAACACTTACAACATTTAATTTAAAAAGGAACAAAATGAGGGGGTTCATTTTGCCATAGAAATTATGATTAGTGCTGCAGAAAGAAAAATTAGGGCACATTTTGAGTGACTTCTCAAATCCTCTTCTATTTCATAAAAAAATTCTCACATGCAGACTGAAACATGCACTTTCAATACCAGCAGCAGCTTCCCTGGTGAGCAGTAGCTTTACTACAGTGATCTAATGAGCAACTAGAGGGCTAACATTCTGAATTTATGGCAAATGTGTGACACATCTGAATGCCTTCTTGATGGAATCAAAGTAAAAAACTGAAAGTATTTCCTACTGAGGAGACTGTAGTAAATGAGGAAATTAGGAAACTTCATAACAAATAAGTCTCCCAAGATGGCCACCAGAGACAAAAGAGCCCAAATGTAGCACAAATATCACCCAGATGTAGCCCACGTATAGCCCAATGACAGACTGTCCCAGAGTGTTCTAAAGAACAACTAGAGCGATAACAGTATTATTTATGACAAAAGTATGGCACACCTGAAGCCATCTTGATTGGAATAAACTGCTAACACTTAAAACATTTAATTTAAAAAGGAACAAACTGAGGGGGTTCATTTTGCCATAGAAATTATGATTAGTGCTGAAGAAAGAAAAATTAGGGCACATTTTCAGTGACTTCTCAAATCCTCTTCTATTTCATAAAAAAATTCTGACATGCAGACTGAAACATGCACTTTCAATACCAGCAGCAGACTTCCCTAGAGAGCATTAGCTTTACTACAGTGATCTAATGAGCAACTAGAGTGCTAACATTCAGAATTTATGGCGAATGTGTGACACATCTGAATGCCTTCTTGATGGAATCAAAGTAAAAACTGAAAGCATTTCCTACTGAGGAGACTGCAGTAAATGAGGAAATTAGGAAACTTCATAACAAATAAATCTCCCAAGATGGCCACTAGAGACAAGAAAGCCCAAATGTAGCACAAATATCACCCAGATGTAGCCCACGTATAGCCCAATGACAGAAGTGTGCAAAACACTTTTTATTTTTTGTTTTTTTGCAGTTTTATATAGTGCAGACTGGTCAGGTATTGGAGTGCTTTACATGAGCATTGGTTACATCACACAAGGACAAATTCATGTTGGTTGTAGACATGGGGAGATTAAGTGATTTGACCAGAATCACAGAATGTCGAGCTGAAGCAGAAACTCCAACCTGGTTCCCCAGTTGCAAAGTCTGCAGCTCTGGAAGTAATACCACATCCTCTCCCCTAAGTGCAACATTTAATCAAGTGGTCAACTGGATAAAAAACATAAAGATAACAAATAATTTAAAAGTGCTTTGTCGCTATTTGAAAACTCAGAAAATATGTCCTCATTTTAGTTTTTTAGAGCACTAACCATAATTTCGATGCAAATAAGACCCTCTCATTTCTGTAATTTCTAAAGGAAATGCTCTAGGTATTACAGTTTTGATTACATAAAGATGACGTCAGGTGTGCCACTTTTTTGTAATAAATATAGAATGTTAGCAATCTAGTTTGTTCATTAGGATACTGTTGAGAGGCAGAGGCCAGGGGCACGGACTCAGAAAATTGAAGGCAGGTAGGAGGGTGCAGAGGCAACAATTTGACCACACTGGGCAGACAGGAAGGGCAGTGGCAGCACAACAGACTATGGAGGGCAGTGGAAAGGGGGCAGGGGCAACAAACCAACAATGCAGGACAGGCAAGAGACTGTGGCAATATAATAGACCATTGTGGGCAGAAGGAAGAGGCAGTGGTAGTACAACCATACATGCCAACAGACCCGATTCAGCCAGGAAACGCCCAATGTTTTTAAGCCCAAATGGGCTTTATTTAATCTGTCTCCTGTCTACAATCTCCTCTTTTTCAATGTAAGTCAATGGGGAAAATCAATACCCCAGTTTTTTTTCAAAATCTCCCTCTTACCAAGTTCAAAATGTTAGCAAGTATGGTACATTGGATCATGGAAGGCAGGAGGAATTGGGGTAGGGACATGGACTCGGATAACAGAGGACAGGAGGGACACGGACAGGTGCACCAAACTGGACCTTACAGGGCAGGCATCAGGGTTTGCAGCAGCACAATACACCACACACGGCATGCGGGACGGGAATGCAGCACAACAATCCATGGAAAGCAATTGGGAGGGGACAGGACCATGCACATGGACAACAGACAACAGAGAACAGAGAGGAAAGAGGCAATGGCAGCTAGCTGACCATAATGGACAGACAGGAGAGAAAGCTGCAGCATAACGGACCATAAAGGGCAGGAGGTAGGGATCAGGGGCATTACAATGGAACAGACAAGCCAGGAGGGAGGGAATAGGGGTCTGCACATGTAAAACAGAGGGCAGGGGGCAAGGGGGCAGAGCAGGAGCAGCAAGCTGACAATGGAGGTCAGGCAGGATGGGCACTAGAAGCAAGACACACCATGGAGAGCAACAGTGAGACTATAATGGCATACACACAGACCATGGAGGGAAGGTGGGAGGGGGTCAGGGTCAGCTAGCTGACCACACAGGGAAGGTGGGAGGGGCCGTGGCAGCACAGAAGACCATGCATGGCAAGCGGGAGGGTTAGTGGCAGCACAATGGCCATGATGGGCGAGAAGGAGGGGGCAGGTGCATGCAGAAAGGACCATGGAGGATAGAAGGGAGGGGTAGGAGCTGGGCACAGACAAGAGAGTTCAGGGGAAGGGGCCTCACAACAGACCATGCGGGGCAGGCAGGAGGAGCAGTTGCAGCACAACAGACCAGGGAGGGAAGAAGGGTGTGGCAGTAAAAATGGACCATGGAGGACAGGAGGAAGGGGATAGGGGCATGGAACGTGGACAGGCAGGGTGGAGGTGGCAGGGACAGGTTAGTCATCTGACAATGCTAGGCAGGTGGGAGGGGAGTGGCAGCTCAACAGAACACTCAGAGTAGATAGGAGGGGCAGGTCCATGGAACATGGTGGGCAAAAAGGATGGAGCAGGGGCATGCGCACAGACATCGGAGGGCAGGGGGAAGGAGAGTAGGGGCAGCAAGCTAAGCACAGAGGCTAAGCAGGAGGTCAATGATGGGACATAGAATTGGGCAATGGAGGGTAGGAGGAGTGGACTGGGACATCATGCTAAATGGAGGGCAGTGGCAGCACATCAGACCATGCATGGCAGGAGGGAGAAGGTTAGTGCATGGATTCAGACAACAGAGGAAAGGGAGGAGGTGGATGGGGCAGCAAGCTAACTGTTCAGAGAAGGCGGGAAGGCCAGTGGCAGAACAACAGCCACACAGGGCTGTAATGAGGGAGCAGGGGCATGGACTTGGACAATAGATGGCAAGGAGGAGGGGAGGCAGGATCAGCAAGCTTGGGTGGGGGCAGCACAATGCCGGCTAGGCCCTGCTACCAACCCCCCACCATCCATTGTGATAGGCATCTTACTTAACGTTAAAAAAAACCTAGAAATTCGCTGAAAAAAACAAAGATTACAGGGACGTCATAGTTAGACTCAGATTTCACTCGTACAAAACCAGTGAAATTCAGCAGTTATAGTTGCCTAAGCTAACTATAACTTACACCCCCGCAATGCACTGCTTATGACCTCAGACATTACATCATTCATGACATGGTCAGTGACATCACTCATGACATCACTCATGACATCTCAAATGAGCTGTGAATGGAATGGAACTATAATTGCTAGAACTTTATTTATGGATAGTGTGTGTATATTAACACCCCTTTTTTTTCTTTTCATTCGTGTAAGAACCATTATAATACGCAACGTGCCCAGATCAATATGGCCGATAGCCTTTCACTTTAAAGTAATGTGTAGTCCATTGTTTATGCTGATGTTGGCAATCCTAAGTATGTTTATTATGAACAAGTCATGTTGACGAACATACAGGTACGGCGGTCACGGGGCAAGATATGCTGAAATGACATTGTGTGCATATTAACACTTGTTTTCTTTTCTTTATTGTATCAATTCCTGAATTTTCACATCGTGACCAGGCCAATATGGCCACTAGCTTTTGGATTAAAGTAATATGTAGTCCTTTGTTAATGTTGGCAACTGGAGGCATTTGTACATTTAAATAAGGAAGCTACAATGACGTCTTGTATCGTTATCAAGGTGCAGACGAGCCGAAACGCGTGGATCGCATTTCGCATTTGAGATGTCATCAGTGATGTCATCAATGATGTCACTGATCATGTCATGAGTGATGTAATATGTGACGTCATCAGCAGTGCATTGCGGGGGCATGAGTTATATATATATATATATATATATTCCATATGACTCTGCCCTGCAATTGAGGCGCCACACACCAGCGATGTTAACCTTTTATTCTCAGAGGTGGCAAGTAAACCGGCATCTCCCAACAGAAATAGTTCAATACCAAACGCGTTTCAGGCTTCCTCAGCCCTTTTTCACTGGTGTCACAAGGAGGAAAAGCTGCGCGATTTCGCGCCGTATTTGCAGCACTTAATATTCAATCACCATAGTAGGCGTGGCTAATATGCACTCCGGTCTTTGTAGTTTTCAATCTATAGTAGTTTGCCACTATGCCTCCTTTCAATATTAAAATCCATTAGTAGGTTTGCTGAATAGGAAACCGCCGTGTTCCAGCCTGTATTTCGTCTGAGAACGGTCTCACTGTTCCTTATGTCGCCGCTTTTCACCTTCCGCGGCGTCCAGGAGCCGCTATTCAGCGGCGGGGTGCCTCGCGACCCGAGCCGGGCCGCTAACATATTCCATATGACTCTGCCCTGCAATTGAGGCACCACACACCAGCGATGTTAACCTTTTATTCTCAGAGGTGGCAAGTAAACCGGCATCTCCCAACAGCAATAGTTCCATACCAAACGCGTTTCAGGCTTCCTCAGCCCTTTTTCACTGGTGTCACAAGGAGGAGATATATATATATTCACTGAAAAACCATAGGTTTTACAGACGTTATAGTTAGAAATTAGCATTTAAAAAACCTTTGAAATTCACTGAAAAAACCATAGGTTTCAGGGGCGTTATAGTTAGCTGGACATTTCACTCGTACAAAACCATAGAAATTCCACTGTTATAGTTAGTTCAGCTAACTATAACTCGCGCCCCCGCAATGCACTGCTCATGACGTCACATATTACATCACTCATGACATAGTCAGTGACATCACTGATGACATCACTGATGACATCTCAAATGACATCACTGATGACATCATCCACGTGATCATCTGATGCACCTCCTCACACCCTAATATAACCTTTGACACCCCCTCTAAAATACAGACTACCATTCTCGAAACCATAGACACACCAATACGAGTTAGTACATACCCACTCACTGATTCATAGGTCTACACACACATCCACTCACCCATACAGTCACTCATACACGCAGTCACTCATCAATATAGCCACTGAAATATGCACTCATACACCTATACAGATACTCACACAACACCACTAACCATAGAGTTACTCACACACCTAGTCAGTCATGCAAAGAATCAATCATACTCCCATTTACTCACCTATACAGTTATACACACACCACCTCACTTCATACAGATACTAACACATACTTACTCTCTTATACAATCACTGACACAAGCACACACTCATCCATCAAGCCACTCTCACAATCACTCACTCTCACATATAGTCATTTATATAGTCCAACACTCACATATACTGCCTTTCACATATGTAGTTACTCACACATGTACCACTGAGACATCCATTCACTCACCAACATACCCATACACACACTCACCCACCCATACAGTCCTTCACAGATGCACTCTTGAACCCGTACACCCAGTGAATTACCCACTCACACATCTATGCACACTCACACACCCCCCACCCACCCACACATACACTCAGGCACCCATACAGATACTGAGACAACCAATCAATAACCCATGTAGACACTCATGTAGCTACTCACCAACCCATGCAGCCGCTTACACACCAACTGACAGACTGATATAGACATTCACACAGTTTAGTCACTAACCCATGCATTCAGTAAGACACGATTAATCACTCATTTATACAGTCAGTTACGCACGTACTAAATCATCTATTCAGACACTTATACACCCACTCATTCTTCAATACAGCTTTGCATATATATATATATACAAAAACATATTTTAAGTTTACAGAAACACACAGTCACTGGATGATGTCATCTGAGATGTCATGAGTGATGTCACTGACTATGTCATGAGTGATGTAATATGTGACGTCATGAGCAGTGCATTGCGGGGCGCGAGTTATAGTTAGCTGAACTAACTATAACAGTGGAATTTCTATGGTTTTGTACGAGTGAAATGTCCAGCTAACTATAACGCCCTAAAACCTATGGTTTTTTCAGTGAATTTCAAAGGTTTTTTAAATGCTAATTTCTAACTATAACGTCTGTAAAACCTATGGTTTTTTCAGTGAATTTCAAGGGTTTTATAAATGCTAATTTCTAACTACAATGTCCCTGAAACCTATATTGTTTTTAACTAAATGTAAAAAAGACGTGCATACTTTTTGTAGTGAAAAACTAACTGTAACAGTAGTCTGTTATAAGTTATAATTTAACAATGTTTAAAACTTAATTAGCACTAATTAACATATAAGTGTGGAAAAGGTGTGACGCAGCAGCTATGATACCTGACTTCGAACAACAGCGTTCACAGTTCGATTCCCGGCTCCAGCGGCACGTTAGCCCACCACTATGTCACTGTGGGCAACACCTTGCTTAATCTTTCCGACGCCCCCGAGCGCCGGCACACCTTTCCAGGGGTAGCTGTATGCTTTACAAATGCTCGCATTTTTTTAATTTAAAACCATAGTGATGAGAAATATTATCACGTTTTTTTTCCTTCTATTCTGAAAGATCTTTTTTTTATGTCTTCTATTTAGAATTACGGCAATTAATAAATGTATTTACTCATGAGAATGGAAATGACACGGTTTTCCGGGTAACAGTTTGTAAGCTCTCCAACGTATGTACATATGAAGGACCTTATACGTGTTAGGATCGAAATCGAAACTTTTTCCATTTCACATTTTGTAACTTTTCCTAACACGTGCACAAGTTAAACAGTTAAAACGTGAGCACGTGTCAACTGTAAAACGTGACATCTAAATGGGCGGAGCCGTATTTTCCTTCCATAGACTACTCAATAACCAAAAAGTATATAAACCACACCCGTTGATTGATTAGTTTCGTTTTTGCGAGTTATTTACGCGTCTCCATTCAGTGATGCAGGTGCTCTTTTCTAGAGTCGGATTCTTCTTTTGCGGCCACAAAACATAATCCTGAGTTGTAAGTTGTTTGATTATGGCATACTAGATATTTATAATACGTAGCTATTTGTCAATATTTAAACACTTGTATTTAGAAAAAAGTGTTATTGGTTGTTTTTGCCATTTATATGTAACGTCAGCAGCTTGTTTTCAGAAACAGACTGAATACAGCAAACATTGTTCCTGTTCTGGCTCCTTTGAGCTCATATAGTGTGGCTTTGTATATTATAATATTGACACTGTACTTGACCTCAGAAGTGTTGGTGACCCGTCGGCGCGAAGACTAAAGATTCATATGTAACGTCAGCAGCTTCTAGTTTGTAGTCTATTTCCCCCTTGAGATCATATAGTGTGAGTATGTATATTATAATAACCACACATTATGATCTCAGAGGAGTTTGTGACCCGTCGGCGCGAAGACTAAAGATTTATATGTAACGTCAGCAGCTTCTGGTTTTTAGTCTATTTCTCCCTTGAGGTCATATAGTGTGAGTATGTATATTGTAATATTAACATTTATACTGACCTCAGTGGAGTTTATGACCCGTTGACGCGAAGACTAAAGATTTATATTTAACGTCAGCACCTTCTCGTTCTTACTCTGTTTCTTCCTTGGGATCATATACTGTGAATATGTATATTATAATATTAACAGTCATTGTGATCTCAGAGCACTTTATGACCCGTTGGCGCGAAGATGAAAGATTTCGAAGTCCCGGAGAAAAGAAGCTCTGAACATACTCATCGCTGGAAAGTATTTCGTTATTGATCTTGTTTTGTATTGATGACTTCATTTTCATTGTCCTTTTTGTGTGCCATCAGTGACACTGTGTATATTGTAAGAGTGTGATATTTCCACAAAATAGGAATTGGAGATTTGTCGCCGCCAGGAGTAAACCATCTGAAATACAGTTTACTGACCTTTATAACTTACTTGATCAGATATTTTTACAGTGACAATATTTTTGGAAATTGCATTTAAAAAAGAAATAGTTCCCATAGATACTTTCTTAGTGAATCCCTTTGATAAACCCTACATTTCTGAATGTTTTTTTGCTATTTCTATTTTTGTCTGTTGCGGTTCCTATTCACCTTCTCCCTATAGAATATATATGACCAGCAGTGTATATTATTATACTACTATCCTATATATTCATAAAGGAGTACGTGATTTGTTAGCGGAGCAGTGAGCGACCTCTAAGCACTACGACCGAACTTTCCCGAATTCTACAGAATAGAAATTATAAAAAATGATAAAGCGTACATTTCTATGTAATATAAAGTGATTTGTGTTTAACTGTTTTTTACTTGTTATTGTTCTTGTGACCTGAGATGATGTAGTGCGGGAGTGTTTCTTGTAGCACTTCTTTTCTACTTTATCTAAAAGTAACTCATGCCCTCTTATATTATCAAGAATATGGGGCAACACTTTTACAAACTATAGCAGAAAAAAAAGGGAGGGTGTGCCCACGCTTAAGGGATATTTTATGAATTGCGTTTTTAGTTGTCACCTCTTTGATATATACAGCTTCAGTTTCCGAAGAAAGTATATTTGTAATTGCTTAATAAAACCTATTTGAAACCTAGACTGAAATTTTTGCTGCGCAACCACAGCTCCCCGTCAGAAAAGTAAACACCACATTATAACTAAACAGTGCTCCTGGGAAGTATCCCACCCGCAATCTTAATAAAAAGAAGACCGCAACACACTTTGTTATTTTCCCGCCGTGATTTGTACACCCTACGCCAATTATATAAGTGGCCCTTAAAATATATAAAAAACAATTTTTACCTTCACAATCCCTGTCCACCACCTTGTGACCACTGTACAGAGTTAATAGTGTTCCTACCCTCCCCGCTACTACTTTCTTTTCCCGTACTCCATTGAAGTGCGTCACAAAATGGTTCACAACAGTGAACCGTTCCCAGCCAATAATGAGCAAACTTGTACTCAGAACACTTTAGCCAATAAAATGTCCATGGTGTTCCGCAGAGGGGTAGGGAATCGCTCCCAACACTTCTACTTTCAATGATTTACAGCCAATGAACATTAACCTTGGGAAGGTCCTGCTTGGAACACGTTACCCAATCAGATGTCCCTGATGCTCCGCGGAGGGGGAGGGAATGGCTGGCAACACTTCTACTTTCAATGGTTTACAGCCAATGAACATTAAGCTTGGGAACGTCCTGCTTGGAACACGTCAGCCAATCAGATGTTCCTGCTACTCCGCGGATGGGGAGGAAATGGCTGGCAACACTTGTACTTTCAATGGTTCGCAGCCAATGAACATTAAGCTTGGGAAGGTCCTCCTTGGAACACGTCAGCCAATAAGATGTCCCTGCTACTCCGCGGACGGGGAGGAAATGGCAGGCAACACTTCTACTTTCAATGGTTCACAGCCAGTGAACATTAAGCTTGTGAAGGTCCTGCTTGGAACACGTCAGCCAATCAGATGTCCCTGCTACTCCGCGGACGGGGAGGAAATGGCTGGCAACACTTCTACTTTCAATGGTTCGCAGCCAATGAACATTAAGCTTGGGAAGGTCCTGCTTGGAACACGTCAGCCAATCAGATGTCCCTGCTACTCCGCGGACGGGGAGGAAATGGCTTGCAACACTTCTACTTTCAATGGTTTGCAGCCAATGAACATTGAGCTCGTTGTTGGAACACCTCAGCCAATTAAACGTTAATTTTGTTCCAGACACACGAACAGAACACGCCCTCCCACATAATATTAAATTTCGTCTAAGAAAGTGACACTGTCCATGATAAAAGTGAACACCGCATTATAAGTAAACATTACTGCGCATTATATTAAAGGAAGGCTGCAATACGGCGCATTCTATTTTCCCGATATGATTTACACAGCCTACTGAACATTGCCGCAATACCGCACATTCACACTACCTGTGTGTGCACCCTACACACTGCTTGCCGCAATACGGCGCATTGTTTTCCCGACGGGATTTCCAGAGCCTATGCAACCTTGCCGCAATACCGCGCACCATTGTTCTGCGGATGTGATTTCCACGGGCTACGCAACATTCAAACTCCCTGCCTCTGCACCGTACAGACTGCTTAAAGTAAGACCGCAGTGTTCCTACTATACCCTCTTATACAATTTTTCTCTTTTGTTTCGCCCTACGCCTTTCAACTCAGTCACAAAATGGCTGCCAACACTTCCTAGTTTCAACAGTTCGCAACCAATGAGCTGCACGCTCGTGCTCGTAACGCTTCAGCCAATCAGATGTCAGAATTCTCAAATATCAATATCTGTAAATTTTGATATTTCTCTAAAACTACTGAACGGACTTACCCCATCTAAACAAAAGCATGCTTTCTGGACCAAGACCTTTTTCCCTGCCAAATTTGGCGTAATTCCGTTCAACAGTTTGACCTGTAGCCTTGTCTAAAGTTTCCTATGGAAATTGCGTGGAGAAAACACGTTTTGGGACCCCCTTTTTCTCAGCCCCCCTTCATGAATCACCCCCAAACTTTCAGGATAGGAGCTCACCTGAAAAGAGGAACTTTTGGAAAATTTCATAAAGATTCATCAAACGACGCCAAAGTTATAAGCACATCAAAAAATGCTTTTCCTATGGAAACGTGGTCCTAACTATAACTATCTACTGGCAACCGCCAGTAGATTATATATATATATATATATATATATATATATATATATATATATATATATATATATATATTCACTGGTGCCATCCGATCGTCCGCGGGGGCTGAGTGACTCCGGCACCCGGTCCTGCGCTGGCGGACCGAATCTCCCCAGCAGAAGCCTACTATCTGCGGGCCTCCGCGGCGGTGTGGGGCAGTGGCCTGCCGGACCTGCGGGTGTGCGCAGCGCCGCCGAAGGTCCCTTAGCCTACGACATGACCTGGGGGTGCCGCTCTGTGGTGGTGAACGAGGACGGTGTCGAGAAAGGTGCCCATCCGCAAGCTGACTGGTGAGGTGTGGCGGCGACACGGCCTGCACTGCCATTGTGGTGAAGCCGATGCCATTTCGTGGCTCTCCTGACGCTGGCCTCCGGAGGGGTGGACGGCCTCGCCCAGTGGTCGGGGAGGGCTGCGGCGGAGGATCTCTGGGGCCCGTGCAGTGTGAGGGGACTGGACTCTCTGGCTTACCCCCGCTGCGGAGCGCTGTGGTGACCCCCTCCGGCCTGGGAGCAACTGAAGCGCCGCACCCCGGCCTGGGCTGACTACGCGAGAGAGGTGAGCGGGCGTTGGATGCTGCACAGCATGGCCCTGTCGGGGCACTCCCGGTCCGTGGGTCGGCGGACGGAGGACACTGTTGGGGCAGTGCTACCGGCTCGATTGAGCGCCAACTGGTCTGGGACTCCGGGACGAGTGAGACTGGGGGTCGTTACTGGAGGCCCCCCCTGCTGTGTGTGTGCCGCCGTGCCCCTGCGGACCACTTGGGGCCTGCCTGCATAGAGTGCCAGGTCAGCGGTGTGGGACAGGGGCTCCCCCCCTGTTTGGATTCCATGTGCACCGGAGTCCGGCGACTTTGCCTGTCCTAGGGCCTGGGGGTCACACGAACGGCAAGTACACTGTCCCGTGGCACAGCACATGCTTCAGGGCTCACGGGCCTAGCACCTCCTTGGGCTCCCGCAGCACACCTGGAGCTGTTGAAGTGTTTGTGGGGACAGGAGTCTCCCGGGCATCACGAGATCTGGGCGGCGGCCCTGTCGGACGCTGACTCCTGGAGCTCTGCATGGTACGTGATCAGCTCCCGAGTGTCGAGAAGTGAGGCAGCAAGACATCGCACTATCAGCCAGGTTCCTGGTGGGTTTGCTATACTGGCGCCAGCAAGGGAGAGCGGTGGCTGACCCCCGGGCAGAGAGCAGAGTGGGCGGTGGGTGGACACTGTGGCCACATGTGCCCTAGCCCACCTAGCAGTGGAGGAAGTGGGCCTGAGGTGAGGCCCTAGCGGTCCGTGCAAATAGTGTGGAGTGGGCTGTGGGGGCACGGCGGTCTGCAGATCGGCGGACGGGAACTACCTGGAGTGTGGCGGTTGACAAGCTGCGGGGACACAGCGTGGTTGAGTGACGAGACGGCAGAGGAGCGGTGCTGCCACCCCTGTCCTTGGTGGGCCTGAGCTGACGGCACTAGCACGGCGGTCTGTGGGGGGATCAAAGGGGGCGACACATGAGTAGTGGACCGATCGGGCGGAACGTGACACCCGAGTGAAAGCCTGAAGGTTCGGGCCCGGTGTGAGGCCTTAACGGTCTGCAATTCGGTGGACGGCCTGTATTGGAGAGGTACTGCGCGGAGGGGCACGCGGGGCTTCACGGTCAGAAAGGCGCGCAGAGCCAGTGCAGGTTGTACCAACGTTGATAATTCGTGTGGCCGCTGGGACCTGTTGTGCCTGGGAAGGGAGGTGCGAGCCATGGCAGCAGCATGAGCTCGTAAAGAAAAATCGCTAAAGGAGCTCTTCCTGAAACAGTCCGGTCACTCCACGACCCAAGGGGACAAGGGGGCCAGTACAATGGAGGGTGACGAATCCCCAGCGACCAAAGCCTTTATGGTGGAGCTCTTCGCAGCCATAAAAGAAGATATTCAAGACCTTAGGTCCCAGCTGGCGTCGGATCTAAAAGAGGTGCGCCGCGAGGTGGATGAAATTGGGGAGCGGGTGGCGACCCTCGAGGAGCACGACGTTAACAGGGATGAAGAGCTCCACCACTTACAGCAAGACATGCTGCGCCTCAGAGAGCAGAACATCGATCTCCAGGCCCATGCAGAGGACCTGGAGAACCGCTCCAGGCGGAACAATGTGAGAATCAGGGCCGTTCCATGGAAGGAGGAAGGAGACGATCTCAGGGCATATGTCAGTGCGCTATTCCAGCAACTCCTAGGGGATGAGGAGATCTCGGACATTCAAATGGACCGTGTCCATCGTGTGGGCCTCCCTCGCGGTAATAAAGCGCCTCCTCCTGATATACTAGAGTGCGTGCACGACTTTCAATTGAAAGAGCGCATTATTCGGAAAGCGCGTGAGGCCCAACCCATTCACTTCCGCGGCCACCAGCCAGCTATATTCCAGGACTTGGCGGCCTCCACCCTTATTAAGAGACGGGCGTTCAAATCTGTGACCACGCACCTACGCGAGAACAATGTTCCTTACTCATGGGGCCACCCATTCCGCCTGGTATTCAAACATCAGGGCAAGTTGCTGCAGATCAGATCGCTCGAGGAAGCGCTGAAGATCCTCAGTCTCGAACATACCATTTCCACGGAGGGCGCTGAACGACCCAATTCTCAACGTGCACATCGCACCTCGGGATGGCAGTGAGTGGGCAGACCGTCACCAATTAAGAAACCTGATCAGGCCACGAGAGACAGAGAGAAATAGGTGGTACTTTCCTCCCTATCGCAGGCTACGGAGTGCCCTGCTACCCCGTGAAGTTAACAGCTGATGGTTCTGGGGTAGGCTCACAGAGGGGCGTCGGAGGGGCGGGCGGCACTGTCCGGTTCATCGTACAGACAGTTCTTCAACGTCGAGGTGGACACTTGTCAAACTCTCCACGGGCTGGACGTTAGTCGCAGCCACGATCCCCTGGAGTTTATCTACTGTGATGAACTTTGGTCATGATTTTCTTGTTGACATTTTTTCTTTTAGGTGCTGTATTGCTTTCTTTTTGTTGGGGTTGGGGTTTATTAGGGTTGCAGTTGGGGATCTCCGCACCAGTTCTCGCACCAGGGTGCCCTGACGAGGGGCGAGTCAGGGTCTATGTTAGGATTCACATGATGGTCCGACGCCGGCGGCCGCCATGCATGGCATATTCTTGGTTGATACATGGGCAGGGATCTTAAGGTGGTAAGCCTGAATGTTCTTGGGCTAAATAATCCGGTAAAACACGCTGCAGTGCTCTCCCTCCTTGAAAATGCTGATAGTGATATTTGCCTACTCCAGGAGACGCATCTGCTCTCCAAAGATGTCATGCGCATGCGTGATAGGCGGTTCCCGCAACAAGTATGGTCAGCAGGGCCTTCCAAGAAAAATGGGGTGGCTATCTTATTGGGGGCCCGTTACCCAGGCAAGATAATATCGACTGTGGCAGAAATAAAGGGACGGTTGTTGGTCATAAGGGTACAATGGGGGAGACACACCTTACTATTGGGTCACTATACGCCCCAAATGAGAAACAGGAACCCTTCCTTCTCTCAGCCTTGACGGAGGTTCTCACTTCCCCGGATGCTGTGATTCTGGTGGGAGGAGATTTGAATCTTGTGATGGATGCAGGGTTGGACAGGTCAGGGCAGCGGACGCACCAAGCTGGGGCTCTTTCACCGGCGGGAAGGGAATGGCTGGCAGATAGTGGACTGCATGATGTGTGGCGAGTTCAGCACCCCACTGACCGAGACTATACATATTACTCCGCCGCGCATAAAACATATGCGCGTCTCGACCATTTTTTGGCCTCTACCTCGCTCATGTCTGGCCTGCATTCCTCTGCAATTACTCCCCGCTCTCTTTCTGATCACGCCCTCATTTCTGTCCTTTTGCCTGCACAGCGTACACGAGCATTCCCTCCCGGATGGCAGCTTAGAGAGAAACTGTTGCACTCTGAGGAAGTGGTTAAGCGCATGCGAGACACTATAGTACACTACTTCCAGGTTAATGATGTAGGGTCCACTTCACTTTCATTGGTATGGGAGGCCCTGAAGCTGGTGGCGCAAGGGGAGTTCATTGCCATTGCGGCAACTTACAACACCATACGCAGGGAAAAACGTGCTGAGTTAGAGCGGGAGGTAGGCGAGCTAGAGGCGATTCATAAGCGCACGGGGGCTCCGTGAGTGTGGCAGGAGCTGGAGAATCGTAGGCGCGTGCTGAAGCACTTAGACCTGGACAGAGCGGAACATGCCCTCCTAAGGCTGCGACACAAATTTTATCTTAGCAGTGATAAGTGCGGGAAGATGTTGGCCCATAGGCTGCGAGCTAGGACCCAGGCGTCCTTGATTCAGGCGGTCCGGGATCACTCGGGGGTAGACCAATCTGCAGACGAGCAGATTGTGGACGTCTTTCGCAGTTTTTATCTACTTCTATATTCAGAACAGGACCCGTCACCGCAAGACCCAAATGCATATCTGAGCTCCTGCAGCATAACGCCCCTTCCTAGACATGTGACAGAGGAACTTGACTCTGCAATCCGCATCGAAGAGGTGATATCAGCCATCTCTAGACTAAAACTGGTCAAATCACTGGGGCCGGACGGATTCCCGGCATCCTTTTACAAAACGTTTTGTGTGGAGCTGGCTCCCTTTTTAACCCGGTTGTTTAATTCTTTTCTCGAAACAGGGGTGGTAACGCCCTCTATGTCTGAAGCGGCGATCTCTGTCATTTTGAAACCTGGTAAGGACGCACGGGCATGCGGGTCCTACAGACCAATTTCACTTCTTAACATTGATGCGAAGCTCTTTGCGGGAATTTTAGCGGCGCGCCTTAACCCCCTTCTGGCTGATATTATTGACACAGATCAATCGGGTTTTATTCCTTCCAGGAAGGGGGGGGACAACGCCAAACGATTGTTGCACCTCATCGATAGTACACAGCGGTCACGAAAACAGGCCTTTCTCTTATCCACAGACGCCGAAAAGGCCTTCAATCGCTTAGGTTGGGGCTATTTATTCGCAGTGTTGCGTAGCTATGGGCTCGGTGATAACTTCCTGAAATGGATCAGGTGCATATATTGTACACCCAAGGCGTTTGTGCGGGTCAATGGGTGCAAGTCGGCCTTCTTTTCCATCGCCCGGGGAACGCGACATGGCTGCCCCCTGTCCCCGCTTTTATTTGCGCTCTATATGGAGCCTTTCGCTCAGCGGATCCGGGCTAACCATAGTGTTGTTGGACTTAAGTTCGGGGCAGACGTCCATAAAATTAGTCTGTACGCAGACGATGTGATTTTATCGCTAACACAGCCTCAGACGACACTAGCCACTTTGCTCGACGAACTCGCTGCTTTCGGGGAAGTTTCGGGTTTTAAAGTTAACTTAGGGAAATCTCTGATCCTGAACCTATCAATTCCTCCTGAGGAAGTAGAGGCCCTGCAAAGGGATTTCACATTCCACTGGACGCACACGGACATAACATACCTAGGGGTTAAGTTGACGCCGACCATCGCGGGGACGGTCTCGCTAAATTATGCCCTGCTGCTGGAACACACGACCAAGGCGCTGGACGCCTGGTCGCGTCTTCGGTTGGCTTGGTTCGGGAGGATAGCGGCGGTGAAAATGATGGTTCTCCAGCGTATCTTATACATTTTTTCAGATGCTACCGATGACCCCACCGACTGGAACGCTCAAGAAACTGCAGTCCCTTATTAATAGATGTGTATGGGAGGGAAAGAAGCCACGTCTCTCTCTCTCGCTCAAATGACATGCACGAAAGCTCAGGGTGGACTGGGTCTCCCGCTCATAGGCGGCTATTACCAAGCAGCGTGTCTACGCTACCTAGTGGAATGGAATAGGCCTCTGTCCAGTAAACACTGGAATTTTATGGATCAGTCAGCTGGGGTGAATATTTGGAGGGAACTTTGGTTACCCCGCAAACATAGAGCATGGGGGCTATATTCCTCTCCTGTCACTTCGCCTACCCTCAAGGTCTGGGATAGATTAGCCTTGAAGAAAGGGTGGACTTTGTTCCCATCACCCATGTCCCCCATTGTCGACAACCCTGATTTTCCGCTGGGACAGACGTCACCAGTGTTTCAGATGTGGCGAGAGGAGGGCTGCAAGCGGGTTGGGTCCCTTTTTGACACGGAGGGGCTGATACCCTTTGCACAACTTCGAAAGGCCTATGATCTTTTAGCAACAGACGCATTTCCTTATAGTCAGGTTTGTCACTGGGTGACTAGGCCCGCCAATTATGCCCTCATGTCCAGACCCCTTACTTCGTTTGAAAAGTGGTTAGTGCGAAAGACAGATGACCGCCGGTTTATCTCCGAATTGTACTCCATGCTTATGACACATCCCTCTGGTCACCGTACGAGGGCGCAGGTGTGCTGGGAAACTGAATTGGGCAGGCCCTTAACACCTAAGGAATGGGAACACATTCTATACAGGGCACATCATACTGCACACACCACCGCTGGGGCGGAATCCGCTTTTAAAGTAATCACGTATTGGTATTACACCCCTGCTCGCGTGCACTGCTGGGATAAGAACAAAACCGATCTCTGCTGGAGGGGTTGTGGATCAACTGGAACCTTAGCTCACCTACTATGGCACCGTCCGAAACTGACACGCTATTGGACAATGGTCCTTGATGATATTGATGCTGCGTTTCAGATTGCACCAGTGGCGGTTTCTGTGCTTGGGTGTCGGGGCTCCGCCCCCTTCACTTTCACCCCAGTCGACTATTGCCAAAATTATAAAACAACTAAACTTTCGTATTTATGATTTAAAAAAATGTGCACACACATCTTTCTTGACCTTTGAGGTCGGGGCTCTTTTTACCGTGATTAGTCCCCTAACAGTGAAGCATTGCCTCCCAGCCAGCAAGCAACAATTTCTAAACCTGTTGTCTGTGACCTGATGTATTTGCTGGGCTGACGAGCTCACTGCCCTGAGGGTTGTGAGGTCATCAGCTCAGCAAACACATAGCCTAAAGGACCAGTCTCCACCCCCTGACGAGGTGGGGTTAAAAAAAGCCCCGGGTGTTTTACACTTAAGCCCTGCATTTCTGGGACCTCACGTCAGTCAGAGAGTGGAGAGGATGGTCACCCCACCCTTTCCCAACTCGTCACAGGAGGGTTGGTCCTGTCCTGTGACTAGTAGGGAAAGGGTGGGGTAAAGGCTGCAGGCCAGTGGGAAGCCGAGAATTCGAGTCTGCGCAGTTTGTCATCTTGACTTTTGAAGACAAACTGCGCACACTCGAATTGTTTGCTTCCCGCGCTGCTGTTTATGGCAGGTCCGTGTGTGGACACCATTATTTGAGCAGCTGTGACAGGCCTGATAGTTCCCTAGAGCAGCCCCAAACCGTGTGAGTGGGCCACGGCGTAGCTCCAACCAACTCGGTAAGCAAAAAAAAGTTTCGTTAGTATCCAGGCACCGGCATGCTGAATTCACTAATTAAATTATGTAAAGCCAGTAATACACTTGAAGTGTATCGCTTGCTTTACAGAATTTAATTAATGAATTCAGCATGCCATTTCAATATAAATCACGAGAAACAAAGTTAAACAAAATCGGATTTTTGGCAGATAATTGGTGCACGAAGTGTTAGTTAACACGTCTGATAGAATTTTTGTTTCTGTCAAGTGGCCGAGCTTTATTTATTTGAAATGTCCTCCGAGGTTGTGAAAGACGCCTTACAGACATTACCTGCTGCCGGGCATGAGGGAAAATGATCCCGGAATGACTTGTGCAAGTGTACTCGAGTTGTTGCATGCTTAATTAATGCAGCTAGGGACCCATACTGCCTGTTACCTTACTTTGTCACACTGGGGTGCCATTAGTTGCTTTGGCAGGGAAGCACCAAAATGGTGTTACACAGAAAGGGTGAAATTTGAACACTTTGCGCGCTGGCTCTCTGTGGACTCCGGTGCAATGTATCTCTTTCTTTTCTTTTCACTGGCTGGTGGCTTTGTTTGTGTCAGCCTGACATTTAATAATGCGGAGAACAGTGAAAACCGGCTGCATGTGCATATGTCTGGCCATAAATCCGCTTGCAGAGCAGTTGTTGACCAATGACCAGGCAGCCTGTAGGCAGAACACTGATTTATGTAGGCTCCATCGCATATGGCTCACTATTCATAATGAAGTGTCAGGCCCAGCAGCGATTGCATGTGCCTGTCTGCAGCCCTTGCCATAAGTGCAGTACAATTAGGTGGAAGGTTAGTGTGCTGTGCAGCCTGGCTACAGTACTGCACATGCCATTGTGATGCTTAAATGTAAAGATGCTAGCATTTCTCAACCATCTTGCTTCTGGAACCTGTCCTTAGCATGCTGGTGACTCCAGGCTACTCTTGATTTGTTTGTGTTACTCTTGTAGCCTTCTAGACCTTGGTGGTGGGAAATTGTTTTTCTGTGTGGCTTACAGTTTTAAATCACACAAAACAAACATTGGCTGTGAAAGCATAAAAAAAACGGTGCCCCATAATTGATTGATTAGCCCTGCTCTTTGCTGGATATATAGATGAAACAATGAAAACTTCTATTCATTCTGAATTTTAAAATAATGTAACTGTGTGTTGATGTCTTTTTCTGTTTGTTTGTGTGAAGTAGGTCTTCTGTATTGAATTCCATAATTTGGCACAGTATTTCATTTGGTACGACAGGAAATTGTGACTAGCCTCCCAAAAAATGCTGTGTCCCCCTAAAGTGAACCCCAAGACCACCTCTCTCCCCCCGCACAGCCCACCACTCTCAAACTTCACCAGCCGCCACTGGATTGCACTACCCCGCTCCCCAGAATACACACTACTAGGCCTCCCCCACCACAAGGCCTTCCCGTTGAGATCTCTCAGAGGTAGGCAGATTGCCCTGGCGCTGCTGGCAGCCCTAGCTCTGTGGGGGACAACAACATCACCTGATGTACTAGCATGAGTACACCTCCTGTGGCAACTCCTAGCTATGGAGCGCATGTCGCTCAGTGTAGAGGGGAAGGGTAAAGATTTTGCGAAATTGTGGGCCCCCTTTTTGCACCTACTCACAAAAGATCTGAGAGAGGTGACATGCCCGAAATACTTACAGATCCTAAAGCTCTTGACACTAGAGCCCTTGGGTTACATTCATAAGTCGGCAGGATGAGCATATAACCTGTACCGAGTGATGCCTTGGAGTAAGGGTCTACAACATATGATGGAACTGGTGCGGAGAGGGGTGGGGGTGGGACAGGGGGTTGGGGGGGATGTTTGTTTCGGTTGTTCTCTATTTGTCTTATTTTTGTTATAGTCTGGATGTCTTTAAATTGGAAGTCAACGCAGAAGTCCTACACGTCTGCTTTTTTCACGGCCGGCCTCCGGGTTGTGTGCCTGCAAGCTGTGTACTTACGCTCGTGTCTCACTCTGCCGGCCTTGAGATGTAGGCAGAAAGCTGTGTTCATAGATCCTGATTTCCGCATAATAAAAATGATTGATTCTAAAAAGCCTTAGAAATTCACTGAAAAAACCACAGGTTTCAGGGACGTTATAGTTAGTTGGACATTTCACTCGTACAAAACCAGAGAAATTCGGCCGTTATAGTTAGTTCAGCTAACTATAACTCCCGCCCCCGCAATGCACTGCAGATGACGTCACATATTACATCATTCATGACATGGTCAGTGACATCACTGATGACATCTCAAATGACATCACTGATGACATCATCCAGTGACTGTGTGTTTCTGTAAAGTTTAAATATGTTTTATATATATATAGGCCAAGGTGTATTGAAGAATGAGTGGGTGTATAAGTGTCTGAATGGATGATTTAGTAGGTACGTGACTGACTGTATAAGTGAGTGATTAAATGTGTCTTACTGAATGCATGGGTTAGTGACTGATACAGATATTCACACAGTTTAGTTTGTCAGTTATTGATTGGTTGTCTGAGTATCTGTATGGGTGCCTGAGTGTCTGTGTGGGTGGGTGGGGGGATGTGACTCTGTGCATAAATGTGTGAGTGGGTGATTCATTGGGTGTATGGGTTCAAGAGTGCATCTGTGAAGGGCTGTATGTGTAGGTGAGTGTGTGTATGGGTGTGTTAGTGAGTGAATGGATGTCTCAGTGGTACATGTGTTAGTAACTGCATATGTGAAAGGCAGTATATGTGAGTGTTGGAGTATATAAATGACTATATGTGAGAGTGAGTGATAGTGAGAGTGGCTGTATGGATGAGTGTGTGCTTGTATTAGTTATTGTATAAGAGTGTAAGTATGTGTTAGTATATGTTTGAATAAGTGAGGTGGTGTGTGTATAACTGCATAGGTGAGTAAATGGGAGTGTGATTGATTCTTTGCATGACTGACTAGGTGTGTGAGTAACTCTATGGATGAGTGGCGGTGTGTGAGTGTCTGTATAGATATGTGAGTGCATATGATAGTGCCATATTGATGGTTGAATGCATGTATGAGTGACTGTATGGGTGAATGAGTGGATGTGTGTGTAGACCTAGGAATTAGTATGTGGGTATGTACTAACTGGTATTGGTGTGTCTATGGTTTCGAAAATGGTAGTCTATATTTTAGAGTGGGTGTATCAAAGGTTATATTAGGGTATGAGGAGGTGCATCAGATTATCATGTGGATGATGTCATCAGTGATGTCATCAGTGATGTCATTTGAGATGTCATCAGTGATGTCATCAGTGATGTCACTGACCATGTCATGAATGATGTAATATGTGACGTCATCAGCAGTGCATTGCGGGGCGCGAGTTATAGTTAGCTGAACTAACTATAACGGACACATTTCTCTGGTTTTGTACGAGTGAAATGTCCAACTAACTATAACGTCCCTGAAACCTGTGGTTTTTCAGTGAATTTCTAAGGTTTTTTTAAATGCTAATTTCTAACTATAACGTCCCTGAAACCTATGGTTTTTTCAGTGAATATATATATATATATATGTATATATATAAAGAGCGCTCCTTCCGGGAACCTGGAGACCCGAGGGAGGTGGCGTGTTAGCCGACGGAGCCTCCGGCAGTAATCCGTGAAAAAGATGCAAAGTTGAACGCGCTCTCAGAAATAAGACCGAAGTTGAAGGTGCACGTAGATTTATTGCTTCATAAATCCAGATGACGCGTTTCGGCCGTCAAACGGCCTTGCTCACTTAATTACAATCACAAACTGAACAGCATATGTATACATCCAAAGATATCGACAAAAGACTACTTC
This sequence comes from Calotriton arnoldi, assembly GCA_963921515.1. Classification (NCBI taxonomy): domain Eukaryota; kingdom Metazoa; phylum Chordata; class Amphibia; order Caudata; family Salamandridae; genus Calotriton; species Calotriton arnoldi. The sequence continues at coordinate 3,371,292 of CAWUFW010000567.1, forward strand.
ATAGGCTTGGTGTCAAATTCAAATATGCATGGCGGCCATATTGGAGTAGGTGAATAATGTAACAAAAGTGAATACAAGTATACGTACAGAGTGCAAGATTACTCTGTATAGGGTCATCGTGGTACACAAGTCAAAGAAAATAGTAATGTGGCAAGTGCTGAGTACAAAATTACACCTGCGCTGTTTACAACATGTTGTCTGTTATATACCTCTGTGGTCACGTGTGTCATCCGTCATGGAGTAGTTATGCCGGAAATCATGTGTGATAGGACTCTGTGTTGGAAAGTGCACATCCGCGTTTTCCATGGAGACAAGATGGCATCTGCGTGAAAAGACCGCTGCGGTCGCCTGAACCCTCGCTACTCGATGCTCCCGTCCGTAGCGGTACCGGGCCTCGGAAGATCCACAACTGCCCCGTGGAGGGAGTACAACTTGTGCAGCACTTACTTGGGACAAAGAAGCGGCTCCGTGATCCGTGTGGCCGCCGAGACTCAAGCGGTCCTGAAAGCGTTGGGGTCTTCCCTCAAATGGATCACTCTCTCCGCCCGATCTGCTGCAGAGCTCCTGGTTTTGCTCACAGTAGGGCCCAGGTGGCTCTCGGCGTGGAGAAGCGCCAAAGTTGGAATGCCTCCCAAATCTGCCTGCTCTGCCTGGGATCGGAGTGGAGAGGACGGGCAGCCTGTTCCAACAACCACTACTACAGTGGCATACCCCCCTACTACAGTGACCTGCCCCCCTCAACGCCGCAAGGGATCAAAAACCACTCTCCCCTGTGGCCCTAAGAACGCCCCTAAAGGAAGCAAGGGATCGGAGATTAATCCTAACAAGATCAGTGCCATTGCAGACAAGAAGGGTACAGGGGCAAAAGTGGACTCTCCCCTGCAGCAGCCGATCACCGAATTCTTCACTCCAACGACGGTGGCTCCTGGAAGGCAACACAACGTCCCCAGCAAGGTAGGAGGTGATGGGGGGGTAGAGTACCAATCCACAACTTATCGGGAAGAGCTGAACTGTAACAATGGCGCTAATAATGAGAAAGGTGGGCTCGGGCCAGAACAAGTGGCAAACAATCCAGGGAAAGAGACCCCCTCAATAACATTAATTCCCAAAGATCCAGGGGTATGGGAAGGGCAAAATGATATTCAACCTGAAGAAGTGCCCCAGACCGTAGAGTGCCATGAGATCATGCCAAAGGATTCATGCCCTCCATCTTGCAGCAGGGCAGGACCAGAGACACAGGCGTTAATAAAGGAGGCAGCAAGTTGCAGATCCCTCGAAGAATCCCTAGACTTAGGGGACAAGTTTTCTTCCTTGACGGATGGCTCGGATACAAGCGCGGCAATATCTGAGGGGGAGAGCGTGTTCATATCCTCCAGCTCCGACCCTAGCAGCCAGTTGGAAGTGCCTGATACGGTAGTCCGCAGGAAGAAAAATCTGAGGCGGAGCAAGGAGCGGACGTATCAGGCCCAGGGCAAGGAGGGCCAGAGGAAACAAGGAAACCGTGCCTTAAAGTTGGACTATTCTGCCATGGAAAAATCATATGAGGAGCATTATATGGCGGACACAAAAGCACAGAGCAGCCAAGATCCAGAGGAGCCGACCCTGAGACTGATATATGACTCGATCAAACAACATCAGAAAGAGGGGGGGCGGAGCTTGCTGCCGACGAAGATGGCCGCTTAGCTGCGGAGCTCCTCTCCATCACCGGAGCTATTCAACATAATCCTGCAAATGATCGGGGCGAAAGAGGAACGAGAGTGTGGTTTCTCTTCCTGAACCCTTGGGCGACAAAGCGCGCTATCCGTGACCCCGGGGAGAGCTACTGAGGAGACGCTGTGTGTTGCTGCCTGCCGAAGAAGGCTGAGGCCGGAGGATCCCCGCACTGGATTGTTCAATTAGCCCGGCCGGAAGTGCGACGTCGCTGGAAGCCCTGAAGGAGACGCACCCTATGGCACACAACGGAGTAAGTTGACGTACCTTAACCCGACGATTCATCACGGCAGGGTTGAGACGTTGCACAGCGACGGGCAGAAGGCAGTGAGTGGGAGTGAGGCAACGTGGCGCCAGTGAATGGTGAAGTGTGGGGCACAAGAGCGGAACGGCTGTCTGCGGGCAGATACACGGACAGCAGTTCTTGTGCTGGTGGCGTGAGACACATGGGGGAAATACGGCAGCTGCTGTAGCAGAGAAACAACGCAGAGCTAGCCCTTTAATCCTTTAACGAGGCACAGCAGAACTTGGCAGAGTGATTTATGAACGGTGGCGTCGGCTGGGTGTCAGCATATGAGTTGACCGAGAGCCGCAGAGCATTGAGGCGCGGCGAGTGCCGCCATCTTGGGCAGTCGAGCAGAGACGAACGCCATCGCCGCCAACGTATTGTAGAATGCTGGCAGATAGAAGACATCGTGGTTTTACAAGCCAGCGGAGCCCTAAGCCCACAGAGTGCGGAGACAACAAGAAGTAGTCAGTGGACACGTGCCGCGACAGAGCGAGGTGGGCAAAGTGGCATGTGGAGTAGGATAACGGCAGCGACCAGCAGCACTTAAAGCTTAGCATTAGGCACAACGGCAGTGATCTCAGTGGGCGGCTCGGCGCTCGCGCAAATAAAACGACATTGAAGCTAGACGAGATTTTATGACCCCGGATTAGTAGATTGGACCTACCTATTCACTGCAGCGGGTGCATCTAATCATAGCGAACCTAGGTGCTAGATTCCCTCTGGAGGGTTGGTAGGAGAGTCCAAAGACAAACTCCGGCTCGTCCATAATGAACTGCTGTAGGGAGACACGCGCCAGGAAAGTGAGGCAATTTACCGGATAGTGAACCTGTGGTAATGCAGCAGGGAGGAGCCCAACAGTGTGGAAGTGAGTGGCTGCCACGGATTTGATTTACTCGCCCAGAGAATTGTGCAAGGAGTGGGAGTATCACACAGTTGCTAACAGGTGCAGCGAGTGACTGACCGCGGTGAGACCACGCTGACGCTGCAATTGTGCAGTGGGTGGATAAGGTAACCACAGATACCTTAGTGAGGCCAGCTGCGTCAGAATCTGATGGGGCGCACGGAGAAAACACAGCAGAAGCTGTCCTTTGAGCACTGGAAGACCAGAGACAGAGCCCAGTCAGCGGACGATCGGCAGAGTGAGCTGGAAAAAGATACTGTAACAAATAATGGTGACATAAAGTCGATGCTGGCATCCATGGAAAAAGGCCTGCAGCACACTCTCGCGACTTTGGGCAACAAGATCGACTCACTATCGTACCGTGTTGACAGAATGTCAGAAAGAATAGATAAACATTCAGAGAGACTCGACATGGCAGAAAGGCGCATTGTCGAAGTTGAAGAAGCACAGACCGAATTGGACAGTAGTAGACAACGAATGGATAAAGCGATGCGAGCGTTGCAGGACAAATCTGAGGACCTTGAAGCTCGCTCACGGAGAAGCAACCTGCGCATAACGGGTTTACCGGAGGCAACAGCTACTGGTAACATGGAGCAGTTCATCGAAAAACTACTGGTCACACTGTTGGGCTCGGAGACATTCTCAAATATTTTCGTTGTTGAAAGGGCGCACCGGTCACTGGGCCCGAAACCGGTTCCGGGTGCACCTCCAAGACCCATCATAGCGAAATTATTAAATTACCGTGATCGGGATGCGGCACTCAAAGTGGCGAGGGAGAAGCAAGTTTTGCAATATGAGGGTTCAACGATTGCCCTGTACCCAGACTTCACGATGAAGGTCCAAGAGGCTCGACGACAATTCGTTTCGCTCAAGAGGCAGCTCAGAGACAGTAAAATGGACTATGCAATGCTGTATCCAGCGAGACTGAGGGTTAACCATCAAGGCAAGTCGTATTTCTTCACGGATCCAAAGCTGCTGCAGAAAGCCATGAAGGAATGGCACAGGGAGGCACGAAGTTCTCCTGTAAAAGTGGCGGAAGAAGGAGCAGTTGGCGGTTCCGTGGATGACCAGGACTAGATGTGTGCAAAGAGTCGAACAGCTAAGCCAGCTATAAGAATAGTTGGGGTATCGTTATTCAGACTTGAGGGCGAAGGGCTCAAAAGTTAAAGCAAAACCTGAGGGCGGGTCCACAATGGTAAAAGTTATGCAGGCATTATGTAGTTCAGTATGGTGACCCCAGTTGACGGCACGTGGTTAGCAGTGCGACAGGGAGGAGGGGGGGCTCCATCGGTGGTACTTATCAGGGGGAAGCGGGTTATAATGTTGATACACTGATCAAATGCTCAATGAATCAGGTGATGGGGGGGGACTGGGACGGTTGCGGCCTGATAGATCACAAGTACACGGTTAGCAACCTCCGCCCACACGTGTATTACACAACTGGGAGTCTCTCACGGGGTTCGTTTGGGGGGGACTCTAGCCTTGATGCGCAAGTACCTGAAGCGTTCATGATGCTGGAGGACATGGGGAGGGATTTACTTCAGGCCCAGGTTGGGGAGGGCCTGCTGTGGGTGGGGGATGGAGGGCTGTTCAGACTCAGTGGTTGCATTCTAAGGAAGTTTTTTAGGTTTTGTATATCCAGTTGGCTGGGAGGGTCCAACGCTTTCTACATACTTGCTGGATGACACAACCACCGGCTCACAAGCCACATGGTCATACTGTTGAACAGAACAACAGTTCTGGTTCCGATGCGGCTGTAATGAGGGTGCTTACTTGGAACGTAAGAGGTTTAAATGATCATCGCAAGCTCAGTAAACTTCTTTCGTACATACGCAGACACAACATTGATGTCGCTCTCCTGCAGGAGACGCATCTCCCCTTGGATTCACCCATATTAAGAGCAAGGGGCATGTTAGGGAATGTGCATGCGGCTGGCTTCACCACGCACGCCAGGGGAGTATTGACCTGGTTCAACCCTAAGGCGGCACTCACCTTTGCTCCGGTATATACGGACGAAGGTGGCAGATATGTGGTCACCAGATGCTCTGGTAAGGGGTTTGAGTTTCTGATGGTAAACATTTATGGTCCAAATTACGACTGCCCCGAATTCTTTAAAGACCTAGCGGATAAGCTCTCGTCTGGTGGGGCGGGGTTGCAACTATGGGAAGGCGATTTCAATTTGGTACGTGACCCTAGCTTGGACAGATCTGGAGGGCCGGCTAGACCCATAACGGCTGCTGCAAAAATGGTAAACTCAGCTTTGATAAGGTTCGATATGATAGATGTATGGCGCTGGCATAACCCGGGACAGGGGGGCTACACGCACTACTCGGCACAACACAATTTATATACTCGTATAGACTATTGGCTGGCAGCTAATCAGTTGAAAGAAGCGGTGCGATCGTGTCGGGTACTCGCTCGCACCCTCTCTGATCACTCCACAATATTATTAGAGTTAAAGGCCCCAGCTCGGCGTATTCCCCCGTTCCAGTGGCGCTTCCCTCCCTTTTCGCTATTGGATGAGGCCTTCAGGGCGGAAATGGCGGAGGCTATAGAAACATTCTTTGAAATTAACGTAGGGTCAGTGGCGGATTACCAGATAGTGTGGGAGGCATTTAAGGTTTACATCCGAGGCGTCACGATCTCGAAGCAGTCGGGGGTACTACGCTCTATTCGTAAGAGACTCACGGACCTCGAAGAGAAGCTCCAAACGCTAGAGGGAGAACTGTTGTTGAATGAGGATGCGACGCGTAGGGCGGAGCTTGAGGTAACTCTATCGGAATACCACCAATTAGCGGACACCGAGGTTAAGCATATGGGTAAATACGCCACGGCAAGAGCATATGGTGAGAGAGATAGGCCGGGGGCGGTGCTAGCTCAGGCATTAAAACAGCGGCGCATCCGACAGTCGGTTGTTGAGATTAAAGCAAGGGATGGCACAAAGTTGACTGAGGTTACTGACATAGCGGAACGATTCCGACAGTATTATGGGGACCTTTATACCTCACAACATAGGGTTGACGAGGTGGAAATCCTGGACTATCTTTCTCATATAAAGTTGAGGTGGCTTACGGATACTCATAGAGAGTTCCTGATGCGCCTTATAGAGAGGGATGAACTTAGATTAGCCTTGGGGGCAATGAAGGAGAACAGTGCTCCGGGTTCAGATGGCTTGACGGTGGCATTCTATCGCGCTTTTTCGGACCTCTTGTTGCCACAATTGATGGTCCTTTTTGAAGATATTTGTGTGACTGGAAGGATGCCTGCTTCAATGTCGGAGGCAGTAATTGTTGCTCTGCTTAAGCCGGGCAGGGAACCGGACGACTGCGCCTCGTACAGGCCCCTGTCCTTATTAAACGCAGATGCAAAACTCTTTGCAAAGATTCTAGCCAATAGATTAGTGCCTTTGATCCCGTTATTGGTGGCGCCGGAACAGGCAGGCTTTGTGCCAGGTAGGAACTTGACATTCAATTTACGTACAGTCTTCGGAGTAATGCAACACGTTCGGCCAGACACTCCGGCTGCGGCGGTTTTTTTAGATATAGAGAAGGCGTTCGACTCTGTAGAATGGCCGTTCATGTGGAGGGTACTCGCTGGAATGGGAGTGGGCCCAATATTTCTGCAGCTTATTGGAACTTTATACAGTAGGCCCACGGCTCGAATAAGAATTGGTAATATGATAACAGATTCCATACAGATCACTAGGGGTACGAGGCAGGGAGGCCCGCTTTCCCCGTTGCTTTATGTGCTAGTTGCAGAACCTATGTCATGTGCGTTACGAGAATATCATCAGCATAGAGGACTCGGTTTTCCGCGGTATAAAATAATAGTGTCTTCGTATGCTGATGATACTTTATTGTACGTCCGCCACCCGGAAAATAACCTATCGCCCATTATACGAGAGGTAATACGATATGGCGCCCTATCAGGACTTAAGGTTAATTGGCAGAAATCAATAGTTTTCCCATTATCCCCAGCTACCGCACAATTTGATTTAGAGTATCCATTGTCGTGGACTACCGAGCCGGTGAGATACCTCGGAATTAGATTGCACACAGCATCAGATATTGTGTTCCGGGAAAACTATGGCACGGCCATAAGTAGACTGGAGGACGACATAGAGAGATGGATTCGATTACCATTGTCGTTGTTAGGTAGAATTTCACTCATGAAGATTGTAGTGCTTCCGAGACTGCTGTTCCTCTTCTCTAATATCCCCATGGTACTGCCACGGGTGTTTTTTGCTCGCTTAACAACAATGATGGTTCGTTTAGCTTGGGCTGGTCAGCAACCACGGGTCCCCTGGCAGATTTTGGTTTTGCCATACTCGATGGGTGGCCTAGGTGCCCCAGACTTTTTGTTATATTATAAAGCGGCACAGGGCGCCCATGCGCATGCCTGGATACATGGCGCATCCGACATACCGTACCTTAGAATAGAGGCAATGGTTGCGGACCCATACCCGCTCCCGGCGATGCTCTTTCAGAAGATTGATCGCAGGACGGGTATACTAGATTCCATTAACACTACAGCGCATGCTTGGCACAGTCTTCTGCAACTCCAGGCTGGTGCGCAGCTATATTCGCCGCTGATGAAGCTTGAATGGAGCATGTGGCTTACACCCTGTAGGGAGCGAGGAGTGATACAAGCGCTAGCCAAGATAGGTAAGACTAAACTGGGGGAGCTTTTCGAAGCCGGCAAAGCATGTAGCTGGGAGGACATAGATAGTGAGGAACGTTCATACTCGTTGCTGACAAAGTTCCAGTTTCATAGAGTGAGGCAGGCATTGAGGGGAATGCTGGGCGAAGATATGATGGAGCCCCAAGAGCTTGCAGCTTTGTCACACGTTATCAAGGCAGAGTCACCAAGGCGGTTGGTATCTATCATATATAATATTTCTATGCAAGATAGGGCGCACAAGTACACCAAAGCGAGGTTGGCATGGCAGCGGGACTTAAGCAGGGAAGTTAATGATGATATGTGGGTATATTGTTGCAATAGCACGAAGAGTATCTCCCTTAATGGCAGACACCGGCTGGTTCATTTTAAATTTTTAAATCGAGTTTACTATACCCCGGAGAGGATGCATAGATACGGGTTGCGGGATAACACCGAATGTGACCGATGTCACGCCTCAATCGCTGACTTCTTTCATATGGCATGGTCATGTCCTGGAATAGAGAATTTCTGGAGGTTGGTATTTAAAGAATTAGAGTCAATAACACAGGTTCAGCTGGCGTTTGACCCGGCGTTGGCATTGCTCGGATATTCACAGGGGGTACCCAGAGGGGCTCGTAGGATGGTGGATATGGGACTTTTGTTGGCAAAGCGGGGCGTAGCGACCCGATGGTGGCATGGCCCCCTTCCTACCCTTACACAGTGGCGCAACGACATGACGTATTGCTGCACTCAAACCGAGGCGTTCAGTGAATTACTGCCACCCCGCAATAGACCAAAAAATTTCTGGGGGTTGTACGCGGCATATAAAAGAAGGCTAGAAAATGCGGAGACGGCGTAGCAGTATCACACTGGAGGAGTGACTACACTGAAGTAACGCAGGAGGGCAGACCTGTTGGAATAGTGAAGAGGGGTATAACAGGGATAGAGCTTCGTATGTAAAGAATTAAGTGTGCGGACAGGAAGTTGTAAAGGTTGCGTTCAGTTTAAATAAAGCAGAGATGTTTTTTGCGACATGACTATAAGCATGGCGATAAAGGGCACAGTTTCCTTATAAAGGGTAATCTAAGTCAACACTGATACGTAAATGTAGCACCACTGAGTCTTGTTGTTTATTTTTGTTTTTTCCTTTTTTTTATGTAAGGTGTTTTGCCTTTAAAAATTTAATAAAGAAATTAAAACAAAAAAAAACAACATCAGAAAGAGACACGACGAGACGGCAAAAAAACCTGCCTGGCCACAAAAAAGCTACAAGGGGCGGTCAGAAAGATAGCGAAAGCCTGCACCGAAATTAACGAAAGGATTACAGTGGTAGAGGATTGTACGGCCGGCTTAGAAAGCGAAGTGGCGAGAGGACAAGACCAAACAGAAGCACAGGGAGCACAGATAGTGAATATGCAATGGAAGCTTGAGGATTATGAAAATCGATTAAGACGCAATAATTTAAGGATCTTGGGTATAGAAGAAGGCATAGAGGGAGGAGACATATGTCCTAAAACTGTTGAAGGATGCTTTTCCGGAGCTCCAACAGTGGAACTGGGACACAGAAGTCCAACGGGTCCACCGCCATCCCCTCATGCTTAAAACCCCCAGGCAGATTCGCCCAGGAGATCCACAGTTACCAAGAGCTATCATAGTATATTTTGGGAATTATCTATTGCGTGAAGCGGTATTCCTCAAAGCTCGCCCGGATTCCAAACGATCGCATAAAGGGCAGTCCTTTTTCACGCAACCTGATTTCTGCCATGTGACTGTGGAAAGGCGCTGGCGCTTGAGACAACTGATTCAATCCTGTCAAGCGCAAGGGGCAGAGGCATATTTGTTAAACCCAGCCCGTCTGAAAATAATCTACAACAACAAAGTGAGAGTCTTTACATCTGAAATAAAGGCAAAGGAATATTTGGATGAAATACAGAAGTAAGGGCAGATTTATCAGTAGTATAATGAAGAAGAAAGAAGGAGCGTTGAAGAGAGGACCTGCCTAGGCACCAGTAGACATATGGATTGGAACTGTAGGGGGGGCCGAGTGGTGGGGGGAAGGGACACAGACACCATCACCCAGACCTCATAAGGTCTGTCAGTCTCACTAACAGGGTGGGGGGGAGGGATGGGGAGGGGAGAGGGAGGGCCTTTGGGGAGGGAGAAGGGGAGGGAGGATGAGGTCGGGGTAGTTAAGGGAGGAAATGGGGCACAGCAAGCACTAGGGAGATTTCTGTGGGAACGGAAGAGCAAGGAAAGGGGGTTTCATGGAGGGTGGCGCTCCTATTGAAAGCAGAAAAATGACCAGCAGGACAAATATAAGGATAGCTTCGGTTAACATATGTGGCTTGAACGATCCTTGAAAACGACATAGGGTCGCAGAAGACCTTAAAATGCTGCAATCTGAAATTGTTTGTCTCCAGGAGATGCACATCATGGGTTCGGATAAAAAAGCTTTAGACCAGTTAGGGTATAATCCCATAGCACATACTACACAGGGCACCAGAACTAGAGGGGTGGCTATCTTAACACAGGGAAAAGAGATTGCTTGTTTGAAACAACTGGTCGACAAATAAGGGAGTTGGGTTATTGTAGAGCTACATATACATACATTTTCATTGACCTTAAGCTGGATATATGGCCCAACGGGGGACGACCCCGAGATTTTTGAGTTTTTGAACCTGGAACTAGCAGGATGGCCAACCCTGATCATAATGTGTGGGGATCTAAATATCAATGGGATCGGTGTACAATGGGGCGGCAGCCATGGATCATATAAAATCCGAAAACTCAGGGTCTACAGGGCTCTGTCCCACTTAGTGGAAGGGAACGGGCTATTAGATGCTTGGAGGAATCAAAAAATGGTAAATCCAGATTCTGGAAGTACTTATTATTCGACTCCTCACAGAACAGTTGCCCGGTTGGACTATTTTTTTGTTTCTCAGGGTTTAATGGGGAAATGCCGTATTGAAAATTCGCTGAGTGATGTCAGACCACAATCCCCTAGTTCTAGAGATATCGCAGATTGGGGGGGAGAGGGCACGACAGAATTGGTCCTTTGAAAGGGGGTTGTTAGTGGATATGGGGTATATTGCCTACATGTAAAAAGGGACAGAAGAGTTCCTGGTACATAACAGAGGGAGTGCCCAAATTGGTATGGTTTGGGATGCCCTGAAGGCAGGCATTCGAGGAGAGACATTAAGCTTCAGTTTATACCGCTCCGAAAAACAACGTCAGCAACTAACCGAACTATACCAAAGATTAAGATTAATTGAAGAAGAACTAGTTAAGGCGATAGAGGTCGGAGAGAATATGGATGGTATCTTGAATAAACTCGCCCTAGCTAAAGCGGAGATAGGTGATGTAGTTATTGCCAAGGTCACTGAGAAGTATACGATGCGAAGGGAGGAATGCTACGAGTGTGCTGAAAGGGCAGGGCATTTACTGGCAATGCGTACCTGAGAGAAAAATGAGCGGAGTGAGATAATAGCAATCCAGAACAAGAATGGGGACTTGGTCAATACAGCTCCGGGGATCCGTGAGGAATTCCGCAGGTTTTATATGAAATTATATGACTCTGAGAAAGACAGCGAGGACAGCGGGGTGAGTGCAATCGGTGAATATTTAGCTACTGTCAGCTGTGAGAAATTTTCCTCGGAGGAACAGTAAGCCCTGGCTGCTGCTTTTTCACCCAATTAAATATTTAGAGCGCTTAGTGAGCTCGCATCAGGGAAGGCCGCCGGGCCAGACCGGATCCCCCTTGAGTTTTACAAAGTCTTTTGGCCCTCTCTTGGGGCCTACTTCTCAAACATGCTCTGTGAGGTACAAACAGGGGAACCCCCCCAGAATCATGGGCACAAGCCAATATAGTGGTATTCCTGAAGAAGGGGAAGCCTGCTACAGATCCAGGCTCATACCGACCAATTACGTTGATTAATACGGACACCAAAATATACTCAAAAGTGCTGGTGAATCGTTTGAGCCCGATCATCGGACGAGTCATCTCACCCAGACAGCACGGATTCATACCAGGGAGGGAGACCACAGATCACGTTAGAAGATCCATTACGCTTTTTGATGCTATGGCAGTCACAGGAGACCCTATGGCGCTTATATTTTTAGATGCAGAGAAAGCATTTGATAGGGTCTCCTGGGGCTTTCTGTCGGCAGTACTCAAACGGTTGGGGGTTGGAATGGATTTTATCAAGGTCCTACGAGTATTGTACACTTCCACTACAGCTAGACTCGCATTGGCGGGCGGACAAACAGAGGAATTTAAGATACAAAGGGAGACCAGGCAGGGCTGCCCCTGCTCTCCACTTCTGTTCGCATGCTATATCGACCCTTTAATTCATAGGATCGATGCCAACCCTGGGATAAAACCCATAAGTTCTCACGGGTTCGAAACGAAGATTTTAGGGTATGCATACGACCAGCGGTCACTACACCTCAACCAGAGTCAGCAATGGCTGAAATAGCAAAAGAAACACTAGCCTTCGGGAAAATATCTGGGTACTCACTCAATCAACATAAAACCCAAATAATAATCAATGAATATCTCGGGCTGAACGACCCTCGGGAAGTTCAGTCTGCAACGTATTTGGGGGTAAAAATCTCAGCTAATCTAGGGCAAATTGTGGAGTTGAATCTAGCCCCGGTCATTCAGAAGGGATCACAGGATTTTGCACGGCTAAATAACCTCTACTTATCACTAATAGGCCATTGAAATGTGGTAAAAATTATCTTTTTGCCTAAAGTTCTATTTTTATTCAGATCAATACCTCTGATATTTGAGACCGTATGGTTCCAAAAGCTAGATAGGGTGGTAAATAGATTCATATGGGCATACGGGAAGACAAGGCGGAGCCTGAAATTTATGTCTCTCCCTAGGGAGAGAGCCGGATTGTCGGTTCCAGATATCAGACTATATCATCTAGCATCAGCCCTGCAATATATGTGTGAACTAGCTGGGGGAAACCCCTTTGATTGCTGGAATCAGGGGAGGATACCGGATATTTATGAGCTACTGGTCGGGAAAGATGCCAAAAACTGTTTCCTAAGGTTCACTGAACCTAGTTGCTACAAGAAGGTGAGGTTCAAGACATTATTAGCAGCAGGGCAGATTTAGAAGACGACAAAAAGAAAGATGGGGATTGGGAGATTAAATTACTATACCCCCCTATACATGAACCCAGCACTACCAATAGTCTTTCACGATAATATAATGAGACGGTGGAAGGGGTTGGGTATAGAGGTGATTGGGGACCTAGTTTATGTAACTGGATTCAGATCATTCTCAGAGATACAAGATAGGTTTAGGGTAGACAGGAAAGATTGTTTTAAATACTTATAGGTGCGTAGTTACTGGAGGGAAGATATGTGCTACATGCCAGACAAAATAGCAAAGTGGGGGGATCAGTGGGTATCAGCTGCCCCCGTTGCCAAGCCTCCAGGGCAGATGTGGTGCACATGTTTTCCACCTGCCCGCGGATCAATACCCTTAAGAAAGATATAGAACAGTTTTTAGAGGTAACCTTGAAGGTGAACGTGGCTTTAACCCCAGAATTAATGCTATTGGGGGTAAGTAGTTCAGGAGCAGATGGTACCCAACCGTATTTCATGTTTCTGGCGATGGCAGTGGTCAGAATCTGTATTGCTACAGCCTGGTTAGACCCGGCGGCCCCATCCTTTTCGCAATGGGTAGCCCAGCTCCTTTCCACTTTTAATCTCGAGAAAGGAATTTATGAAAGAAAAGGCCGAAAAGCCCAAAAATTGAAAAAAATAATATGGCTTCAATTTATCGGTGGAAGGTGGAGGTAGGGGGCCCTTGAAGAAATAATAATAATAATGAACTGAAACCTTGTACATGAAAAATAATGCTGCTAATAATGTCTAGGTTTTCTTTTACCCCAATGCCTATTTTAGCTCCAAGAAATCTCTCTGAATAATCGTCTGTAACTGCATATCGATTTGAAAGTACTGTGTATGAAAGCTAAGCCATTACTAAATGTATGTATACGTTTTTTTCACCTTAATGTCAATTGTATCTCTATGAAATCTCTCTGAATAAGTGTTTGTATAAGAATGTATTTATGTGCCCCCTTAAAAGAAATATCTCAATAAAAATATGTATTAAAAAAAAATTGGAAAGTGCACATCCGCATGTCAGCGCATCTAAGGGATGATGGAGACCGCGATAAAAGAGGCCATGTGGAGGTCAATGTATTGGTGAATATTGGTTATGGCCGGCGCTGGGTAACATGGTGTCAAGGCAGGGCCATATCTAAGTGAACCACGCAAACAAGTGTACTCCCCAAGGTGAGGCGTGCGCTGAGTGACACAGATGTGTCATAACAGGTCCGTGCACAGATAATCACATACACAGTACTGGTCAAAACCAAACAAATATATACAATTATATAAAATGATATGTATTTCCATAGTGGGAGAGGATCCTGATCCCGGCTAAAAAACAACAACAGACGTTGCCCACTCCAAGGTAGTCAGAAGGTTTGTCATCAGTAAATACATATCCCCACAGTGGGAGTTGCACATGCGCTCAGTGTAAATGATACATGAAAGGAAAAACAAAACAAAAGGACAAATTGATAAAAAGTTCTTTTCTGGGGTAGATGAGGCCGAACACAGAGGTGTTGTCCGAATTCTTCCCATTCAAGTAGGCCTCTATCTTTCCAATCGACAAGAAGGCTCCAGATGCCTGTGACACTCTTCGTGTATTCATCTTTGTTGGTCTGAATGTAAAACATGGGATCGTTGAGTTGGCGTGTGGCCTCAGCGATATACATGTTTTTGCTAAGGATGACCACGTTTCCCCCCTTATCGGCAGGTCTTATGACGATGGTGTCGTCATTAGCTAAGCTCTTGTTGGCATCTTTCTGTGCTGTAGTGAGGTTGTGTTGTGGGTGGCGTGATTTACTGAACCACAATTTTTGCCTAAAGCTGAGGAGTTGACTGGACACAATGTCCTGAAAAGTATCTATGCTGTCATGAGGCATCATTGGCAGAAAAGTGGATTTGGGCTTGAAATTGGTGTAGGCTGCCCTGTCATGCACAATCTCTAGATTATTAACATTGGCGTTCTCTGAATCGCCCTCTAGTTCATGCATGGTAATGAGAGTGTCAATGTCACTGATGTTAAGTTCATCATTGGTGCTGGTCCACTGTTTTTTCTTCATGTGGTCTCTGTTCATATTCTCCAAAGGTTTCAGCTTATGCCATTTCTTCAACTTCAATTTGTGGCAAAATTTAAAGATATCAATACGAGTGTTCACATAGTCTAGAGGTTGTCTGGGGCAAAAAGATAGACCAAGGCATAATGTTTTTTTCTCAAGTTAGCTAGGTGGTTTGTTTGTGAGGTTAATAATGGTTTGATTTACGTTAGTTTCATCCATTATGAAGTTGTTTTTGAGCGAGTAGATGAATTTCCCATGCGCTCCTGTCGTGTGGTTTGTGGCCTCCTGGTCTGCCTTGCTATGTTGGCCTGGGCCTAGCTGCCATGAGGCCCTTTTTGCGCACGTTCCTTTGTGCCGTTGTTTTTCGAGCCTCTGCTTCTGCCCGGCTATCTTAGCACTGTCTGCATTTCTATCTTTCACCTTGTCTCCTGTTCCCTTTTGGGCTACTGTCTGCACACCATGTACAAGGTCGATAAACAATGTCCCTTGTTCCTGCTGATTTGGCCAGTCCCTCGAACTTAGACATAACACTCTATTTACAGCTGCCTTGGAGAAATTTGTGTGCTTTTAATATTGTGTTTGTTCACTGTTAGACACTTGGAGAACAACCTTTCCAGAGAGAAGAGCTGTTTGTATCTGATGATGTAAACCTTGCATCTAGATATTGAGGTATGGGGATACGCTAGTCAAAGCCCAGAGGTCTTCTATTTTTATAATAAACTAGCTGCTAGCACGGGGAGGGTGGTAAGGTCATTTAGCCTTATATCCACTGCTTTATGAAATGCTTTCTCCGTTTGTATCCTATGGAGTTGTAACTATGCTGCTTATTTTATCATTATGCATTATGCTGATAGTACTGACATGTGTACTGTATCTTAGAGCACGTTAGTTGAAATAAACATTTTAAACTATACAGTGTCTCTTCTTATGCGCGTTGTGGACAGGTATGAGTGAGTTATGAAAGGGTGTTCTTGCTACTGCGAGTCCTGAGAGAGAGAAATACCGTGTTCTGGGTTGTCTAATCATTGGCAGCATTGTTGCTAATGAGACGCTAAAGCTAGTCGGATTCGGGTTTTAGGTGCTAAGGTTTATGGTTGGCTCACCACTATATTCCGAGGTCCTATTATCCTGTGCATAGCTCTGTATATGTGCAGAATCCCTACAACATGGCGCAACCAACGAGTGGGGCCGCTTATCTGTGAGACGCTTGAGTAATATTTGTGCTTGTCCGTAACTCCCTTCACAGGCGCTTCCGGAAGCGTGTGTGACGGTGATACCTCCTATATTGACGTTTTTATAGGTTCTTTCAAGCTTGAAGTTGTTAAAAGGTTTTCTAAAAAGAATACCCTCTATTGTGCTGCCACACATTAGGTTGTCGTGAACTTTTAGCCTGAAATGGCTGTTCAAATTGCGGCACATAGCCGCGCAGCGCTCCGGGCTCACTTAACAGTGTATGGAGTGCCTGTCGCGGGTGTCGATTTGATCTTTGTGGTACAAGCAGATCCAGCTTACCACTTTGAGGTGTTTTACTCTTGGGTCACCTTTCCAGCGGTGGATGGGACTGATAATTTGCTCCATGAATATGAAACCACCGTTGTTCCTAATCACTATAGACCGTATATGAATCTTGAAGTACCGCTCACGGCTTGGCAACACCGTGTTTGGTTTGATGGCGCCCTCCCCAACCGGTTACCGCGGTTCGTTTAGGCCCATTATCAATTGATGGGGCCACTTGGCCAGTCTTGGCCGGGTATACACCACATCCGCGTTATATGACGGTGACAGTCGCTGAACTGCGACATATGCATTCGTCTTTGATACGAATACATAGAGCTTTAGTACAATATGTTACAGGCAACATCCAGGGAGCCCCGCCTGGAGTTGCGGCCCATCCAGCTGGTGCAGGTGGTGTAACCATAAGTCCTGTCATGGTGAATTCGGTGATGGGCAAGCGCCCACAGAATAAGGATGATTTTCCTTATTGGCTTGCAGAAAAATTTGACCAGCTGGAGGCAGTTTTTCCAAATACTTCTCCCGTGGAAAAACATACGATTTTGACGATTAGTTTGCCAAAAGACTTAGTACCCGAGTTGGCAGAATGCAACAACTGGGGTAGGGTATTCGCTGCAGTATATTCAAAGTGTTTCGGCACTCCTTCCATGACAGTTCTCCCCTCTGTGATTAAACGAGTACAGGATGAACATGGCCCTGAAGCGGCTGTGGAATTAGGGATGAGACTGGTGGGAGTGTTCGACGTAGTAGCTGAGTTGATCCTTGCGAATGTCAAGGGCGATGCAGTGAACTTTCAAGTAGCTAATGCTTTGGCTTTGGTCCCAGAATTGGACAGGCCTCGCGAATTACCAAAAATTATTGCTCAGGCTTACAAAACCATTGGTCGCAATAGCCTGTGAGTTAAGCCTTTTGCTAAAACGCAAACACAATCGCAACAACAACCAAAAACTCAGTCTGAGAAAGATGAGAAACCAGTTTTTACTAAAAAGAGCTGGAGGTTGAAAAAACAGGGTAAGCAACAGAAGAAGCCGGGGTCGCGAGGTGCATCCCCGGTTTCCGTCTCTTCTGAACGCACTTATGATTTGCGTGATAGGGCGAGAATTAAATCTCCAGAGAGATTTCAAGTCCCTGATTCGCGTTCTCCTCATTCTTCACAGGCACCAACATCTTCGCAGGCTGGTGGAGGAGATCGCCAGGATAGAGGAAGGGGTCGAGAGGATCCACAGGGACGAGACCAACCTCGACAACAGGTCAGAGGGAAACCAGACGATTTTCAATGTTCTCGCCCACAATTTCAGAAGAAAAAAGTTGCCGCTGTAACAGCGAAATATGCCACAGATGGTGAGAACGAGACGATGGTGAGAACGAGACTCCTGGATTGGACGTGGGCAGTGACCCTCCTAGACAGCCCCGCGGAAGTTACCATAGTGCGGGAGGCGCTACGTCCTCATGTGGAGGCGACAGCAACTGAAACATTCATTACTATCGAGACAGCAGACACCAGAGTGGCTCCCCCTGACAGACTATATAATATTGTAATTCAAATCGAAGGTGATATACAGCGTGTTATAAAAGGGATTTTTTGGGAAAATCTGACCTCTTCGTATGACATTTTGTTAGCGGAGGCAGATTGGCCGCCCCCATTCGTACTTGCTGCGCGTAAAGGGGAGGAGGTAATCCTTCCGAGCTTTTCTCGACACGTCCCAAAAGACAAAGCAGAGGCTCTTGCAGCTGAATGGGCTGTGTCCCTGGCTCCAGCGTTATACCGCAACCATGTGGGCTGGGATGAAGAATCACCACCCCATGAAATACCTCTGCAGTCTTTACCACAGCCACAACCCCAATATCCCATCAAACGGGAAGCTAAAGGTCCCGTTTCCGAAATTCTGACCCAGTAGGAATATCAGGGAGTGATTGAAACATGCGAGTCACCGATGAATAATCCCCTTTTCGCGGTTTCTAAACCCGATGGATCGTACCACTTAGTTTTGGATTACCGGCATTTGAACTCTCATTGTCGGACCTTTGCGGTGCAAAACACACATAGTTTTGCGCTAGTAGACAGTCTTGTTCGTAAAAAATATAAAACAACACTTGACCTATCCAATGAATTCTACACGCACAACTTAGCCCCGGAGAGTAGCCAATGGAGCGCTCTTACCTCCGGTGGTAAATTATTCTAATTCAGGCGTTTACCTATGGGCTACAAAAACAGTCCAGGCGTATTCGCTGCTCGTGTTGTCTCTTTGTTAGACGGCATAGACCCAGATGCATGTTCGTACGTCGATGATATCTATCTGACTGATGACGAATTATTCCCGCATCTTTCCCGAGTGGACCGCATTATTCTAGAATTTGCGGTTCTAGGTTACAAGTTTAACTTTGCCAAATCTCACATTGCCGAATTTACCGTTTTGTTTTTGGGCTATGAGCTCAACAATGAAGGTAAGGGCTTAGCCCCACATTTTCTGGAGAAATGTGCACTTTTGTGCCCTCCTACTACTCTGAAGAAACTTCAGTCTTTGCTGGGTTTTCTGAACTTCGGGCGTACTTACATCCCCGAATATGCCCAGCATATCAAGCCACTTTATGCCTTGATACAACCTAACTTTTCGAAGTCATGCTTGCTTCCTGAGCATTCCTCCATTCGTCAGTCTTTGCAGACAGACTTACTTGAGTCTAAATATTTGTTGACTCGTGACAACCACACCAACCTGGTGATTAGAATCATTCCAGGGGCAGTGGGTTTCACGTACTTAACCTTCAACGAAGGTGACACAGTACTCATCGCATACAAGTCACATCTTTACACTTCCGCAGAAATGCGTTTTTCATCTGTGGAGAAAGTTTTGCCTGCAGTGCAAATGGCGATTCTAAAGGAACGCGCACTGGCACAGGGAAAGCGCATTTTGGTGGTAACACCCTATCCTGCCCTAGAGGCAGTGACGAAGGCAAGTGTTCCGAACTCTAAAGCTTTGCACCCCCGTTGGATTCAATGGGCAACATCTTTGACGTCTCCAGATGTCACTTTTATCTTTGATTCTTCTCTTCAGACTCAGGAGTTTTTACAGTATGAATTCGTTCATCCTCCTCCTCTGTCGTTGCTACCGCTTGAGGAATACGAAAGTATTATTTATACCGATGGCTCGGCACAACCGGCCACGGGTTCCAAGCATGCTTTTTCAGCCGCATGTGCTATTGTTGCAGGTTCCTTTGTAAACGGAAAATTTAAATCTACTGTAGTGCATACTCAAGCACTGGGAGACAGTACTGCACAATTGGCCGAGCTGCGTGCATTGGTGCTAGCACTTGAGTTCGCTAATCCGGATGTGACCACTCTTACTGTATGCGATTCCTATTACTGTGTTCAGTCTTACAATGACAATCTCTTCTTTTGGTCACAAAATGACTACAGAGACGCTAAAGGCAGCACAATTAAGCATAAAATGCTTTGGGTTCGAGTGGCAGATTTACAACAACGTCTGCCTCTCACACAGGTGGTACACACTCTTGGCCATCAGCGTGTGGGCGCACATGCTGTCGGTAACGGCTTGGCAGATGAAGCTGCCAAGTCAGCAGTAGCCACGTGCTCAGTCGCA
The DNA here is from genome assembly GCA_963921515.1 of Calotriton arnoldi. Taxonomy (NCBI): domain Eukaryota; kingdom Metazoa; phylum Chordata; class Amphibia; order Caudata; family Salamandridae; genus Calotriton; species Calotriton arnoldi. The sequence continues at coordinate 3,391,152 of CAWUFW010000567.1, forward strand.
GCAGTTACCAGATCCATGTCTAAAATCGTTTCCGATATTCTGGCAGCTATTGCTGTGACAAAGGAAGGTACTAATTACCCACGGGGTTTCCCTTCCAAATACTGTTATCAATTAGGTCCCGAACAGGATCCTTATGTAAGAATTCCAGACGTTGGTGATCGGCTGATTCCCAACGCGGACCGCAGACTTTCCTTGATTACGGCAGCACACGAAGGTATGGCTTCGGCTCATGCTGGGGTGTCTGCGACAGTTTCCATCTTGCAGCAGCGTTACTGGTGGCGTGGTTTATACAAACAAACCCGTACTTATGTGCTTTCTTGTGACGTTTGTCAGCAGATTAAGCCTTCCACGGTTACACGGCCACCACAGACCTCGCTCTGCATTTCAAACAGACCTTTTGGGTGTGTTTACCTGGATCACTGCGGTCCATTCTCTTCAGACACTGCATATAAATATATCTTAGTTGCAGTGGATTCGTGCACATGTTTCATCTGGGTCTGGCCACAACGGAGTGCTGACGCTCGAAATGTCATAAGGGATTTGCGTGTCTTTGTGGGAATTTTCGCCTGCGGCACCTTCCATTCTGACCAAGGTCCAGCGTTTGCCTCTAAGGCTTACAAGGACGCAATGGGTTCACTGGGGGTGCGGGTGAAATTTTCGTCACCGTATCGGCTTGAGGGCAATTCGATTGTTGAACGAATGAACCTTGACTTAAAGCAATCCTTGACAGCTAGAGTCTTAGGTACTGGCAGGAACTGGCTGGCCCACCTGTATACCATACAACGTGCACTTAATAATCTCCCGAGAAGACCTCTGGGTGGGCGGACCCCATACGAAATGCTCTTTGGCATAAGAATGTTTGTGCCTGACCTTGATGGTCTAGACATGGCGGCGCAATCCACCATCTTTGATGTAGATAACCATTCTACTATGTTACAGGACTTACAAGAAGCCCGAGACAAACTTGCGATTGCACATTTACCTTCAGCCACAGACGCTGCATTGCAGATTCCGGTTGCCGGCTGGCTTCTGAAGATTGGAGATCTGGTTCGAGAGAAGGTGGAGAACAAAAAAGAATTCGGCCCCTCTTATCGTGCACCGGTTCCAGTCCTTGGCTTGAAGGGAACTCATACAGTCATCTTACCACCGCTTCCTGGTCGCAAGGAGAACAGATACATCTCGGTGGAAAATGTCAAGCTACAACATCTGGCCGATCCTGAATAGTGTTACACCAGCGGTCTCTTGTCCTGTCATTTACCGGACGAATGTTCGTGGCCCTCCTGCGCGAACGGTCACTGATGTTGCTATCGAGATGGTAGATTTGCCTGATAATCTGCACGACTACCCGGATTCCCCCTGCAACGAGGAGCCCGAGTATATCTACCCCGCAACCGAGTCCGTGGCTCATCTACCAACAACGCCACTGAGCCCAACACGTTATTCCTTTGACTCGGATTCCACTCCATCACTTGTCCCATCCAAATTCAGTATTTTTGTATCCTGGTTCAGAGACAATTTTTTGATTCCCCCATGGACATACATTTGGTTGGTACTTTTCCTAATTTTTTTGTTCATGTCTATTGGCTTTGTCACAGTGTTTTTTCTGCTCATCAATGGACACTACTTGCCAGAACGCTCTGCGGGGAACTCTGTCGCTGGAACTTTGGCTCCACATTCTTCATCGCACATCATGAAGCGAGACCACACATTTGTGAACATTTCAGCGTTTCCAGTTGCTGATGGCATCATTTGGGATGCGGTGAACTTCCAAATTCATGGTCCAACCGAAATTATTAATGTACCAAATGTCCTTCGTGTTTCAATGGGTGATGTAGTAAAAAGTAATATTCATTCTGACGATTGGGATGTACATGCAGTTGAAGCATTATTTACTGATTTGAAATATTATGCTGCTTTTCATGCTGAAGATCTGTACATGAATTCTGCAAATTACGCTGATTTGTATTGTTACCAGCATTGGGGCAACCACTTCCTTCATAAACCCAGTACCCTTCGGGGTCTCTTTAATTACACCCAATGGGAACATTGTCCGACCCCTTTGCCAGGTAGCTCCCAGACTCTTAGAAATAAGTTTACTTATTTTACAGATTTTAATAGATCGAACCCTGGGTCCTATTTCTTTAAATTAAACACTACCTTTACTGAAAAAATCATGTTAACCCATACCAAATTACTATATTCCGGCTCCTTTTTAAAAGCCTTAGCTGTGGGTGGGTATGAACATTGGCGTGACACCATTGATTTGAAGTCTATTTGGGGCTCCAAAGCATGGCAGGTGCAGGGCACAGAAGCCTTGCATCGTGCTTGCCTCATCCCGGCCCAAATTTTATTTTTAAATCAGACCGTCTATCAAACGACATGTTGGGGTTTGGCTACGTCCAAACAATTAAATGCACCATCCTTTCCTGTCTTGTCTTCCACTCCCAACGAAAGTTTGTACTTTAATAAGTCCCTTACCGAATTGCAGGTTTTGTTTCAGAACAATTCGTTTAATGTCTCTGCGTTTGTTCAGTCACCCTGGTTGGTTTGGCCAATTGCATCAAATGCCTGCCAACTGCGTTTTCATAACCCGGATACTGGCTACATACAAGACAAGCCAGATCCACGGTTTTCTGACTCTCGTACTGTTACAACATATTCTGTTGGTAAATTATGTAAACAGTGGTTGCAGCACTCTTCCCTAGATTCTGTTAAACAACATTTAACGCTCCTATCAGGCAACATTGATCTGTCCGATTTTGTTCTGGGGCCTCGTGGTCCTCGACCTAAGAGATTCATTTATGAAACTTATAATGAACTCTGGAAGCTTTCGCAAATTGAAGCTGCTTCCCATCTGCGGGAAATCGATCAAGCAAATTTGGAAAAAGTGCTTGCTGTTGTTGACAATAGTATTAATACCCTGTCTTCCCGCATTTACACCTTAGAGAATATTATTTCCTCTGTTGTTGATATTGTACAAGATGATGTTTCTGTGTTATATCATGGTCAGGATCAATTGCGTTCAGTAATGCAGTTTGCATGGACTTTGCAAACACTTAAAATGGGGAAAGTTCCTTGGCAATTTTTGAACACCTCTGCCTTGTTTTCGCCTTTTAATTTGACTGAGAAACAGTGATTCATGTCCATGAAGGATGCAACATACACTCTGTTACATATTGAAAAGATAGAGCCCTTACCATTCTCTATTGCGGAATTGGATTCTGCTGTGTGGCTAGTACACAGGGTTATCGCTTTGCCTTTTTCATTGTTTGAATTTAGTTCGTGCATGAAGCATTATCCTGTAGGCCGTTTCCAGCCTTTAGGCAGTGCCTTCCTGCATGAACTTTGGTCCCTGCCTTTCATGTTTAAATGCCTTAGAGACGGGAGGGAGGTTTTTCTCACGGGGGAGTCATGCGATTCAACTGTGGGTCATTCCCTTATTTGCAAACACATTAAGTTGCACGGAGCTTGTAACGTTTCGGCTCCGAATCTTGCTTGTGTGTTAAAGGGTATTCCAGCTCCTGCTATTTCTCCTACTTTCACTGTGCTTGCTAATGGTAGCTATTTGCTTTTAAATAACCAAGACTGCTGTGGCCTGCTGGCCGGCATACCATATATTGTTACTGTTTCCCACAGGGTTGTCTGCTGCAAAAATGTGCTTTTTCCTCCCCCGCACGACATCGTAGATAGTTCTGTGTGGCCTTCCATTCCTACTCTGAAGGCGGATTTCAATAAATTGAGCAGAATAAAGGCGCTATTATTGAACCAGGAGGTTATGCTCACATCTGCCCGGAAGATGTTTATTCTCCAGGTGGCTAGTACCCACAGTGAAATACAGGCCCTTTTGAACACTAACCTCCCACAACATTTCGGTGAACTGATTCACTGTGTTTTTAATGCGTCCCGCACTGAAGGTCTAGTGCACTTTTTTAAAGTTGTGGGCTCTGGCCTTGTGACTTCTTTTCAAACTATTTTTGGTGTAATGCCGGCTTTTGTTCATTCCATCTTTTCCAGCGTCTTTGGTGGCTTTCCACTGATCCTCGCCTTGGCGGCTGGTGTCCTGCTGTTGGTCTGTTTCCTACGCAATGGCTGCACCTCCATGGGCCCTTCTCGAGCCAGGTCGGCTCCAGATGCTCCGTGAACGCCTCCTCGCTGGCTTCGGCGTCCTTCCGTTGGCGACAATGAGTGTGTCCTATACACTTTCTTTTCGCTTTGCGTATTTCACTTGCGTGCAACCTGTGATGTCTTGCATCAGATGTCCATTCTCGTGGGCCATGGATTATTGCCTCTCCAATACGTCTTTGTCTGTTCCAGATTTTGTTCAGTTGGTGGGTCCTCTAGAGGCCCATGAACGGGACTGTTCCGCTGCAGGCTACATGGCGCCGTACGGCTGCACTGGGGATTTTGGCCCAATGGGATATCTGGGCGGCTGCTCAGAATCTCCTACAACAGAGTTATATTGAGTATCACGCAAGTTGTCCCGCATTGCTGTTTGCTGCTCCCTCTTGCGAGGTTCATGACTGCAGTTTTGATTTACTTGACTGGATGGCGTCGCTTTTTTCCGATGATTCCAATGATGTCCTCTTGGAAAGTGTGGCGTTTTTTTGCACGTACACTCTTTTGGATTGAAAGGGTTTTCGCTTTCTGTGACCTGCCTCACTGGATGTGTGTACGTATATTTTTTTGTTTTCGATTTTTAGTCCACGTCTCACAACATTCGTTCTGCTCAGTTTATTTGGACTCTGTCGTCTTCTCTTTTCCTCCACCTCTGCTTAAGTGTCTTCCTCCTCTTTCGCTGCCGCCCCGGCCTCTTCCCCTTCCTCTTCTACGTTGGTTGGTGTTCTTGGTCTTGGGTTTCGGTGTGGTTCTCGTTGTCTGTCAGCCTCGGCGCAGGAGCCAGTACTCGTCTAAAAAGTCTTTGGTCTAACGTCCATGTCGCTGCCTGACATGGAACTGCCTGATGTAATGGACGTGGTTGGCGTGTCGATGTCGGCTTCGCTGGATGTTTCTCTGGATTCCTCCGGTGAAGTTGTGGTGCATTTGTGTGTGTCCTGGTGGTGAGTATCGTACATGTGGTCGTACTTTCGACTGTACGTGAGAATCCTTCCTGTCTCATAGTCGACACAGTCACAGTGGAGTTTTCTTTGCTTCCTCGCCTTGAAATCGTCTTCACAGTTGGCAAGTCTTGTTTTCATTTCACTCATGAATTTTGAAACAGTGTCCTGTTCATTACTCTTGGTGATGTCCTCTCTTAGTCGTTTGATGTTCGCTATGGTTGTTTTTCTGTCCTTCCAAGTGTACTTGATTAGTATTTCCATCAGGGTCCTGGAACTCTTGGAAGAGTTTGTGGACCATTCTTCAAGCATGCCTGGATCTGGTGACTCGTATGAAGGAGTGATATATATTCTTAATCCCCTTGGGACCATTTCTTTATCCACGTAATCTTGGAGGGAGATGGCCTCCCACCATTTGGATATTTCGTTTTTGCTCAGCTTTTCCAGTTTTCTCAGCAAGTCCATAATGGTGGATTCACGTGTTTTCTCTGTGCTGCTTGTTTGCCCCTTCCCTGGAGCTCTCGAGAACAGAGTATGTGCCACCGCACGTCTGTCCGTGTCGTCTTCCATAATGGGTTGGTCAGTTTCTCCTCATTGACACCCCCAGAACAAAGTGCCTTCGTCTCAGGTATCCCCCTTGATATGTGTCTCAAGTTCCTCCTGCCGTCTCTATATTCAGTTCAAGTGTCATTTACCGTCGTCCGACCTGTCGGCAGCTATGTTGGTTTGTGGGTTTGGGAAGGTAGTTGCCCGCCTGTGTGCCCAGCCCCCAGTGCTAACAAGGGTAAACAAAGGAATGCCGGTCAGAGCCGCAAACGTCCCGTTATACCAGTCATGGTACGGTCCCTTGCATCAGCCGACACAAGTGGACCAACCACTCCTCTGATACACGAAGAGTCGCTTACCATCTGAGACGCGCTGCCTTGATCCCTGGTAACAGGACAATCCCTGGTAGAGGCGGCCGGTCTCCGAATCCGTAGGCTGGTTCCCTCCATCAGAAAATGAGGAAAGAGCGCTCCTTCCGGGAACCTGGAGACCCGAGGGAGATGGTGCGTTAGCCGGCAGAGCCTCCGGCAGCAATCCGTGAAAAAGATGCAAAGTTGAACTTGATCTCAGAAATAAGACCAAAGTTGAAGCTACACGTAGATTTATTGCTTCATAAATCCAGATGACGCGTTTCGGCCGTCAAACGGCCTTGCTCACATAATTACAATCACAAACTGAGCAGCATATGTATACATCCAAAGATATCGACAAAGGACTACTTCTGAGAGCGCGTTCAACTTTGCATCTTTTTCACACATATATATCTATATATATATCTATCTATATATATTTTTTTTTATTTTTTTTATTTTTATTTTTTTTCAAAACAAAGGATGCGGCACTCTTGAGCAGAATTTTAGCTTTATTTATTGGCAAACGTTCACTCCAGGATCCGGCCCCTATGCAGAGCACCCGCTGTTGAGCGCACTCGGAACGTAAGGATCACTTTGTGGATATATATATATAATATATATATATATATATATATATATATATATATATATATATATATATATGTCAAAAGTTTCACCTCAAAGATCCCAGGAATCACAAAGCTCATGAAAACCGGAACAGACGAAAACAGACCCAGCTGTAAGTGCAAGTGAGTATTTATTTTTAGAAGCTCAGCATGCCTGCCATGACGCGTTTCAGCCTACCAGAGGCCTTGTTCACATAGCGCCTTGTGAGTAGTATGCCAACATTTAAAGTGCAAAGTGCAAAGTAACACACAACGTGATTGGTTGCCTACACCAACAATGGACATAGAAGAAATATATTTTTGACCAAACCAAAGTGGATGGCCATTTAACCCAAATCACCACAATCCATAGCTTAAAAATACTTTTTGTTTAAGAACACTTTGTAAATGTAATTAATCAGTATTTAAAAGTACAGGCAGTAAAAACGAGTTTTTTTAAAAAGCATCTTATTATGAAAAAATTCTCATTTAACCATAGTGCAAACAATGTTGTGCAAAATACGCAAGGAAACATAAAACCCTAGTGGGTTAAAATTCACATGAAGGACACAACAGGCTACTTCATGACAAGCCTAATAGGTCACCACTCAAAAATAGAACATCACATGATTATCATCTATTTATAATAAACAAGAGAGGGGACCAACATGTCTGAAAGATTTAAACTACCTGATAGAAGAATTTAGTCACAATTCAAAATGGTAATATTTTGCTTAAATCACAATGTTTGTACAGGTAAAACTGCTAGAATGTTATAGGTGGAATCGTTATAAATGTTAAAAAACATCACTATGTGTCCTGAAGACCAAAATAGAACTATATCCAGATAAAAAGTGTAGTACAAATAAAGTGCAAAAAGTGCATAGAATGATAAAATATGGTGTTAAATAAAGTTAAAAATTTTATGGATTCAAGGGGCAAGGCCGATGTTAAAAGATATGTAGAAGTGGTGCAGTAATGTAACAAAGGGAGCCAATTTACAGACATGTATACAAATCTTCGCTGGAATTTAAACCCAGTGGCGTTTTAGTATCGAGATCTAAGATGTATTTGGTCTCAAGAGCTCGCAAGAGGGCTTCACGGTTGCCTCCACGTCTGAGGGGCAACACTGAGTCAATGACAAAATATTTTAGAAGCTCACTCTTGTTATCATGGTGTTCCTTAAAATGTCGAGCCACTGGGTAGGATGCATCGCTCCCACTGATTGCCCTAATATGCTGGAGTATCCGTTTGTGGACCTGCAGCCTGGTGCTACCAACATATTGCAGGCCACAAGGACACTCCAGCACATACACAGCAAAATCCGTCTTACATGTAAACATCCTAGAGATTGGTCTTGGGGCATCACAGAAGGGGATCTTATATTCTGTTTTGTTAACACCATGCCTGCATGCTTTGCAGCTGGTGCATCTTCTAAAGCCCTTACTGGAAAGGAGCCATGATTTGTTAACAACTACCTCAGGACTGGTTTTAACTAAAGAATCGCTCATAGAACGTGCTTTCCTGAATGAGATCTCAGGGCTAGCTGTCATTAAATCCCCAATGACAGAGTCATTCTGTACCAGGCTCCAATTTTTCTTAAAGATTTTACGAAGGGCCTGGTGCTGACGATTATAAGTTAGGATCAGTCTAATGGGCTCCTTAGCTTGTACCGATGCTACATTGGCTGTTTTACTTTGCAAGACCATCTGCCTAGGAATGTGGTTGGTGTTACATTCCCTGGTGGTATTTCTGTTACATTCCCTGGTGGTATTTCTGCTCTGTATCCCGTTTCCTGCCTTTCCCTGCCTGGAACATGGAACGCGGTACCTGCGCTGTACAATTTACGTTCCATGTTCCAGAGCTCGTTCAGGCAGTTACTGTTGAGCGTTGTTCTATGCCGATGTGCTGTGCCTCATCTCCAATAAATCTTCTTTTTTACTCACCGGCTGAAGCCTCTTTCCTACAAATTTGGCGACGAGGATGGGAGACTTCGTTTGCTACATATTTCCTGAGGCACAGGTGCTGCGACGTCTCCCGGACCCATTTCCTCGTTCTTCACATCTCCGCGGATCACTGCCTTTCTGTGTCCTGCACCTGAGGTTCCTGCTTTCGGCCCTGAAAACCGCAGTTCGCTGGTTTCTTGGCTGCATCTTCTTCTTCGTTTTGGGCTTTTCGTGATTTTTCAATCACCAACGGCAAACTACTTCTTCTCAACGCGACCGCACCTCCTGATTGGCTACGTAGCGCGTCATCACGCTGGCGGCCATCTTGGTGCAGTTCCTCAACGCGACCGCATTTCCTGATTGGCTGCAGTGCGTTTCATCACTCTGGCGGCCATCTTGGTTTGGGGTCGATTCATTTAAACGCCGGAAATATCCCTGGTAACACAGTGGGGATCCTTCTACATGCGCGCTATTGAAATTTACAGTATCGTACTTACCTCACTGTTTCTGCATTCATACTGGTAAGATAGCCTGTTCATCGTCGGTGACAGGCACACCTTCTTATACTGCTTGTGCTACAGTGCGTGACACTTCTTATCATATTACATATGCTACTTCCTGCTTGCTTTCGGTGACAGGCACACCTGGTATTTTTCACTTTCAGTACTATACTAATGTTTCCTTTCATTTAGGCAGTATTTTGGTGATGTTCACTTTCTACTTTCATTACATTACTTTTGGTTCATAGAGTACTTAATAGTTATCATAGTACATTTTCCTATGTATTCATTATTTATTTCACAGCTGTGACTGGTACTTACCTTTTTCTGTCCTCATTTTACTTCATTTTTACTACCATCTCAACAAAAATGCAATTTGATCCTCCTTCTAAATGTTTGCAAGTTAAGGGAGAACCACCCATTCCTTGGACAAGGTGGAAAGAGGAATTTATTACCTACTTAAAGGCTATTGATGGAGAACGCATGTCAGCGGAAAGGAAAAAAAATATTTTTCTTCACTGCTTAGGTTCTGAAGAGCAGCTTGTTTATAGGACTCTGCCTCCTGTCAGGTCGGGAGGTGATTACAATGTGTATGATGAAGCCATTTCACGCATAGAAGGCAGATTCAAACCAACGACTAGTGTTGCCCTTAATAGGTTTAAATTCTACACTAGAGCTCAAGAAGAGGGCGAGAGTTTCGATGAATTTCTCACTGCTTTACGTGCATTGTCTTTACACTGCAATTTTGGCTTAATTACTGACGAGATGATCAGGGACCAAATTATCGTTCATGTAAGAAGTAAGAAGGTACAAGAGCAATTGTGGATATTAGGCGATCCCAATTTGGAGACTGCTATTAGCACAGCCAAAGCATTGGAGCAGTCTGATAAATGGATCAAGTCACTTAATAAAGAAACGAGATCTTCAGCTTCCAGTGAGATCAATGTAATCAACCCTGGTACTTCTAAGACTTACTCCAATGACACTAATGTTTCTAGTAGCAGACAATTTTATTGCTATAGATGCGGGAATCCTGATCATATAGCTTCTTTCCCACGCTGTCCTGCCATTAGTAAAGAATGCAGTAAATGTGGACGTTTGGGACATTTCTCTAAAATGTGCAAAAATACTATGAGGGCGGTGCTCCGAATTCCAATTCCAAGATGTTTGCACCAGTTTCTTCTAAATTCTCCAAAGGGAAAGTTTCCTCTGTGTCTTACCATTCTCTTTCGTGTGATCATTCCCGAGGTGATGCTCATTCTTGTGATCATTCTCAAGGCGATGTAGAGTCTGGTATTGTGGTTTCGATCCAAGATTCCTTTGATATTTCTGAAGTTGAAAAGATTTGTTCTCCCAAATGCATTGTATGCATCTTGGGAAGAGACTTAGAGTTAATGGCTGACTCGGGATCGCCTTGGACTATAATCACAAAGGAGTATTGTCTGAAATCTTTTGGAGAACTAATTGACCTAGAATTATTATCTGAGCCTGACATTGTGGCGCAGAATTTTGATGGATCCTACATTGACTTTATGGGTTTCAAGGATGTATCCATTGAGTTTAAGGGTAATTCTGCCAACATCAAGTTATATGTAGCATTCAAGGGTGTCAATGTGTTAGGCTGGCGTGATCAAGCCAAATTGGGAATTGTCTTGAACCCCAGGAACAAAGAACCTGTTTCGGTTCTTGCCTTGTCTTCAACTAGTACTGATTTTGTTAACATGTTTCCCAAGGTATTTTCTGAGGATCTCGGCAAGCTTATAGGTTTCAGCCATAGGATCAAAGTCAAACAAGGTTCTGTTCCTGTGAAACAAAAATTAAGAGGTGTTCCTAACAGTGTTAGGTCTGAGTTAAAAAACTTGTTGGACGAGATGGTTGAGAGTGGCGTTATTGAAGAAATAGAATCTTCTGAGTGGGTTTCTCCCATCTTTTAAGCCCGTAAACCGGTTAAAAGTATTAGATTATGTATTGATTTGAGGGCTTTGAATTCCAATCTAGTTGCTGATTGCCACCCTCTTCCCAATATAAATGAGATGGTATGTATGTTGGATGGTGCTTGCATTTTTTCCACCTTTGATCTCCGGTCGGCCTACCACCAAATTGAACTCACTGAGGACTCCAAACATTACACTGCTTTTATCACACCCCATGGTCTTTTCCAATTCAAGAGAATGCCATTTGGCCTGGCTTCGGCCGCTTCTGTGTTTCAGAGGGCTATGTACCACATTTTTAAAGATGTCAGCAAGTTCGTTAAATGCTTCCAGGATGATATCCTAATTTTCTCTAAGAATGAGGAAGACCATTTTCATCATGTAAAGGAGGTTTGTCTTAGATTAGGTAAATGTGGTTTGACACTTAAAGCTGGCAAATGCAATTTCTTTTGTAAATCGGTGGAGTATCTAGGTCATACTCTTTCTGGCGATGGTGTGGTGCCCAAGAAATCATTGGTCGATGCCATTATCAATGCACCTGCTCCTGACAATAGAGAGAAACTACTTTCTTTTGCGGGCCTGTGTGAATACTATAGCAAATTCATACAGAATTTTGCAACCAAAATGGAACCTCTTAGAGAGTTAACCAGGAAATCTACTGAGTTTTTCTGGTCGGATAAACAAGAGACAGCTTTCAAACAGATTAAGAGTGATATTGTTAATGCTCCCACCCTTAAATCTTTCTCCCTCAATAAGAGATGTCTTATCACCGTAGATGCCAGTTTGTATGGTCTTGGTGGAGTGCTTAGCCAGTGTGCGGGGAAGGGTGTGTAGCTTTTGCCTCTAGGACTCTTTCTATGATGGAGAGGAGGTATTCCGTCATTGAGAGAGAATTATTAGCTTGTATCTGGGCCATTGAACACTTTCGTAACTATGTTTGGGGTAATAGATTTACGCTCAGAACTGATCATAAACCCCTAGTTGGCATATTATCTCCAGGGGGAGGATGGAACTCCACTGCACGTATAGCCCGTCTCACATCTAAACTACAGGAATATGATTTTCAGGTGGTGTATGTTCCTGGTAGGAGCAATGTCACGGCTGATTTCCTTTCTAGATTGCCGTGTTCAGATGAATCCCTAGTTGAACAAGAAATGGACATAGTTACCACTGTCAAAGACTTTGTTTCTCAAGAGTTTTTGTGTTTATCTGAGACTGAGTGGCTTACTGAGGTTAATAATGATATTGTGTCCCAACGTATCATTGATTATATAAAAAATGGATGGCCAAAGGAAAAGTCTGCTTCTGCTGAGATTGCCCCTTTCTGTCGTGTTTCTAGTGAGATAGAAGACCTTGGTGGTTTGCCTTTTAAAGCTGGTAAGATCATTCCTCCTGCGTCTATGCAGAATAAGATCTTATTACTTGCCCACCAAGGACATTTGGGTATGTCCTCTATGAAAAGACTCATCCGAGCTAATTTTTGGTGGCCTGGGCTTGACAAAATGGTAGATAGGGTGGTTAGGGAATGTCCTGAGTGTATCAGCAGTGATAAGATGCTTAAGGTATCATCTGCCCCCTTAAACCAGTCTCTTGGCCTGAGTGCCCATGGCAAAAGTAGCTTTTGACATAGCAGGTCCTTTCAAACACTTACCGTCTAATGCCCGTTTTGCCCTAGTTATGGTAGACTACCATTCTAAGTGGCCAGAAGTCAAGTTTGTAGCAAATGCTACTAGTCAAGTTATCATTACCTTTTTCAAAGAAGTTTTTGCACGTGAGGGGTCCCCTGAAGTTCTTGTAACAGACAATGGGGTGCAACTCACATCTCAAGAAATGGAAAGTTTTCTCCATGTGTGTAATACCAAACATGTGACCACTTCCCTGTATGAGCCAAGGGAAAATGGCCAGGTGGAACGGTTTAATCGTGTTCTTAAAGAAGGTATTCAATCAGCTGGCAGCTCAGTTGATTGGAGGGAAATTGTAAGGAAAAGGTTATGGATGTATTGTATCACTCCCCATTCGGTGACTGGGGTAAGTCCTTTCAGACTTTTGAAGGGCAGAGAACCCATTTCGGAAATTTGTCCATGGTGGATCAAAAAAATCAGTAAGGTGGATGAGAGTATTGATCTTAACCAAGTTGCCAAACGGGTGGAGAATAGGCAGGACAAGATGAAAATTTTGTTTGACTCCAAAATGAATGTTAAAATTCCGGATTTTGCTGTTGGTGACTGGGTAAGAATTAAAAAACCTGGATTTTTGGTGAAGGGTTTTTCCAAGTTCAGTCATCCCATTAAAGTTGTTAAGGTTTGTAAGAACACAGTTATTACTCAGGATGGTAGAGTATGGAATGTAAGGAGGGTGGCTAAATGCAAGTCCTTAGGGTCCTCTGTCAATAATGATGATGCGTCATTATATGATGTTCCTAATCCGGATAATAACTCTCATGGTTCCACTCAACATGAGGTTTCTAACCCGGATGATTACTCTTATCATGTCACTCAATCTGTAGCATCCAGAGTTAAGAGCAATGACCGTCCTAGAGTTTTACCTGCCAGGTTTGTGTCTTAAATTGTATTTTGTGTTTTCTTTTCCCCTTGTCACTTTTTGATAAGGGTGAGATGTGTTACATTCCCTGGTGGTATTTCTGTTACATTCCCTGGTGGTATTTCTGCTCTGTATCCCGTTTCCTGCCTTTCCCTGCCTGGAACATGGAACGCGGTACCTGCGCTGTACAATTTACGTTCCATGTTCCAGAGCTCGTTCAGGCAGTTACTGTTGAGCGTTGTTCTATGCCGATGTGCTGTGCCTCATCTCCAATAAATCTTCTTTTTTACTCACCGGCTGAAGCCTCTTTCCTACAGTTGGCTTTGGTGATGGCTTTGTCAATCATAGAAGCCGCATATCCTCTAGCCAAAAATCTAAATTTGCTGGCCTCCTGTGCTAAAAAGCACTCAGAATCAGTGCTGCAAATGCGCCTGATGCGCAACATCTCACCATATGGGATGCTGCGTATCAAGTGGGCCGGATGGTGACTGGCGGCATGTAAGACTGTATTGCCAGCCGTGGGCTTTCTGAATAGCCTGGTCTCAAGAGTGTTACCTTTGATGAAGATCTCTACATCTAAAAAATAGACAAAATCCTGACTTAAGTTAGCTGTAAACTGGAGATTGAGCTTGTTTACATTAATCAAATCAATGAAGTCTGTGGCCTGTTGTTTAGTACCTTGCCAGATTAAAAAAATGTCATCGATATAGCGATACCAATGAATTACATGTCTAGTGAAAATCTCATGATGTTCAACAAAGAGAACCTGCTCCTCCCATCTGCCCATGTGCAGGCAGGCATAACTAGGGGAGAAGCAGGCCCCCATGGCCACACCTCTATCCTGCTGAAAAAATTGGTTAAAAAACATGAAAAAGTTGTTATTCAAGCATGTAGCAATCATGGCAATCAACATCTTGTTGTGATTAAACATTTGGATGGGCCTCTTTCCTAGATAATGGTTAATGGCCTTTAAACCATCCTGATGGTATATGCTAGTGTAGAGGGATGTAACATCCAACGTAATCAACCAATAAGAAGAATCCCATAACACCCCTTCCAGTTTCCTCAGGAAGTCTGCTGTGTCTTGGATGAAAGAGGGCAAAGTCCTCACATGTTCCTGTAGGAAGGCATCGATGTAAATAGATGTGTTTTCCAACAACCCATTGGAATATATATATTTGAGATGTCATCAGTGATGTCATGAGTGATGTCACTGACCATGTCATGAGTGATGTAATATGTGACGTCATCAGCAGTGCATTGCGGGCGCACGAGTTATAGTTAGCTGAACTAACTATAACGGGGAATTTCTATGGTTTTGTACGAGTGAAATGTCCAACTAACTATAACGCCCCTGAAACCTATGGTTTTTTCAGTGAATTTCTAAGGTTTTTTAAATGCTAATTTCTAACTATAACGTGCCTGAAACCTATTGTTTTTTCAGTGAATTTCTAAGGTTTTTTAAATGCTAATTTCTAACTATAACGTGCCTGAAACCTATGGTTTTTTCAGTGAATATATATATATTTATTATATTATGTATACATGTGAAAATGTCTCGGTCCCCTGTTTGCCTCGGTGGCACGGAAAAAATGGGTGGAACTGACGTCAGCATGCCGACGAGGTTCTCTTATGGCTCCGATGACGTCATACGGTGTCGCGAGCGGAGCCGTGCTATTATGACGTCCTCGTTGACGTGGGAGAGCTAGGAAAGAATTTCCGTGGAATGCTGGTGCAGGTAATATTCACCTAAGTGTTCAGGCTAGTCCTTTGGGAGCAACTGTTTATGTTGCCACTCCAGAAACCGAAACCAGTGATCCGAGGGCAGAGGCCCTGCAGATGGCACACGAGGTGGGGTGCCCAGTCGTGTGCACCGGCGGGGCAGCGAAGTGACAAGCACCACAACCCACAAAAAAGGTAACGAGGGCACTGAATAACACAGGATCTTCTCTTTGTATCTGGCAGGAACAACGAAGTTAAAATGCCCTAGTACCAAAATGTAGAATTAGTGCTACAACGGTCTTCAAGAGGACCTGCGATGCCGCTTCTGCCTCCAGTACCCTGGAGGTGGCACATGGGTCACGCGGTACGGTCATACTGCGGTGGGACGCACACTCGTTGACCTCTCATGGCACTGCTCCACACTTCAGGGAGGACGCTTTCCATTAGCTATGTTTTCTGATGACATGTCGCGCCGGCCCCGTCCAACAACAGAACTCCTTTAGATCCAAACAGACTCTTCCACTCTCTCACCGGAAGTGAAACCAGGCCACATGGACACTTTCACAATACAACAGCCGGGAATGCACTTTTCGGTAAAAAAAACACATTTCTTCCTCCTAATTAATCAAATAAACATCTCACTGAAGAACAGGGGCCAGCTTCGATCGGTAAACAGCCATTACAATGACTTTTTACTTTGCGATACCATTACAACGCATGCATTACCACGCATGCGTTGTACATCACGAAGTCATTACTACGCATTTTTTAGAACGCATGGTCATTTACCACGCATGCCTTTACAACGAATTTTGTTGTAAAGGTATGTATGGTAAATGACCATGCGTTCTAAAAACATGTAGATGATCCATGTCGTTGTAAGGAAACAGAGGCTGTTCCATTTCCTCACAACGACGTGCACCGCCCCTCAGAGACAACGTGAAGCAGGAACCACGAATAGAGAGGAACCACGAGGAGTGAGAGGTAAGGGGGATTGGGCATGGGGTGGGGGTTTCTTTTCTAGGGTAGTGCAGTGGTGTTTGGGTCGTGTAGGGGGTCGTGCTGGGATTAGTGTTTTAGGGTTTAGGGTAGTGCAGTGGTTTTTGGGTAGTGTAGGGGGTCGTGCTGGGGGTAGTGTTTTAGGGTTTAGGGTAGTGCAGTAGTGTAGGGGGTCGTGCTGGGGGTAGTGTTTTAAGGGTTAGGGTAGTGCAGTGGTGTATGGGTAGTGTAAGGGGTCGTGCTGGGTTAGTGTTTTAGGGTTGAGGGTAGTGCAGTGGTGTTTGAGTAGTGTAGGGGGTCATGCTGGTGGTAGTGTTTTAGGGTTTAGGGTAGTGCAGTGGTGTTTGTGTAGTGTAGGGGGTCATGCTGGGGGTAGTGTTTTATGGTGTAGGGTAGTGCAGTGGTGTTTGGGTAGTGTAGGGGGTCGTGCTGGGGGTAGATTTAGGGTTTAGGGTAGTGCAGTGGTGTTTGGGTAGTGTAGGGAGTCGTGCTGGGGGTAGTGTTTTAGGGTTTAGGGTAGTGCAGTGGTGTTTGTGTAGTGTAGGGGGTTGTGCTGGGGGTAGTGTTTTAGGGTTTATGTTAGTGCAGTGGGGTTTGGGTAGTGTAGGGGGTAGTGCTGGGGTAGTGTTTTAGGGTTTAGGGTAGTGCAGTGGTGTTTGTGTAGTGTAGGGGTAGTGCTGGGGGTAGTGTTTTAAGGTTTAGGGTAGTGCAGTGGTGTTTGGGTAGTGTAGGGGTTCATGCTGGGGGTAGTGTTTTAGGGTTTAGGGTATGGCAGTGGTGTTTGGGTAGTGTAGGGGGTCGTGCTGGGGGTCGATTTAGGGTTTAGGGTAGTGTAGTGGTGTTTGTGTTGTGAGGGGGTCGTGCTGGGGGTAGTGTTTTAGGGTTTAGAGTAATGCAGTGGTGTTTGTATAGTGTAGGGGGGTTAAGGGTAGTGCAGTGGTGTTTGTGTAGTGTAGGGGGTCATGCTGGGGTTAGTGTTTTAGGGTTTAGGGTAGTGCAGTGGTGTTTGGGTAGTGTAGGGGGTCGTGCTGGGGGTAGTGTTTTAGGGTTTAGGGTAGTGCAGTGGTGTTTGTGTAGTGTGGGAGGTCATGCTGGGGGTAGATTTAGGGTTTAGTGTAGTGCAGTGGTGTTTAGGTAGTGTAGGGAGTCGTGCTGGGGGTAGTGTTTTAGGGTTTAGGGTAGTCCAGTGGTGTTTGTGTAGTGTAGGGAGTCGTGCTGGGGGTAGTGTTTTAGGGTTTAGGGTAGTGCAGTGGTGTTTGGGTAGTGTAGGGGGTCATGCTGGGGTAGTGTTTTAGGGTTTAGGGTAGTGCAGTGGTGTTTGTGTAGTGTAGGGGGTCATGCTGGGGGTAGTGTTTTAGGGTTTAGGGTAGTGCAATGGTGTTTGTGTAGTGTAGGGGGTAGATTTAGGGTTTAGGGTAGTGCAGTGGTGTTTGGGTAGTGTAGGGGGTCGTACTGGGGGTAGTGTTTTTGAGTTTAGGGTAGTGCAGTTGTGTTTGGGTAGTGAAGGGGGTCGTGCTGGGGGTATTGTTTTAGGGTTTAGGGTAGTGCAGTGGTGTTTGGGTAGTGTAGGGGTCAACCAACA
Organism: Calotriton arnoldi; assembly: GCA_963921515.1. Taxonomy (NCBI): domain Eukaryota; kingdom Metazoa; phylum Chordata; class Amphibia; order Caudata; family Salamandridae; genus Calotriton; species Calotriton arnoldi. The sequence goes on from CAWUFW010000567.1 coordinate 3,408,931, forward strand.
TGAATTTGTCCTTGTGTGATGTAACCAATGCTCATGTAAAGCACTCCAATACCTGACCAGTCTGCACTATATAAAACTGCAAAAAAACAAAAAATAAAAAGTGTTTTGCACACTTCTGTCATTGGGCTATACGTGGGCTACCTCTGGGTGATATTTGTGCTACATTTGGGCTCTTTTTTCTCTGGTGGCCATCTTGGGAGACTTATTTGTTATAAAGTTTCCTAATTTCCTCATTTACTACAGTCTGCTCAGTAGGAAATGCTTTCAGTTTTTTACTTTGATTCCATCAAGAAGGCATTCAGATGTGTCACACATTTGCCATAAATTCAGAATGTTAGCACTCTAGTTGTTCATTAGATCACTGTAGTAAAGCTACTGCTCACCAAGGAGTTAACTGGAAGTCTACTGCTGTTATTGAAAGTGATTGTTTCAATCTGCATGTCAGAATTTTCTAATGAAATAGAAGAGGATTTGAGATCTCACTTAAAACATGCCCTAAATTTTCTTTTTGCAGCACTAACCATAATTTCTATGGCAAAATGAACCCCCTCATTGTGTTCCTTTTTAAATTAAATGTTTTAAGTGTTACCAGTTTATTCCAATCAAGATGGCTTCAGGTGTGCCATACTTTTGTCATAAGTAAGGCTGTTAGCACTCTAGTTGTTCTTTAGAACACTCTGGGAAGCTGCAGTAGAACACAAAGGAATCAACTGACAGTCTCTGCCATTGTTGGATGTACATGTTTTACTGAGAATGTCAGACTTCATTCTCACATGACTGAGAAAGATAATGTGAATTTACAGAAAATATGCTCTCATTTTTGCTTCTGGAGCACCTTCCAAAACTGTATGGGACAAGCATGTGAAAATAGTTTTCTCTCAAACATGATTCATGATATCCCAGCAGAAGGTTTTTCACAGGGTAAAATCACCTTAGAACACACCACAATTCCTGAAATTAGTATGGTACCATCAACAAATGAATTCTAATGTAACTAAAGTCTGTTATCACCCTTTATAGTTCTCCTTTTGGTAACCCTCAAAATCTTCGATTCACTACAATGCATTTCAATGGGGTACTATCATTTATATTGGTCCCAAGATGGCTGCCAGCAATTCCAGGATGAAGTGCTGACAGCCAATCAGATCTCACGATGACATGTGTGGTTAGGCTCCGCCCAGATATATATGTGTTTTTACTTTTGATTTTCTCAGCAACTACTGAACGGATTTACACCATTTAACAAAAAGGGTTCTTTCTGAACCAAGAACTACCTCTTTGCCAAATTTGGTGTAATTCCGTTCAGCAGTTCGGGCTGTAGCCTTGCATAAAGTTTCCTATGGGAAATTGATTTTTTGACTCTTATTTTTTTATTTCTCCACAACTACTGAACGGATTTACACCATTTAACAAAAGGGTTCTTTCTGAACCAAGAACTACCTCTTTGCCAAATTTTCTGTAATTCCGTTCAGCAGTTCGGGCTGTAGCCGTGGCTAAAGTTTCCTATGGGAAAATGAATGGGAAAACACGTTTTGGGACCCCCTTTTCTCGGCCCCGCTTGACGAATCACCCCAAAACTTTCAGGGTAGGAGCGGACTGGAGCGGGCCATAAAGTTTGAAAATTCGCGAAGATTCGTCAACCGACGCAAGAGTTATTTCAAATAGAATGTTGCCGATTTCCTATGGAAAATAGGTCCAAACTATAACTATCTACTGGCGACCGCCAGTAGATAATATAGATATATATATATCTATATATTATCTACTGGCGGTCGCCAGTAGATAGTTATAGTTAGGACCTATTTTCCATAGGAAATCCGCCACATTCTATTTGAAATAACTCTCTTGCTGGTTGACGTATCTTCGCGAAATTTTCAAACTTTGTGGGGCGCTCTGGTCCGCTCCTACCCTGAAAGTCTCGGGTGATTCGTTAGCGGTGGCCGAGAAAAAGGGGGTCCCAAAACGCGTTTTCCCCATTCATTTTTCCATAGGAAACTTTAGACACGGCTACAGCCTGAACTGCTGAACGGAATTACACCAAATTTGGCAAAGAGGTAGTTCTTGGTTCAGAAAGAACCCTTTTGTTAAATGGTGTAAATCCGTTCAGTAGTTGCTGAGAAAATCAAAAGTAAAAGTACATATATATCTATGGGCACGGAGGATCCGCGCACCCTCCCGATCACGAGCTGTCTGCTAATTGGCTGTCAACACTCCAAATCAGAAAGTGTTGGTAGCCATCTTGTTCCTCGGTAGAACCGAGGAACAAGAAAGCAGTAAAAAAAGTGCACAAAACGCACAAAGGGGGCAGGGTAGAAACACCCTGACCCCCTAGGTCTGCTCAGGGGTCCCACAAGGACCCCTGGGCAAAAGCATTTTTTTTTAAATCGGCAGGATGCGCTCAGGGTGCGCGGATCCTGCCGATAAAAATCGAAGCGCGGTCTCCCGCGCTCGATAGTTAACTTGCCCCGGGTGGGCCAAGTCCCGGGGGCATGCTGGGGGGTTTATTTTATGTATGGGGGCCTCTAAGGGCCCCCAAGCCCCGGGGACCGCCACCCCCGGGGCTTTATTTGAAAAAGTAGCTCTGAGCCCTCCCGCAGCCCCGGGGACCACCACCTCCCCGGGGCTTCTTTATTTTTCAACTAACATGTGTGGGGGCTCCAGCCCTCACACGCCCGGGACCACCACCTCCCGGGGCACTAACAGAATTGAAAATGGGGGTCCGTTAAGGACCCCGAGCCCCGGGGACCACCACCTCCCCGGGCTGTGCATTTGGATGGGAGGGGGCCGCGCGGCCCCCTCCTGGAGCCTGTGGTGGCCCTGGGGACCGCCACCCCCAGGGCCGGCTCCTGCAGTGTCCCGGGTGCCTACCCCGGGACACTGCTGTTTGCAATGACAGGACGGGAGCCTCGCGGCTCCCGTCCTGTCATTGCAAACTGCTTTGGATATTGGAAGAGAGAGCAGGAAACCTGCTCTCGCTTCCAATATCCAAAGACAATTGCTTTTCACACGGGGAGCAGCATGTTAGCTGCTCCCCATGTGGAAAAGCAATGCCGGCTCCCGTAGGACACGGGGAGCCGGCGGGACTGTGGGGACTGTGGGGGGTTTGGGGACCCCAATAACCAAGGAAAAAGGTGCCCCCTAATTGCTTTTAGGTCCAAGAGGAGGGGGAAATTACAATCACCAAGGAACAAACCTCTTATCTGACCTATTTCATTTCAACAATGGTAATCACTCAAAAAACGACATTTCCCTATAAATAAAGTCTCATCACATGTAATTTTTCTTTTGATTTATTTTATATCAAAACACTTTTGCTTATTCTTTTTTTGTTTTTTTGAATGATTCTTATCTTTTTTAGTGCTCAATATTCATGAAAAACATGTACAAATATTCACAAATTCACATAATTGTTTATATTACAAAATATTAAAAGAACAGATCTTTCAATTGTGATGACCCCCACAAAACCATCATACCTCCATTCTCACCTCTCATGCTCTGCAATCATACTACCATACATACCACATATAGAAAAAGTGTGACAATAAAATACACAACTAATAACGGAATCCTATTAATTATTACTTTCTAACATGATTTAAAGTTTCGACTTTAACATTCAAAAGGTTGACTCATTGGTTCTGATTAAATCTTGTTTCATCTGTATCTTAGATAGGATTCCCAGATGTGTAAGAGATGGTCTACGCACGTTTCGGTGAAAAAAAATTCTATCACCTTCTTCAGGACCAAATAAACATACATTTCTTAAAATCTGTATAGTGGCCTGGGGGTATATGAGTTGTTTGACATAAGATTTTCTCCGGTTCAGAAAGGTATCTTGTCCTCAGATGGAAATCATTGATGGCGATTGCTCTCAAAAAATCATATTTGTAGTCCCTGATTATATGATCTTTTCTCGAGAAATTTTTCTCTATCTCATACAATGATATGAGTAGATGATGTTATGGAAGCTGGTATAGTATCCCTCTTCTATATAAAATCCTTTTGTTCCATCAGTAGTCTTTAAAGTTCCATAGGTGCTACACTGGCCATACCCGTAATTAACAGACAGATCGCCACACCTTAACCTGGCATACAGCTCAAGGTAGGGGGCACCGCTCACTCAGTCGGTACTCCGGACTGTGGAGAGCTGCAACTGGAAGGCCCCCCCACAGTCCCCAACCAGAGGCCAGGCCCCGGGGGATGGGGTCCCCGGGGCAAGTAGTGGCCCGGGAGGGAGGCCACGCGGCCCCCTCCCCAGAAAGAATTTTTTTTTTAAATTAAAAAAAAGGCCTGCCCCGGGGGATGGGGTCCCCGGGGCAAAGGAGGCCTGAGGAGGGGGGCCACGCAGCCCCCTCCTTAAAAATTAATGTAAAAGTGTGGCCATGCCCCGGGGGATGGGGTCCCCGGGGTAGGATTCGGCCAGGGAGGGGGCCACGCGGCCCCCTTCCCGTTTAATTAAAAAAAAAAAAAGGGGCTAAGGCCCTGGGGGATGGGGTCCCCAGGGCCCAAAAATAGGAAAAGGAAGGGGGCCACACAGCCCCCTTCAGGGAAAAAAAAACGATCGGGCCGCAGGCCCCGCCCCTTCCTTCACCACTCTGCAAACGCGCCCTGGCGCGTTTGCAGATGGGAAGTAATTCCCCTTCAATACTGGGGTCCTGGGGCCAACTAGCCCACCAGGAACCTCCAGTATGCGCTAGGCTGCGTTGCAGAGAGGTGTACAGAGGCCACGCCCCTTTTACACCTCTCTGCAACGCAGCTCTGTGGCGCTTTTGGATATACCTGTTGGGCTAGTTGGCCCCCAGGGACCCTCAGGATTCAAGGGGAGTTAATCCCCTGACTTTAAATGCACCACGGGGCGCGTTTGCACAGTGGTGAAGGGAGGGGGCGGGGCTTCAGGTGACATGTGTGCAAACAGGCTCCGTGGCGTGTTTTAAGATGGGGGATTAAGTCCCCTTGAATCCTGAGGGTCCCTGGAGTCCAACTAGCCCACCATGTACTTCCAAAAGCGCCACAGAGCTGCCTTGCAGAGAGGTGTAAAAGGGGTGTGGCCTCTGTACACGTCTCTGCAACGCAGCCCCCTGGCGCATACTGGAGGTTCCTGGTGGGCTAGTTGGCCCCCAGGGACCCTCATGATTAAAGGGAACTTAATCCCCCAACTTAAAACGCGCCACGGGCGCATTTGCACAGATGTCACCTCAGGCCCCGCCCCCTCCCTTCACCATTGTGCAATATTCCTCTAAAATCAGCCGAAATACGAATTCCGATTTAATCACCTGTTATCAGGAGAGACCTCAGTGCTGCATCTTTCAGCCCAGTACTGATCCTGAAAAGTAATTTTAACCATACTTACCAGTAACTTGAATTTCCTTCCATAGGATATCATTGCCTGCTTTTTGCTGAAAAAGTTTCTAAGTGTCGATTTTTGAAACATACAAATATTCCTCTAAAATCAGCCGAAATACGAATTCCGATTTACTCACCTGTTATCAGGAGAGACCTCAGTGCTGCATCTTTCAGCCCAGTACTGATCCTGAAAAGTAATTTTAACCGTACTTACCAGTAACTTGAATTTCCTTCCATAGGATATCATTGCCTGCTTTTTGCTGAAAAAGTTTCTAAGTGTCGATTTTTGAAACATACAAATATTCCTCTAAAATCAGCCGAAATACGAATTCCGATTTAGTCACCTGTTATCAGGAGAGAACCCAGTGCTGCATCTTTTAGCCCAGCACTGACCCTGAAAAGTAATTTTAACCGTACTTACCAGTAACTTGTATTTCCTTCCATAGGAATCCATTGTCTGGTTTTCAGCAGAAAAGTTTCAAAGTGTCGATTTTCACAAACTACAAATATTCCTTAAAAATCGCCTGTATGACTTAAACGCATTCTTTCAACTGTTTACAGGAGATGCACCAGTGCTGGATCCAGGATCCACCACTGAGTGACAAAAAGTCACGATAACACTACTTACCTGCTAAGTGAATTTCCTCCCATAGGATAACATTGGTGAGTCTATGTGAAAAAGTTTCTAAGTGTCAACTTTTAAAATACAATAATATTCCTTAAAAATCACTACTGTAACCAAAACGCTTTTACTCAACTGTTTACAGGAGATGTCCCAGGACTGAATCTAGGATTCAGTCCTGTGGTTAGAAAAGTAATCCATAAAGTAACTAATTGCATTTAGCTAGAAATTCACATTGAGCTCAATGTTGCATTGTGTTTGAAATTGTGTTGCCCATTGCAACAACTGTAACTACTGTACTTAAAAGTCTATTGCCTATTTGCAAAGTATTTAAAGTAAATTAATTCATTCTGAGAAAGTATATTTTGTAATGTAATGTATAATGTCATTACAATGTAATTTAAAAAAAAAATATCTAAAAATAAATAGTTTAAAAAAATGTAGTAAATCAGTATGAAAAAAATAAAAATAACAATTAATACATTTAAAAATTGGCATTTACAAAACCTTTGAAATTCACTGAAAAAAACCATAGGTTTCAGACATGTTATAGTTAGTAATTAGCATTTAAAAAACCTTTGAAATTCACTGAAAAAACCATAGGTTTCAGACATGTTATAGTTAGAAATTAGCATTTAAAAACCTTTGAAATTCACTGAAAAAACCATAGGTTTCAGGCACGTTATAGTTAGAAATTAGCATTTAAAAATCTTTCAAATTCACTGAAAAAACCATAGGTTTTAGGGACAGTTATAGTTAGTTGGACATTTCACTCGTACAAAACCCGTGAAATTCCCCCGTTATAGTTAGTTCAGCTAACTATAACTCGCGCCCCCGCAATGCACTGCTGATGACATCACATATTACATCACTCATGACATGGTCAGTGACATCACTGATGACATCACTGAGGACATCATCCAGTGACTGTGTGTTTCTGTAAAGTTTAAATATTTTTAATATATATAGGAAAAGACGTATTGAAGAATGAGTGGGTGTGTAAGTGTCTGTATGGATGATTTAGTAGGTGCGTGACTGACTCTATAAGTGAGTGATTTAACGTATCTTACTGAATGCATGGGTTAGTGACTAAACTGGGTGAATGTCTGTATCCGTCTGTCTGTTGCTGTGTAAGTGGCTGCATGTGTTTGTGAATAGCTACATGAGTGTCTATATGAGTTATTGAATGGTTGTCTGAGAATCTGTATGGGTGCCTGAGTGTTTGTGTGGGAGGGGTGTGTGCGACTCTGTGCATAGATGTGTGAGTGGGTGATTCACTGGGTGGATGGTTTCAAGAGTGCATCTGTGATAGACTGTATGGGTGGGTAAGTGTGTGTAAGAGTGTGTTAGTGAGTGAATGTATGTCCCAGTGGTACATGTGTGAGTAACTACATATGTGAAAGGCAGTATATATGTGTGTTGGAGTATATAAATAGCTATAAGCTGAGAGTGAGTGATTGTGATAGTGGCTGTATGGATGAGTGTGTGCTTGTATCAGTGATTGTATAAGAGCGTAACAATGTGCTAGTATTTGTATGATTAAGTGAGCTGGTGTGTGTATAACTGTATAGGTGAGTAAATGGCAGTGTGTTTAATTATTTGCATGACTGACTAGGTGTGTGAGTACCTCTATGGATGAGTGGCGGTGTTTGAGTGTCTATATAGGAGTAAGAGTGCATATGATAGTCCTGTACTGAGTGACCATAAGTATGAGTGACTGTACGGGTGAGTGAGTGGATGTGTGTGTGTAGACCTAAGAATCAGTGAGTGGGTATGTTGTTATTGGTGTTGGAGTGTCTATGGTTTTGCGAATGGCAGTCTGTAATTTAGATTGGGTGTATCAAAGGTTATATTAGGGTGTGAGGAGGTGCATCAGATTATCACGTGGATGATGTCATCAGTGATGTCATTTGAGATGTCATCAGTGATGTCATCAGTGATGTCACTGGCCATGTCATGAGTGATGTAATATGTGACGTCATCAGCAGTGCATTGCGGGGGCGCGAGTTATAGTTAGCTGAACTAACTATAACGGGGAATTTCACGGGTTTTGTACGAGTGAAATGTCCAACTAACTATAACTGTCCCTAAAACCTATGGTTTTTTCAGTGAATTTGAAAGGTTTTTTAAATGCTAATTTCTAACTATAACGTGCCTGAAACCTATGGTTTTTCAGTGAATATATATATATATATATATATATATATATATATATATATATATATATTCACTGAAAAAACCATAGGTTTCAGGCTTGTTATAGTTAGGAATTAGCATTTTAAAACCTTTGAAATTCACTGAAAAACCATAGGTTTCAGGCCTGTTATAGTTAGGGTTTAGCATTTAAAAAACCTTTGAAATTCACTGAAAAAACCATAGGTTTTAGGGAAAGTTATAGTTAGTTGGACATTGCACTCGTACAAAACCTGTGAAATTCCCCCGTTGTAGTTAGTTCCGCTAACTATAACTCGCGCCCCCGCAATGCACTGCTGATGACGTCACATATTACATCACTCATGACATGGTCAGTGACATCACTGATGACATCACTGATGACATCATCCAGTGATTGTGTGTTTCTGTAAAGTTTAAATGTGTTTAATATATATAGGGAAAGGCGTATTGAAGAATGAGTGGGTGTATAAGCGTCTGAATGGATGATTTAGTAGGTGCGTGACTGAGTCTATAAGTGAGTGATTAAACGTATCTTACTGGATGCATGGGTGAGTGACTAAACTGTGTGAATGTCTGTATCCGTCTGTCTGTTGTTGTGTAAGCAGCTGCATGGGTTTCTGACTAGCTAAATGAGTGTCTATATGGGTTATGGATTGGTTCTCTGAGTATCTGTATGGGTGCCTCAGTGTTTGTGTGGGTGGGGTGTGTGTGACTCTGTGCATAGATGTGTGAGTGGGTGATTCACTTGGTGCATGGTTTCAAGAGTGCGTCTGTGATGAACTGTATGGGTGGGTGAGTGTGTGTATGGGTGTGTTAGTGATTGAATGTATATCTCAGTGGTACATGTGTGATTAACTACATATGTGAAAGGTAGTATATATGTGTGTTGGAGTATATAAATGGCTATAAGTGAGAGTGTGTGATTGTGAGAGTGGCTATATGGATGAGTGTGTGCTTGCATCAGTGATTGCATAGGAGCGTAAGAATGTGCTAGTATTTTTATGAGTAAGTGAGCTGGTGTGTATAACTGTATAAGTGAGTAAATTGGAGTGTGATTAATTATTTGCATGACTGACTAGGTGTGTGAGTACCTCTATGGATGAGTTGCGTTGTGTGAGTGTTTATATAGGTGTATGAGTGCATATGATAGTCCTGTACTGAGTGACTGTAAGTATGAGTGACTGTACGGGTGAGTGAGTAGATGTGTGTGTGTAGACCTAAGAATCAGTGAGTGGGTATGTACTTATTGATATTGGAGTCTGTATGGTTTTGAGAATGGCAGTCTGTAATTTAGAGTGGGTGTATCAAAAGTTATATTAGGGTGTGAGAAGATGCATTACATTCTCACATGGATGATGTCATCAGTGATGTCATTTGAGATGTCATCAGTGATGTCATCAGTGATGTCACTGACCATGTCATGAGTGATGTAATATGTGACGTCATCAGCAGTGCATTATGGGGGCGCGAGTTATAGTTAGCTGAACTAACTATAACGGGGGAATTTCACGGGTTTTGTACGAGTGCAATGTCCAACTAACTATAACTTTCCCTAAAACCTATGGTTTTTTCAGTGAATATATATATATATAATAACATGCACCATGTCAGAGGAGCATTTCTAAGATTGACCCGCGTGTGCTCGACTTCTTTAACCCAGGGAAGTTTGGTCATGATGTTAAAGGTGCGGCCACAAGCACCCAGGAGTACCCACCCCAAAAGCAGTCCGGCGGTTGTGTGTGGCAACCTTTTGACAATCTAAAAACTTTTTGGAAAACGCCGGACCGCTGTGCACTTGAGAATGCCATACAATCAGGGGATTGGACTGCGACTTCGCAGGGGGTTGCGACTTACTTAAGTGGCGCCTGAGGGCATAATCTGGGATTTCTGCGGTGGAGTGAGGGTCTCGCTGAACTGCCCGCCATCCACACAAGATCTTTGCAGGCATGCTGTGAGGAGCAGACACCGCCCACTGGGGCCAGTACTCACGCCTGATGCCTGCTCCGCGTGGACTTGGAGGTCGAGTCCGGGCTTTCCAATGTGCCTGCAAGGTGTGCTCCATCCAATGGTAGTGGGGCATGCTATTTAAAAGTGTGGACTGGTTTTAATCGTTTGGTTCCGACTGCATCTGAGGAAGTCCACTAAGGATGAAACGCGTCATGCACCATGTCAGAATAAAGGAGCATTTCTAAGATTGACCCGCGTGTGCTCGACTTCTTTAACCCAGGGAAGTTTGGTCATGATGTTAAAGGTGCGGCCACAAGCACCCAGGAGTACCCACCCCAAAAGCAGTCCGGCGGTTGTGTGTGGCAACCTTTTGACAATCTAAAAACTTTTTGGAAAACGCCGGACCGCCGTGCACCCGAGAATGCCATACAATCAGGGGATTGGACTGCGACTTCGCAGGGGGTTGCGACTTACTTAAGTGGCGCCTGAGGGCATAATCTGGGATTTCTGCAGCGGAGTGAGGGTCTCGCTGAACTGCCCGCCATCCACACAAGATCTTTGCAGGTATGCTGTGAGGAGCAGACACCGCCCACTGGGGCCAGTACTCACGCCTGATGCCTGCTCCGCGCGGACTTGGAGGTCGAGTCCGGGCTTTCCAATGTGCCTGCAAGGTGTGCTCCATCCAATCGTAGTGGGGCATGCTATTTAAAAATGTGGACTGGTTTTAATCGTTTGGTTCTTACTGCATCTGAGGAAGTCCACTAAGGATGAAATGCGTCATGCACCATGTCAGAATAAAGGAGCATTTCTAAGATTGACCCGCGTGTGCTCGACTTCTTTAACCCAGGGAAGTTTGGTCATGATATATATATATATATACATACATACATATATATATATTCCAAAATTCTTCCAACAACGGCCCTCTCACTCCCAGGGCGCAGAAGAGAAGCAGCACAGCCAGGCACAGCAAGTTGTAAGTAATCCTTTTTATTTTATTTTTTAAGCCCCCGACAGTGCAACAAACGGACCTACGCGTTTCGGCCGGAGCCTTCAACTGGGTCTGACGTGTGTGTGTAAAGACAGATTATTTAAAGGGAAACTTCCCTCCAAAATCACCACCACAATTTAAAGGGACACACACAAAAAAAAAAGGGTATTGTTACATTTTAAACATTTTACACATTGCACAAGCAAGGACAGACTGGCAGTATTCAATGAGTTTTTCAATGAGTTTTTCTGTCAAGTTCCCACAACATGTCATAATAGTTGATATTAATTTTAAAAGTATGTTTTAAAGGTCCTATGTGAATTTAAAATTAGATTCACTAATTACGGTAAAGTACCCGTATGTTGTATGATTATATAATGGTTGTGATCTGATCTCCAGTCACTGTCAATCTAATTTTAACAAGTGGGGGACTAATCTTTTCAATAGTCGTTGTTGTACCACAAATCATAGAAAAACAGTCCATATTCGAGGAATGAGAGGGTTTAAGTAGTTATCTCGAGCCAACCAAAATTATAAGGCATTTATTGTTATGTGTAAACATGACAGTATGATATGCAAATTTTCACAAAGTGTCATCTCGTGTCATGGAAAGTGCAAGAAACGTGCAAAAAGGCGTATGAAAAATGTGCAAAAAGGTGTGCAAAAAAGTGCAATCCGATGTAAGATTACTAATGATGTAATGAGAATTGATAGTGCCATATAGTCATTTCCTAGATGTCCTAAGTCCTTCTCGTCGCAGTAATAGTCTAACAGTCATTTGGGGACCCAGTTACATATTGGTATCCAGAACCTGTATACAGTACTAGTATGTATAAGGTGCTATGTGCTATAAACTTTACCATGATAAGATCACATTGTTTATGTCAATGTACAGTACTTTGATGTTAAAGTGCTATGTGCTATAAACTATACCACATCTATCAAGAGTTACTATCATAACTTATACATGTTACATTTAAGAGACATGGATTATAAAAATAATAGTAATAATAATGATATTCCTGTTCATGCACAAGTAATAAAATTCTCTTTAAGATGTTAGGTCTTTAAAGTGCTGTAAACAGTATAATAATAAGAGACTTTTTCTTTTTCTTTAAACTAGGGATTCTACATATTTTTTATGTATTTTTTAAAAGTTCTTCAGCAATATAACATAGCCCTTTTAAAATATTAGTTAAATTTTAAAGTGCCAGTCAACAAACAACCATATAAAAAGGCTAATGTTGTGGTGTCTAATCATCGCTTATAAAAATGACCTGATTTCTATGGTATATTATAGGTCTTCACAATCCCAATCTTCTATATTCTGTTTACATATACCCAGCAATCATTTTCTTAAGGCAATCAAATAGTTAGTACATCGAAATAGCACGTTTTAATGCTTTTATGATCTCATCGGTAGAAAACAAATACAGAGTCTCAGATAGTTCACCCATAGATATGAATCCGTGTCTTCCTTCTCTATGTATCCATATTTTAATAGACTTTGGGCTATGCGTAGAAGTCATGGTATACTGAGAACCCCCTTTATTTCTCTGACTTTAGATGTGAATATATAGTTCAGCATCACTATTCAATCCATTGGGGGGCTCTGTGCTCAATAGGAGAATCTTTCTGGATTCCTCACGACGTAGCTCTAGTTCTGTGTTTCCTCCTTGTGGTTTCTTTTGTACATGTTTGATGCCATAATATTTTATATTATCGGTTTTCCCATCATGTCTTTCACATATGTGCTTCGCCATGGCATATTGATAGTCTTTATTAGCAATTGCCCACAAATGTTGCAATATACGGAGCTTAAGTTTATTGATGGTACTGCCCACGTATTTGGTGCCACATTGGCATTCTAAAACCTATACAACTGATTCTGTTTCACAGGTGATTTTCTCCTGTATCTTGTTTGTTGTGCCATAAATAGTTGCATATTCGCTTTTATTTATGCCGTGTCTACAAGCCTTGCACTTGGTGCATTTAAAGAAACCTCTGGTGTGAACTGGGAGCCATGTCATTGTGTTTGTTTGAGGGTCCGTTGGTTTAAAAAAGGAGCTGGTTAGAAGATCCCCCAATGAGGGTGCTTTGCTGTAAGTAATTGTAGGTTTTTCTGGCATTATTTTCTTCATGTCCTCATCCATTAGTAGGATTCTCCAATTATTTCTAAGTATCTTTCTTACAATGGCACTAGACGTGTTGAAATTAGTTATGAATCTTACATCCTGATCATCCTTTTCTTTAATTTGGTCACCCTCCAGATTCGGTGTAAGTAGTGTCTCTCATTTTTTCACTTTTGCTCTCTGTAATGCATCTTTTAAAACTGTTTCCGGGTACCCTCTGATCAAAAATCTTTCATACATTTCCTTTGCTTGCTCTGTAAAGTCTTCCTCCTCTGAGCAGCATCTTTTGACTCTTAAAAACTCTCCGTATGGAACACTCCATTTCAGATGTAGGGGATGCCCACTGTTGGCGTGGAGAATACTATTGGTAATTGTGGGTTTTCTATACATTCTGCTACAGATTTTGTTATCTTTAATGTAAACTGTAGTATCCAAAAAGTTGATCTCTTGGTTCTGGATGTCAAATGTAAATTGAAGGTTAAGCGTGTTTTGATTCAAGGATCTTAGAAAATTTTCCAAATCTACCTTCTCACCTTCCCAAATTAGGAAGAGGTCGTCGATGAAACGAACCCACAGAACCATCTGCTTCATTTTCGTCTTGTTTTGTTCACTCCAGATTGTTTCTGTTTCCCAGCGTCCCATGAGTAAATTCGCGTATGTTGGGGCAAAGGATGTGCCCATGGCTGTCCCCTGGGTTTGTAAATAAAACTTGGTATTAAAAATGAAGACATTGTGATGTAGACAAAAAGCTATCATTTCCATTAACATGTCTGAGTGTTCCAAAAGGGAGACTGAACGGGTTATTAGAAAATATCTGCAGGCTTCCATACCATCATGATGTTGAATCGAGGTATACAATGAGACCACGTCCACAGTGGCCTTCTGGTAATTCGGTTTCCATGGGAGATCATTGATTCTGTTAAGAAAATCTTGTGAGTCACGTAAGTAAGATGGAAAGTCTTTAACATACGGAAAGAGGAATATATCTATAAACCTAGAGGTGTTTTCCAGCAGAGCACCAATTGAACTAACTATCGGTCTGCCCGGTGGGTTGTTTATGTCCTTATGCACCTTCGGTAGAAAATAGATTGTTGGAGTTATTGGATGCAGTGTGTTCAGATAGTTGTATTCATCTATGTCTATCAGTCCTTTTTCCTGCCAGCCTTTTAGTTTCTGGGAGAACTGGACCATGTGATCTTGTATCGGATTGCCAGGGAGTTTTTTGTAATGTTTCCTGTTGCTAAGTTGTCAGTTAGCTTCTGCTAAATATTGATGTATACTCATAATTACAATATTTCCCCCTTTGTCGCTGGGTTTTATGATGATGTTTTTATCATTTTGAAGATCCCTTAAAGCTTCCCATTCCATTTTGGTTAAGTTTTGTTTAGCTTTTTCCTTTCTCTTATGCGGTCTAGTAGTCTCCGTTGACACCGTGTCTTTTAGTTCATCTGTTACGATCTCATAAAACAGATACATTTTGTTGCTGATGGGTAACTGGGGGCAGAATTTGGACTTTGGCTTAAATCCACTCCTAGATGTCATGTCTGTCGGAATTTCCAGATATTCACAGAGATCTGTCTCCGATAGTGATTCAATAGGTGAACTTTCTAATCCTGATGCTTCTCCTTCCAGACTCGTTAGTGATTTTAGTGTACTTAAATCATTCATTGATATACTGGAAGGTATTGCCTTAGGTTTGGGTTTGCTGGTCTGATTTCCCTATTCCTTACTCTTCATAGAGTAGTATTTTTAAGTTTCATCTTCCTTGTGAATTTGTAGAAGTCTATCCTTGTGTTTGCAAAGTCAAATCCAGCATACGGACAAAGACATAGGGGCACATGCATCAATGTAAAATTTTGCGAATCCTTAATTGCGAATTTTAACGATTCGCAAATAACGAATCGCAAAAACAGATGCAACAAAAAAATTGCGAAAAAATAAAGAATCGCAAAAAATCGCAATTTCTCTTGTGAATCCTAAATTTGCGAATTCGCTAATAGCGATTTCGCAAATAGCGAATTCGCTATTTGCGAATTCGCAAATAGCGAATTCGCAAATAGCGATGTCGCATTTGTGATGCATCTTGATGACATCAGAACCAGGAAGTGAGCAGCACAAGCCCCATTCCCAGTTCACAGTCAGAGGGAGAGGAGGGAGCTGGCTGTGGGAGCTAACTAGCAGTGGCATTGAGCAATTGGAAAAACCTGGTAACTGCAAGAAAATGGAAAGCACACAAACAGCAGAGGACAGCCAATCAGGCAGGAAGCGGAAAATGAAATTCTCAGAAAAAGAAAGTGACACACTCATTGAGGGAGTTGTCCACAGCCATGATAAGCTGTTTGGGAAACAATCATTGAAAGTGGCAGAGCAGGAGAAAAGGAAAATATGGATCCGGATCCAGAACCGGGTGAATGCCAGTGGGGTGACACACCGCACCATCGACGACCTGAAGAAAAGATGGTACGACATGCGCAGTCGGGCCAAGGAGCGCATAGCTGCCCGTCTGAAGGAAGCAAGGAAGACAGGAGGGGGAACACCGATAGACACTGGGAACACTACCATGGAGGAAATGGTTGAATCCACTATCCAGCCTGAAGCTGTTGTCGGTGTGACACAGCTAGACACGTCAGGAGCAGCAAACACATCTGAAGGTAAGATGACTGCATGTTACCATTGACCTAAATAATAAAGGTAGTACACCACCCCAGTACAGCACAAGTGCACACTCAGAACATCCAGTACACAATGTATCCATGAAGGGAAGTGCATTATGGGAGATGTAGGCAGGTCAAGCATATACAATGTCAAACACACAAATAGGCTAAGAACAACTCAGAACAGTGAACATATTCCAAATTTAATGCCAAAGTAAAAATATGATCACTGTGACATGACATCCCATACTTAAATTAATGCTGGTTTTGCACTGTTAAATCTCACAGATGCAGAACGTGTAGAAGATGAGGATAGTGACAACCAGGACATACAGGACATCAGCGCAGTTGAGGATATGGACACACCGGTGTTGCCAACAAATCCATCCAGTGCCCCACACACACGCAGGGCAACTGTCCCACCACTGGTCACCATGGAGTCTGACGATGAGACAAATGCACCACATGAGTCCAGGCATGGCCCAGCCACATCCATCCCAAATCCACAAACACAGGTCCGCAGAAGTAATGTCAGTGTCCGGCGTAGAAGAGCCAGATCACGCAGAACACAGCAGGAGGAGCAACCAAATGATGTCTGGGGTGGTCTTGAGGGACAGATGCTCCGCATGCAGCGCCTGCAGACCAAGAACACACGTTTAGTGCAGTTACAAATTGGGAAGATGGCAGACAACATTGCAGTACTGTGCGATAGTGTGCAGCAAATGACCAAGGTTATGCAGGAGGGACATGCATCACAGAGAAGAAACCATCGGCAACTAATGCAGCACCTCAAAAGCTATGCCAAATCCAACAATAGGCTGGCCACATCAACTGCACTGCTGGCACGTAGGTCTGTGACCATGCAAACAGAAATGTGCCATTGGAGCGGGGATGTGGCGAAGGCACTGGACCAGGTAACCAATGCAGTGGAACTGCTGAATGCTACCACAATTGGGGCCAACATGTCCACGCAGGAAGAGGGTAGTGAGGGGGCCTCAAGCTTGAGTAGCATAGCTATGCCAGTTGCCACTGCAGGAAGACGCAACACACGCAGCAGTACCCCCTCAGCTTCCAACATGAGGGATGAGGATGCTGTCTCTGACAGGCGTCTGGGTGTTCGTGGGAGAAAGCGCTAGCCTGCTATTTACAATTGCATACCGATATGGTGACGTAACCATGGATGTGATCGGACCTTTTGACTGATTGACAAGTCATTATTTATTTTTCATACACTTATGTCCATTACTTAAGAATCCTGTGCCACTGGCCACATTGAAAGTGTGCTCCGACACTCATGCCATATTTCCTTTGAATAAACCGTTCTGTGATTGTAATATACACTGTTTGTGTCATCATTACTCACCTCAGAAATAGTTTTGTGTGATGTCCAATCTTCTCCTGCGCCCTTCTGCTGCGCTTGCCCCTTGTGCTGCACGGCGCTGTGGCACTTGCTGGTCCTCATCCTCGGAGTCGCTGTCAGACACCTCGATCTCCATTCCACCCCTCGTTGCTATATTGTGCAGCATGGCACATGCTGCTACTAGCTTGCAGCATTGTTCAGGGTTGTATTGAAGTGCTCCACCAGTCTTATGGAGGCATCTGAATCGGCTCTTCAGCAGCTCAAATGTGCGCTCTATGATGTTCCTTGTTGATATATGTGCAGCATTGTACCTCTGTTGGTTGGCAGTTGTGGGATTGAGGTAAGGCGTCAGAAGGTAATTACGCAAGGCGTATGCGCTGTCACCTGCATGTGGGTAAGCAAAGGGTCAGTGGCAGTTTGACATTGGCATACGTACAATGACTGTGAGTATCACCTACACATATTTACCAAGCAGATGTGCCTCTCCAAATTCTCCCCTGACCAGACGGGTGTGAATGCCACTTTGCCTGAAAATATATGAATCATGTGCACTCCCAGGAAATTGAGCCACTATATCAGTGATGATGTATTTGGCATTGCAAACAACCTGAATATTAAGGGAGTGATAGCATTTTCTATTTCTGTATATGTATTCCTGTGCTGCAGGGGACATATTGCCACATGTGTGCAATCGATGCAACCTATAACATGTGGGAAGCGAGCTATCTGGTAAAACTCCTGTTTTGTTTTCACAAGGTCATGCGCGGTGGTGGGGAACTTGATGTGTGAGCCGATCCTGGCCATCATGGCATCAAGGAATGCTTTGAATATTCTTGAAAGTGTGCTTTGCGACACACCTCCAGCTACTGCAATGACCCCTGAAAGCTGCCTGACGCCAGTAGGTGTAGGCAACATAGGACCTGCACATGCGTTGGGATAGCATTGGTCCTACGTGTCTGTCGTTGCAGTATGGGATCCAATTCATTGATCAGGTCATGGATCATTGCTGCATTGAGCCTATACTTATCGTATATCTCATCCTCTTGCTGTCCTAGCAAAGTTATGCGGACTCTGAAGATGCGCTCATTGATTCGCCTCCGTCTGTGTCCAGCAGCCAGCAGCCTCATCCTCCTCGCCATCAGGTACATCCCTGCCATTGTGAGATGTGGTAGCTAATTCTGGGTGTGTTTCAATGGGTTTAAGTAGAATTGCAGCTGTATCTGATTTGCACTCATGATTACCACCTGGTTGTGATCCTTCTTATTTTGCACTCGCAAAATTGCGAATTTCAGGTAATTCGCAATTTGCGAATTTTCATGCATCTCTTTTGCGATTCCTTATTTGCGAATCGCTATTTGGGGGCGCAAATAGCGATTCGCTAATACTATTCGCAGAATGTTTTGCGATTCTTTAAATTAGCGAATTGTTGGGTTTTCGCTATTTTTCAGTTGATGCATTGCGAAACTGTATTTTGCGGTCGCAAACGCCATAATTTAGCGAATCGCTAATTTTGCGATTTTTTTTAGGCTTGATGCATGTGCCCCTAAGTCCCTTATTTAAAAGGCTCCTATGGTTCTCATCAATGATTTTTTTTGAGAGATTGATGATTAAATTGTTGTCTTGTGCGCCTGCTCTTTTTAGCGCTTTTTGTTTTGTGTTCCTCTTCCTCTTTTTGTACCTTCCTTTTGCTCTTCTTGTCTTGCGGAGTTTTCCTGGGTTGTAATCACGTTTCCTCTTCCTTTCTGTCTTGTTGTCATCTGGCAGAGCCTCATTTCCCCTGAAAAATCCAGTCGGGGAGGGATGTGGTGGGCTCCTCGTCCCCCGAACTCACTTCGGAGCTCTCTACACTTGAAGCCGCTGATCTTATGTCCGTGATGTTGATGGCCGCAGTTTTCTTAGCATATAAATAGTTGAATTCTCTAGCAAATGTGTATATTCGACCTGCCGCATAATCTCTTTTGTCTTTGTTGAATTTTTAGCTTTCTTTTGTTCAACTTCCTCTTCGTGTTTTTCCAGCTTCTTTTCCATTGCGTTTTTTACATCTTCTCTGTCTTGCATGGTTTCCAGGACATCTTCAAGTTCTTTAATCCTTGTGACTGCTTTCATCAGTTTTCTATCTGCGTGTGTAATCAGTGTGCGCATTAATTTATTAGAGCATTCCGTTGTGTCCTCCTGCCATTGTTTTGATAGGTCTGGGTCTAGGTCACTGAGGGTTGGAAGCACAAAGATCCGTAGACCTCTTGGTATTCTCTCGCAATCTAAATAATTTTTAAGAGTTATCATTTCCCACCATTTATTAATATCTGTTATTCTTGTTTGCTCCAATTCTTTTACTAATTTCAAGGGGGATGTGTCCGTGATTCATTGTTCTCCAGCAGTCGCTGTCTGATCTTTGCTGAATAGCTCCTTAGCTTTTAATTCCCTTTTGGCACGTCTATCCGCCATGACTTTTCCTTGGAGGGTTTGATTGTTTTGTTGGATGTAAATATTTTACTAGTTGTTTATTCTTTATTTTTCCCTTGTCTCATGTGATTTGGACTGAAGTTGCTTTCAAGATTTGGAGTGCTTCCTTTCCCCAAACGAAGGTGATCGAGATTGGTTGCAGCTTTAATGACAACTCAGGACCTTAGAATATAGACGTTTTCTGTGAAGTTTAGAGAGATGCAGTTTTAATTTTTTTATGAGTTGCAAATATCTCCTCTCGTATGTTTTTGAAAATATTCAAGTTTTTCTCTTCGGATACATAAGCCCGCTGCCTTGTGATTTTGTGCAATGTGTAATAGTACTGGTTTTGCTACTGTCGAGTTGTGGAAATGTATTGATGAATTTGATCAGGACAATACAGCTATTCTGCTGTTTAAGAAACCCGGCCTGGAATATGCTCGTGAGTGTTTGAAGTTAAATCAGGAAGTTCTTGGTCTGCCAAGAGATACAGTGTATCGGCACGTACAGCGTTTACCTTTTCAAAGTTAACGCGCCTGAAATGTTTCATGGGCTCCACCGCTGCGATACATCCAAGTAATGTTTAATTAAATGTAAGTCGCAGTATCGGTGAGGACCTCCGAGCTCCAGTGACAGGATGAATTTCCCCGTTACGCCTTCTCCGAGGCGCACACTGCAAAATCGCCACCCCTCCCCCAGAAAACAGTGGTTCCCTCGCTCTTACCGGCAATTCCTTTCCGCAGTCCTTGCAGTCTTAACAACTTGGCACGCAGTAGAGACAGGTCTCTGGAAATTCCCCTACAGGTCCAAATGAAGCCAATCAAAGGGACCCGTCTCGAGCAGCGGGTGCTTGCTTGTGTGTGAACCGGCAGCACACTATAGATTCCAAAGTTCTTCCAACAACGGCCCTCGCACTCCCAGGGTGCAGAAGAGAAGCAGCACAGCCAGGCACAGCAAGTTGTAAGTAATCCTTTTTATTTTATTTTTTAAGCCACCGACAGTGCAACAAACGGACCTACGCATTTCGGCCGAAGCCTTCAACTGGGTCTGACGTGTGTTTGTGTAAAGACAGATTATTTAAAGGGAAACTTCCTTCCAAAATGACCACCACAATGTAAAGGGGCACACACACACAAAAAAGGGTATTGTTACATTTTAAACATTTTACACATTACACAAGCAAGGACAGACTGGCAGTGTTCAATGAGTTTTTCAATGAGTTTTTCTGTGAAGTTCCCACAACATGTCATAATAGTTGATATAAATTTTAAAAGTATGTTTTAAAGTTCCTATGTGAATTTAAAATTAGATTCACTAATTACGGTAAAGTACCCATATGTTGTATGATTATATAATGGTTGTGATCTGATCTCCAGTCACTGTCAATCTAATTTTAACAAGTGGGGGACTAATCTTTTCAATAGTTGTTGTTGTACCACAAATCATAGAAAAACAGTCCATATTCGAGGAATGAGAGGGTTTAAGTAGTTATCTCGAGCCAACCAAAATTATAAGGCATTTACTGTTATGTGTAAACATGACAGTATGATATGCAAATTTTCACAAAGTGTCATCTCGTGTCATGGAAAGTGCAAGAAACGTGCAAAAAGGCGTATGAAAAATGTGCAAAAAGGTGTGCAAAAAAGTGCAATCCGATGTAAGATTCCTAATGATGTAATGAGAATTGATAGGGCCATATAGTCATTTCCTAGATGTCCTAAGTCCTTCTCGTCGCAGTAATAGTCTAACAGTCATTTGGGGACCCAGTTACATATTGGTATCCAGAACCTGTATACAGTACTAGTATGTATAAGCTGCTATGTGCTATAAACTTTACCATGATAAGATCACATTGTTTATGTCAATGTACAGTACTTTGATGTTAAATTGCTATGTGCTATAAACTATACCACATCTATCAAAAGTTACTATCATAACTTATACATCTTACATTTAAGAGACATGGATTATAAAAATAATAGTAATAATAATGATATTCCTGTTCATGCACAAGTAATAAAATTCTCTTTAAGATGTTAGGTCTTTAAAGTGCTGTAAACAGTATAATAATAAGAGACCTGTTCTTTTTTCTTTAAACTAGGGATTCTACATTTTTTATGGATTTTTGAAAAGTTCTTCAGCAATAAAACATAGCCCTTTTAAAATATTAGTTTATTTTAAAGTGCCAGTCAACAAACAACCATATAAAAAGGCTAATGTTGTGGTGTCTAATCATCGCTTATAAAAATGACCTGATTTCTATGGTATATTATAGGTCTTCACAATCCCAATCTTCTATATTCTGTTTACATATACCCAGCAATCATTTTCTTAAGACAATCAAATAGTTAGTACATCGAAATAGCACGTTTTGATGCTTTCATGATCTCATCGGTAGAAAACAAATACAGAGTCTCAGATAGTTCGCCCATAGATATGTATCCGTGTCTTCCTTCTCTATGTATCCATATTTTAATAGACTTTGGGCTATGCGTAGAAGTCGAGGTATACTGAGAACCCCCTTTATTTCTCTGACTATAGATGTGAATATATAGTTCAGCATCACTATTCAATCCATTGGGGGCTCTGTGTTCAATAGGAGAATCTTTCTGGATTCCTCACGACGTAGCTCTAGTTCTGTGTTTCCTCCTTGTGGTTTCTTTTGTACATGTTTGATGCCATAATATTTTATATTATCGGTTTTCCCATCATGTCTTTCACATATGTGCTTCGCCATGGCATATTGATAGTCTTTATTAGCAATTGCCCTCAGATGTTGCAAATATACGGAGCTTGAGTTTATTGATGGTACTGCCCACGTATTTGGTGCCACATTGGCATTCTAAAACGTATACAACTGATTCTGTTTCACAGGTGATTTTCTCCTGTATCTTGTTTGTTGTGCCATAAATAGTTGCATATTCGCTTTTATTTATGCTGTGTCTACAAGCCTTGCACTTGGTGCATTTAAAGAAACCTCTGGTGTGAACTGGGAGCCATGTCATTGTGTTTGTTTGAGGGTCCGTTGGTTTAAAAAGGAGCTGGTTAGAAGATCCCCCAATGAGGGTGCTTTGCTGTAAGTAATTGTAGGTTTTTCTGGCATTATTTTTTTCATGTCCTCATCCATTAGTAGGATTCTCCAATTATTTCTAAGTATCTTTCTTACAATGGCACTAGACGTGTTGAAATTAGTTATGAATCTTACATCCTGATCATCCTTTTCTTTAATTTGGTCGCCCTCCAGATTCGGTGTAAGTAGTGTCTCTCGTTTTTTCACTTTTGCTCTCTGTAATGCATCTTTTAAAACTGTTTCCGGGTACCCTCTGATCAAAAATCTTTCATACATTTCCTTTGCTTGCTCTGTAAAGTCTTCCTCCTCTGAGCAGCATCTTTTGACTCTTAAAAACTCTCCATATGGAACACTCCATTTCAGATGTAGGGGATGCCCACTGTTGGCGTGGAGAATACTATTGGTACTTGTGGGTTTTCTATACATTCTGCTACAGATTTTGTTATCTTTAATGTAAACTGTAGTATCCAAAAGTTGATCTCTTGGTTCTGGATGTCAAATGTAAATTGAAGGTTAAGCGTGTTTTGATTCAAGGATCTTAGAAAATTTTCCAAATCTACCTTCTCACCTTCCCAAATCAGGAAGAGGTCGTCGATGAAACGAACCCACAGAACCATCTGCTTCATTTTCGTCTTGTTTTGTTCACTCCAGATTGTTTCTGTTTCCCAGCGTCCCATCAGTAAATTTGCGTATGTTGGGGCAAAGGATGTGCCCATGGCTGTCCCCTGGGTTTGTAAATAAAACTTGTTATTAAAAATGAAGACATTGTGATGTAGACCAAAATCTATAATTTCCATTAACATGTCTGAGTGTTCCAAAAGGGAGACTGAACGGGTTATTAGAAAATATCTGCAGGCTTCCATACCATCATGATGTTGAATCGAGGTATACAATGAGACCACGTCACAGTGGCCTTCTGGTAATTCGGTTTCCATGGGAGATCATTGATTCTGTTAAGAAAATCTTGTGAGTCACGTAAGTATGATGGTAAGTCTTTAACATACGGAAAGAGGAATATATCTATAAACCTAGAGGTGTTTTCCAGCAGAGCACCAATTGAACTAACTATCGGTCTGCCCGGTGGGTTGTTTATGTCCTTATGCACCTTCGGTAGAAAATAGATTGTTGGAGTTATTGGATGCAGTGTGTTCAGATAGTTGTATTCATCTATGTCTATCAGTCCTTTTTCCTGCCAGCCTTTTAGTTTCTGGGAGAACTGGACCATGTGATCTTGTATCGGATTGCCAGGGAGTTTTTTGTAATGTTTTCTGTTGCTAAGTTGTCAGTTAGCTTCTGCTAAATATTGATGTATACTCATAATTACAATATTTCCCCTTTGTCGCTGGGTTTTATGATGATGTTTTTATCATTTTGAAGATCCCTTAAAGCTTCCCATTCCATTTTGGTTAAGTTTTGTTTAGCTTTTTCCTTTCTCTTATGCGGTCTAGTAGTCTCCGTTGACACCATGTCTTTTAGTTCATCTGTTACAATCTCATAAAACAGATACATTTTGTTGCTGATGGGTAACTGGGGGCAGAATTTGGACTTTGGCTTACATCCACTCCTAGATGTCATGTCTGTCGGAATTTCCAGCTATTCACAGAGATCTGTCTCCGATAATGATTCAATAGGTGAACTTTCTAATCCTGATGCTTCTCCTTCCAGACTCGTTAGTGATTTTAGTGTACTTAAATAATTCATTGATATACTGGAAGGTATTGCCTTAGGTTTGGGTATGCTGGTCTGATTTCCTATTCCTTACTCTTCATAGAGTAGTATTTTTTAAGTTTCACCTTCCTTGTGAATTTGTAGAAGTCTATCCTTGTGTTTACAAAGTCAAATCCAGCATACGGACAAAGACTAAGTCCCTTATTTAAAAGGCTCCTATGGTTCTCATCAATGATTCTTTTTGAGAGATTGATGATTAAATTGTCTTGTGCTCCTGCTCTTTTTAGCGCTTTTTGTTTTGTGTTCCTCTTCCTCTTTTTGTACCTTCCTTTTGCTCTTCTTGTCTTGCGGAGTTTTCCTGGGTTGTAATCACGTTTCCTCTTCCTTTCTGTCTTGTTGTCATCTGGCAGAGCCTCATTTTCCCTGAAAAATCCAGTCGGGGAGGGATGTGGTGGGCTCCTCGTCCCCCGAACTCACTTCGGAGCTCTCTACACTTGAAGCCGCTGATCTTATGTCCGTGATGTTGATGGCCGCAGTTTTCTTAGCATATAAATAGTTGAATTCTCTAGCAAATGTGTATATTCGACCTGCCGCATAATCTCTTTTGTCTTTGTTGAATTTTTTAGCTTTCTTTTGTTCAACTTCCTCTTCGTGTTTTTCCAGCTTCTTTTCCAACGCGTTTTTTACATCTTCTCTGTCTTGCATGGTTTCCAGGACATCTTCAAGTTCTTTAATCCTTGTGACTGCTTTCGTCAGTTTTCTATCTGCGTGTGTAATCAGTGTGCGCATTAATTTATTAGAGCATTCCGTTGTGTCCTCCTGCCATTGTTTTGATAGGTCTGGGTCTAGGTCACTGAGGGTTGGAAGCACAAAGATCCGTAGACCTCTTGGTATTCTCTCGCAATCTAAATAATTTTTAAGAGTTGTCATTTCCCACCATTTATTAATATCTGTTATTCTTGTTTGCTCCAATTCTTTTACTAATTTCAAGGGGGATGTGTCCGTGATTCATTCTTCTCCAGCAGTCGCTGTCTGATCTTTGCTGAATAGTTCCTTAGCTTTTAATTCCCTTTTGGCACGTCTATCCGCCATGACTTTTCCTTGGAGGGTTTGATTGTTTTGTTGGATGTAAATATTTTACTAGTTGTTTATTCTTTATTTTTCCCTTGTCTCATGTGATTTGGACAGAAGTTGCTTTCAAGATTTGGAGTGATTCCTTTCCCCAAACGAAGGTGATCGAGATTGGTTGCAGCTTTAATGACAACTCAGGACTGTAGAATATAGACGTTTTCTGTGAAGTTTAGAGAGATGCAGTTTTAATTTTTTTATGAGTTGCAAATATCTCCTCTCGTATGTTTTTGAAAATATTCAAGTTTTTCTTTTCGGATACATAAGCCCGCTGCCTTGTGACTTTGTGCAATGTGTAATAGTACTGGTTTTGCTACTGTCGAGTTGTGGAAATGTATTGATGAATTTGATCAGGACAATACAGCTATTCTGCTGTTTAAAAACCCGGCCTGGAATATGCTCGTGAGTGTTTGAAGTTAAATCAGGAAGTTCTTGGTCTGCCAAGAGATACAGTGTATCGGCACGTACAGTGTTTATCTTTTCAAAGTTAACGCGCCTGAAATGTTTCACAGGCTCCACCGCTGCGATACAACCAAGTAATGTTTAATTAAATGTAAGTCGCGGTATCGGCGAGGACCTCCGAGCTCCAGTGACAGGCTGAATTTCCCCGTTACGCCTCCCCTGAGGCGCACACTGCAAAATCGCCACCCCTCCCCCAGAAAACAGTGGTTCCCTCGCTCTTACCGGCAATTCCTTTCCACAGTCCTTGCAGTCTTAACAACTTGGCACGCAGTAGAGACAGGTCTCTGGAAATTCCCCTACAAGTCCAAATGAAGCCGATCAAAGGGACCCGTCTCGAGCAGCGGATGCTTGCTTGTGTGTGAACCGGCAGCACACTATAGATTCCAAAGTTCTTCCAACAACGGCCCTCTCACTCCCAGGGTGCAGAAGAGAAGCAGCACAGCCAGGCACAGCAAGTTGTAAGTAATCCTTTTTATTTTATTTTTTAAGCCACCGACAGTGCAACAAACGGACCTACGCGTTTCGGCCGAAGCCTTCAACTGGGTCTGACGTGTGTTTGTGTAAAGACAGATTATTTAAAGGGAAACTTCCTTCCAAAATGACCACCACAATTTAAAGGGGCACACAGACAAAAAAAAAGGGTATTGTTACATTTTAAACATTTTACACATTACACAAGCAAGGACAGACTGGCAGTGTTCAATGAGTTTTTCAATGAGTTTTTCTGTCAAGTTCCCACAACATGTCATAATAGTTGATATTAATTTTAAAAGTATGTTTTAAAGTTCCTATGTGAATTTAAAATTAGATTCACTAATTACGGTAAAGTACCAGTATGTTGTATGATTATATAATGGTTGTGATCTGATCTTCAGTCACTGTCAATCTAATTTTAACAAGTGGGGGACTAATCTTTTCAATAGTTGTTGTTGTACCACAAATCATAGAAAAACAGTCCATATTCGAGGAATGAGAGGGTTTAAGTAGTTATCTCGAGCCAACCAAAATTATAAGGCATTTACTGTTATGTGTAAACATGACAGTGTATGCAAATGTTCACAAAGTGTCATCTCGTGTCATGGAAAGTGCAAGAAACGTGCAAAAAGGCGTATGAAAAATGTGCAAAAAGGTGTGCAAAAAAGTGCAATCCGATGTAAGATTCCTAATGATGTAATGAGAATTGATAGTGCCATATAGTCATTTCCTAGATGTCCTAAGTCCTTCTCGTCGCAGTAATAGTCTAACAGTCATTTGGGGACCCAGTTACATATTGGTATCCAGAACCTGTATACAGTACTAGTATGTATAAGGTACTATGTGCTATAAACTTTACCATGATAAGATCACATTCTTTATGTCAATGTACAGTACTTTGATGTTAAATTGCTATGTGCTATAAACTATACCACATCTATCAAAAGTTACTATCATAACTTATACATGTTACATTTAAGAGACATGGATTATAAAAATAATAGTAATAATAATGATATTCCTGTTCATGCACAAGTAATAAAATTCTCTTTAAGATCTTAGGTCTTTAAAGTGCTGTAAACAGTATAATAATAAGAGACTTGTTCTTTTTCTTTAAACTAGGGATTCTACATATTTTTTATGGATTTTTGAAAAGTTCTTCAGCAATAAAACATAGCCCTTTTAAAATATTAGTTACATTTTAAAGTGCCAGTCAACAAACAACCATATAAAAAGGCTAATGTTGTGGTGTCTAATCATCGCTTATAAAAATGACCTGACTTCTATGGTATATTATAGGTCTTCACAATCCCAATCTTCTATATTCTATTTACATATACCCAGCAATCATTTTCTTAAGACAATCAAATAGTTAGTACATCGAAATAGCACGTTTTGATGCTTTCATGATCTCATCGGTAGAAAACAAATACAGAGTCTCAGATAGTTCGCCCATAGATATGTATCCGTGCCTTCCTTCTCTATGTATCCATATTTTAATAGACTTTGGGCTATGCGTAAAAGTCGAGGTATACTGAGAACCCCCCTTTATTTCTCTGACTATAGATGTGAATATATAGTTCAGCATCACTATTCAATCCATTGGGGGGCTCTGTGTTCAATAGGAGAATCTTTCTGGATTCCTCACGACGTAGCTCTAGTTCTGTGTTTCCTCCTTGTGGTTTCTTTTGTACATGTTTGATGCCATAATATTTTATATTATCGGTTTTCCCATCATGTCTTTCACATATGTGCTTCGCCATGGCATATTGATAGTCTTTATTAGCAATTGCCCTCAGATGTTGCAATATACGGAGCTTGAGTTTATTGATGGTACTGCCCACGTATTTGGTGCCACATTGGCATTCTAAAACCTATACAACTGATTCTGTTTCACAGGTGATTTTCTCCTGTATCTTGTTTGTTGTGCCATAAATAGTTGCATATTCGCTTTTATTTATGCCGTGTCTACAAGCCTTGCACTTGGTGCATTTAAAGAAACCTCTGGTGTGAACTGGGAGCCATGTCATTGTGTTTGTTTGAGGGTCCGTTGGTTTAAAAAGGAGCTGGTTAGAAGATCCCCCAATGAGGGTGCTTTGCTGTAAGTAATTGTAGGTTTTTCTGGCATTATTTTTTTCATGTCCTCATCCATTAGTAGGATTCTCCAATTATTTCTAAGTATCTTTCTTACAATGGCACTAGATGTGTTGAAATTAGTTATGAATCTTACATCCTGATCATCCTTTTCTTTAATTTGGTTTGGCTCCAGATTCAGTGTAAGTAGTGTCTCTCGTTTTTTCACTTTTGCTCTCTGTAATGCATCTTTTAAAACTGTTTCCGGGTACCCTCTGATCAAAAATCTTTCATACATTTCCTTTGCTTGCTCTGTAAAGTCTTCCTCCTCTGAGCAGCATCTTTTGACTCTTAAAACTCTCCGTATGGAACACTCCATTTCAGATGTAGGGGATGCCCACTGTTGGCGTGGCGAATACTATTGGTACTTGTGGGTTTTCTATACATTCTGCTACAGATTTTGTTATCTTTAATGTAAACTGTAGTATCCAAAAAGTTGATCTCTTGGTTCTGGATGTCAAATGTAAATTGAAGGTTAAGCGTGTTTTGATTCAAGGATCTTAGAAAATTTTCCAAATCTACCTTCTCACCTTCCCAAATTAGGAAGAGGTCGTCGATGAAACGAACCCACAGAACCATCTGCTTCATTTTCGTCTTGTTTTGTTCACTCCAGATTGTTTCTGTTTCCCAGCGTCCCATGAGTAAATTCGCGTATGTTGGGGCAAAGGATGTGCCCATGGCTGTCCCCTGGGTTTGTAAATAAAACTTGTTATTAAAAATGAAGACATTGTGATGTAGACAAAAATCTATCATTTCCATTAACATGTCTGAGTGTTCCAAAAGGGAGACTGAACGGGTTATTAGAAAATATCTGCAGGCTTCCATACCATCATGATGTTGAATCGAGGTATACAATGAGACCACGTCCACAGTGGCCTTCTGGTAATTCGGTTTCCATAAGAGATCATTGATTCTGTTAAGAAAATCTTGTGAGTCACGTAAGTAAGATGGTAAGTTTTTAACATACGGAAAGAGGAATATATCTATAAACCTAGAGGTGTTTTCCAGCAGAGCACCAATTGAACTAACTATCGGTCTGCCCGGTGGATTGTTTATGTCCTTATGCACCTTCGGTAGAAAATAGATTGTTGGAGTTATTGGATGCAGTGTGTTCAGATAGTTGTATTCATCTATGTCTATCAGTCCTTTTTCCTGCCAGCCTTTTAGTTTCTGGGAGAACTGGACCATGTGATCTTGTATCGGATTGCCAGGGAGTTTTTTGTAATGTTTTCTGTTGCTAAGTTGTCAGTTAGCTTCTGCTAAATATTGATGTATACTCATAATTACAATATTTCCCCCTTTGTCGCTGGGTTTTATGATGATGTTTTTATCATTTTGAAGATCCCTTAAAGCTTCCCATTCCATTTTGGTTAAGTTTTGTTTAGCTTTTTCCTTTCTCTTATGCGGTCTAGTAGTCTCCGTTGACACCATGTCTTTTAGTTCATCTGTTACGATCTCATAAAACAGATACATTTTGTTGCTGATGGGTAACTGGGGGCAGAATTTGGACTTTGGCTTACATCCACTCCTAGATGTCATGTCTGTCGGAATTTCCAGATATTCACAGAGATCTGTCTCCGATAGTGATTCTATAGGTGAACTTTCTAATCCTGATGCTTCTCCTTCCAGACTCGTTAGTGATTTTAGTGTACTTAAATCATTCATTGATATACTGGAAGGTATTGCCTTAGGTTTGGGTTTGCTGGTCTGATTTCCCTATTCCTTACTCTTCATAGAGTAGTATTTTTTAAGTTTCACCTTCCTTGTGAATTTGTAGAAGTCTATCCTTGTGTTTACAAAGTCAAATCCAGCATACGGACAAAGACTAAGTCCCTTATTTAAAAGGCTCCTATGGTTCTCATCAATGATTTTTTTTGAGAGATTGATGATTAAATTGTTGTCTTGTGCTCCTGCTCTTTTTAGCGCTTTTTGTTTTGTGTTCCTCTTCCTCTTTGTACCTTCCTTTTGCTCTTCTTGTCTTGCGGAGTTTTCCTGGGTTGTAATCACGTTTCCTCTTCCTTTCTGTCTTGTTGTCATCTGGCAGAGCCTCATTTCCCCTGAAAAATCCAGTCGGGGAGGGATGTGGTGGGCTCCTCGTCCCCCGAACTCACTTCGGAGCTCTCTACACTTGAAGCCGCTGATCTTATGTCCGTGATGTTGATGGCCGCAGTTTTCTTAGCATATAAATAGTTGAATTCTCTAGCAAATGTGTATATTCGACCTGCCACATAATCTCTTTTGTCTTTCTTGAATTTTTTAGCTTTCTTTTGTTCAACTTCCTCTTCGTGTTTTTCCAGCTTCTTTTCCATTGCGTTTTTTACATCTTCTCTGTCTTGCATGGTTTCCAGGACATCTTCAAGTTCTTTAATCCTTGTGACTGCTTTCATCAGTTTTCTATCTGCGTGTGTAATCAGTGTGCGCATTAATTTATTAGAGCATTCCGTTGTGTCCTCCTGCCATTGTTTTGATAGGTCTGGGTCTAGGTCACTGAGGGTTGGAAGCACAAAGATCCGTAGACCTCTTGGTATTCTCTCGCAATCTAAATAATTTTCAAGAGTTGTCATTTCCCACCATTTATTAATATCTGTTATTCTTGTTTGCTCCAATTCTTTTACTAATTTCAAGGGGATGTGTCCATGATTCATTCTTCTCCAGCAGTCGCTGTCTGATCTTTGCTGAATAGCTCCTAAGCTTTTAATTCCCTTTTGGCACGTCTATCCGCCATGTCTTTTCCTTGGAGGGTTTGATTGTTTTGTTGGATGTAAATATTTTACTAGTTGTTTATTCTTTATTTTTCCCTTGTCTCATGTGATTTGGACAGAAGTTGCTTTCAAGATTTGGAGTGCTTCCTTTCCCCAAACGAAGGTGATCGAGATTGGTTGCAGCTTTAATGACAACTCAGGACTGTAGAATATAGACGTTTTCTGTGAAGTTTAGAGAGATGCAGTTTTAATTTTTTTATGAGTTGCAAATATCTCCTCTCGTATGTTTTTGAAAATATTCAAGTTTTTCTCTTCGGATACATAAGCCCGCAGCCTTGTGACTTTGTGCAATGTGTAATAGTACTGGTTTTGCTACTGTTGGGTTGTGGAAATGTATTGATGAATTTGATCAGGACAATACAGCTATTCTGCTGTTTAAAAATCCGGCCTGAAATATGCTCGTGAGTGTTTGAAGTTAAATCAGGAAGTTCTTGGTCTGCCAAGAGATACAGTGTATCGGCACGTACAGCGTTTACCTTTTCAAAGTTAACGCGCCTGTAATGTTTCACAGGCTCCACCGCTGCGATACAACCAAGTAATGTTTAATTAAATGTAAGTCGCGGTATCGGCGAGGACCTCCGAGCTCCAGTGACAGGTTGAATTTCCCCGTTACGCCTCCCCTGAGGCGCACACTGCAAAATCGCCACCCCTCCCCCAGAAAACAGTGGTTCCCTCGCTCTTACCGGCAATTCCTTTCCGCAGTCCTTGCAGTCTTAACAACTTGGCACGCAGTAGAGACAGGTCTCTGGAAATTCCCCTACAAGTCCAAATGAAGCCGATCAAAGGGACCAGTCTCGAGCAGCGGTGCTTGCTTGTGTGTGAACCGGCAGCACACTATAGATTCCAAAGTTCTTCCAACAACGGCCCTCTCACTCCCAGGGTGCAGAAGAGAAGCAGCACAGCCAGGCACAGCAAGTTGTAAGTAATCCTTTTATTTTATTTTTTAAGCCACCGACAGTGCAACAAACGGACCTACGCGTTTCGGCCGAAGCCTTCAACTGGGTCTGACGTGTGTTTGTGTAAAGACAGATTATTTAAAGGGAAACTTCCTTCCAAAATGACCACCACAATTTAAAGGGGCACACAGACAAAAAAAAAAGGGTATTGTTACATTTTAAACATTTTACACATTACACAAGCAAGGACAGACTGGCAGTGTTCAATGAGTTTTTCAATGAGTTATTCTGTCAAGTTCCCACAACATGTCATAATAGTTGATATTAATTTTAAAAGTATGTTTTAAAGTTCCTATGTGAATTTAAAATTAGATTCACTAATTACGGTAAAGTACCAGTATGTTGTATGATTATATAATGGTTGTGATCTGATCTTCAGTCACTGTCAATCTAATTTTAACAAGTGGGGGACTAATCTTTTCAATAGTTGTTGTTGTACCACAAATCATAGAAAAACAGTCCATATTCGAGGAATGAGAGGGTTTAAGTAGTTATCTCGAGCCAACCAAAATTATAAGGCATTTACTGTTATGTGTAAACATGACAGTATGATATGCAAATGTTCACAAAGTGTCATCTCGTGTCATGGAAAGTGCAAGAAACGTGCAAAAAGGCGTATGAAAAATGTGCAAAAAGGTGTGCAAAAAAGTGCAATCCGATGTAAGATTCCTAATGATGTAATGAGAATTGATAGTGCCATATAGTCATTTCCTAGATGTCCTAAGTCCTTCTCGTCGCAGTAATAGTCTAACAGTCATTTGGGGACCCAGTTACATATTGGTATCCAGAACCTGTATACAGTACTAGTATGTATAAGGTGCTATGTGCTATAAACTTTACCATGATAAGATCACATTGTGTCTGTCAATGTACAGTACTTTGATGTTAAATTGCTATGTGCTATAAACTATACCACATCTATCAAAAGTTACTATCATAACTTATACATGTTACATTTAAGAGACATGGATTATAAAAATAATAGTAATAATAATGATATTCCTGTTCATGCACAAGTAATAAAATTCTCTTTAAGATGTTAGGTCTTTAAAGTGCTGTAAACAGTATAATAATAAGAGACTTGTTCTTTTTTCTTTAAACTAGGGATTCTACATATTTTTTTTGGATTTTTGAAAAGTTCTTCAGCAATAAAACATAGCCTTTTTAAAATATTAGTTACATTTTAAAGTGCCAGTCAACAAACAACCATATAAAAAGGCTAATGTTGTGGTGTCTAATCATCGCTTATAAAAATGACCTGACTTCTATGGTATATTATAGGTCTTCACAATCCCAATCTTCTATATTCTATTTACATATACCCAGCAATCATTTTCTTAAGACAATCAAATAGTTAGTACATCGAAATAGCACGTTTTGATGCTTTCATGATCTCATCGGTAGAAAACAAATACAGAGTCTCAGATAGTTCGCCCATAGATATGTATCCGTGTCTTCCTTCTCTATGTATCCATATTTTAATAGACTTTGGGCTATGCGTAGAAGTCGAGGTATACTGAGAACCCCCCTTTATTTCTCTGACTATAGATGTGAATATATAGTTCAGCATCACTATTCAATCCATTGGGGGCTCTGTGTTCAATAGGAGAATCTTTCTGGATTCCTCACGACGTAGCTCTAGTTCTGTGTTTCCTCCTTGTGGTTTCTTTTGTACATGTTTGATGCCATAATATTTTATATTATCGGTTTTCCCATCATGTCTTTCACATATGTGCTTCGCCATGGCATATTGATAGTCTTTATTAGCAATTGCCCTCAGATGTTGCAATATACGGAGCTTGAGTTTATTGATGGTACTGCCCACGTATTTGGTGCCACATTGGCATTCTAAAACGTATACAACTGATTCTGTTTCACAGGTGATTTTCTCCTGTATCTTGTTTGTTGTGCCATAAATAGTTGCATATTCGCTTTTATTTATGCCGTGTCTACAAGCCTTGCACTTGGTGCATTTAAAGAAACCTCTGGTGTGAACTGGGAGCCATGTCATTGTGTTTGTTTGAGGGTCCGTTGGTTTAAAAAAGGAGCTGGTTAGAAGATCCCCCAATGAGGGTGCTTTGCTGTAAGTAATTGTAGGTTTTTCTGGCATTAGTTTTTTTCATGTCCTCATCCATTAGTAGGATTCTCCAATTATTTCTAAGTATCTTTCTTACAATGGCACTAGATGTGTTGAAATTAGTTATGAATCTTACATCCTGATCATCCTTTTCTTTAATTTGGTTTGGCTCCAGATTCGGTGTAAGTAGTGTCTCTCGTTTTTTCACTTTTGCTCCCTGTAATGCATCTTTTAAAACTGTTTCCGGGTACCCTCTGATCAAAAATCTTTCATACATTTCCTTTGCTTGCTCTGTAAAGTCTTCCTCCTCTGAGCAGCATCTTTTGACTCTTAAAAACTCTCCATATGGAACACTCCATTTCAGATGTAGGGGATGCCCACTGTTGGCGTGGAGAATACTATTGGTACTTGTGGGTTTTCTATACATTCTGCTACAGATTTTGTTATCTTTAATGTAAACTGTAGTATCCAAAAGTTGATCTCTTGGTTCTGGATGTCAAATGTAAATTGAAGGTTAAGCGTGTTTTGATTCAAGGATCTTAGAAAATTTTCCAAATCTACCTTCTCACCTTCCCAAATTAGGAAGAGGTCGTCGATGAAACGAACCCACAGAACCATCTGCTTCATTTTCGTCTTGTTTTGTTCACTCCAGATTGTTTCTGTTTCCCAGCGTCCCATGAGTAAATTCGCGTATGTTGGGGCAAAGGATGTGCCCATGGCTGTCCCCTGGGTTTGTAAATAAAACTTGTTATTAAAAATGAAGACATTGTGATGTAGACAAAAATCTATCATTTCCATTAACATGTCTGAGTGTTCCAAAAGGGAGACTGAACGGGTTATTAGAAAATATCTGCAGGCTTCCATACCATCATGATGTTGAATCGAGGTATACAATGAGACCACGTCCACAGTGGCCTTCTGGTAATTCGGTTTCCATGGGAGATCATTGATTCCGTTAAGAAAATCTTGTGAGTCACGTAAGTAAGATGGTAATTCTTTAACATACGGAAAGAGGAATATATCTATAAACCTAGAGGTGTTTTCCAGCAGAGCACCAATTGAACTAACTATCGGTCTGCCCGGTGGGTTGTTTATGTCCTTATGCACCTTCGGTAGAAAATAGATTGTTGGAGTTATTGGATGCAGTGTGTTCAGATAGTTGTATTCATCTATGTCTATCAGTCCTTTTTCCTGCCAGCCTTTTAGTTTCTGGGAGAACTGGACCATGTGATCTTGTATCGGATTGCCAGGGAGTTTTTTGTAATGTTTTCTGTTGCTAAGTTGTCAGTTAGCTTCTGCTAAATATTGATGTATACTCATAATTACAATATTTCCCCTTTGTCGCTGGGTTTTATGATGATGTTTTTATCATTTTGAAGATCCCTTAAAGCTTCCCATTCCATTTTGGTTAAGTTTTGTTTAGCTTTTTCCTTTCTCTTATGCGGTCTAGTAGTCTCCGTTGACACCATGTCTTTTAGTTCATCTGTTACAATCTCATAAAACAGATACATTTTGTTGCTGATGGGTAACTGGGGGCAGAATTTGACTTTGGCTTACATCCACTCCTAGATGTCATGTCTGTCGGAATTTCCAGCTATTCACAGAGATCTGTCTCCGATAGTGATTCAATAGGTGAACTTTCTAATCCTGATGCTTCTCCTTCCAGACTCGTTAGTGATTTTAGTGTACTTAAATCATTCATTGATATACTGGAAGGTATTGCCTTAGGTTTGGGTTTGCTGGTCTGATTTCCCTATTCCTTACTCTTCATAGAGTAGTATTTTTAAGTTTCACCTTCCTTGTGAATTTGTAGAAGTCTATCCTTGTGTTTACAAAGTCAAATCCAGCATACGGACAAAGACTAAGTCCCTTATTTAAAAGGCTCCTATGGTTCTCATCAATGATTTTTTTGAGAGATTGATGATTAAATTGTTGTCTTGTGCTCCTGCTCTTTTTAGCGCTTTTTGTTTTGTGTTCCTCTTCCTCTTTGTACCTTCCTTTTGCTCTTCTTGTCTTGCGGAGTTTTCCTGGGTTGTAATCATGTTTCCTCTTCCTTTCTGTCTTGTTGTCATCTGGCAGAGCCTCATTTCCCCGAAAAATCCAGTCGGGAGGGATGTGGTGGGCTCCTCGTCCCCGAACTCACTTCGGAGCTCTCTACACTTGAAGCCGCTGATCTTATGTCCGTGATGTTGATGGCCGCAGTTTTCTTAGCATATAAATAGTTGAATTCTCTAGCAAATGTGTATATTCGACCTGCCGCATAATCTCTTTTGTCTTTCTTGAATTTTTTAGCTTTCTTTTGTTCAACTTCCTCTTCGTGTTTTTCCAGCTTCTTTTCCACTGCGTTTTTTACATCTTCTCTGTCTTGCATGGTTTCCAGGACATCTTCAAGTTCTTTAATCGCTTTCATCAGTTTTCTATCTGCGTGTGTAATCAGTGTGCGCATTAATTTATTAGAGCATTCCGTTGTGTGCTCCTGCCATTGTTTTGATAGGTCTGGGTCTAGGTCACTGAGGGTTGGAAGCACAAAGATCCGTAGACCTCTTGGTATTCTCTCGCAATCTAAATAATTTTTAAGAGTTGTCATTTCCCACCATTTATTAATATCTGTTATTCTTGTTTGCTCCAATTCTTTTACTAATTTCAAGGGGGATGTGTCCGTGATTCATTGTTCTCCAGCAGTCGCTGTCTGATCTTTGCTGAATAGCTCCTTAGCTTTTAATTCCCTTTTGGCACGTCTATCCGCCATGACTTTTCCTTGGAGGGTTTGATTGTTTTGTTGGATGTAAATATTTTACTAGTTGTGTATTCTTTATTTTTCCCTTGTCTCATGTGATTTGGACAGAAGTTGCTTTCAAGATTTGTAGTGCTTCCTTTCCCCAAACGAAGGTGATCGAGATTGGTTGCAGCTTTAATGACAACTCAGGACTGTAGAATATAGACGTTTTCTGTGAAGTTTAGAGAGAAGCAGTTTTAATTTTTTTATGAGTTGCAAATATCTCCTCTCGTATGTTTTTGAAAATATTCAAGTTTTTCTCTTCGGATACATAAGCCCGCTGCCTTGTGATTTTGTGCAATGTGTAATAGTACTGGTTTTGCTACTGTCGAGTTGTGGAAATGTATTGATGAATTTGATCAGGACAATACAGCTATTCTGCTGTTTAAAAAACCTGGCCTGGAATATGCTCGTGAGTGTTTGAAGTTAAATCAGGAAGTTCTTGGTCTGCCAAGAGATACAGTGTATCGGCACGTACAGCGTTTACCTTTTCAAAGTTAACGCGCCTGAAATGTTTCACGGGCTCCACCGCTGCGATACAACCAAGTAATGTTTAATTAAATGTAAGTTGCGGTATCGGCGAGGACCTCCGAGCTCCTGTGACAGGTTGAATTTACCCGTTACGCCTCCTCCGAGGCGCACACTGCAAAATCGCCACCCCTCCCCTGGAATACAGTGGTTCCCTCGCTCTTACCGGCAATTCCTTTCCACAGTCCTTGCAGTCTTAACAACTTGGCACGCAGTAGAGACAGGTCTCTGGAAATTCCCCTACAGGTCCAAATGAAGCCGATCAAAGGTACCCGTCTCGAGCAGCGGGTGCTTGCTTGTGTGTGAACCGGCAGCACACTATAGATTCCAAAGTTCTTCCAACAACGGCCCTCTCACTCCCAGGGTGCAGAAGAGAAGCAGCACAGCCAGGCACAGCAAGTTGTAAGTAATCCTTTTTCTTTTCTTTTTTAAGCCACCAACAGTGCAACAAACGGACCTACGCGTTTCGGCCGAAGCCTTGAACTGGGTCTGACGTGTGTTTGTGTAAAGACAGATTATTTAAAGGGAAACTTCCTTCCAAAATGACCACCATAATTTAAAGGGGCACACACACACAAAAAAAAAGGGTATTGTTACATTTTAAACATTTTACACATTACACAAGCAAGGACAGACTGGCAGTGTTCAATGAGTTTTTCAATGAGTTTTTCTGTCAAGTTCCCACAACATGTCATAATAGTTGATATTAATTTTAAAAGTATGTTTTAATGTTCCGCTTGGTGGACGTGACTGGTTTTTCTACAGGATCACTCTTGCTCAGCATATATATATATATACATACATACATATATATATATATTATATATATATATATATCGAAAATCCTCGTCTGCTTGAATCTCCTCTGTGGAGAAAAACGAGCGTAGGCCCAGCTTTTGTGCAATTATTATTTATTCCTCACGAACAAAGTCCGCCATGATGCGTTTCGGCTGATTACCGGCCTTGATCACAATACAAATAAAATAAAACCCCAGTGGGTCTCGATGTTGCTCCCAGTCTCGTGCACAAATTATTACCACAGTGGGTTGGCATTAATGTCACCAACCTGCTCCCTGCCAATACCTGTAGCCTTCATCAGGAAAACCACCAGTCCCAGGTACCACGCACTCGTGAACAAGGGCGTGGAAGCCCGAAACGCGCCTGGCTGTGATTTTAGGCATCTTGTCGCTGCTTTGCTCGCTGCACCTTCATTAAAGGAATTTGAATCCACCTGAGAGGCTTTTCCGTATAGGGGCAACCTTTTTTCTGGAGTTAATACGGCTGGCCCAGTCGTGGAACTGCCCGCCGCGGAAGTGCGGATCTGTAGACCATGAGTGCGTGGTACCTGGGAGCAGGTTGGTGACATAAATGCCAATGCACTGTGGTAATAGCCCGGAATGCGTCTGGCTGTGATTTTAGGCATCTTGTCGCTGTTTTGCTTGCTGCACCTTCATTAAAGGAATTTGAATCCACCTGAGAGGCTTTTCCGTATGGGGGCAACCCTTTTTCTGGATATATATATATATATAAAGCTCTGTTTGCAAACCAGCACTGAAGAAGGCTTACCGGCTGAAATGCGTATGCCTAGCGTTTCCTGAACTTTTACATCTTTTGTTTTCATTTAAATTGGAATAAATCCTGTTTGTATACCCCAGCATATGTCGGGCTCATTTGTGGTGATGAGTGAGCATTGGTTTTTATGTTTTGCCAGTATGCAGGCACTGGCTACAGGCATGCCCTCTCGGTTCGGAGCGACGCGCACGCCAGCACCTTTGGACAGTGTATTTCAGTACAGCGCGTTGCCCCCCCACGCAGATACACTAGCATTTTGTTCCGCACGGGGAGAGAGGATGCAGCATTGGCTGCAGGGGATACAAAAGGTTCCATTTAACATCCTTACCGCTTTCGGGATGCCGAGGATGAACATGGCCTGAAAGCCAACTAGTTTGGGACACCACCTGGTGTTTGGAAGTCCCTCAC
The DNA here is from genome assembly GCA_963921515.1 of Calotriton arnoldi. Taxonomy (NCBI): domain Eukaryota; kingdom Metazoa; phylum Chordata; class Amphibia; order Caudata; family Salamandridae; genus Calotriton; species Calotriton arnoldi. The sequence continues at coordinate 3,448,614 of CAWUFW010000567.1, forward strand.
TGTACGGACTCCCTCTTTAGACTACGTTGACCAGCATGCACCTGGACGGAGGGGAACATGAGGTGTAACATTCTTTTTTAAAAAAAAATTTAAGCAGAGGCGGGGTTGGTACATCCAGCCAATGGCAGTGGCTTTAAGAGCGTCACAGGACATCTAATAACCCCGAGGCGAAAAGCTCTGTTTGGAAACCGGCACTGAAGAAGGCTTACCGGCTGAAACGCGTCTGCCTAGCGTTTCCTGAACTTTTACATCTTTTGCTTTCATTTAAATTGGAATAAATCCTGTTTGTATACTCCAGCATATGTCGGGCTCATTCGTGGTGATGAGTGAGCATTGTTTTATATATATATATATATATATATATATATATATATATATATATATTATCTACTGGCGGTCGCCAGTAGATAGTTATAGTTAGAACCTATTTTCCATAGGAAATCCGCGACATTCTATTTGAAATAACTCTCTTGCCGGTTGACGTATCTTCGCAAAATTTTCAAACTTTGTGGGGCGCTCCGGTCCGCTCCTACCCTGAAAGTCTCGGGGTGATTCGTCAAGCGGGGGCCGAGAAAAAGGGGGTCCCAAAACACGTTTTCCCCATTCATTTTTCCATAGGAAACTTTAGACACGGCTACAGCCCGAACTGCTGAACGGAATTACACCAAATTTGGCAAAGAGGTAGTTCTTGGTTCAGAAAGAACCCTTTTGTTAAATGGTGTAAATCCGTTCAGTAGTTGCTGAGAAAATCAAAAGTAAAAGTACATATATATCTATGGCCGCGTCGGATTCGCGCACCCTCCCGATCACGAGCTGCATGCTAATTGGCTGTCAACACTCCAAATCAGGAAGTGTTGGCAGCCATTTTGTCCCTCGGTAGAACCGAGGGACAGAAACAAGTGCGCAAAACGCACAAAGGGGGCAGGGTAGAAACACCCTGACCCCTAGGTCTGCTCAGGGGTCCCACAAGGACCCCTGGGCAAAATATATATATTTTTTTAAATCGGCAGGATGCGCTCAGGGTGCGCGGATCCTGCCGAAAAAAAAAAAAATCGAAGCGCGGTCTCCCGCGCTTCGATGTTAATTGGCCCCTGGGTGGCCCAAGTCCCGGGGGCATGGTGGGGGGTTTTAATTTATGTAGGGGGGGCCTCTAAGGCCCCCCAAGCCCCGGGGACCACCACCCCCGGGGCTTTATTTAAAAATGATGGCGGGAGGGCTCTGAGCCTCCCGCAGCCCCGAGGACCGCCACCTCCCCGGGGCTTTTTTTTTTTTTTTAACCTGTGTGGGGGCTCCAGCCCCCACATGCCCCGGGGACCGCCACCTCCCCGGGCACTAAACATTTAAATATGGGGGTCCGTTACGGACCCCCAAGCCCCGAGGACCACCACCTCCCCGGGCTGTGCACTGAATGGGAGGGGGCCGCGCGGCCCTCCTGGAGCCCTTGATGGCCCTGGGGACCACCACCCCCAGGGCCGGCTCCTGCAGTGTCCCGGGTGCCTACCCCCGGGACACTGCTGTTTGCAATGACAGGACGGGAGCCTCGCGGCTCCCGTCCTGTCATAGCAAACTTGGTTTGCATTTTGAAAGAGAGCAGGAAACCTGCTCTCTTTCAAAATGCAAACCATGCTTTTCCACATGGGGAGCAGCATGTTAGCTGCTCCCCATGTGGAAAGCAATGCCGGCTTCCGCAGGAGGCGGGGAGCCGGCTGGGACTGTGGGGGGATTGGGGACCCCCACAGTCTCCAACGTGAGGCCAGGTCCCGGGGGATGGGGTCCCCGGGGCCATAAGGTCCCGGGAGGGGGCCACGCAGCCCCTCCCCAAAGTTCAAAAAAAAATATTTTTAAATAAGGAAAGGCCGGCCCCGGGGGATGGGGTCCCCAGGGCCTTAAATGGCCTGAGGAGGGGCCACGCAGCCCCCTCCAAATAAAAAAATAAAAATCGAGGCCATGCCCCGGGGATGGGGTCCCCGGGGCCAATACAGGCCCAGGGAAGGGGGGCCACGCGGCCCCCTTCCCGTTCTTCTTTTTTTTAAATTTAAAAAAAAAAAATGCTCAGGCCCCGGGGGATGGGGTCCCCGGGGCCAAAGTGGGCAAGGGAAGGGGGCCACGCAGCCCCCTCCCATTAAAAAAAAAAAAAAGAAAAAAAAACGACCGGCATCGTGCCGGAGGCCCCGCCCTCCCTGCAGTACTCTGCAAACGCGCCCTGGCGCGTTTGCAGATCGGGAACGAATTCCCCTTGAATACTGGGGGTCCTGAGGGCCAACTAGCCCACCAGGAACCTCCAGTATGCGCCAGGGGCTGCCTTGCAGAGACGTGTACATAGGCCACGCCCCTTTTACACCTCTCTGCAACGCAGCTCTGTGGCACTTTTGGAGGTATATGGTGGGCTAGTTGGACTCCAGGGACCCTCAGGATTCAAGGGGACTTAATCCCCCAACTTAAAACGCGCCACAGGGCGCGTTTGCACAGTGGTGAAGGGAGGGGCGGGGCTTCATGTGTGCAAACAGGCCCCGTGGCGCGTTTTAAGATGGGGATTAAATCCCTTCAATCCTGAGGTCCTGAGGCCAACTAGCCCAACAGGTACATCCAGAAAGCGCCACAGAGCTGCGTTGCAGAGAGGTGTAAAAAGGGGTGTGGCCTCTCTACACTCTCTGCAACGCAGCCCCCTGGCGCATACTGGAGGTTCATGGTGGGCTAGTTGGCCCCTAGGGAACCTCATGATTCAAGGGGACTTAATCCAGTCAATGTTAGCCTATGAAGGAAATTCAAGTTACCGGTAAGTACGGTTAAAATTACTTTTCAGGACCAGTACTGGGCTGAAAGATGCAGCACTGAGGTCTCTCCTGATAACAGGTGATTCTATGAGAAAAAGTTTCTAAGTGTCAACTTTTAAAATACAATAATATTCCTTAAAAATCACGACTGTAACCAAAACGCTTTTACTCAACTGTTTACAGGAGATGTACCAGGACTGAATCTAGGATCCAGTCCTGTGGTTAGAAAAGTAATCCATAAAGTAACTAATTGCATTTAACTAGAAATTCACATTGAGCTGAATGTTGCATTGTGTTTGAAAATGTGTTGCCCATTGCAACAACTGTAACTACTGTACTTAAAAGTCTATTGCCTATGTGCAAAGTATTTAAACTAAAGTAATTCATTCTGAGAAAGTATTTTTTGTAATGTAATGTATAATGTAATTACAATGTAATTTAAAAAATAAAATATGTAAAAAAAAATTGTTTCTAAAAATGTAGTAAATCAGTATGAAAAAAATTAATATAACAATTAATACATTTAAAAATTGTCATTTACAAAACCTTTGAAATTCACTGAAAAAACCGTAGGTTTCAGACATGTTATAGTTAGGAATTAGCATTTAAAAAACCTTTGAAATTCACAGTTGGTGTCCGAAACGCGTCTGAGGCTGCACCTTTTCTTGTGGTAATAAAGCACGCATTCTGGCAACAGCTATATCTGGAGTCCGTAGTCCCATTTGTGCGCGCTCGCACGGGGATACTGTTAGTTGATATATATATATATATATATATATATCCAACGAAAGGTATTGCCCAGGTGAAGCCGCCTCGAAAATGATGGAAGAAGGGAGCTGCTTGTTTGTGCAACCTGTAAATAAAATGAAGGAACAACCCTTTCTCTGTGTGGCGTCTTCACCTGGGCAATAACTTTTGTTGGATGTGTAGCGGTACGCCTAACCGTGAGGACGCCCTGCTGCTTGAAGGTGGACCTGCGGCGCTAGACAACTGGCCCGAGAGGAGTGAAAGCCCGCTTTTGCAGGTCGAGGTATGGGCACTACAAGCAGTTTTTCCCGCTTGCACAACCCACATGGGTAATAAACTTTTAATTTGTTGATGGCACATGGAGGCACCCACTGTGGTTTGATTGTGGGGACTACGAGGACCAGAATGCAATATTGCACACGCCCACTGGGGCGTGACTGGGCTTATTATTTAATTTGTTCCCAAACGGCTCCTGTGACTCTCACTACTTGCCAGTGATCAAGGACGAAGTTGCGTCCGAAACGCGTATGGCGATCGAAAATGATGGAAGAAGGGAGCTGCTTGTTTGTGCAACCTGTAAATAAAATGAAGGAACAAACCTTTCTCTGTGTGGCGTCTTCACCTGGGCAATAACTTTCGTTGGATATATATATATATATATATATACTATATATATATATATATATATATATATATATATATATATATATATATATATATATATATATAGTTAGAACCTAGATTCCATAGGAAAAGTGTTTTTTGATTTGACAATATCTTTGGCGCCGTTTGACAAATCTTCGCAAAAATTTTAAAACTAATGGCCCGCTCACTTCAGCTGCTGTGTTGAAAGTTTCTGGGTGATTTGTCAAGCGGGGGCCGAGAAAAAAGGGGGGTCCCAAAACGCGTTTTTTCCATTTTATTTCCCATAGGAAATTTTAGACAAGGCTACAGCCTGAACTGCTGAATGGAATTACACCAAATTTAGCAAAAAGGTACCTCTTGGTTCAGAAAGCGTTCTTTTTGTTAAATGGTGTAAATCTGTTCAGTAGTTCCTGAGAAATTCATATATTTACTATTAATATCTGGTGGCCGCGAAGGATCCGCGAAACCTCCCGATCTCGAGCCTGACTCTGATAGGTTGCCAACACTTCAAACCAGGGAACCGAGTCACAAGAAAAAAGGTTAAAAAAAGAAAAGGGGGCAGGGTAGAAATACCCTGATCCCCTAGGCCTTCTCAAGGGGTCCCACGGGGACCCTGAGGGCCAAAAAAAGCATTTTGTTGAAATTTTCGGCGGGAGTCGCGTAGGATCCCCGAATCCTGCTGAAAATGAAACAAAAAACGAAGCACGCGCTTTGTTTAATTTGGCCCCTGGGAGGGCCAGGTCCAGGGGGAAAATATGTTAGTAGATGCGGGGGCACGGTCAGGGGCCCCCACAGCCCCGGGAACCGCCACCTCCCCAGGGCTTCTTTTTAAAATAAAAGGCATGGGGTGGGCTCCTGCCCGCCCCCACGCTGCCCTGGGGACTGCCACCTCCCCAGGGTTTTGATGATTAAGTGCGGGGGGCCACATGGCCCCCCCATACTGCCCCGGGGACCACCACCTCCCCAGGGGACACTTTATTCAAATATGGGGGTCCGTTGCGGACCCCCGGCCCCGGGGACTACCACCCCCCCGGCCTATTACAACAATGGGAGGGCGGCCCCCCTCCAGGAGCCCTTCATGGCCCTGAGGACTGCCACCCCCCAGGGCCGGCTCCAGCAATGTCCCGGGGTGCCCACCCCGGGACATTGCAGTTTGCTATGGTATGGCTGGAGCACTGCTCCCGCCATGCCATAGCAAACTTCTGCTTTGCTTTATGGAAGCGAGAACAGGAAAACTCCTCTCGCTTCTATGAAGCAAAGCAGAATTGCTTTTGGGCAGCACCCTTTGCCCAAAAGCAATGCTGGCTCCTGCAGGGGCATTGGGGCTCCCCCCGTGGTGCCCAACATGTGGACATGCCCCGGGGGATGGGGTCCCTGGGGCCAAAAAAGGCCCCACTCCCTTTTTTAATTTAAAAAATAAATGCCTGGGCCCCGAGGAATGGGGTCCCCGGGGCCGATATCGGCTTGTGGAGGGGGGCCACCTGACCGCCTCCCTTAAAAAAAAATATTTTGATAAAAATGGCCGGGCCTCAGGGAATGGGGTCCCCGGGGCCGAAATGGGCCCATGGAACTGGGGGGAAATAATCATTGTTTTTCTCTTGTAATAGGAGTCGCAAACCTATTGCGGCTCTCAGCGCGGCCCCCAGTGTAACTTCGCAGTGGATTCGCAGATCCTTCTTAAATAAATAATTAAATAGTATACACTTTATAAGGTAGTGTTGCAGTTGTGAAGTTTTTTGTAGAGCTACTGAGATTGAAGTTCATAAAAACATTAAAATTGGGAGAGTTAGAAAAAATATTTAAATATAAAATATAAGTTAAAAATGGAAAGTGAACTGTGTTGTAGTACATTGAATTTGTGCATTTGTTTTGCGGACTTGCGAATGGTTTGCGAATCCAGGAAATATTTAGAAAGAGTAGGCATGCTTAAAAATATATATCTTTCACTGTTGGGTTATAGGTTGGCACTAAGACGAGCCGTTGTGTTCATTATGACTCTGTTCCAGCTACATGTAAGTGCGGATGCACAGCTTAAGGTTGTTGAGAAACACTCTGTTTCCTTCATCTGTGAAGTGAACTCCATCACTTCTGTAGATGTTATGCATGTGAAAACATAGGCTGTTGTTATAAATAGAGCCCATGTTATGGTCTCTGAGGTAAGCAGAAACAGCTTTATTGACATTCTGTCTAGCTTTCTCAATTTGTGGACAGAATTGATTTGGCCACTTCCATTTCTGTCTCTGGCATATATTAGAGTATACAAAGACAGTGTGAGGGAAAAGTGACATCAGTTGTGAAAAGGTATCTTTCATTAGGATTTTCAATCCTACCCCAGTCAATGTGCCAAGGTCATTGCCACCACAGTGCACAATCATGAGGTCAAGGGGTTGGAGATGCAAAAAGGTTTTAACCAAAGGCAGCAATTGGTGCCACTTTAATCCTCTCTGTGCAAACCATTTAATATCTACATTTTGCAAACCTAGGCCTTTGTCAATACCTCTGTGTTCAGCATACCTTTTGCACCAGAAAACATAGCTGTGCCTTACAATCCATACTGCAAGCATTTTGAAGGGATGTCTGGAAGGAATCAAAAGATGTCTGTAGCTGAGGTAGTCAGTTGGTAGAATGAGAGGTATCTAAAATGGAGGAGATGATGCTGTTTTTGAGAAAACCGATAACTGATTGGCTGTTCATCAACATTGTGCACTCAAAAATAGGATGTATGTTACTTTTCTAAACAAGTATGTTTCTGATTGGTTATGGAAAAAAGTTTGAATGGTACAGTAGAGTGGATAAGCTAATATTTTGTCAAAGTCAACCACATCTGTTGTTTGCATTTGTAAGCTGGTGTGCTGCATTTCAAAATATGGTGAACTTGTGACCTGCTGGTACAGTTGAATGTTGCAGAAAGTGTTACTATGGAAACTAGTATTAAACAGAATGGGGGAGGGTTGAAACTTAACTGTGGTTATAAAATATGAAATTCAAAGCTAAATATAAGTGATATGCTACTGAAGTAAGATTTCCCAAATCAGTACTATGTTTAGAAGTGGTGTGTTCATAAAAAATAATAGTAGTATTATTTTGAACTCCCATAAAGGTTCGCAACTCCTTCGCGATGCTACAGTGTGGCACAGCGGTGGAGTCGCGACTCCAATAAATTACAGAAGCATATTGGGTAGTTTTAGAAGAGAGTAATAAAGGCTTAATATGTGTAACCAATAGAAATGGGTTTTAGAATTTGAAATACTGAAGGGAGCATTTTAATTTTTTACTTACATTCATTTGAGTGCAAAATGAGAGGGAAAGTTTGCCATTACTGGTTTTACCTTGTTGAGAGTGGTGCAGTACATTTATTGTATTGGAAAGAAAATCTTTTAGGAGTTTCTGACATTTTCACAACCTGTATTTGTATTTCAGAGGTGAGTTACATATGTGTAAAGTGTGTTATGTATTGTGTAGGAGTGGGTCAGTGTTTGTAATGATATTTTTAACTTTGTGATGCATTATTTATAAAGCTTGCAAAGCATTAGAGAAATGTGATGTTTGAAATATGTTACCAAATGTACAAACGTGTATTGTAGTTTGTTTTATTGTTCTGAAATGAAGATTGAAATAAGTTGTGCATATCAATATGTGTACGTCCTGAGTGTCTAATAAAAAAGTGGGAGAGAAAACTGATGTGTAAAACATGTTCACAGATGTATTAAACTGTATCCCAGGGTCTACGCATGCAGTCATCCAATCATTCATGCACTACCCATTCACTCATCCAAAGACTCAGCCACTACCCATGCACTCATCCATTCACTGAGGCACTACCCATGCACTACTCCAATGATTAAAACACTATCCTTCCACACATTTATTCACACAGGTACTATGCATACACCCATCTAATCACTCAGATTCTACTCATGCACTCATTCAATCACGTACACATTAGTCTAGCACTGTTCCAGTCACACAGGTGATACCCATAGACTCACCCATTCACCCAGGCACTATGTTATAATGTACTTGTAAAGCACTCGGCTACTCAAAAGAGTGTCCCGGCGCTAGACGGAGCCCTAAATTATCCTACTAATTAACCCTGGGCATAATACTTTGCTACGCTCACGAAGCATGCAAAGTTTGTGCTACTACGCACTACGCAAATTGCACGTAGCAGAGTGAATAACTGTGCTAATAAACGTAGCGTAGCAGGAGTATAATAAACTCCTTCAAATGCTTTGATAAAGCAATTTTTATGCTAAAAAGCATATAACCAATTCACAAAAATGAATTTTGACAATAAAATATCAAGCAATGAGAGAGGTGATGATTTTGGAGTTCCCCTAACCTAGGGGAGGACCAAGCAGATGCCTTGAACACAAAAAGCATATCATGTGAACGATTCAATGGTGGTCCCTTCCTCCTTGGACCACCCCAAGCACAGTTATGGGCAAAAATACAATCCCAACCAAAGGCCTGCAAAGCATTATGGGACGAGATTAGCAGTGGGCAGTGAATATTATAGTGTCCAATATCAAAATAATTCTACAAAGAGCTGCAGTTCAACTAGTCGTTACTAGGTGTCGTCCCTCACGAGTCAAATGCAAAAGCTTCATGAAAGGTTTTCAATACTTTTGCATTTCACTCTTGAGGGACGACACCTAGTAACGACTAGTTGAACTGCAGCTCTTTGTAGAATTATTTTGATATTGGACACTATAATATTCACTGCCCACTGCTAATCTCGTCCATAATGCTTTGCAGGGCCTTGGTTGGGATTGTATTTTTGCCAATAACTATGCTTGGGGTGGTCCTAAGAGGATGGGACCACCACCTAATCATTCAATAAGATGTGCTTTTTGTTTTCAAGACATCTGCTTGGTTTTCTCCCTAAGTTAGCGAGGATACCAAAATCATCACCTCTCTCACTGCTTGTTAACTTTTGTTTTCACTTTAGTGAAATGACTATATGCAATTTTAGCATATAAAGACAGAGATATTTATTTTATCTTAACTTGCACTGTACAAGTTTGCTTTTGGTAATTATTGTACAGTACAGTGCAGTCAAGCACACAGCTACGCACTATGCAATTTGCATAGCTACACCCAGGCTTATTAATAAACTCCTTCAAATGCTTTGATAAAGCAATTTTTATGCTAAAAAGCATATAACCAATTCACAAAAATGAATTTTGACAATAAAATATCAAGCAATGAGAGAGGTGATGATTTTGGAGTCCCCTAACCTAGGGGAGGACCAAGCAGATGCCTTGAACACAAAAGCATATCATGTGAACGATTCAATGGTGGTCCTTCCTCCTAGGACCACCTCAAGCACAGTTATGGGCAAAAATACAATTCCAACCAAAGGCCTGCAAAGCATTATGGGACGAGATTAGCAGTGGGCAGTGAATATTATAGTGTCAATATCAAAATAATTCTACAAAGAGCTGCAGTTCAACTAGTCGTTACTAGGTGTCGTCCCTCACGAGTCAAATGCAAAAGCTTCATGAAAGGTTTTCAATACTTTTGCATTTCACTCTTGAGGGACGACACCTAGTAACGACTAGTTGAACTGCAGCTCTTTGTAGAATTATTTTGATATTGGACACTATAATATTCACTGCCCACTGCTAATCTCGTCCCATAATGCTTTGCAGGGCCTTTGGTTGGGATTGTATTTTTGCCCATAACTGTGCTTGGGGTGGTCCTAGGAGGAATCGTTCAATAAGATGTGCTTTTTGTTTTCAAGACATCTGCTTGGTTGTTGGTTCTCTCCCTAAGTTAGTGAGGATACCAAAATCATCACCTCTCTCACTGCTTGTTAACTTTTTGTTTTCACTTTAGTGAAATGACTATATGCATTTTTAGCATATAAAGACAGAGATATTTATTTTATCTTAACTTGCACTGTACAAGTTTGCTTTTGGTAATTATTGTACAGTGCAGTCAAGCACACAGCTACGCACTACGCAATTTGCATAGCTACGTGTAGTTGAAGCTGTACTTCACGTAGCTACGTGAAGTGCTACTACGCAAACTACGCCCGGGCTTACTACTAATACCAGGCTAACGTTTCTGCTGAAATAACCAGGTTTTAAGTTGTTTACGGAAAGTCAACAGATCAGGTACTTGTCTGAGATGCTGAGGCAGGCTATTCCAGCTACGGGCAACCTGTACTTGAAAAGAGCGTCCCCCTCTGCACAAACGGGAGAATCTAGGGACTGCTAGGAGATACTGGTGAGAGGATCTTAAAGATCTCCCTGGTGCATAACGAAGTACTCTCTTCCCGATATAGTGGGCCCCCAAACCATGAAGAGCCTTAAAAGTCAGAACTAATGCCTTGAAAAGGATTCTGTTACGAATAGGGAGCCAATGCAAAGCAATCAGGTGGGGGGAAATCCGGGTTCTAGGGCCAAGCCTGAGAACTGCCCTGGCTGCCGCATTTTGGACAACGTGAAGCTTGTTTATCAGAAACTCCGAAGACCTAAGTATAGAACATTTACATAGTCCAGCCTAGAGGCAATGAGGGCCTGAACCACAATCTTTCTATGAGACAAAGATAACATGGGGAGGAATTTTCTGAGCATTTTAAGAAGACCGAAACAAGAACCTGCAACAGACTGAACCTGGGTTTTCATGGAGAGGGAATCATCCAATTTCACCCCCAAGTTCTTGACTGCCCTGACCGAAGACTGAGGAGGTGACATATCAGCTGGCCACCATTGTTTCCATACATCCTGGGGTGGCGATCCGAAAAAAATAATTTCGGATTTCTCCGGATTACATTTAAGTTCATTAAGTATGAGCCAGGTAAAAACTTTTTTCAAGCAATTTTTGATCAGCTCTCCGTCAAAGTCTTCACCCTTCTCACACGTGAACAACAGCTGCGTATCATCTGCGTAAGAAATGATTGTTGCCTCACAAGCTTCGACCAAAGGGGCGAGAGGGGCCATATACAGATTGAACAAAGTTGGGCTCAAAATAGAGCCCTGTGGAACACCCACTTTCAGAGGCGGGATAGTAGCAGAAAAGGGGGGGGACCAGACCTCCTGGTTTCTGTCCTCTAAAAATGAAGAGAACCATTTCAGCACCATGTCCCCAAGGCCGCACTCCCGCAATCTCTGCAGGAGGCGGACATGGGGCACGGTGTCAAATGCTGCAGATAAATCCAGGAGGATCAGTACTGCTTTACCTCCTTTATCAAGTTTTCCTTTTATAGCCTCAGAGATTTCAAGTAAAGTGGTTTCTGTACTAAAGTTGGAGCGGAACCCGGACTGGCTCGGATGAAGAAGATTGTTAGATTCCGCATACTCGGTAATCACTGAGTTTACATATTTCTCTAAGGTCTTTGCGAAAAACGGAAGGAGTGAAATTGGTCTGTAGTTGGTTAGTACTAGAGGATCAGCAGAGGGCTTTTTCAGCAGTGGGAGTATTTTAGCGCATTTCCATATCCGTGGAACCTGCCCATTACTTAATGATGAGTTAAGTACTATGTTAGCCTCGTATTGATAATCTCAGCCACGGAAGCCAATATTTTCGCGGGACATGAGTCAACAGGAGACCCTGACTTAAGGCCCTTCATAATCTCCAGGGATGTCGCTGGAAGAAGGGGGGGAAACTGTGTGAGGGAAGGACCATTTCCTAAACCATTGGAAAATGGCAGTATCATATTTTTATCTTCCTCTGAAAGAGACACAGCAAAGGAGGTTTGGATATTAATAATCTTCTCATGGAAAAAGGATGCTAGCTGATTAGTCCATTCTGATGTAGGGGTAGAAAGTCTAGCCACTGCATTAGGAGCAGAGAAATCTTTAACAATTTTGAAAAATTTCTTTACATTTATTTCCGGAGGACTCAATTTTAGATGAAAAGAAAATCTTCTTTTCCTCACGGATTTTAATGTGATATGCTTTTAAGGCAATTTTATAAATGTATTTTCCGGGCTAAAATCCTTCCTCCATGCTCTTTCCAGGCGTTTGCAAACACTTTTGCACTGCCTCAGAGCTTGATTGAACCAAGGGGAGGAATGCCTCGTAACCTTGCGGGACTGCGATGTTTGGGGGGCAAGTGCCCAGGTACTTTGCTTCAACCAATTCTCAAGCTTGTTGGCATCACTCTCAGTGTTGCCGCTGAGTGAAATGGCGTGTAGAGCTAGCTCCTCACTCAATGCTTCAGGAGTGATTCTATGAAAAGGTCTGGATGTAAAAAACTGTTTCTTTGCCGGGACATGGGGTTCTCTTATAAGTTTGCCTATCCTGAAGCTGATCAAATGGTGGTCTGTTTATATTAAAGGTACAGGGGCATCCGTTTCAATATTGACACTTGAAAAAATTTGATCCAGAGTATGGCCCTTATTGTGAGTAGGGTGGGACACATAGGGGAACAGATTCATGCATTCAAGTGATTCAAACAGTGCAGTGGTATCCTGCATTTCCAAGTTGTCCATATGAATATTAAAATCCCCTAATACAAAAAAGTGGTTATACCTGGGGACTAATGGAGCTATAGAGTCACTCAGGGACTTAAGGAACTTCCCTGCAGGCCCCGGGGGACGGTAGATGAGAACTCCGGTCAGTGATTGGTGGGGTGAAAGTATACACTGAAAACCGAGACATTCCGCCCCTTCTACTTCTTCCATGCACTAATGGAATTACCCAGGGACAAACCATGCAGTCATTGAACCTAACAGACATTATCAATGCACTCATCCAATCACACAGGGACTACCCATACACTCATTCATTCACTCAGGCACTACCCATGCACTCATCCAATGACCTATGCACTACCCTTGCTCTCATTCATTCACTCATGACCTACCCATACACTTATTCAATCACCCAGGCATTACCCTTGCACTGATCCATTCATTGAGGATCTACTCATGCACTCATCCATTCACTCAGGTACTACCCATGCACTCCTCCATTCACTGAGGAACTACCCATGCACTCCTCCATTCACTTAGGCACTTCCTGTTCACTCATCTGTTCACCCAGGCCCTTTTCTTGCCTCTTTCTGCACCTCTCTTGAATCTTTCTGCACTTCTCTTACTTCTTTTTGCACTTCTCTTGCTTCTTTCGTCACCTCTCTTGCTTCTTTCTGTACCCCTCTTGCCTCTCTCTGCACCTCCTTTGCCTCTTTCTGCACCCCTGTTCCCTCTTTCTGCACCTTGCTTGCCTGTTTCTGCATGTCTCTTGCCTTTTTCTACATTTCTCTTGCCTCTTTCTGCACCTTTGTTGGTTCTTTTTGAACTTCTCTTCCTTCTCTGTGCACTTGTGTTGCTTCTTTCTGCACTTCTTTTGCTTCTTTCTGCATCCGTCTTGTCTCTTTCTGTACTCCTCTTCTGTCTTTTTGCACATCTCTTGCCTCTTTCTCCATCTCTCTTGCCTCTTTCTGTACTTCTCTTGCTTCTTTCTGCACCTGTGTAGGTTATTTCGGCACTTCCTTTGCCTCTTTCTGCACCCCTCTTGCTTCTTTTAGCAGCTTCTTTGCCTCTTTGTGCACCTCTGTTGCTTTTTTCTGCACTTCTCTTGTTTTTTTTCTGCACTTGTCTTTCTTCTTTCTGCACGTGTCTTGCCTGTTTCTGCACCTTACTCTCTTCTTTCTGCACCTCTCTTGCCTCTTTCTGTACCTCACTTGCCTCTTTCTGCACCTCACTCTCTTCTTTCTGCACCCCTCTTGCCTCTTTCTGCACTCCTTTTCCCTCTTTCTGCACCCCTCTTGCCTGTTTCAGCACATGTCTTGCCTCTTTCTGCACTTCTCTTGGCTCTTTCTGCACCTCTCTTGCCTTTTTATGCACTTCTCATGCCTCTTTCTGTACCTCTGTTGCTTCTTTCTGCACTTCTCTTGCCTCTTTCTGCACTTCTCTTGTCTTTTTCAGCACGTCTCTTGCCTCTTTGTCCACCTCTGTTGCTTCTTTCTGCACCTCTCTTGCTTCTTTCTGTACCCCTCTAGCCTGTTTGTGCACTCTTCTTCCCCTTTTCCGCACCTTTCTTCCCTCTTTCAAACTTCTTTTGCCTCTTTCTGAACTTTTCTTGTCTCTTTCTGCACCTCTGTTGCTTCTTTCAAACTTCTCTTGCCTCCTTCTGCACTCCTCTTGCGTCTTTTAGCAGCTCCCTTGCCTCTTTGTGCACTGCTGTTACTTCTTTCTGCACTTCTCTTGCTTCTTTCTGCACTTGTCTTGCTTTTTTCTGCACCTCTCTTGCTTCTTTCTGCACTCCTCTTGCCTCTTTCTGCACTCCTCTTTTGTCTTTCTCAATGTCTCTTGCATCTTTCTCAATCTCCTGTCTTGAATTTTTCTGCACCTCTCTTGCCTCTTTTGCACTTGTCTTGCTTCTTTCTGCACCTCTGTTGCCTCTTTTGCACTTGTCTTGCTTCTTTCTGCACCTCTGTTGCTTCTTTGTGCACTTCTCTTGCTTCTTTCTGCACCTCTCTTGCAAATTACATTCTGAGCAGTTGATGAATAGTGAAGCTGCAAGATAAAAGTGATGTTTAAGACATGTTGGTAGAGGGATTACTGATTAGGCTACTTCTTATAAGTCTATGGAAAGGTACACTTGAAGTAGGCTGTATAAATTTAGATGTGTGCTTGAAATGGGAAGTGTAGTCTGTGCAGTTTAAAGTTCTGCTTGCTATCGTGACTGAGGTATGTGTCTACTTGTACATGCATTGTTTCATGTGTTATGCATCTGAAGATGCTAGCTTAAAAGGTGATAGCTTCTCCTACAGGTGGAGAAATCTTCTTAGTTCTGTACTGTTATTTGGTCGCACAGATAGATATGTGTTACATATGTAGGTGGTATAGAGCCCCTGAAATAGACTATTGACTACCCATGTGCACTGTTTTATGAATAGACAGGAATACATACACTTTCTTGTACATAAATTTAGAGCGCTTCTGGTCTGCAACACAGGTATTCAAGTATTTGTATGTTTCTTTTTATGTATCATGGCACTAGCAAAAGGTACCGACACACACATGAATGCTTTCTGGAATAGGGTAAGACGTACAAGAGTGATATGTGAAGGATTGCTGTTTTAAATTTCGCTACGCCCAACATTTAAAGTCGTTGGTGAACAGTGAAGCTACACAACTAAAGTAAGGTTTAAAACATGTACAGAGAGGGATTAGTGGTTAGGCTACTTCGTATGAGTGTATGGAAATGTATAGTTAAAGGACGCTGTAGAAATTTAGGTGTTTGCTTGAAATGGGAAGTGCAGTTTGTTAAATTTAAAGTTCTGTGCGCTCTCGTGACTGAGGTATGTGTTTACTTGTACATGCATCTGAAGATGGTAGGTTAAAAAGCTGGTAGCTTGTTTTACAGGTGGAGAAATCTTCTCAGTGCAGCATTTTTTGTCTTTCTGCATGTCTCTTCTTCTTTCTGGAGTTCTATTGCTTCTTTCTGTTCTTTTCTTGCCTCTTTTTCCACTTCTCTTGCGTCTTTCTACAGTTTTCTTGCTTCTATGTGTACTTCTCTTGCTTCTTTCTGCACCCCTCTAGCTTCTTTCTGTATCCCTCTTCCCTCTTTCTGCACCTTTATTGTCTCTTTCTGCTCCTCTCTTGCCTCTTTTGCACTTCTCTGCCCTCTTTCTGCAACCCTCTTCCCTCTTTCTGCATGTCTGTTGCCTCTGTCTGCACCTCTCTTGCCTCTTTCAGCACTTCTCTAGCCTCTTTTTGTACCTCTGTTGCTTCTTTCAGCACTTGTCTTGGTTGTTTCTTAACTCCTCATGCTTGTTTGTGCACCCCTCTTCCTTCTTTTTGCACCTTTCTTGACTCTTTCTGCATCTCTCTTGCCTTTTTCTACATTTCTCTTGCCTCTTTCTGCATCTCTGTTGGTTCTTTTAGAACTTCTCCTCCTTCTTTGTGCACTTGTGTTGCTTCTTTCTGCACTTCTCTTGCTTCTTTCTGCATCTGTCTTGCCTCTTTCTGCACTCCTCTTTTGTCTTTCTCAATGTCTCTTGCATCTTTCTCAATCTCTCTTGCCTCTTTCTGTATTTCTCTTGTTATGTTATGTTAATAACTTTTATAAAGCGCAGCGGTTACCCAAGGGTGTCCTGGCGCTAGCAAATGAATCCTGAGGGCAGAAGACAAGGAGGAAGAAATTATTCAGAAAAGAGCCAGGTCTTTAGGCCCTTCCTAACATTTAGGAGATCCGTGGCATCTCTGAGGCAAAATGGCAGGGCGTTCCAGGCCTTCACCGCGCTGACAGCAAAGCTTCTGCCCCCCCACAAAGCAGTCCTTCTGAGTGGAACCGAAACCAGCTTGGCACCTGTCGAGTGGAGTGCTCTGTTCGGAGTGTACCAATGGAACAGCTGGTTCAGGTAGTCTGGGCCTTTGCCGTGAAGGGCTTTGAAGACCATGCAAAGGGATTTGAAACGCACTCGACTCCGTATTGGGAGCCAGTGAAGATTCCTTAATCCATTGAAGATGGAGGAGAATTTGGGTGTACCTGTCAGAAGTCTTGCTGCTGCATTTTGCAGCAGCTGTAATTTGTTCAGACTTTTCTGTTGGATATTCAAATACAAGCTGTTACAGTAGTCCAGCCTGGATAACACCAAGGCTGTGACCACTGTTTGTCAACTACTCAGGGGTAGGAATGGCATTACCTTCCTCACTGTTCTAAGCTCTTGCTTCTTTCTGCACCTGTCTAGCTTCTTTCTGCACTTCTTTTGCCTCTTTCTGCACCCCTCTTGCTTCTTTTAGCAGCTCCTTTGCCTCTTTGTGCACCTCTGTTGCTTTTTTCTGCACTTGTCTTGCTTCTTTCTGTACGTGTCTTGCCTGTTTCTACACCTCACTCTCTTCTTTCTGTACCTCTCTTGCCTCTTTTTGTACCTCAGTTGCCTCTTTCTGCACCTCACTCTCTTCTTTCTGTACCCCTCCTGCCTCTTTCTGCACTCCTTTTCCCCTTTTCTGCACCTCTCTTCCCTCTTTCAGCACCTCTCTTGCCTCTTTGTACACTTCTCTTACCTCTTTCTGTACCTCTCTTGCCTTTTTATGCACTTCTCTCACCTCTTTCTATACCTCTGTTGCTTCTTTCTGCACCTCTCTTGCTTCTTTCTGCACCCTCTTGCCTGTTTGTGCACTCTTCTTCCCTTTTTCTGCACCATTCTTGCCTCTTTCTGCATCTCTCTTGACTTTTTATGCACTTCTCTTAACTCTTTCTGCACCTCTGTTGGTTCTTTCTGCACTTCTGTACCTTCTTTCTGTACTTGTCTTGCTTCTTTGTCCACTTCTCTTGCTTCTTTCTGCATCCCTCTTGCTTCTTTCTACACTCCTGTTTCCTCTTTCTGTACCTCTTTTGCCTCTTTCTACACCTCTCTTGCATTTTTCTGCACTTCTCTTGCCTCTTTCTGCACCTCTGTTGCTTCTTTCTAAAGTTCTGTTGCCTTTTTCTGCACTTCACTCTCTTCTTTCTGTACCTCTCTTACCTCTTTCTGCACTTCTCTTCCCTCTTTTTCCACTTCTTTTGCCTCTTTCTGTACCTCTCTTGCCTCTTTGTGCACCTCACTTGCCTCTTTTTTTACCTCACTTGCCTCTTTCTGCATCTGTCTTCTCTTTTTCTGCACTTCTCTTGTCTCTTTCTGCACATCTGCTGGTTCTTTCTGCACTTCTCTTACTTCTTTCTGTAGCTCACTCTCATCTATCTGCAGACATCTTGCCTCTTTCTGCACCCCTCTTCCCTCTTTCTCCACCTCTCCTGCCTTTTTCTGTATTTCTCTTGCCTCTTTTTGCATTTGTGTTGCTTGTTTCTGCACCTCTATTGCTTCTTTCTACACTTTTTGTGTCTCTTTCTGCACCTCTGTTGCTTCTTTATGCACTTCTTTTGCCTCTTTTTGTACCTCTCTTGCCTCTTTTAGCAGCTACCTTACTTCTTTGTGTATTTCTCTTGGCTTGCTTGTTTCTACAGCTCTCTTGCTACTTTCTGGTGTCTGCTTGAAATGGGACCTGTAGGAGAAGGTACCAGCTTTTGAAGCTAGCATATTCACATGCATAATATGCGCGAGAATAGATCAACAAATAGACACATACCTCAGTCACGAGAGCACGCAGACCTTTAAACTTGACAGTCTGCAGTTTCTGTTTCAAGCACACACCTAAATTAATACAGCCTACTTTGAGTGTACCTTTTCACACACTCATATGTAGTAGCCTAATCACTAATCCCTCTGCCAACATGTCTTAAATCTCACTTTTCTCTTGAAGGTTCACTATTCTTTGACTTTCTGAATGTTAGGCATAGTAAATTTAAAACAGCAATCCTTCCCATGTTACTATTGTAAGTCTTACCATGTTAGTGAAGGCATGCATGCGGGTGTCTGTAGCTTTTGGTAGTGGCATGATACATAAAAAGAAACATACAAATACTTGAATATCTGAGTTTTACTTCGTATGCTATCTAAAGTTGTGTAGAAAAAGCTGTATATATTCCTTTCTGCTCATAAAACAGGGTATGTAGGTATTGAAAAGTCTATTTGAGAGGCTCTATAACAGCTACATATGTAAGCATGTCTGTTTGTGTAAGTGAATGACAGGGCACAACTAAGAAGATTTGTGTACCTGTATGAGAAGCTATCAACTTTTTAAGCTAGCATTTTCAGATGCATAACAGATGTGAGAAAACATGTACAAGTGGACACATACTTCAGTTTCGAGAGCATGTACACCTTTAAACTTGAGAGACTACACTTTCCTTTTCAAGCAGATACCTAAGTTTATATGACCTACTTCAAGAGTACGTTTTCACAGACTCATACGAAGTAGCCTAATTACTAATCCCTCTGGCAACATGTCTTAAAACACACTTTTCTCTTGCACCTTCCCTATTCACCCAGCAGTCAGAATGTTAGGTATAGCCAAATTTAAAACAGCAATCCTTGCTGTGTGACTGTTTAAAGGTCTGTGTGTCTTCTGACAGGTTTACTAATATGCAAAGTATGATATCCCACATATTTAGTTGTTCTGGAGAGATTGCTAATGTAATTCTAAGCAATTGGTTATTTATTATTGTGAATATTAATATATAATTATTTTAAATGTTATAATTGTGTAACAGAGTATTACAACTTTTCTTTCTTTTTTAGATATTTACTTTTTTGGGGATAAAAATTAAAGATGGCAAGAAAAGATCAGAAGAGAAGAGAAGAAAAAAAAGCAGCACTACTTAAAGAAAACTGAAAAGAGGAAATTAGATGAAGCACAAAATGTTAGACAGGAAAAGAAGTCTTCTGCTAAGACAACTAAACAGTTTGTTAAAAGAGTTTTACAGAGTGTAAAGCAATTTGAAAATGTTGAAAAGAAAAAGAAAAGTTCTACAACAGATCAGAAGGAAAGGAAAAAAGGACATGAGAAAAGAAAATAATTTTATGGGAAAACAATGCATATTGAAAGAAGGCTAAAAGAACATAAAGACATAAGGAGGAGAATGTTTAGAAGTAGATTACTACAAAATGTAATGAAAGATTGTAAAACATATAAAAAAAGAACAGCAGCTTATAAGAAAAGACAACAGATTGAAAGTGTAGTAGATAAAGCTTTTGAAATAAAACAAAAATTATTTATATTAATTTTGAAGAGAAGGAGAACTTTGAATAAAACAATGGTGTTTATGAAGGAGAAATGCAAAAGAAAGAGACTTGTTAATAGAAGTAACTTTTGTTAAACTTTCACTGGTGAATGGAAGCACACTTCCAGTACTGCGCCTTTTTTTAATGAAGAAAGCTATTTTCAACAGAACACATTAGTACATGCAGTTGATACTTGTGGTCAATGCTATGAGATGAAAGATGGTTCTCCCATTCCAAAAGAAAAAATAGTTGTTAGGAGTGTGGAAGAAGTAATAGCTGAGGCGGTTCAAGGGAGGCGTATACAAGCTCATGTATATAAGTGGGATTGTAGTAGTATTTGCAGTATTCAACAGGAATCTATGGACATATTATGATTTTTTTGCGAGGATATGCCAAAAAAGTGTTAAACAGAAGATTAAGATGTTACAAGGACCAGATCCATGTAAGATGAGAAAATATACTAAGTTGCAGGGTCATTCTCTGGCTTGTCTTTCAAGAAATGTATGTCAAAGTACTTTTCATCATTTAAGAATGTTAGCTGTACACCACTCTGAAATGCGGAAGTTAGTAAGGAGACTCTATTATGTAAAAACTCCTGCATTATGTTTAAGTGAAATGAAGACAGCTCTTTTGCATGGTTCTCTATCAGATATAAAGAAAGTTTGTGATGATATACAGTTCGTTTTTTTGGTTCGGAAGACGAGTGTAGAGAAACTTAGAATTGTAGGTGTGGAAGAACATGAGAAAGAGATTAGTATCGATGAGTTTGCAGAAGAAATTACAAAGTGTAACACAGTTTCGTCTGAAAAACAAAACTATATTTGTATTTGTTGTTGACGTACTCACTATAAAATTCAAACAAGAAATGTTGATTTATATTTAAAAAGTGAAAAGGAAAACAATGATAAGTGGCAGCAATTTGGTGTTTATTTGTTGGTAGAGGGTCAGTTTGATTTGGCTAGTGATCAGGTTATTTGTAAGTACTGTTACAACAAATTAGAAGAAGACAAAATGCCAGCTAGAGCAGTAGATAGCAACTTAGAGTTGGTGCCTATTCCTAAGGAACTGGCAGATTTAAATGCACATGAGTCTATTCTTATTCAATCTGTAAACCCATTTCAGGCCATAGTTTGTATGGAGCCTAAAACAGGTAAGCTGCCATCAACAGATTTACAAAAAGGTCTAAAAGGAAGAGTTGTGTATTTACCTTTAGATTTTAAGAAAAACATTGAAACTGTTGGTGTTGATAGAGAGGAAAATGAGCCAGTAGTTATTCTAGGAATTGGTGTGCCAACAAAGAGTCGAAAAATCTGGCAAGAGTTTGTAGATGTGAATAAACTTCAAAAGGCTACACTATATCTACTACAGAATAATAGTTATTATAAGAATGTAAATGTCGATGAAGAAATTATATGTTTAGAAGATGAAACAGAAATTTCAAGTGACCAAATTGAAAAAGTGGACAAGTGCAGGACTAAAGAGATTTATGACCATTATACAATACATCCTTTGCATTCAAAAGAAATAATAGGAAGAAATATTGAACTATTTCAAATGAAAAAGGCAAAGGGAGCTCCCATGAGTGTATGGGAAAAAACTTTAGAAGCTGGTTGTTTTCCACAGCTACTCCCCACTGCAGAAGGTGGACGATTTGATGAGCAAGCTGTACGGATTTCAGCTTCAGAATATCAATCAACAATAGTGTACTCTGAAGATCCAAGATTTCGACAGCGTATTCCATATATATTTCATCATTTGTTTGAAAGCGATTTGTCTGCACTTTCATATGCAGTGAACCACATATTAAAAACAGGAGTTAATTTTCAACATGTTTCTGTAAAAGAGTTCATAGACAAAGTTCATGAAAGAGATGAAAATTTAGAATGTCAGTTAATTAATTTGATGTAGTGTCAATGTGGTACCAATGAATATTGGTATCATCGTCATGGTGAACTTAAGTGTACATTAAGAAACTTAGGTACACCTACATGGTTTGTAACACTTAGCTGTGCTGAATATGTGTGGGATGATTACTTCAGTACCTTCGAGAAGCAAATTCAAATGTGAAAAACATTGAACTGAAGACAGCTGGAGAACTCTGTTGTTTGGACCCTGCAAATGTCTGCAGATATTTTAACCATAGGTTTCAAGCTATGATGTCATTTATCTGCAATAAAAGTGTTCCACCGCTTGGAGAGGTAACTGATTCTTTTGGCGAAAAGAGTACCAGGCCGGAAGTGCTCCTCATATACACATACTATTATGGATAAAGAGTGCACCAAAATTTGGGACAGATAGTGATGAAACTGTTTTGTCTGTCATTGAACAATATGTTACATGTGCCATTCCAACAGGAGGAGGAGAAAAGAGCTTCAGAGAGCAGGTTTTACGCTTTCAAAGTCATCGATGTGGAAAATACTGCAGACGGAAATATAAATGTAAAGGAAAATTTTATACAAAATGTTGTTTTGGATTTCCACGTCCTATAATTTCTAAAGGAAGAGTAAATCATTTTTTGTCATCGGTGAGACATGCAATAACTCGGAGATCTCCCAAGAATACGTACAATTTAAAAAGAACAGAAGGTTCAAAGTACTACAATCCAGTTATTTTGAAAATATGGAATGCAAACATGGATATTCAGTATGTTGCAGATAATTCAATTGCTGTTGCCCGCTATGTTACATCATATATTACAAAATCTGAAAAGACAGAGATGAAAGAAATGTGGGAAGAAATTTCAGCAGAGAAGAGTCTTAGCAAGAAATTGCACAGCTACAGCTTGAAAATGCTTTCCCATAGAGATATTGGATCCTATGAATGTTCGGATCGGTTGAGCTCAGCCAGTTTATATTCAAAGTCAAGAGGAATCCTTTGGGTAAGTCTAGGTCTTGCCTCCACACAAAATAGAGTATTGAAATCTTTACAAGAAATTGAATACTTAGCACAGAATGAACCAGACAGTATGGATAAAGAACTTGTTAAGAATAAGCTGACAAGCAAGTGATGAAGATTATGGCAATATTCTTAAAGACATAAGAATTGGTGTCTTGACAGATCAAGGAAAACAAGCTTTAGAAAGTCGACTACTAAGGAACATGTTTACAACTGGAGAAACAGCAGCTGATGTAATGTACAATATGCTTGCTGAAAAACAGTCTATAGTTTCTCTAACGCCTCACTGCAAGAGTGTTCTACATTTAATCAACAACTTCTTAAACTGGAAAAAACAAGAAATTGTGGAAATTAAAGCTATTGACAAAATTGAACACCACAGAGCAACAATTGTTCTTACTGAGAAACTACAGGCTAAATTGGATTCTTTGGAAAAGTCTGTATCTAAAACTGCAGGATTAGAAAAGACTTTACTGTATGTAAAAACTGTCGAGTAATTTTGCAGCGTAATTTGAATGTTGAAGAAGGATTAGTTATTGGAGCAATGGGAAAAGTTTTGATTTTGTAAATTTTCAAAATAGACATTGAATAGAATTTTTGAATATAAAATTTGATCAGATAAATGAGGTAAGGCAGATTGGGCGTTGTGTTGTACGTTTTTGCTTGTAAAAACCTTGTATGTTTGTAGACAACAGTTTCCTCTGTCTCTAGCATATGCAGTAACTATTCATAAATCTCAATGTTTGAGTATAGACAGAGCTTTTGTAAATATTGGAAGTCCAGTGTTCAAAGAGGGAATGGCATACGTTGCATTGTCTCGAGTAAGAACATTGTCTGGTTTATATTTGATAGATTTTGATGAGAAAAAGGTTAGTGCTGATGCAAATTGTTTAAGAGAGTACAATCGTTTAAGAAACGTTTATGCTCCTCATTTAGGTGAATATCCAATATATGAGAAACGTGTACTGTGTCCAAAACGGAAATATGTCAAACATTCAACTGAGGTTCAAAAAAAGAAAACAATTGAAGAGAAACTTGAAGGAGTAAAGAAAAAGAAAATGGAAACTGTTGATGACATTGTAGGATACCAGTTGGAAAACAGTTCAGGTATCAACTGTTATGCTAATGTGATTCTGAATGTTGTGTTTCATCTACCAGATCTTCATCATGAAATCATGAGAAATCGTGAAAAAAGATTCTGTTCTTTACTACATCATGTATGTCAACAGTTGGTAACTGACAGAAGTAACATGCATACTGCTTCTTGCATTCAGCATCTTTTAGATATATGTACTGGTTCATTGACATTTACTCTCAATATACAACAAGATGCACACGAATTTCTAATGCTTATGCTTGGAGTATTAGAACATGAAGGAATACACATTGAAAGCTTATTTGGACTAAGTTACAAATGGGATCATAAGCGTGAAGAGTGTTCATTTACTTCTACCACTGAAATACAAACAGAATGATTCCTATACTTGACAATACCAGACTGCAAGTCAGTACCTTTTAACAAATTGATAAAAACAGCCAATCAGGATATGAGATGTTCACATTGTAGATCAGAGATGTTGTCTACATTACATATAGAAAGATTTGGAAAATATCTCATTTTAATGCTACAACGTTGTAGAGCAAATGGAAGAAAATTGGAAACAAAAATTAAAAGTTTTAATGCAAGTGAAATATCTATTTCAGGAAGAACTTTTACAGCGGCTATTATTTTCCATGATGGACCTACTACAACATCTGGACACTATGCTGTGTATTTAAAGTGTAATAAAGGATGGACGCATTGCAATGGTGCTCACTTGGAATTCAAAGCTAGATTGCCTTATCAATTACCAAATTCATATTTGTTATTTCTACAGCCAAAGTTTTGAGTACGTTATCAGAGACAACGGTCCCTTTCAAAAATGAGTACAAACATGTAACCACAATGCGGAAATCAGGATTTGAGTACATCATTCGGCCTATTGGGAAGATGTGAACAGAAAGTAGACAGCACAGCAAACTATTAGTATTAATAATTAGTGTTTTGATTATTATTTGCGCTAATTGATATTACATTTGGAAAATTGTGTTTAAAAGGAAATACTTTATATATTTGTTGTCTATATTGTACCAGATGTAAATGAGAGTCTACATTTTGGCAAATGTATTTGAGATAAATAATAGAGTTAATGTAGATGAAGGAAGTAATTAACAAAGCGTAGATAGGAAAACGCATAGCTACACATATTGATGATGATATTCTATGCTGATTTGTTTTTTTTTTCTACAATCAATTTGATTGTTTTTTTCCTCGCTGTTCAATGATGATACTACATTGAAATCACTGTGTATGGTGAAGTTAAGTGGAAACTGAAAACAGCTAAAAAGGGAAACAAAATGTTATCTAATTCTTTTGTTGTATTCTTAAAAATATAATATTATAATTTCTGTAATATATTATCATTAAATAACAGTTTTCTTTTTCTTCTTTATAGTAGCAACTTTTGAAGTTTGAAAACAGTTTTAAGGTTGTTTAGGATAATACTACTCTAAAATAGTTCTACTGAGTAATGTATCTAAATTACTTGAAAGGTAAGAATACTTAATATAATATGCATGAAAACCTGCAAGAATGTTTAAAATTTAACTATATGTTATTTGTTTCTAACATAAATAATGTTCATCCTTTGCACTATTTGAAAAGTATCATCATATTTCTGAGGAGTAGTATCATACTTACTTTTTACAAAAGTGCATAGACCAATAAAAGTGCCTTAATTGCAAGTTATTTACTCCTCATTATACAGGACAGGTGTGTATTGAACTCCCTATCCAAGGACTTCTCAGATAGATACATAGAAAATATATGCACTCATAGAATTACCCAGGGACTACCCATCCACTCATTGAATGAAACAGATACTATGAATGCACTCATGCAATCACACAAGGACTACCTGTACACTCATTCATTACTCTTGAACTCATCCTTTCACTCAAGCACTACCCATGCACTCATCCAATCACCCACACACTACCCCTGCACTCATGCAATCACCCAGACACTACCCATGCACTCATGCAATCACTTAGGCACTATTATTGCAGTCTACCATTCACTCAGGCACTACCCATGCACTCATGCAGTGACCCACGTATTACTCTTGCACTCATCCTTTCACTCAAGCACTACCCATGCACTCATCCAATCACCCGCACACTACCCCTGCACTCATGCAATCACCCAGACACTACCCATGCACTCATGCAATCACTTAGGCACTATTATTGCAGTCTACCATTCACTCAGGCACTACCCATGCACTCATCCATTCTTGCAGGCACTACCTATGCACTCATGCAGTGACCCAGGCAATACTCTTGCACTCATCCTTTCACTCAGGCACTACCCATGCACTGATCTATGCACCCAAGGATTACCGTTCCACTCATAAAGTCACTCAGGCACTACCCATGCACTCATCCATTCTCTCAGGTACTACCCATGTACTCATCCAGTGTCCCAGGCATTACTCTTGCACTCATCCTTTCACTCAGGCACTACCCATGCACTAATCTAAGCACCCAGGCATTACTGTTCCACTCATTCTTTCACTCAGGCAGTACCCATACACTCAGCCAATCACCCAAGCAGTACCCCTGCACTCATGCAATCACCCAGGCATTACTCATGCACTCATGCAATCACTCAGGCACTATTCTTGTACTCAACCATTCACTCAGGCACTACCCATGCACTCATGCAATCAATCAGGCACCACTCTTGCACTCAACCATTCACACAGGCATTACCCATTCCCTCATCCATTCTCTCAGGCACTACCCATGCACTCATCCAATGACCCAGGCACTACCCTTGCAATGATCCTTTCACTCATGCACTACCCATGCACTCATCTAAGCACCCAGGCATTACCCTCACAGTCATGAAGTCACTCAGGTACTACACATGCAGTCATCCAATCACCCAGGCAGTACCCCTGCACTCAAGCAATCACCCACTCAATACCCATGCACTCAACCATTCAGTCAGGCCCTACCCATGCACTCATCTTTTCTCTTAGGCACTATGCATGCACTCATCCAATTACCCAGGCATTAACCTTGCACTCATCCTTTCAAGCAAGCACTACCCATGCACTCATCCATTCTCTCAGGCACAACTCATGCACTAATGCAATAGCCCAGGCATTATCCTTGCACTTATCCTTTCACGCAGGCACTACCCATGCACTCATCCAATCACCCAGGCACTACACCTGCACTTATACAATCACCCAGGCACTACCCATGCACTTCTGCAATCACTCAGGCACTATTCTTGTACTCAACCATTCACTCAGGTACTACCCATGCACTCATACATTCTCTCAGGCACAACTCATGCACTAATGCAATAACCCAGGCATTATCCTTGCACTTATCCTTTCAGTCAAGCACTACCCATGCACTCATCCAATCACCCAGGCAGTACCTCTGCACTCATGCAATCACTCAGGCACTATTCTTCTACTCAACCATTCAGTCAGGCACTACCCATGCAGTCATCCATTCTTTCAGGCACTACCCATGTACTCATCCAATGACCCAGGAGCTACCCTTGCACTCATCCTTTCATGCAGGCACTACCCATGCACTCATCCAATCACCCAGGCCGTACACCTGCACTGATACAATCACCCAGGCAGTACCCATGCACTCATGCAATCACTCAGGCACTACTCTTGCACTCAACCATTCACTCAGGCACTACCCATGTACTCATCTTTTCTCTTAGGCACTACCCATGCACTCAACCAATGACCCAGGCATTACCCTTGCACTCATCCTTTCATGCAGGCACTACCCATGCACTCATCAAATCACCCAGGCAGTACACCTGCACTGATACAATCACCCAGGCACTACCCATGCACTCATGCAATCACCCAGGCACTACCCATGCACTCATGCAATCACTCAGGCACTACCCATGCACTCATTCATTCTCTCAGGCACAACCCATGCACTAATGCAATAACCCAGGCATTACCATTGCACTTATCCTTTCAGTCAAGCACTATCCATGCACTCATCCAATCACCAAGACAGTAGCTCTGCACTCACGAACTCCCTCAGGCACTACTCTTACACTCATCCTTTCACTCAGGCATTACTCATGCACTCATCCAATCACCCAGGCAGTACCTCTGCACTCATGCAATCACCCAGGCACTACCAATGCACTCATCCATTCACTCAGGCATTACGCATACACTCATCCATTCACTCAGCCACTACTCATGCACATATCAAATCACCCAAGCACTACTCTTTCACTCATTCATTCACTCACGTATTATGCATGCACTCATCCATTCACTGAGACACTACTTATGCACAGTTCTTACATTCATCACACACACATTTATGCAAGCAATCACTTTCACTACATACAATTTTTCAAATTTTAACCAGTATAGGTGCTTCTGTTAGAAACATTTTTTTTTTTAAACAATTTTGAGGTTTGTTTGTATTTTCTGATTTTTTTTTTTTTTTTTGTGTTTTTGAATTTTTTTAACTAAAAAATAAAAGTTGACCAGTCCAACTACGGTGTTTCATAAGAACAAAGAAACACAAGGTAGAACCCCCCCCCCAATTTTTTTTTTTACCACTTATGTGCTTTCAAAAGATTAACAATAGCTTCAATGGACAGTTCTCCAACGCAAAGAGTGGTTAAACATTTGCTACAATGAATTCCTGCATCCGCAAGTTCAGGAGCAATCTGGGGTTGTGGAGTGGTGAGTACAACACCTGCTGAGGTAAATGACTACCGTCATCAGCTGCAGCTTGGTCCCTCTTCTGTTGTTCCATTATCTTTCATGCAAGATGAGTTGGATGTATCATTTTCTCTGGCACAGTGAAAAAAGCCCACATGATGCTTTTTTTGCGCTTTTTCACTGGCTCTTCCACTTCTTCCATCTCCTCCTGCTGCTCCTCTTCAGGAAAAGCTGATGCCATTTTTGAATGGAAAAAATGTTGGAACACCAAATAAAATAAAGAATTTCCAGAGCCTACAAAAAAATAGTCTAACAAGGAGACACACCCAAAATGAAAGGACTTGAACAGGTGTTGATTCCACCCTCTAAGAGAATGAAAAACTTTTAACCAATAAAAGCTTTTTTCCATGTCACATGGATTTGCGTACGGGATGCGAACCCATCGCATATACGCCGTGAACCCGTAAAATGTAGTAAATTTAATATAAAAGTATAAATTGCTATTAGCATATTGTCTTTGAAACTATTTTAATGGAAAGTCTTTAAGCAAAACAGATATTTTAACTTGCAACATTGATATTTCATACTTTTTAAAATTACGCCGGAGTCGCGACCCCTAAGCGATCCCGGAAATACGTGCCGGCAGGGTTTGCGACTCCTATGCGACTGGTGCACGATGGTGCCGCAAACATAAAAATGTGTTTTAAACATCTTAAAAATATTTTACAACTACACTAATACTAACATTTTGGATTCAATAATAAATCTCTTTGTTTAAAAAATATATTATTTCAGTGTAAGTATGTATTTTAGACTTACATTCGTGTAACGGATTCGCACACTGAACGAGAAGATCCGCGACTGCTGTGTGATACCGTTGTGTCCTCAAAAATCTGTTAAAAACATTTCAAGACAAATTTATAACTTCTATATTACTATTTTTTTGCACTCAGTAATAAACCTCTTCATGTAAAAAATAAATTAATTCATTCTAAATTATGTATTTTAGACTGATATTCGTATAACAGATCAGCGCACCCACCGCGTAGGTTCGCGATTGGTGTGTGACCCTTTTTTTATAAAATAAAAATATATAAAGAAGATATTTATCATAATGAGAGAACAAAACATCTTTTACACTATTAAAAACAATTATACAAAGATTAATTTAGAAAAAAACTGCAAAAAAATTACCCTAAAATATTATATACACATTTTTTTTTTCTATTCATAATTCTGTCATAGAATATATACACTGTACTGAATTATGAACAATATTACAATTTCGTAAAAACTGTAATTATTCAAATAAATAACATTATAAATCTTTAATCAGCTATGTTATATATATTTTAAAAAAGTGATTATAATTATTTTAAACATTTTTAAAAATACATAGAAAATTATACAAAAAAAGAAAAATAGTTACAAACATCTTTTATTAAATAAAATTGTTTAAAAAATCTTAGAAATTCACTGAAAAAAACCTGAGGTTTCAGGGATGGTATAGTTAGGAATTAGCATTTAAAAAACCTTAGAAATTCACTGAAAAAACCACAGGTTTCAGGGACGTTATAGTTAGGAATTAGCATTTAAAAAACCTTAGAAATTCACTGAAAAAAAACAGCGGTTTCAGGGACATTATGGTTAGGAATTAGTATTTAAAAAACCTTAGAAATTCACTGAAAAAACCACAGGTTTCAGGGACGTTATAGTTAGGCTGACATTTCACTCATACAAAACCAGAGAAATTCATCCATTATAGTTAGGTGAGCTAACTATAGCTTGTGCCCCCACATTGCACTGCTGATGATGTCACATATTACATCACTCATTACATGGTCAGTGACATCACTGATGACATCACTGACGACATCTCAAATGACATCACTGATGACATCATCCAGTGACTGAGTGTTTCTAAAAAGTTTAAGAATGTTATATATATATATACACGCCAAGGTGTATTGAAGAATGAGTGGGTGTATGAGTGTCTGAATGGATGATTTAGTGGGTGCGTGACTGACTGTAAAAGTGAGTGATTAAACGTGTCTTAGTGAATGCATGGGTAAATAACTAATCTGTGTGAATGTCTGTATCAGTCTGTCAGTTGGTATGTAAGTGGCTGCATGGGTTGGTGAGTAGCTACATGAGTGTCTATATGGGTTATTGATTGGTTGTCTGAGTACCTGTATGGGTGCCTGAGTGCCTGTGTGGGTGGGTGGGCGGGGTGTGATTCCATGCATAGATGTGTGAGTGGGTGATTCACTGGGTGTATGGGTTCATGAGTGCATCTGCAGGGGGCTGTATGGGTGACTGAGTGTGCATATGGCTGTGTTTGTGAGTGAATGGATGTCTTAGTGGTATATGCAATGCTTAATTTGTAAAATATTAAGTCCAGGTGCTCAAATGTTTATAGGAGGCCACACCCACTTCCCCCAGCTCCACCCACTTCCTCCACTTGCTCCATCCACATCCTCAACTGGTGTAGAAAAGAGATTGAGAGACCCACCAATCCTGAAAGATACTTTCAGAAGCAATATTACGACAGAATAATGTATAATAATATAGTACTGCTTTAAATCCTCTCTGTCTACACCTCATGCACTTCACAATGTTTCCCACTGTAGAAATGTGCCTCTTCTGAATCTGTCCCATTCTGCACATAGATGTAATTGTCCATGGCGGCACAGAGTAGAACAGTGCACCGTATCCTTAATGCAAACCCTGGGCTGTATAATCTGCATGAAGGAGGGCATCGCTTTTACTACACATGGGCACATCCTTCACCCAGTCATTCTCCACATGGGAAAATTCAGTGATGTAGAGACAAAATAGGACAGAAGGCCATGTGCAGCCCTATCCCACCCCCTTCAATGTCATATTGAGAAAAACTAAATCCCCTCCCCAGGCCATGGGTACAGTTATTGAGGTATCATTCTACAAAATACCAATTAAAGAGAGCTAACCCCTGTCAATCCCCAACTTTTCCATATTTTGGCAACAGTTCTGAATCACAGAATCAAAAGCCTGGGCAAGCTCAAGGAATGCTACATAAAGATGTAGGTTTTGTTGCTCTTCTCATTTAATACAGAATCCTTCTCAAAAGCCAGTTTGATTAAACTAAAGAACTCTATTTTCAACAATCTGTTTCTGGACCTTGCCCAAGATCCACGAATAATACATTTTAACACATATCATGAGGATTTTTGGGCCTATATGCATCCAGGTCACCGGTCTTCTTTTACATGACACAGACTAATCTAGTGTCAATAAGTGACTCTGTAATCCATCATCTGATAGTTATAAAAAGTAACATACGCTCCTAAAGAGGTCTAGTAGTGTTATATAAGTCACCATGCTGGCTAAACAAAAGCTGGGGTGATGGCCTATTGTGAATCAAGCATATTGAACACTAAAGACAGATACGCCCCATTTTTCATCCTCAAGCTTTAAAAGACCTGAAGGAACCTCC
Organism: Calotriton arnoldi; assembly: GCA_963921515.1. Classification (NCBI taxonomy): domain Eukaryota; kingdom Metazoa; phylum Chordata; class Amphibia; order Caudata; family Salamandridae; genus Calotriton; species Calotriton arnoldi. The sequence continues at coordinate 3,480,494 of CAWUFW010000567.1, forward strand.
TAGCACCACAAAACCTTGTGATACTCAAAGTAGCCCAGAGAGCGGCAAACTCACATCACTGTGGCAAAGTCAGACCATAATCTGAACTCAATACTCAATGCTACTGCCAAATGCAATGCTCTTCTTAAGGCTGTCATGCACTCCCTAAAGGCCCTCATAGCCAAAATTCCTCACTATACATATAAATTGACAAACATCAGTACTTCATGGACAAAATAAGCACCGCAAGTCTCAACGTGAGCAGCACATAAAACTCACACTGACAAACAATAACACAGTCTTACCTCACAGTATTGCCTCAATACTTCACAAATATCACTTCTGGAAAGAAAATCTAAATTATTTCTTCAAATAATAACTAATATTAATAGCTCTATAATATGATTTGTGAGTAAATCTGCTCTTTTTTTTCTTGCAGTTTTATATAGCGCGAACTCGACCCAAAGATATTGGAGCACTTTACATGAGCACCAGTTACATTACACAAGGATACATTAATTTTTGGTAGACACAGGGAGATTAAGTGATTAGCCCAGAATCACAGGATGGTGAGCCGACGCCTGGACTCGAACCTGGTTCCCCAGTTCTAAAATAGGCAGGACTGGCTGTTACGCAACAACCTCTACCCTAATCTGAGGGAGAAGCCTGGAGAGTTGACGTTCAATGGCAAGAGTGCCTTGCAAATTATGTGAAGACCCACAAACTTGCAAGTTTGCAGGCATTCACAAAGGTACATTTAAATGCTGATTTATTCTTGTCGAGGGAAACATAGATTGTTTTTTGAAGGACGCACTGTAGAAGGAATAATCTGAAAATTCGTGAGGTGTAGGAGAAGGGGTTTGTCTAAAGGAAAATCAGAATCCCCCTGAAAGAAAAAGTTATGTGTGAACCCCCTTTTCATAAGCGTTAAAACAAATGTGTAACTCTGCACCATGCACATTGACAAATGTGTATGTATTTCTGGAAAACTACTGTAGTGATAATTGGTGCTTTAAATGGGCTGGTACCTTCAGGGACCGAGTACCTGTACTTTGTTCATTTTCAAGTGAGAGTACCTGCACTTCTCAGCAGAGGTTCAATACGTTTAATGGGAGAGTACCAGCACTTCTCTGTAGCAAGAAGGTACTCTGGATTAGTAAATACCCACACTTTTCCATTTCATGCCTCAGTCATACTGTCTCTGGAGTGCTCTCGAATGTTTTGTCGAATTACAAATTATGTGTCATCTACCCTGAACTAAGTGTAAGCCTAAAGGAGTAGATGTATGATTTACATCTGAGCATTTAGTAGATCACAATTTGTGTACTAAAAAGGAATAATGTTGTTGGTCAAAATATATTTTTAGATAGTGCAAGATTTAATAGTGACATTGCTTTTAGGGAAATATGCAGCTGCCTTCTTTGAAAAAAAATTCTTTAAATGTATTTGCTCCTCGCACATTTTGCAGGACTGTGCAATTGTTCTTTGCTCTGGTAATGAAACATTTGTGTGCAAGTCATTTTTAAACTGCTTGAAGACTGATATGGTTAATTCAGTTTTCATTTATTTTTCTACATCATACTGAAACTTAAATTTTGCTTTTTACATTAGTTCTCCGTGAAGTTGCACTCAGCAGGGCTCCTGTCATGAACTGTGCCTGGCAGTATACGGATGTCTCTTTCACGGCGCCATTTTAAAGCCGATTTATTTTCTATGCAGAACATGTAAAGTTTCCCTTTCTAGTTGAATTAATGTGCTAAGAAATATAGGCACATTATTTATTATCACTCGTGACTCGGGTCAGGTAGCCCAGCAATCAGGGTTGTACGGCAGCATGTCGTCATCTGCAATGGAATTTGCAAATGAACCCTGGCCTATGACCAGACCACACCAAGGTGATTGCACTTTTCTGGGCACCTCAATCATTAAAGTACAAGACAGTAGTGCATTTTACGAAACAAACATTAAATAATGTCTAATTACTTACTGCCTTTTGTTGCTTTTAATTAAAGGCCTTCTGCTGCAAGAAACGCTGCTTGCCTCGTCAAATGTCTAAAGCTGCAGCTGCGCAGAAGGCTGGGGTGGGCGAAAAGTCGGGACCCTGATCTACATTGGTCAGTCCGACTCTGGAGGAAACACACACACTTGACGATTCAACGCCAAGGAGGGACGACAGGGCACGGGCCGGGCTAATAATTCAACATCAAGCAGGACTGAAGCAGTTGATTGGTAGCGGCTGTAGTGCACTAGCGCTACTATTGATTTTATTGCTGCCTGTGCTAAACTGAAACTGTTAGTTACTTATGCTGAGCTGAGGCAGCGGTGTCATGTCACCTCACCAGCAGTTTCTGGCAGTCCATGTGCAGGGAGGAGACCACTGTCTCGCATTATAAAGCATACGTCATTATTGTGTGCACTGTACTCTGTAGACCTGGCCCTAAGAAATAGGTGCTAAGCACCGGAAACCACCGCCACAAATTAGGCACTGGGTAAATGTGAGAGTAAGTACATATGTGAAAGGCAGTATTTGTGAGTATTGGAGTATATAAGTGACTGTATGTGAGAGTGAGGGATTGTGAGAGTGGCTGTATGGATGAGTGTGTGTTTGTGTCAGTGATTGTATAAGAGAGTAAGTATGTGTTAGTATCTGTATGAATAAGTGAGGTGGTGTGTGTATAACTGTATAGGTGAGTAAATGGCAGTGTGATTAACTCTTTGGGTGGCTGACTAGGTGTGTAAGTAACTCTATGGGTGAGTGGCGGTGTGTGAGTGTCTGTATGGGTGTATGAGTGCATATATCAGTGACTGTATTGATGAGTGACAGCGTGTGTGAGTGACTGTGTGGGTGAGTGAGTGGAGGTGTGTATAGACCTATGAATCAGTGAGTGGGTATGTACTAATTGGTATTGGTGTGTCTATGGTTTTGAAAATGGTAGTCTGTATTTTAGAGTGGGTATATGAGAGGTTATATTAGGGAGTGAGGACGTGCATCAGAGATTAAGTGGATGATGTCATCAGTGATGTAATCAGTGATGTCATTTGAGATGTCAACAGTGATGTAAACAGTGATGTCACTGACCATGTCATGTGATGTAATATGTGACGTCATCAGCAGTGCATTGCGGGGGCGCGAGTTATAGTTAGCTCAGCTAACTAGAACGGCTGAATTTCTCTGGTTTTATATGAGTGAAAAGTCAGCCTAACTATAACATCCCTGAAACCTGTGGTTTTTTCAGTGAATTTCTAAGGTTTTTTAAATACTAATGCCTAACTATAAAGTCCCTGAAACCTCTGTTTTTTTAATGAATTTCTAAGGTTTTTTAAATGCTAATTCCTAACCGTAACATCCCTGAAACCTGTGGTTTTTTCAGTGAATTTCTAAGGTTTTTTTAAATACTAATTCCTAACTATAATGTCCCTGAAACCTCTGTTTTTTCAGTGAATTCTAAGGATTTTTAAATGCTAATTCCTAACTTTGACGTACCTGAAACCTGTGGTTTTTTCTAGTGAATGGTCATGTGAACAAGGCTCGGACAAGCTGAAACGTTATGGCGGCATCAGAGGAATAAAAAATTGATTTGCACTACCTTTTGGTCTGTGTCCGTGGTTCGTGGTCTAAGAAGGATTCCTGTAAACCTGACGCGGAAAAGAGTTATATATATATATATATATATATATATATATATATATACATATATATATATATATATATATTATCTACTGGCGGTCGCCAGTAGATAGTTATAGTTACAACCTATTATCCATAGGAAATCCGCGACATTCTATTTGAAATAACTCTCTTGCCGGTTGACGTATCTTCGCAAAATTTTCAAACTTTGTGGCCCGCTCCGGTCCGCTCCTACCCTGAAAGTCTCGGGGGATTCGTCAAGCGGGGCCGAGAAAAAGGGGGGTCCCAAAACGCGTTTTCCCATGCAATTTTCCATAGGAAACTTTAGACACGGCTACAGCCTGAACTGCTGAACGGAATTACACCAAATTTGGCAAAGAGGTAGTTCTTGGTTCAGAAAGAACCCTTTTGTTAAATGGTGTAAATCCGTTCAGTAGTTGCTGAGAAAATGAAAAGTAAAAAGATAGATATATCTAGGGCCGCGGATCCTCCCGAGCACGAGCTTTATGTTAATTGGCTGTCAACACTCCAAATCAGGAAGTGTTGGCAGTTATTTTGTCCCTCGGTAGAACCGAGGGACAGAAACAAGTGCGCAAAGCGCACAAAGGGGGCAGGGTAGAAACACCCTGACCCCTAGGTCTGCTCAGGGGTCCCACAAGGACCCCTGGGCAAAAATATTTTTTTTTAAAATCGGCAGGATGCGCTCAGGAGCGCGAACCCTGCCGAAAAAAAATAGAAGCGCGGTCTCCCGCGCTCGATAGCACTGGCCCCCGGGTGGGCCAAGTCCCGGGGCATGCTGGGGGTTAATTTTATGTGTGGGGGCCTCTAAGGGCTCCCAAGCCCCGGGGACCACCACCCCCGGGGCTTTATGTAGAATGGTGCGCGAGGGCTCTGAGCCTCCCGCAGCCCCGGGGACCACCACCTCCCGGGGCTTCTTTTTTAATTAAAACCCTGTGTGGGGGGCTCCAGCCTCCCACACACCCCGGGACCACCACCTCCCTGGGGCACTAAGAAAATTACAATGGGGGTCCGTTTTGACCTCCAGAGCCCCGGGACCACCACCTCCCCGGGGCTGTGCACTGAATGGGAGGGGGCCGCGCGGCCCCCTCCTGGAGCCCTTGATGGCCCTGGGGACCACCACCCCCAGGGTCGGCTCTGCAGTGTCCCGGGTGCCTACCCCGGGACACTGCTGTTTGTAATGACAGGACGGAGCCTCGCGGCTCCCGTCCTGTCATTGCAAACTGCTTTGGATATTGGAAGAGAGAGCAGGAAACCTGCTCTCTCTTCCAATATCCAAGCCGATTAGCTTTGCCACATGGGGAGCAGCATGTTAGCTGCTCCCCATGTGTAGCAATGCCGGCTCCCGTAGGACACGGAGAGCCGGCGGGACTGTGGGGGATTGGGGACCCCCACAGTCCCCAACGAGAGGGCCAGCCCCGGGGGATGGGGTCCCCGGGGCAAGTAGTGGCTCGGGAGGGGGGCCACGCAACCCCCTCCCCAAAAAATAAAAAAAATTAAAAATAAAAAACGATCGGGCCCGCAGGCCCCGCCCCTTCCTTCACCACTCTGCAAACGCGCCCCTGGCGCGTTTGCAGAGGGGAACGATCCCCTTGAATACTGGGGTCCCTGAGGCCAACTAGCCCACCAGGAACCTCCAGTATGCGCCAGGGGCTGCCTTGCAGAGAGGTGTACAGAGGCCACGCCCCTTTTACACCTCTCTGCAATGCAGCTCTATGGCGCTTTTGGAGGTATATGGTGGGCTAGTTGCACCCCAGGGACCCTCAGGATTCAAAGGGAGTTAATCCCCCGACTTAAAACGCGCCACGGGGTGCGTTTGCACAGTGGTGAAGGGAGGGGGCGGGCTTCAGGTGACATGTGTGCAAACAGGCTCCGTGGCGCGTTTTAAGATGGGGAATTAAATCCTCTTCAATCCTGAGGGTCCCTGGGGGCCAACTAGCCCAACAGGTACGTCCAGAAAGCGCCACAGAGCTGCGTTGCAGAGAGGTGTAAAAGGGGTGTGGCCTCTGTACATGTCTCTGCAACGCAGCCCCTGGCGCATACTGGAGGTTCCTGGTGGGCTAGTTGGCCCGTAGGGACCCTCATGATTCAAGGGGACTTAATCCCCAACTTAAAACGCACCACGGGGCGCGTTTGCACAGATGTCACCTCAGGCCCCGCCCCCACCCATCACCATTGTGCAAATATTACTCTAAAATCAGCCGAAATCCGAATTCCGATTTACTCACCTGTTATCAGGAGAGACCTCAGTGCTGCATCTTTCAGCCCAGTACTGATCCTCAAAAGTAATTTTAACCGTACTTACCGGTAACTTGAATTTCCTTCATAGGCAATTATTGACTGGTTTCACTTGGAAATTCTTCTAAGTGTGGAGTTTTGGAACTTTAAAATATTCCTCTAAAATCAGCCGAAATACGAATTCCGATTTACTCACCTGTTATCAGGAGAGACCTCAGTGCTGCATCTTTCAGCCCAGTACTGATCCTCAAAAGTAATTTTAACCGTACTTACCGGTAACTTGAATTTCCTTCATAGGCTAACATTGACTGGTTTCACTTGGAAATTCTTCTAAGTGTGGAGTTTTGGAACTTTAAAATATTCCTCTAAAATCAGCCGAAATACGAATTCCGATTTACTCACCTGCTATCAGGAGAGACCTCAGTGCTGCATCTTTCAGCCCAGTACTGGTCCTGAAAAGTAATTTTAACCGTACTTACCGGTAACTTGACTTTCCTTCATAGGCTAACATTGACTGGTTTCACTTGGAAATTCTTCTAAGTGTGGAGTTTTGGAACTTTAAAATATTCTTCTAAAATCAGCCGAAATACGAATTCCGATTTACTCACCTGTTATCAGGAGAGACCTCAGTGCTGCATCTTTCAGCCCAGTACTGATCCTCAAAAGTAATTTTAACCGTATCTTACCGGTAACTTGAATTTCCTTCATAGGCTAACACTGACTGGTTTCACTTGGAAATTCTTCTAAGTGTGGAGTTTTGGAACTTTAAAATATTCTTCTAAAATCAGCCGAAATACGAATTCCGATTTACTCACCTGTTATCAGGAGAGACCTCAGTGCTGCATCTTTCAGCCCAGTACTGATCCTCAAAAGTAATTTTAACCGTACATACCGGTAACTTGAATTTCCTTCATAGGCTAACATTGACTGGTTTCACTTGGAAATTCTTCTAAGTGTGGAGTTTTGGAACTTTAAAATATTCCTCTAAAATCAGCCGAAATACGAATTCCGATTTACTCACCTGTTATCAGGAGAGACCTCAGTGCTGCATCTTTCAGCCCAGTACTGATCCTGAAAAGTAATTTTAACCGTACTTACCGGTAACTTGAATTTCCTTCATAGGCTAACATTGACTGGTTTCACTTGGAAATTCTTCTAAGTGTGGAGTTTTGGAACTTTAAAATATTCCTCTGAAATCAGCCGAAATACGAATTCCGATTTACTCACCTGTTATCAGGAGAGACCTCAGTGCTGCATCTTTCAGCCCAGTACTGATCCTCAAAAGTAATTTTAACCGTACTTACCAGTAACTTGAATTTTCTTCCATAGGATATCATTGCCTGCTTTTTGCTGAAAAAGTTTCTAAGTGTTGATTTTTGAAACATACAAATATTCCTCTAAAATCAGCCGAATTCTGATTTACTCACCTGTTATCAGGAGAGACCTCAGTGCTGCATCTTTCAGCCCAGTACTGGTCCTGAAAAGTAATTTTAACCGTACTTACCAGTAACTTGAATTTCCTTCCATAGGCTAACATTGACTGGTTTCACTTGGAAATTCTTCTAAGTGTGGAGTTTTGGAACTTTAAAATATTCATCTAAAATCAGCCGAAATACGAATTCCGATTTACTCATCTGTTATCAGGAGAGACCTCAGTGCTGCATCTTTCAGCCCAGTACTGATCCTCAAAAGTAATTTTAACCGTACTTACCAGTAACTTGAATTTCCTTCCATAGGATATCATTGCCTGCTTTTTGCTGAAAAAGTTTCTAAGTGTTGATTTTTGAAACATACAAATATTCCTCTAAAATCAGCCGAAATACGAATTCCGATTTACTCACCTGTTGTAAGGAGAGACCTCAGTGCTGTATCTTTCAGCCCAGTACTGGTCCTGAAAAGTAATTTTAACCGTACTTACCAGTAACTTATATTTTCTTCCATAGGAATCCATTGTCTGGTTTTCAGCAGAAAAGTTTCAAAGTGTCGATTTTCACAAACTACAAATATTCCTTAAAAATCGCCTGTATGACTTAAACGCATTCTTTCAACTGTTTACAGGAGATGCACCAGTGCTGGATCCAGGATCCAACACTGAGTAAGAAAAAGTAACGATAACAGTTTTTACCTGCTAAGTGAATTTCCTTCCATAGGATAACATTGGTGATTCTATGAGAAAAAGTTTCTAAGTGTCAACTTTTAAAATACAATAATATTCCTTAAAAATCACGACTGTAACCAAAACGCTTTTACTCAACTGTTTACAGGAGATGTACCAGGACTGAATCTAGGATCCAGTCCTGTGGTTAGAAAAGTAATCCATAAAGTAACTAATTGCATTTAACTAGAAATTCACATTGAGCTGAATGTTGCATTGTGTTTGAAAATGTGTTGCCCATTGCAACAACTGTAACTACTGTACTTAAAAGTCTATTGCCTATGTGCAAAGTATTTAAACTAAAGTAATTCATTCTGAGAAAGTATTTTTGTAATGTAATGTATAATGTAATTACAATGTAATTTAAAAAATAAAATATGTAAAAGAAATTGTTTTTAAAAATGTAGTAAATCAGTATGAAAAAATTAATATAAAAATTAATACATTTAAAAATTGTCATTTAAAAACCTTTGAAATTCACTGAAAAACCGTAGGTTTCAGGCACGTTATAGTTACAAATTAGCATTTTAAAAACCTTTGAAATTCACTAAAAAACCATAGGTTTCAGACACGTTATAGTTAGAAATTAGCATTTAAAAAACCTTTGAAATTCACTGAAAAAACCAGAGGTTTTAGGGACAGTTATAGTTAGTTGGACATTGCACTCGTACAAAACCCGTGAAATTCCCCCGTTATAGTTAGTTCAGCTAACTATAACTCGCGCCCCGCAATGCACTGCTGATGACGTCACATATTACATCACTCATGACATGGTCAGTGACATCACTGATGACATCACTGATGACATCTCAAATGACATCACTGATTACATCATCCACGTGATAATCTGATGCAGCTCCTCACACCCTAATATAACCTTTGATACACCCAATCTAAATTACAGAGTGCCATTCGCAAAACCATAGACACTCCAACACCAATAACTACATACCCACTCACTGATTCTTAGGTCTACACACACACATCCACTCACTCACCCGTACAGTCACTCATACTTATGGTCACTCAGTACAGGACTATCATATGCACTCTTACTCCTATATAGACACTCAAACACCGCCACTCATCCAAAGAGGTACTCACACACCTAGTCAGTCATGCAAATAATTAAACACACTGCCATTTACTCACCTATACAGTTATACACACACCAGCTCACTTAATCATACAAATACTAGCACATTGTTACGCTCTTATACAATCACTGATACAAGCACACACTCATCCATACAGCCACTATCACACTATCACAATCACTCACTCTCGCTTATAGCTATTTATATACTCCAATACACATATATACTGCCTTTCACATATTTAGTTACTCACACATGTACCACTGGGACATACATTCACTCACTAACACACTCTTACACACACTTACCCACCCATACAGTCCATCACAGATGCACTCTTGAAACCATCCACCCAGTGAATCACCCACTCACACATCTATGCACAGTCGCACACACCCCATCCACACAAACAGTCAGGCACCCATACAGATACTCATAGAACCAATAAATAACCCATATAGACACTCATGTAGCTATTCGCAAATCCATGCATCCACTTACACACCAACAGATGGATACAGACATTCACACAGTTTAGTCACTAACCCATGCATTCAGTAAGATACGTTTAATCACTCACTTGTAGAGTCAGTCACGCACGTACTAAATCATCCATTCAGACACTTATACACCCACTCATTCTTCAATACGCCTTTCCCTATATATATTAAACATATTTAAACTTTACAGAAACACACAGTCACTGGATGATGTCATCAGTGATGTCATTTGAGATGTCATCAGTGATGTCATCAGTGATGTCACTGACCATGTCATGAGTGATGTAATATGTGACGTCATCAGCAGTGCATTGCGGGGCGCGAGTTATAGTTAGCTGAACTAACTATAACGGGGGAATTTCACGGGTTTTGTACGAGTGCAATGTCCAACTAACTATAACTGTCCCTAAAACCTCTGGTTTTTTCAGTGAATTTCAAAGGTTTTTTAAATGCTAATTTCTAACTATAACGTGTCTGAAACCTATGGTTTTTTTAGTGAATTTCAAAGGTTTTTAAAATGCTAATTTGTAACTATAACGTGCCTGAAACCTACGGTTTTTTCAGTGAATATATATATATATATATGCACAAGACACTTGCTTTCCTTCCACCAGGAACGAGCACTGCAGGCCACAACTGATGTTCTGTGAAATATTGCTTACTACTAATGGCAAATACGGGCCCAACGCATTTCGGCTCATAACCTAGAGCCCTGCTCATGGATGGACGTGATTACTCAAAAAGCGATTTTTAAAGCGAAAGTGCACATGTGATACAAGAAGTGTAGAACATAGAAAAAATATTACATATATTCCTTTCTTCATATATGAGTTCCTGCAAAGAGGCTTCCCACCCTTGATAAATTAATAATTACAATATTTGTATGTTCAAGAATCATTGTTTTCAATGTTTGATTAGTGCCACAAATAAATGTTTTTTAATATTAATGAATACGTATTTCATTAAGTAGTGTGTGTGTGTGTCAACATAGATAGTATACCTCCTGCTATATTATATTGCATATTAATAAATAATATCTAATATTTGGTACAAAGCAACCTTGATTCTCGCCATAGGTTTTATCGGTTAAAGCCCTAGTGGGCAAAAACAAATTCTTGCAATCGGGGGAAAACATCTTAGCAAGAGAATAATCAGTATTAAAATTGGACAGGTGAAAAGAAACAAACAGTAAAATATACCAAGGAAATATAATAATTTCTAAATACAGTGAAACAAATGTAAAAGATAAAGAAATTCTTTGTGCTTCTCTCCAACAATGACTTGTGGGCTCATCAGAAGGGCAAATACTGAGAGTACACATCCTTTCTGTTTATTTCTCTAAGTGTAGGGTTAAGACTTTTCAGCCTACATAGTCTTAGACACTGATCACCCTCTCTCTGATGTTTCTTTACTCTGTCCATACCGAAGTACATAATAAGTGCCTAATCTCCCTTATACATCTCTTGGAAGTGTCCAGCCATTGGGTATATGGGATCATTATTCGTAATGGCTCTCATGTGTACTAAGATCCAGTTTTTAATTGAAAATTTGTACTGCAAATGTATCTTTTTGGACAGGGACACTCAATACAGTATATTACGCGGTCTCTTTTACATGAGATGTATTTCCTAATTTCAGAAGGTTTGCTCCAAAATGGGACTGAATACGTGGTTGTATTCAAGCTGTTCCTGAAGGCTTTGCATTAAGAACATGGAAAAAAACCCTTAAGGTCCCTCCCTAGCCAGGTTTGCTGTATCTCAATTCCCTCACAGTCCCTCCCTAGCCAGATTTGCTGTGTCTCAGTTTGGAAATGGCTTCGGACTAACATATTCCTGATATTTCTACTTCTACAGTTTGTGATGCTCAGTTTGACCCCTATGTAATTTTCTATAGTCTGTTCATTTTTCAAGATAGCCTAGTTATTTTTGATATATGCCACCTTTTTAGAGTCACGATTAAATGGCAAGGCGACCCTAATCTTACAAGCATTCTCTTTTTATTTTCTCATGCCAGGGCTATGTACTCTTAGTCCCTGATTCCATAGAGCAGTTTCTCCCTGTCAATAGGCACTATCCTTCCTACTTCCCTCTGCAGGGATTTCTCTGGATTGCCCATTGCTCTAAATCTCTTCACCAAGATATCATAGGCTTCCATGAACTTTTCATCAGTGCTACAGTTTCTTTTTAGCCTCACCAACTCACCATCAGGAATATTCCATTTTATATGGCCTGGATGACTATTAAGCGCATGTAGAAATGTGATGCCTCCTGTCTCTTTTCTAAAGAGGGATGTTGCTAGCTTTGATTTGACTACTTCAACATGAATGCCCAAAAAATCTATTTCCTTCTAATTTGCCATCATCACAAATCTTAGATTCAAATTGTTTTCACTCAAGCAGTTACAGAAATCACATACTTCCTCATTCTTTCCATGCCAAGTCATAAACATATTGTCTATGTAGCGGAGCCACATTGTAATCTTCCCCAAAGGTTCCTCCATCTTGGGGTCCATGGACATCTGTTCCTCCCACCAGCCCATCACCAAGTTGGCATAGCTAGGGGTGAAACAGGTACCCATGGCTCTGACATGAGTCTGTTTATACATAACATTGTTGAACATATGTTTATATATTCATTAATGTTGAAAGGTTTCATCTAGTTAGTAATTAAGGGAATTCAGGTTAAAGAGAGGGTGACCATTCCCCAACTTATTTTTTTCCCACCATTTAATCTTCATTTTGAAGGGAAAATATTGTTAATAAGCAAGGCAAGTGTTTTACTTGGTCTAAGAAGCATTTTCAATTGCTATGCACCTTGTTTAAAAGTGAATATGTTAAAATAAAACATTTGCAGTGAGCATATAGCTGAAGACAGGATTCTGAAGGCATACTCTTTATTGTCTTATTTTATGCAGAACTCTAGTTTATCGTAAACTCCAAGGTAGACTAATAGCGAAAATCAGCATCTTAACAGAGGTTTGGCAGAAGTGATTTTTTTTTTCATAAAACGCCAGTAATGCTTCAAAGGTTGTATGGAATCCACAATTATTGCCCTCTTGATGATAAAAAAAATAAAGTTAAAATCATTATGACACGCTTTGAAGAACTTGATAGCATTCAGAAGAAGACAACCCTCTGTGTCTGCATTACAAACGTCTAGAAATTAGTTTCTGTGGGATCTAAGGACAGTCCTGCTATTAGAAATGTAGTTTACAGTTTCCAGGGAATCCTTTATTAGGCAGCTATACTTGGGTGATAAGCACCTGACTTATCATTGGAAACCACTGATTTAACTGATTATTCGCCAAAAAGTTTGATTGGTATGATTAAATCTTTCAAACCTTATAACACTATAGGTCTAGATGCTTGGGCTGGGTTTACCTTCTAGTGCTTTCTTAGTTTTTGGGCTCCAATTCTGTCTAAGGTCATGGGACAATATGGCATGTGAGACGGACCCCAAGTGAGTGTAATGAGTTGACTTTGGTGCCAGTTCTCAAAAACAGAAATGAAATGCACCCACTGAATTATCAGTTATTAGCATTGATGAACCATTTGAAAAACATTTGCAAGAGCATTGGTGGTAACCCTATAAAATTGGGTTGAGGAAAATGAGGTTGGATACCAAAAGAATCAATCAACTACAAACTGATTTGTCTTTAGCAATTTGGTATAATTGAAACTTAAAAAACATAAGTCATTTTCTGTGTAGTGCATACATTGAGCAAACTACCACATTCAATATGGACCCAGGCCTTCATTATTATCTAAAATGTAAACATTAGGAATACATAAGGGATTTTGAGAGGCAAAGCCCCATTACAGGAGAATATGAGGGCTTCTGTGTGATTGGAAAAAGGCATAGACTGCACTAGTAAAATCCCCTCTTATGGGAGAGTAAAGCAAGGTTACCTCTTTGCAGAATACCATTCTCAGTTTAAAAGAAACCATATAGGTCTGCAAAAATAAGAATAATTTGTTTGTATTTTGTAGATACATATGCGAGATGCAGCTTGCATATTCTTTCTCTATTTTATGTAGATGACATGTTAATACTCAGTCACACGTTGATTGGGTTCCATCTACTGTGCATATTGGAAATTAACTGCAATGCTAACATTCTGACAATTAACCAACCAAAGAGTAAGATAATGAGATTTGGAAGATGCTGCAAAAATGTTTGCAACTGTAAAGACACCCATATTCAAGTTGTCAATTAATATATTAATTTGCATTGTACCCACTAGGTAAACTTGTTCTGCCATTCTGGGAGTTCTTAATCATTTGACAAGGATCGGGCATTTCATTCCATTAACTGGGTTGCCCTCTTTCAAAGTGTTAGCACTGATCCTTACACATTACAATATTTGTTTGCATGGAATACCACAGGTTTTGATAACTGACAGGGTGTCTTGATTTACTTCAAAGTTCTGGTCCTAGCTGTGTAAAGAATTAGATAGGGAAGTGTGTTCATCTACTAGCTATCATCCTCAGACGGAGGGGCACTTAGAATGATTGAATTACTATGTTGAACATCATTTGAGGTAGAATTGCTGCAAGAAGAAATTTGGAGTGTGAAGTTGTGGTTAGCAGAATTAACATATAATATTGCTGAGCAGTAAGCCACAGGGATGTAACCGTTCTTTTAGATGTATGGGCATCAGCTCAGAAGACTGCATCAGGGCTATAAGTAAAGGAACATTTAAAACGTACTTTGAGAAATTCAGAAGTCATAACAAGAATCATTAGAAAAGGCCATGGCTAATTATAAGCTATATACAGATAGAAAAAGATTTATAGCACCCAAATATAGAATGGGTGAAAAAATCTGGTCACTCACTAAGAATTGACATTTGAAGAACGTTTCTAAGTTGCAACCTAAGTTTATTGGTAGATTTACTTATTGTGATTCCTGTACCTGTACACTTATGGTTGCACAAGTCAAGTAAATCCGTTTAGTGTCCTTGTTAAATCCTTGTTCTGCAAAAACACGGCTTACCCCAAATCCTTCACCAATTCAGGTGAATGCCAAAAAGGAATATGAAGTACATAAAATTATAGATGCATGAATTTTTAGAGGGCAATTACAGCACTTAGTGGAATAGAAAGGACTCAGCCATGAGAGATCATGGGAACTGGTCTCCAGTATTCATTGTCCTTGTTTGCTATGAGAGTTCTACAACAACAATTCAGGTAAAACCAAAAGCTCAGCTGCCAAGGAATAGGACACTTTATCCCGCACACTTTTATTCCGCGTGCCATTAGCCCGCAGTTTTTACAGAGCAAAATATTTTACAACGCAGGGCTTTACAACGCAATCCATTACAATGCATTCCCCATTACAGCACAATTTACTATTCTAACTCCACGGGCGGTACATTGGGGAATGCATTGTAATAGTTTGTGGTGTAAAGCCCTGCCTTGTAAAAGATTTTGCGGTGTAAAAAATGCGGGGTAATGGCATGCGGAGTAACGCATGCAGGGTAAAGGATGTTTCCTGCTGCCAAGACATTAGCTAACGGGGGTCGGCAGTTTGTGTGGCTTGTGGTTACTTTTATGCACTGGTTCTGCACAGATACGGTTTACTCAGAATCTTTTGAATATAACCATCTTCATGAGTAGAAGACAAGTAAAGGCAAGAAAGACTACTTGTCTCATGGAGCTACAGGATTCTCATGAGACTTACAAATGTTGGTGTCTATCTGGAATACTTAGAATCTTCCTTGTGGTTCATAGCATCAATGCTAGACAATTGTTATAAATAGTTGCTGAAGCTGGTGCTTTGATGCCAGAAATTTGGAAACCTTGCAATCTGTTATCTCATGGTAGTCTACAAAAGACTAAAGTGGAGCCAGAGACGTATTTTATCAAAACACTTGTTTTAAAGGGTATAGACCTTGCTCTTGAACAATATTTGAAAAGTCATTAATTAAGGATTGTAAACTCTTAAAATGCACGTCTTTTATCATTAGGAGCCATCTATTAGTATAACAAACTCATATCTTGCAATTGTTTATGTTCACATGGTGTCAACCATTAAGTGTTACAAGCAGTGTATTACCTTTGCCCTGTTTCTACAAGGAACGAGAATATTAACCTCATTTTAAACAGACTTTGATATCCTTCTTAGAAGACCTATGGTTTTATGAAATTGCTTTAGAAAAGTTCTCCTTAGCAGTTCACATAATATCTCAGAGAATATTTCTAGATATTATATAATTTCTAATCATGTTCCAGCTATAGGGAAATCTTGAGTTTCATTCCAGTACAGAGGGCTGGAAATACAGAGATTATCAAAAGCTATATCATGTACAATATTATAAGTTAGATGTCAGAGTTAGTTCAATAGCAATGCTAAAAGCCTTCTAATATCTCAATGTTTCTGAAGAGCAGATAAAGCCCAGGTGTCCAACCAGGCAGTGTGAACATATGCAGTGTCTCTATTTCTCTCTCTTGTCTAATTCCCCTATCCCCAGGGCTGCTTCTAGCCTACACATTTCAAGTGTATGGTTGGTAGTAAGTTTGGAGAAGTGTGGAAGCACACATCACTCCTTTGGTTCTGGGTTGCAAGGTTAGTGAATCTTGAAAGTTAATTATTGATAGCAGACTCATGTAAAAACCTTTGTGAACATGCAAAACATCTATGTCCATGTGTTGCTAATGAAATTCATTAATGTTATTGCAAATCTCAATTTGCAACTTGTGAAATTACTTAAATGGCTAAGGTTAATCTTATATGAAGCATGAAACTGCCATTTGGGCCCCGGGTAGTGTGTTGGGGGTTTCTCTATGAATGGAGTAGCGGAGGACAAACATAAAGAGGCCTAAAGCTTGAGATAGGCTATCCCCATCTAAGCCATCCACCTGAAGTTGGTGATTTGTTCCACAAGGTTAGAGTTATGATTCACACTCTTCTTTAAATAAAGATGGTCAACACTAATAATTTACTATCTTTGCTAGGCAATAGTTAATCTTACAATTTTGGGCTCAAGGGAGCTGTCTATGGATTGTATACCTCTCACTGTCGGGCACCACAGTCAAAAATGTGTTAATCATTGGTCTTTAAATAAAGATTTGGATTACTTACAGTACAAGTACTCATATGATTGCTTTTTATGGTTCATATGATTGAGTGAACTGCCTGCAAATTGCAGTTTTCTGATGAATTTTGAATGAAAAGACTGCGCATGCTATTCCATTTGGCCATTTTATAGGTCTCATTACAGACAACTTTAGCAGCCTACCAATGCTATTGTTGTTACCTTTCTAAAAGAAGGATTCAGAGGAGAATTTCTCCCAAACCATATGCTATTGGCTGTTAGGTCATGAACACCATCCACTCCAGATCTCCGTCAGACCCATGCCCACACCACATCTTCAACAAAGCTAGCGCCACCATCGCACCCCATCTCCGCAAGGCCATCAACATCTCCTCCGAGACCGCGACCTTCCCGGAGAGCTGGAAGCACGCCGAGATCAACGCCTTACTCAAGAAACCCAAGGCGGATCCGAAGGACCTCAAGAACTTCCGGCCCATCTCCCTGTTCCCGTTCCCGGCGAAGGTCATCGAGAAGACCGTCAATGGACAACTGACCCGCTACTTCGAGGAGAACAACATCCTGGACCCGTCCCAGTCCGGGTTCCGCAGCAACCACAGTACCGAAACTGCCCTTATCGCCGCCACCGATGACATCAGGGCCCTGCTGGACAACGGCGAAACCGCGGCCCTCATCCTCCTGGACCTATCAGCCGCCTTCGACACTGTCTGTCATCGCACCCTACGCACATGCCTCCACAACGCAGGGATCCGAGACAAGGCCCTGGAATGGACCACCTCCTTCCTCTCCGGCAGAACCCAGAGCGTCCGCCTCCCCCCTTTCCGTTCCGTAGCCTCCGAGATCATCTGCGGCGTACCCCAAGGATCATCCCTCAGCCCGACACTGTTCAACGTCTACATGGCTCCGCTCGCCCACGTCGCCCGACTGCACGACCTCAACATCATCTCTTACGCCGACGACACCCAGCTGATCCTCTCCCTCACCAAGGACCCCTCACCGCCAAATCCAACCTCCACGAAGGAATGAAGGCCGTCGCCGAGTGGATGAAGAACAGCCGTCTGAAGCTGAACTCGGACAAGACAGAGGTCCTCATCCTCGGCTCCTCCCCCTCAGCCTGGGACGACTCCTGGTGGCCGACTGCACTGGGAGCAGCACCGACACCCACCGACCACGCACGCAACCTGGGGTTCATCCTCGACTCAACACTCTCCATGACCAAGCACGTCAACGCCGTCTCATCCTCCTGCTTCAACACCCTCCGCATGCTCCGCAAGATCTACAGGTGGATCCCCACCGAAACAAGAAGAACAGTCACCCAGGCCCTCGTCAGCAGCAGGCTGGACTACGGAAACGCCCTCTACGCAGGAGCCTCGGCCAAACTCCTGAAACGACTTAAACGCATACAGAACGCCTCTGCACGCCTGATCCTTGACATCCCTCGCCACAGCCACATCACACCCCACCTGAGAGACCTGCACTGGCTGCCCGTCAACAAGAGGATCACCTTCAAGCTCCTCACCCATGCACACAAGGCACTCCACAACACCGGACCGGCATACCTCAACAGACGGCTCACCTTCTACACCCGAACCGCCAGCTCCGCTCCGCAGACCTCGCCCTCGCCACCGTCCCCCGCATCCAAAGAGCGACCACCGGTGGCAGATCGTTCTCCCACCTCGCTGCCAAGACCTGGAACACCCTCCCCATCCTCCTGCGACAGACCCAGGATCTACTAACCTTCAGGAGGCTACTCAAGACCTGGCTATTCGAGCAGTAGCAGCACCCCCCCCCAGCACCTTGAGACCCTCACGGGTGAGTAGTGCGCTTTACAAATGACTGATTGATTGATTGATTAGGTCTGTCATTCTAACCACACGGGGTGTTTCCATGGAAATGCTTGGGGACTATTTTACATCTTAAATCTACAATGAAAGCTCACACGGTATATTACATAGGCATTATTTGATATATTTTCAAGTCAACACTGTCACAGTAACCTGCATCCACACCCTGAAGATACTGAGGAAAGTCTTCAAATGGCTCCCAAGACACAACTGAAAAACCACCACCCACACCCTTGTCACCATCAAGCTGGACTATGGGAACACAGTCTATGGTGGAATCACCAAGCAACTCCCCAGAAGACTGCAAACCATCCAGAACTCAGCATCCAGATTCTTCCTCAATTTGCCATGAGGAACTTATATCACACTACACCTCAGGGAACTTCACTAGCTCCCTATACACAAATGCGCACAGTTCAAACTCATCACTCATACATTTAAGGCCATACGCAACACAGGCTCCATCTACCTGAACAATCGCATCTCCTTCCACCAACCCCTCTACTCACACACATACCACGAATATATGGAAACAAATCCAGAGGCAGGGCCTTCTTGTACATCGCTCCTAAAATGTGGAACAACCTCCCAATACACATCAGAGCCTCCCTCTCTTTTCTTGAGTTCCGCAAGAAGCTGAAGACCCAGCGGCTTTTCAAATAACCTCCCAACCTAGGCTAGGCTACACACACAGACACACATACACACACTCCTGCTCAATGCCATGATACCCTTGTGGGTGACAGCGTGCTCTACAAATACACATAATAGATATAATTTGGGCATACCTTTGTTTCCATGCACTAGCACATAAAAGCAAAAAGTATGTGAAATAATGATTTGTTTCACCAAATTTCGTAATTAAGAAACAAACTTCCACGAGACAATTTCCTAACAAGCCAGCATTTTAAAAAAGTCACCGGGGTAATAAAAATGGTGCACTGGCACAATAAAGCCAAATCTATTGCTTGTTGGGTTTGGTATGTAGCTGACATGAATTGAATGAAAATAATCGCTTGTTTCGTTTATGCCATTAATTACTGGAATCCGATGAGGATATCCTGTTTTTTTTAATTGTGCTATTCTTGACGTGGAGTGAAATCTTTATGTTTCTTCTGTTTTAATGACTTTCGAGCCCAATGAATTCGATTTTTTTACGGTGTAGTTGAAACAAGACAGCATGTCTGTAGGATTTCAGAATTTTTGTTAATTTGCTCTCTAGACTGAGGGATAGTGACAATTAATTGTAGTCATAAGATTTTCGAAATTTTAGACAGGCATGTAGCTTTTTACTCCATCACCTCGGTAATTACTCCAGTCACCCACCAACAGAAAATGCAATTGATTTAGTCATTCCAATTTTTTTATGCAGATGCTGTCTTCTCCTTATCTAGACAGGCGAATGGAATAGCGCTTTATGTAACAAAGAAGCCCAGATATACTATGGTGGTTAAACCAACATTATCTAAAAGTATATTTGCTTTAGGAGATGAAGATACCAACATAATGATACACAATAATTAATTTACGTTTGGAAAATATTGGACTTTATTGAAATTGCAGACTTGGCAAGTGAGGTTGTCATGTTTTTGCTTGTCTTGATCTATGCTGCCCAAAGGCTTCTTTGAAAGGTTGGTTGGGAAAGAAAAGGAAAGAAGGAGTCGAGACAAAGGCAGGCAACAGAAGAGAGGGAGCGAAAGAAAATGGAATTATATCATGTTGGTTACTTGCTTAATATCTATACAGCCCTTGGCCTCCAGCAAAAGTACTAAGCCGAGCAAGATTTATGGGGTGGACATTAAAAGGAGTAGGAACTATATAATGTCTTTAAGGCTAGTTCAAAGGGACTGCTTGTGAGATGTTACACTTTAAGATGAAGGCATGTGTATGAGTCTCTGGCGGGGCTTAAGCGGCAGGTTAGTCCTAACACAATCTCACACATACATTTTTGGAGTTCACCACCATAAAGTTGTTGGAGGCACAATACAGCAAGAATGCAGGCACAGATGACCTGCACTGGCTTCTGTGATGTGATGCCAAGACCAGAAGAGAAGATGGATTCTTCTCTATAGCTGGAATTTGGAGGTGCGGAAGTGACTCATGTGTGACTGGCCTCAGAGTATGTGGTTTGTAGGTGGTGATGGCCAAGATACTTGAATGTATCAATAAATTGGTGGCTACAAAGCTCCGATGGTGACTTATGCTACTGCATAATGTGAAGCTTAAACCTCTGGAGTGGAAAAATAGGGGGAAGCCAACTGGAAAGCGATTGTGGAGTGTGGGCATAGAATGCCTTGTTTTGTGCTACCTGCCTCACCAGTCCCCTGGAGTACAGCTTGCTCACAAGGCTTTGCCTGGGCTCACACTCTGATTGCATCCCTTGACAGGCAATCAGTAAAGCCTAAAGCACTTTGTTAGGACTTGGTCCTCAATTATGTGTGAGAAGTCATTTGAGCTGGAAGCTGGAAATGTACATACACCTGGACTGGGGGACGTGGGACATAGAGAGACAAATGTGCCCTGTAGCAAGACGTTACTAAAGAAATACACCCATAAGAAAGGGTTCTAGCTTTATATGCTTTCCAAAACAAAGTGTAAAGGGGACGGTCATGATACCAGAAAAACAAGTGGTCACAGCAGCAGTGATTATTTGCTGCAAGGTACATTACAATATAGTCAAGGACAAATAACATGCATATTCAATGCACATTACATGGTCACTCTACTGTGTGCTCTTCTGGATATGGGTGATGTTGTTCTTTTCCCTTCATCACCCCCAAATGACTGTCAATAATTTACTCCCATAACTAACTCAAAAGAGAGGGAGGAAGGCACACACTGATTTATAGTCCATCAGTAGGCAGTGTTAGTCCTTCGCTTTTCCCTCTGTTTCCTTAGATTAGGACACCTCCACCAATACACAGACATGCTGGGACACAACGAGCTGGAGTCATTGGGCCGATGTGGGGAGGAGCCCCAGGGCCGGCTTTAGGGCAGTGCGACCGGTGCAACCTGTGGAGGGGGTGCTGACCTTTGGGAAGGCGCTGTGTTTAGCAATAACTTATGATTGGAGAAATATGGGGCACTTTTGCCTGGTGGTAGTGAGAGAATCCGAGGAGGCGGTCATGGGGTGTGGGGGCGCAAAAAATGATTGTCGCACCGGGCGCCACCAGCGCTAAAGTCAGACCTGAGGAGCCCTATACAAAAGCACGCTATCCTGTGAGTGACTGATGGCTTTTGTCCTAATAAAATAACAATTCCTTCGTATTTGCAAAGATGGAAATATTCACTTTCATACTTTATACCTGGAGTGCCTGTTATGATATAAGAATTCACTTGCTATGTTGACTGGTATAGCAATAATGCTGTTTCCTCCCTAAAGAGCCCCCAGATGTTGCTCCTTCTCCCAGTCCATGGTGTTCTATGACGAGCAATAAACAATAATAATCAACACACTTGGCTTGTAAACTAAATTAAAATATGTATCCCTTTCTTCTACATTGCCGCCTTCAATGACAGACACTGATTTCCAGAAGTTGGGAAAGTACTGAAAAGCGTCTAACGAAATTCATAAAAATAAGCACCGAAAATTGGAATCCAAATTCATTATTGAGTAAGCACCACATTTGCACTATGCCTCTGATACAGTTGTGGCTTGAGCAGTCTTTATTTACTGTAGAGGAAATTGAGGAGGGAGGTTACTGGGGTAGGGGTTGCAAAGGCCAATCCAAACACTGGACACACATGCTCAAAGAAACATTACAGAGGAGGAATCACTGTAAACATTTGAGATCATTGGATAATGCTAATTAACTTCCCAAACGAAATAGCTTGACTGCTTAAGGATTTAAATGACCAAGGCAGGCGCTGCATTTTTAAGCAGATGGTATGAGATAATCTTGTCAAGACTTTCCCCCAATCAATGACATGAAGATTTATCGGAATCCCCTTAAGCAGGGAGGAAATTATTTTATGATAAAATCATTAAATCCTAATAAAGCTGTGAGACCAAATGGTTTTCCTTCGAGCTGTTGAAGATTTTAACACCTCTACTGGAAATGCACCACAGTTATTTATTTGTTTATGTGTAAAAAGAGCACTGTCGCTCTGAGTTATCATGGAACAAGAGTAACCAACACCTTTGGCATGGGGCAAAAACCAAAATGAGATAGGAAATCAAAAGCAAAACAGAAAAAATCAACAGAACAAGAGATCTGTTCCACAGCAATAGTGATTGGTTGTGAGGCGGAATGATTGTGGAGCTGGTTTCAGAGGGATGTATGACGTTACAACGCAAACTATTGCAACGCATACTTTTACAACGTGTTTTTTACAATGCCACTTCCATTACAACGCAAGCCATTACAACGCATGCACCATTACAAATAATTTACTATTCTAACACCGCTGGGTACTTACCTCAGGGAAGGTACTGATCAGCGTTGTAATAGCATGCGTTGCAATGGAACTTGTGCTGTATTGCCTGCGTTGTAAAGGCATTGCGTTGTAATGCCTGCGTTGTAATGGATGTTTCCCGTTCCAGAGTCACAGGCCCAGCGCACAAAAAATTCTTAGCCCCACAGGTAGCTCTTTTGACACATGGGAACTGTAGCTGGGCCTGCATAATGTAGCATAGAAGTCTGAATGGTGCATTCACCACCAGAAGGTCAGGAAAAAATGGTTTAGTTTTATAATAGGCTCTTTGAATGAGGCATAAAACATTGGCTTGAGAAACACGTGTCTAACTTTCAGAGGCAACCAGCCTGATCCGCTGCAATCTTTGAAGCATATCCTCTGGCAAGCCAAAGTTGGCAAGCACGAGATTCCTGAACAGTCTATTCCGCTTTTATGCTGCCCAAAGAAAGAGCAATTCCTAGCAATATATATGAATATATGTGAGTCTCTTTAAGAGGGTCCAAAATAGAAGGAAAATAACAAAATGAGAAAGCAGTTAGTTGGCAGTCTTATGAATCTTTATTGCAGAAGATTAGGGAGAATGACAACCTCCAAGCTGCTCCTGCAGGAATAGGAAGGAAAAAAGAGCCAGGCCAATTACCATTAGAAGAATCCAGTAGAAGTTCCAGTCACAAGAAGCAAATACCAGGGACAAAGATGGAAATAAGGAAAAAACAATACTTCATTGAGAACTGTGTACTTACATGATCTAACAGGAGTTGATATCCAGGCAAACAATTTACTTCATCTTGATGTGGGATGCTCAGACAACGTTATATGGGCTGACCAATATTTTGGGAGGGTTGGTTATAAGGCTTGATATGCACTCATTCTGGAAATCATGGCATATGCTTGAGAAGCTAAGAAAAAATCTAGGTTTGACACCTTTCTCCCAGCGCTGCACTCAATTAACCTGCTGCCACCATTCACTCCCTGACCTCTAAAATGTTTGTGGAACACCCTTTTGTGTGGCTGCAAACATGGAGTCACCAGAGTAGTGCTGGCGACGTGGCCACTCAGCCACAACCTGCGTGAGGCATCTTAGAACACAAAACCTGTGATGCAATTTGTGCGTCTTGAAAGTTCTAAACTTCTTTCTCAGCACAGATGTAATAAAAGTTCATGGCACTCCACAATTGAGGCAGGAGAAAATGCAAGTTCCAATCATCTTGGTCATTTGGCCAGTAAATCAGGCCATATCTCCTGCTGCAGAAGGAAATCTCTCTACTAATGATTAGGATCTCGGTCTTCTCAACGCTCATTTTTGGAAAGTCCAACCTTAAATGGTGGTCAGACAAGCTCCCAGTGGTTGCTGGAATTAGAGGAGGCAGGGGCGGCTTCTCCATTGGGGCCAAAAGTTGGCGACCTCCTCAATACCCTCGCAGCTGCATTTTATTTCTCAAAATATTACAGCTTTTATATGTAACGAAATGATCTCACCGATCATTTCCTTACATGTAAAAGCTTAAATATCACCCTGCACCAGAAGAGGACTCCCCGGGCTGTATGGCGCATGTGTCAGGCGTGGGCTGTTACATCCCGTCCTTTCACAGATGCAATAAATATCTGACATGCTGCACTCTCCTCCGGCAGTGCAGCATGTCAGATAATGCTGCATTTGAGCATGTCCATCATGCGCCCTTATGCCCCATCAGAAGCTTTGATAAATGAAAAAGGACAGCCTTCCGTCCTATCTAAGCTTCTGATTGGGCATAAAGGGTGTGAGCCTTGCTCTGGCGCTTTGTTTCTTCGTTCTGAAAGTCGGGAATTGATGTGCAGAGGAAACTGCGCGGAGGACTACACCAGGTACGTTTCCACGTTGTGTATGAGTGAGAATATGATTATGTTGTGTATGTGCCTGTCTGCAAGCGTGCAGTGTGTGTGTTTACGTGAGCGTGTGTGTGAGTGTTTGTTTGTGTACATGTGTCTTGACTACCGTTGTGTGACCTTTCATTTGATAGCCCCACTACTTTATAAATTGACCAGCCGCCACTGAGAGGAGGTCTGGTCCAGTGTCAACAACAGATGGGTGTCATCAGTGCAAGATAACATGTTAAATCCACTTTTAACTTCTTTAAAGAAAGGGGCAGTTTACCCCCTCTATTGATTATGACATGATTTCAGTTATTCCCAAGCCTGAGAAACCCCACACTTATAATGCCAATCTAAATAGACAGGGAACTCTAGATTGGGGAATCATCTGTTCTAGGCTTGCTCAGGTAGTGCTGCTGCCTCAACTGCTTAATGACTGACCCACAGACCTTTAAAGAAAGGCTTTCACAAATACCCTTTGCCAGTTCCCTTATTTCTTTATAATCCCAGTTGCAACGAACTGAGGGGACTGCCTATGTGTACCTCTGACAGGGCCACTTTTAGAGTTCTGTGGGCCAGCCATGAAGATGCACCTGCATTACCTTGGACAACTTGGCAAAGATGGTCCACCCAATCTATAACTCAGGTTTGAGGCCTTTAATTACCGCTATAGCCCTCAGTAGCAGGCGATACCAGTATAACAGCAAACAAAAGCAGCTTTGAAAATCACAAACATTATGAGAGAAAGCTTCAAGTCATTGCTTGCTTCCAATAAATAACGTTCAAGTCTCTCTTGTGCTATTATTGAAAGATAAACTCTTGGTTTTTTTAAGGTGGCAGAAATTCATTTGTTTAGCAGTCTCTCATTATTTCTTATGGGCTTGATTACACAATTTTGATGATCATAAATGTTCCCATCCCAATTTTTCTTAAACCCTCCCTTATATAGTAGCCATGGTAACTTGAGCCATTGTTTGGGACATATTAGCCTTAATTATCTCCTGCTGAGTAACAGCTCAACACATGGAGCACACAACTATCCAAGTAATGCCAAGCTCTTGATATACTATTTCATTAGACCACCAGAAGACGCTTGATTTGCCTCTTAAGCTTTTAGGGCAGGAATTATGTTTTTGTTGCCTGTAATGACAAAATCAGCAAATTTCCAAAGTTGTCTTCTTCGTGGCTATGAATACTTTTAAATGTGATTGACCCAGAGTGATTTTGGAAACCCAGACAGTAATACGTTGATGCCATGAAAGGGCTTTTTTCCTAACAAAAAAGGAGACTAAAATTTCTGCAGCAATAGACAAAATATCTACACTTTGCTTCATTAATCTGTGATATAATAACACAACATAAAAATAAATAATATTATGCTAGCAGTAGGATTATGTGCATTATCCACACAGTGAACAAAAGGGAGGCACCTTTACAGTCTAAGTAAGAGATATCAGCTTTAACTTCTAGGGGTTAAGCTTCCAATTCATTAACAAATGTATTGAATACAACAGGTGTCATTGCCCACTGATGAATCAACACACAAGGGGTTCCAAAGATTGCACTAGTTCTCCCTTTCGCCATATCAAACCACTGCTTGACCATCTTGATTTATTTGCACCAGTAGGCTCAGAAGGCCAGTAAATGACTACCTAATTCTCTGTAACTTTTCCAGAGTTACAAATCACTTACACCTACATTTATTAAGTATTCAGGCAATTCAACACAGCAGCTAAATATGTTGTGCAGGGTTGCAGGAAGGGAGAAACACAGCACAGAGCTATATCTATTAAGATTGTCCTCTGTGCCCCACGCAAACAGGCTGCCATGCATCACACACATGCTTGCACAGCATTCAGGCAATTGTTTTCTGTCCAGTGTAGGGTTTGTGTTGGAAGCATACCCTTCCAGTACACATTCCTATATTCCTATGCATAGACAACAGCAAGGGGTCAAACTCAGTTGATGTGTACTGTGCACCGCTGCACACATGCAATGCATCAGTTACTTTAGAAAGTCAAAGCACTCCCCTTGTATATGCATGCTTCCATTAGGCGTTCGTTTCTGATGCAAAGTCTGGGAGGGCTGTCTAAGTATATCAGGCTTTGTGTCAAAACTTATTGTTGTTTTTGGCGTTTTTGATACAAATTGGTGCAAAGTGAATTTGGTGCAAAGGAAAGGACACATTTCCAGCACAACACACCTTTTGCAATAGAAAGTAGATTCCTGCTTTGCATAGTGCTAGTGCCAGTGCAAAGCTTTAGTATCGCTGGACCTAAGAGATTAATCATGGCATAAAACATCTCTAGGTCTTAACCTTACCCATTTTTTGAAAACTTCTCAAACCAATAGTTTTGATAAATCTGAGTTTTACCACAAATGTCCTTGCTTTTTGTCTGTTATCCTGCTGAAAACTAGTTAGGCCCCTCTTGGCCTCTTCACCTTTCCTAACCCTAATGCTAACACTCTCCTTTTCCTTTCAAATTACCCATATCTGAGTTCTAAACCTTCCCCAAACTTAACCTTACTTTAAATCATTTTCTCTTTTCCTGAATTTAACATGAAGTCTAACCCCCCCACTCTATACCCATAATTCTTTCTCTTTAATTTACTTCCAACCTAACCCAATCAATCCGTACTATTACCCAAGACAAAGGCTTATTCTAATCTCAATGCTGTAATTTTCCTGTGCGCTACACCAATGTTTTGGTTTGCAATTCTTTTTTGCAAATTAATTCTGTATAGCTCACATTTGTGCCCTGAGTTGTTTTCTTCTGTTATATTATCTCACAATGATCAACTTTGTTAGATTGCATAATAGTTCAAATCCAGTATCAATAAGGGCCTATTGGTTTGGCCAACAGCTGCTGGAGAGTAATCCTCTATTTGCAGACTTGAAAAGTGACCCTCCTGTTAGGTAGGAAGATCATTACATGTTAATGAATAAGTTGTACTACACGTGTGCAAAGATCCAGATACAACAGGCTCACCTAGCATCTCTCAAGGATGATAACCCCAAATTCATCCTATGCTTCCCATTGGGTGTGATGTTTCTTACCTTTTGTGACTTGCTTTTAATCCCTAAGAAGTGTTAATTAGTTGAGGTATTCATCTGTAACTACACTGAGGATGTTATTTTGCTTTTTATATTATCCATGAAACCAACCTTTTCTGGGTGCCATTTTCTTGTGTCAGGATTGTATGTTGAGAACTGACAGCATCTTGCTCTGCAATAGCCTGTGATCACCATCAATACTTGGGAATTAGGATTTACCTTCCAATGGTATGTCTCTTATAAGATAACCAGGTACCTTTCTCTTATATGTCAATTTGATGGTAGCATTGGATTTTGACCTACATCTTAGAATGTTTGATTCTCCAGCGACAGTGGTTGGTGTTCACTATTCTTGTTACCCCTATAACTTTCATACTCCATGCATATTCTTTATTAAGTATGAAATAATCAGTAGTCAAACAGCTTGACCCATTTAAGGTAGCATTTCTTAGTAAGTTAACCATTACAAACCAGTTATTAAAAATGTAGCTCTAACTAGACAATAAACACACTGAGGATAGGGATAGTGGTCCCATCCTAAGAGGATGCAGTTCATGAGTAGGGACCTGATAAATATTGAAGACAACAATACCTCCTCAGACACTGGTCAAAATGGAGATCTCTTCATTGGGGGTCTAACTTTTGTATCTCTTTAAGGTGGTATGTGGACCAAGTCTATGATACAAAATAACTAGAACAACATCTGAACATTATCTAAAATCAAACTTTAGGGCCTATGGCTCTAAGACAATTTGGTTATGTTAGAAGATGTGATGTAGATATTAATCTTCAGGACTGTCTGCTGATTAAACTGCAAGTCTTGAGGTTGGGATGTATAAGGACGTATGTATTTGAATTTTTCTAGAAATATTACAGCTGGAAGTTGTGTTGTAGTATTGTTAACGATATTTGTGGACACTGAATAATGTCTCTGTTATGTCTCCTTGCTACAAGTTTAGAAAAGACTGTAATAAAGTTTGTTCATGGTTATATCACACAATATCAGCCACCAAAACATTGACTGACCACATTATTGTCAAAATAATGTAATTTACCAAAATATCGTCATCCTGTACACAAACAAGGAATACACACGTGTAGATGACAAAAATACCGCCATTAAAAACAATCTAAAATACCAACTATTAAACACAAAAATAAAGTATAACCAAATATCTTTAAAACATCAAATAGACACAAAATGACTAAAATATTGAAAACAATGATATGGACTACAAAAATATTATTTAAATGAATTAACAAATAAGAAACCAATTCATTTTAAACTAATAATTACCATTAAAAACACAAAAATGAACCACACACAAAGAAAAGATTTAAAATATTCCAATAACCACATAAACACAAAATAGAATATTCCAAATTATATTTAAAACCAAATATACTAAATTAGCAACTTAAATAAATATACTAAGATTTTAAGGAATTACACAAACAAAAATATTCTAAAACTGATAACTGAACATATATACATAAAACCTTAACTACAAAAATATAACAGTATTTTATATACACTTAAAATAACCATAGTACCTACAAATATATGTTGCATTTAAACATAAACCTTAATTAGCCTCCACCAAATAAGGAACAAACTTCCCAAAAAAGTCAAACTAAACACAAAATGACCAATAAAATTAAACCTGAACAGAATAGAAGTCTTAAACTAGCTAAATAAACACTGCAACCGGAAGCAGAAAAATCACCTAAACCTAGCAACAGAAATTCTAGACACAGAAGAAACCGACACTGCCAGATTCTACATTTCAATTGCAAGAGGTATCCTGCACAAAACGATCAATGTACATGGAAAAGTAAGTAAAATAAACTCATTAACCCGCACTAGATGTCTAACTTTTAACTGAAAATAAACCATAAAATAAATCTTTTTACTTAAATCTTCAAAGTTTCTGTAGCGCTCCAAGATTGCAAACAAGAATGTTATTCTTGTCACCAAAAATCAACTTCCACAAAAGCAGTCGACATACAGGCTGAAAATGTAGTTAAGTATAATTAAATGTTTAATAAATCAAAACCCCTAGATGTCATAAACAAACTACAAACAAACTGTTTTAAATGTAAAACTAAAACAAACCTTCCCTACTCAACACACAAAAAAACAATTAACTTACCCGCATCTCGAATGAACATAGCAAATTAAAAAGCAGCAAGTTATAGGATAGCTGACATGTAAGTATAAAATGTATACAGTGAAAATAAATGTAAAACTGCTAACTGTAAATTACAAACATTTTAAATACTAAGTAATAAATATATACTTCTAACATTTGCAAATATAATGGCATAAATAGCCACGTACATCGCCTTCGAGAAAGGCAAAAAATTCCCCTAGTGGACTACTTTGAAAACTCCTGGGTTGGTAAACAGCACTTTTCTGGCCACAAGTGCCAACCCAATTTTCAAATATCATGGTGGAATGTCTATCACAGTACCATGGCCCGATTACCCAAAACAAACAATGAAGTAGAAGGATGGCACAATGCCTTCCAAGCCACAATAGGCCAAAGACACTGTTAGGCCTGGTATCTTTTGGCGTGGTTTCCTCTGACTTTTTGCTTTCTGACCTCCTGTATTTGACTATATTTGTGCTGGCTTTAGGACTCTGACCATTTTACCATTGCTGACCAGTGATAAAGTGCATGTGCTCTTATTTAAAGTGTGATGACATTCAGTTTATCCATGATTGGTATATTTGGTTTACTTATAAAACCCTAGTAAAGTGGTATACCATATACCCAGGGCCTGTAAACCAAATGCAATGAGTAGGCCTGCAGCACTGACTGTTCCACCGACAGAAGTAGCCTTTCAAACCTGACTCAGGCCTGTCACTGTAGGGCCTGTGGGCGCAGTTTACTGCCACCTCGACTTGGCATGTCCAAATGCTTGCCAAGCCTTAAACTCCCCTTTTATTGCATATCATTAGCTCCTATGGTAGGGCCTAGGTAGCAGGGTGATGTGTAAGTTATTGGTAGGACATGTACCTAGTTGTTTTACATGTCCCGGTAGTGATAACCCCCAAGTTCGTTTTCACTACTGTGAGATCTGCCCCTCTTATAGGTTAACATTGGGAATTCCTTAAATACCGTTTTTAAGTGTCATTCTTGATTGCAGAGGAGTAGTTGCTTTATGTTTTATATCATTGGATTGGTAATGACAAATCCTCTTTACTGGTAAAGTTGGATCTGGTATTACTAATCTAGAAATGCCACTTTTAGAAAGTGGACATTTCTCTGCTCTTAGCTCTTTTGTGTGCAATACAGACTGTCTCCAAAACATGTCTGCAGTGGGGTGAAAGCTACACTTTGTTCATTCCCTCTAAACAGCCACATGTACAAGACACTCAGCTGCATCTGCATTCATCTGCATACTGATGGGTCTTCCTGTGCAAGAATGAGGGGAGAAGCTGACACATACACCTGCATGGGTAGTGGCCTGGCCTCACAGAAAACACTGATTTACCCCCCACAGATAGGCTGGCAGACAGAGCTGGGCTTAAAGGAGACTTGTGCACCACAAGGCTTTGCTTTGTAGTCACCTCCACTTCAAGGACACATTTGGGTATAAGTATTGGGTTTATGACCACATCTCACTAGTTCACTTTGGGGGCCTAAGGGGACTATGGCAAGAAGAGGAGCTGTGCTACAGGAGGTACTGCCACTTTGCTAACTGCTTTGCTGTGTTGGCCTACTGCCTGCTGATTCCTGGCCTACATGTGGGACGTCCACATTGCTACCTGCTCTGCTGTGTTGGTCTGCTGTCTGCTGCCAGCTGCCTCTTACCTGAGCGGTAAGAAAAACTGGACCTGTTCTCTACAACCTTTTACAACATAAGTAACTCTAAGGGCTTGTTGGCTAGCCCCTGTTCAGGAAATCTCAGGGCCATCAAAGGTTTCATTCGCACAAACAACCGCTGCTAGGCTCTTCTAATCCACAGTCTGACTCTGCCTGACTTGCCCCCAATCAGATCTGGGCCTTCGCAGAGTGTCGGTAGTTGCTTTTGGACATCCGCACGCATTGTTGCGGTGTACAAATCAAGAACCAATGTGTTTGCCTGCTCGGGCGCAGACCATCGTGTTTGTCAACTTCACCGAAGCCGCAGTGCCCGAAGGCAGTCCAGCGTGACCTGGTGCACTCTGCTCATATCAAAGAAAGACGGGCATCTGCCCTCCATGACTCCACTCACTGCATTGCATCCAGCAAGGGGAACCTCAGGCAAAACAGATCCGAATTCTGAGGCTGACGGCACTGCTGCAATCCCCGAGAAAGGTACTGTGCACTCCTGGACTTATGAGGTCCCTGCCACCCACCAGCGCTCCTGTGGGCGACCCAAACAGAGTGAGTAAATCAGTCTCCCGCAAACTTGCCATTGCATTTTAACTGCAATAACTTTGGAAGCATTGCTTCTTGCTGACCCAGGCAGAAAGTCTCTTCCCCATCCACGGGGTGGATCGCTGTCATTTCCCCACTGTAGCAATAAAGAACCTACTGAAATCGCAAGGGCCCTTTCAGCATTGTACATTCCCAAAGTATTCGTAACTTGAGATGCTTTAATTGGATTCTTATCATTTTATCTTGTTTTAAAGAGTAAAACAGATACTATTTTCATACCTCATTGTGGAGTCTTTTTTGTGGTGTTTTCACTGTGTCACTGTATCCATGTATGCACAACTGCTTTACGAATTGCCTCTTATGTTAAGCCTGGCTGCTCTACCTAGAAAGCATAGCGAGAAAACTACTATGCACCAACTAACAATTCAAATTAAATTCACATCCAACATAAATCCACACAAAACAATACAATATATTTATTTATAAATACTATTTAAATGATGTTATTATCAATGCAAAATACAATTTATAATTAAACAAATCCAATAACACTGGTAAATAAAAAGTATTTACAATAAAAGTAACAGATAAATACATTCACACAATGAAACACCATAACACATTTTTTTCCAGCAAAGCAGCAAACATAATTAAAAAAATGCATGCAATACACAACTTTATTTAAAGCAATTACAGCATTTTAAAAAGCAACAACCAGAGCAAACATGTCCCCCTCAAAATAAAAAATGCAAATCAACTTGCAGATCTGTAGCTGATGGCAATCATACTTCTCCAATCCACTGAAAAAAATCCACAAAGAAAGAGAAAAAGTAACCCAAAAATGCAAAAAATAAATAATCAAAAAGTAAATCCACAAAATTATTCCAGAGTGCAAGGAAATCATATGAAAACAAAATTAAAGTAAAAAATGCTTTTGGAATACCAAACAAATGAAAGGAAATTAAAAAGTAATCTTGGTTGAAATATAAACCACAAAATGTCCTTTAAAAAAACGCATCCAAAAATATGGAAAGGCTTATGCTCCAACCAAAAAACCTATAAAAAAAGCATACCCACCCTCACTGAACATATACCCCAAAAACATATCAAACAATTCAAGACACATTTACAAACTATAGTCACATGATAAAAATAAATAACTAAAGTAACTTCACTGCACATACTACACTAAGACCTACCTCTCTTAACTAACTATAAAACGCAACTTAACACAAAACTACACTACCAAAACTACCTAATAAAATATTTTACACTGCCTACCCCTACCCAGATCACCCTTATCCCTAAAACCATAATTAATAACTTAAAAGTACTCTTAACTTAGTCACAGAGCAGCGGCAGGGAACTGCAACTGACAGGAACAAAATCACCTACCATTCTGTTGATAGTCTAAAAAAAAATAGGCAGCAGTAAACAAAATAGAAGCTTAATGGAAATTAAAAACAAAAGACTATGTTAAAATAGAAATGAATGGAAACATTAAAAATGTGAATAAAAATATAACATGTATGTGTTAAAATATTGCTGTAAAAATATTTTAAAATGTGTAAAAATGTTAGAAACATGCTAAAATGTATTTTTCGAATATATATTTAATAGTACTATAAAAATCTTTTGATAAACTAACAGTACTAATTAAAAAATATCGTAACAAATATATATATATTATTACAAAAAATGCTTGCTTTTATTTTTCCAATTACAAATGTATATCTTAAAAACCTTACAAACTGTATGAAAGTGCGTGTAACAATGTGAACTTGTGACATTGCAAATTATATTACGTTTATTAACTTCAAAAATAAAAGTGTAAAATGTATACTACAACAAAAGTATGAGAAGATTTTTTTCGTATTGTTGGTAAATAAGCAATATGTAAAAAATAAAAACCATATAGGTATGTGTGTTAAATAATTTTAAAATCTATACATAAAATCTATGTTATGCTTTACAAGTGCATTATTAAAATCTCGAAACACTACAAACCAAACAGCATCACAAAACATACAGTAACTCAATAAAACCAACCTATTTAACCTATATCTCTCTAATTTAAATTGCTCATTAAATTACCAACAATTTTTTTAAGTAAACCAAAATCTTCTTGGGAAGAAGTCTACATTAAAAACAATACAATCTATTCCCACTCCAAAGTAAAGCATTTTAGGGAATATGTTGCACACTGAGGGGGTAACATTTACAATTCATCTCCAGTCTCTGCCCTTAAAAAAAAGCTGTTGGACATTGAAGAGGTCTGATTTTCTATTCCCACCCCAATCTGAACCACTTTTGTGAATGTGTTGGGCCCTGAATTGGTCCAAATTGCTATTCCCATCCAAATATAAGGGCCAAATTATGAGTTTGGCCGTCCAGCGGACCGCTAAACCTGTGGTGGAGGTGCGGTGGCAGTCGGACACCTCCGCATCAGCGGTCCGACCGCTGTATTTTGACTACGCCGGTCAGACTGCCGCAACCACCGGAGATCCAAGATCCCTGGTGGTGGCGCGGTGGTCTGAGGCCACAATATGCTTTGTGGTGCTGCTGTGGCACCGCCAAGCATATTATGAGTTTCTTCACAGCCAGCGGTCTCATGGCGGTGCTCACGCCATGAAAATGCTGGCAGTGTGAAAACTAACGGGCCCCTGTTGCTTCTGGACCTGTGGATAAATGCAGGGGGGCACATGCTGTTCTCGCCTGTGTGCATGCACGGCATGGACTGCACAGTCCATGCCATGCAGGAACAGGCTTTGGGGCTCCCATTGCGATGCCTTTATAATGGGCACCGCTGTGGGACTGCCAAGGGACCGCCTGCCAGACCCCGAGAAAACTCGTAATCTGGTGGCGGCCGGGGTTCGAGTTTGGTGGTGTGGGAGTGGGGCACTTTGCATGGCAGCCAGCTCCCACAAAGCCAAACTCATAATCAGGCCCTAAGTCATTTTGAGGAATGTGTTGGGGGCACTGAACGATCAGATTTACTATTCCCACTCCAATTTAAACCTCTTTAGGGAAGGTGTTGGACACTGATGGGGTCAGATTTACTATCTCAACTCCAATTTACCCATGTTGGGGAAGGTATTAGAAATTAAAACAAATCAACTCCCTACTTTAAACCGTCCAATATAAAGTTAATTAAATTCTATTATAATCATGATCTTTACTATGTCAGCCCAAAAATAATACAAAAATATATTTATTAAATATTAAATTATTATGTTTACTATTAATACAAAAAAGTTCTGACAATATTATGCTTAATAAACAATACTAACTAAAAAAATAAAAGTCAATCCAATTATAGTTTCTCATACAAAACAATACAAAATAAAACATTTGTAAAAATCTAAATAATAATTTGTATATAACAATACTTAAAATGTATTTAAGTATTTAGCATAAATGTTTGAAACTATTTTCCTAATATATTAAGATATTCCATTAATAACCAACAAAAGATTTTTAATGCATAATAAAATACATTTTAAAATATTACATTAAAAATCAAGAAAAGGCAAACAATATAAATAAACATATAAAATATGCAAACAGCCAAGTGCAACAAAAATAAACACATAACATTAAAAATTAAAATATCAACAAAAATAAATTAATAAGCAAACTAAAAATACAAATACAAATATTTAAATATATATAAAAGTCTACTTAAATATTTATACATTTTCAAAAATTACTTTAAAAAATGTAGTCTTCAGTCAATATATATTTAATAATCTTCCCATCCTTTTCTCCTATAAACTCTACATCTGATACTACAAAATACAACTAAGATTCTATATTTCCATTAAACATATAAAATTATTTTAAAATAAAATAAAAACATTACACATTTAATTATAATATTCTTAATCAGGTTCTTGTGGATTGCGACTACTCACCTGTTAGGGTCTCAAGGTGCTGTGGGCAGGGGGAATCTGTGGTTCAGTCGAAGAGCCAGGTCTTGAGGTCCTTTCTGAGTTGAGGCAGTGACGTTGATTGCCTAAAATGTAGAGGCAGGGAGTTCCAGGTCTTCGCAGCGTGGTAGGAGAAGGATCTTCCTGTAGACGAGGTCTTGCTGATCCGTGGAATGGTGGTCAGGGCCAGTTGGGCGGAGCGGAGATGTCTGGTGAGTGTGTAGAAGGTGAGGCGGTAACTGAGGTATGCAGGTCCGGCGTTGTGGAGGGCTTTATAGGCATGAGTGAGGAGCTTGACGGTGATTCTTTTGTTGATCGGGAGCCAGTGGAGGTCTCTCAGGTAACCGGTGAGGGGGCTGACGCAAGGGATGTTCAGGAGGATTCTGGCAGTGGCGTTCTGGTAGTTCTGCAGTTTCTTTAGGAGTTTTTGGGTAGTGGCGGCATAGAGTGTGTTGCCGTAGTCGAGTCGGCTGTTGACGAGCGCATGGGTGACCGTTTCCCTGGACTCAGTGAGGATCCACTTGAAAATCTTCCGAAGCAGGTGGAGCATGTGGAAGCAGGAGGACGAGACGGCATTGATTTGGCGGTTCATTGAGAGCGAGGAGTCCAGGATAATGCGGATTCTAATTAAAAAACATAAACTACAAAAAATAAACAATACAACACAAAGCATACTACACTAAAAAAAAATAAACAATACAAAAAAAATCGAATAAAAACTATATAACTTGCAACAATATTTTTATATACAAAATTTAAAAAAACACTAACAAAGATATAATTTACTGCGATAGTCTTGTCAATGGCATTGCCCACATCACAATATTAATACGACCATATTCTGGTATCAAAATATTATAAACTTGATATTTTGTTCAAACACCTTTGTTTTCAATTCTCTGAGTCACATACACCCGGCCCAACTTTTGTCTATTCCTGGTGATTACTCCTTATTGTGCACAAAGCTTAATTTAATTACTTATTATAATCAGTCTACTGTATCAGTGGAGCGTTGTACTGGGAAACCAAGCAGGGTTTTTTTAATATCAGTTCCTGACACCAATGTCCCAACACATTTGGTTAATCTCTACAATTAACAGTTAATAAATTGACAGTACATTATATGGATAGATGTGCCAGAGGTGCCAGGATACCTTCAGTACAGGGATGAGCCTCAGTGACCATTGCCCAAAGGAGCCCCCAGAGGTATGGAAACCCCTGGATCAATTTTGTGTAACACTATCTTGGACAATTGGGAAATATTTGAAGGGTAGGTTAAAGAACAGTTCTTTGGCACAGGGAAGACGTATTGTATGTGTCCAAGCACAAGAAGATCTAGGCTGATATCTATGCTTCACTGGAGACTTTGGTGGTCATAAAAGTATCTTGTTTATTGAGATGTCAGCACCGATGTGTACCTGACCACTCACTGGTCTGGAATCTTGAGACCATCATTAGTGTGACATATCAAGGGTGAAAGACTGTATTTTGTTGAAAGCAAGGAAAGGGGACAGAAAAGCTCTCTTAAATAAATGGAGTATCAACTCAATGGAAGATATTTTCTTCTGAATGTTAAGTGATAGCTCGCATTTGTTTACAGCCTTGAAATCATCATAGCCAAATAATAGCAAGCAGAAAATGCCCAAGCACATGAATTGCTTGCTTTTTTTGCCTCTGCCTTCTAGTGTTTTTTGTGTGTGTGCGCCATGCTTGCCTGTGGCAGAGGTGCAAAAGACACACAAATGATGAACGTAATGCGGACCAAATCAAACATTCACCCTCAGTCAAGATATCTGGGTTAAATCCATTGTTCTTTTGCTCACCATGCCACCCCAGTTTAGACCCAGCCATATATTCAAATCAGTCTTGATCCTGCTCCTCATGGGAACATTCCAGCCCAACCTGCCAAGCCAGGCCCTCCCTGGACCAGAAACAAGCATCCTGGTACTCGTTTTGGGGAATCGCCCCTCATCAGCCAGGCTGGCTTGTATCCAGTGGCACAGTGAGCCCGGGACCCACGTCTGGGCATACCCGGCGCACTTAGGGCGAGAAAGCAAAAGACACACAAATGATGGAAGGAATGTGTAACAAATCAAACATTCACCCCCAGTCAAGAGATCAGGGTTAAATCCATTGTTCTTTTGCTCACCACGCCACCCCAGTTTAGACCCAGCCATATGCAAATCAGTTATGACCCTGCTCCTCATGGGAACAGGCCAGCCCAGATTTCCAAACGAGGTCTTCCCTGCACAAGAAACAAGCATCCTGCTGGGACCCGTTTCGGGGTATCACCCCTCATCAGCCAGGTTAGCTTGAATCCAGTGGCACCGTAAGCCCTGGACCCTCGTCTCGGCGTATCCAGCGCTCTATGCATGAGAAAGCAAAAGACACACAAATGATGGATGGAATGCAGAACAAATCAAACATTCACACCCCAGTCAAGAGATCTGGGTTAAATCCATTGTTCTTTTGCTCACCATGCCAACCCACTTTAGACCCAGCCGTACGCAAATCAGTCTTTACCCTGCTCCTCACGGGAACAGTCCTGCCTGAACTGCCAAGCCAGGTCCACCCTGGACCAGAAACAAACATACTGGGACCCATTTACTGTTATACCCCTCATCAGCCAGGCTAGCTTGAATCCAATTGCACAGTGAGCCCGGGACCCATGTCATGGCATACAGACAGAGGTGCAGCAGGTCTGTCCATCTGCAAGTGAACAACGGACCATGTTATGAGACTCGCTGGCCAAGATAATTGCTGAAAAAATTTCCCGGATTCCAGACGGACTTTAGAAAATAGTTGAATTTGTGGGCACGGGGAACCTCGCAATTTTGACACCCCAAAATTTACCTCAATCAGAACTCCCACAATTCAATGAATTGAGAAGGTGTTAAAACTCAATTTCATGAGGCAATGTGTCTTCAAATTATGGCACCTCCCCACATATCAAAATTCAAAAAAATACATTCAATTAAGTAAAAGAGCTCACTCAACACCTGAGGGCCTAATTATACTATTGCAGCGGGAATGAGACTGTCCAACAAGGAGTCGGTGGTCACACCCACAATATTACAATACCGCTGTGTAGGCAGTCGGAAACTGCCATTTTTTACTGCGGCATGTGCTGCGGCCCAGGAAAAGGGCCGCAGCACAAGCCGCAGTAGAAAAAGGCAGTTTGTGCACATCCATGCACCGAGTGCCAGGCACCATGTGGTGTCTGGCACACGGTGCATGGATGTTGTAGTGCCCCCAGGCCACTTAGCATTTGCCCACAGGGGACGGGGCCCTGCTTAGGGCCCCCAAAGTCCCTTTCTGACAGCCTTTTCATGGCGGTGGGACCGCCATGAAAAGTCAGTCGGAAATGAATAATGTAATTCTGACAGCGGTGCCTGCGCAGGACCCGCCTCCATTCAGGATCATGATTCTGACCGTCGCTCCGTCTGGATCAGTAGATCCTGTTGGAGTTGGTGGTCCGTCCCCCGACAGTCAAGAATCCGGCTACCTGCATCATAATGCGGCGGTCCGCCCGATTGGGCTGTCTGTCGGTGGGACCACCACCGATGGCCTGTCGGTGGCGGTCCCAGCGGCATCATAATGATGCCCTAAGATCTAGATCAGACGAAAGTTAAAAGATTTTATTACAAAATTCAAAAATAAGACTATACAGAGTCAATGCCATAAAGACTCTCAATAAATGGGGCAATAAAGAGAAGTGCAAAATCTAAAGATGAATCCAAGTCCCATGTCGGAAGCAAAATTAAGAGAGGAATGGTTAGCATTCCAAGCAACAAAGCCAGATCTCTCGCTCTCCCCAAAATTGAGGGGTTTTGTACATTATTTTTACATATTAAATTAACAAAAGTGCAGAAACCCTGTGGTCTGAGCCAAAGTATAATTTCTTTAGTAAACCAAAGCACAACTAAATTCAACGTCCTATTGCCTTCGCATCTACACATTATCTAATAAAATATAGAATAATTATTCTGCCCATTCTATGCTAACGTCATCTGGAGATGGTAGAACAAACTAGTTACATGAACAGCAGAAAATTATTATGAATGAATAAGGTACAGTTAACTAGTGGAATGTCTTGAAACAGAAACAATTTCATGACTGAACTGGGGCAGATTAATCGAGAATAGCATGAACAATAACATTGGAAATAAATAGGAACAAATCTGCTTGACTGTGTGCTGCAGAAACATCGAGCAGTGTAATGTGCAGGTGGGGCAAGGGGAAGAACAAGGGTGACATCCAATTTGAACAAGATAGATTTTAGCTTCTAATTGAGGCCTAGATAACATTAGTCTGTAAAAAACAATTTGATGCATCCCAAGAAACTTGTTTAAAATTAAAATAGCATTAAATCTGTGCATACATGTATAGTTGAGTGTAACATCCCATTCTGCACATTATAAAATATTGCACAAAAACATAAATGCACTAACATTTTTAACAAATTTGATGGACCTGTGCTATCCCTTATCTATACTAGGCAACATAGTTGTGTACACAATTCTGTGTTCGTTTTACCACCAAGTGGTTGGTTGTACACTAAGGGACTGATTTATGTTTTGACGTATGGGTTACTCTGTCACACAGGTGACAGATATCCCACACTTAATTCTATAGGATTATAATGGAATTTATCATTTGGCGGATGGCATATCTGTCAGCGTTGTGACGGAGCAACCTGTCCGTCGAGATATAAATCATGCCCTAAGGCATATAAATCTTGTCCGTTTGACATGGACACGTAGAATTAGATGCCATGTAGGGTGCACAAGGTGCATCCATTCTGTTATGCAAACCCTACATGATCTCTGGATTTTCCCTCATTTTCTCATTACTATTGAGACCTGGTGTGTGGACTAGGTGTTCTTAACTGCATTTTCCGTTTCTAACACTCCCATTTCTGATGAGATATTTTTCTGTCCCTTAGCTAACCTTTCTAGTAAAACTTTTCCTGCTGAAAATGTCACTGTGACATTACTAGCTGAACAACCTCCAAGATCAGGATTCTCAAAATAAGGATTTTTTTATTTTATCATCTGTTAGCAATTCTAAATTATGTAATGTTTTACAAAGAAATATTCTCCTCTGCTATTGACACTTTTCAAATCAGGCTCAAATGAAAATGAAAAATTACCACTTCTGTGGACTACAGAAAGTTCAGAAATATGTTGACGGCTGTTGATACAAGAAGGGGCCGCTCCCAACATTCATGTGGGTTTAATTTTGTGACGATAAAGTTAGTTACGTCTACATTATCATCCAGTTTGACTAAGGTCCTTAGTTCTTGCACAGGAATGTGAAGAGGTATCTACTGGCCCCTAGCTCCAGCCCACAAGAAGCGCCCCAGTTCTAAGTGTGAAACCATATGATGAAGCAAGCCACACTATATAAGTGAGGAGTTTACCTCCTGAGTGACCAACTGGACACAGTATAGGACATTTAGATAATATGCCCTCTATATATACTAGGTAGGAAATCAGCAGCCACACCTTTGTGTTGCTATAGGTTTATTATGGTAAGTGCATGAGACACTCTGTAGTAATGTCCTCTCTCTCCCACTTATTGTCACAATATTATTTCAGTGATAGCCATGATCACGATGCACATCACATGAGCACGAGACATTAAAAGCTGTATCCGTGCACACTGTGATGATGTGATACATATATGTATGTGTGTGCGCGTGCATGCATGTGGGAATGTGTCAATGTCTGAAGATCTGCATTGTTAAACTCCGCAAAGGGTCGCTGGTTGTACTCAGTGACTCCAGGAGACTGCTAACTGCTG
Organism: Calotriton arnoldi; assembly: GCA_963921515.1. Lineage (NCBI taxonomy): Eukaryota > Metazoa > Chordata > Amphibia > Caudata > Salamandridae > Calotriton > Calotriton arnoldi. The sequence continues at coordinate 3,522,432 of CAWUFW010000567.1, forward strand.
CTATTGGTAATGGCATGAGCAGTAAATAAAGCATTCATTCAATAACTCGGTGAATCATTGATCTGCCTTTCATGGCTTGGCGAGAGGCAATCATTGTATGGCTCAACGAGCACATAGGAGGACGTGGACATTTTTAAGCACCAGTGCCTGCATCGCAGGCTTCCCAGCAGTGACAGCTCTTTGAAGCGCATTTGAATTTTCCTCACATCTCCGGAGCACGCCTGGGAAAAAAAGAATGAGCATTGTTCCTGACTGCTCATTTTATCCTGACATAGGCTGGAGTCCTGCTGTGGCAGCTCTTCAACCTGTTCATCTCAGCGAGGGGTCCCTAAAGGGAGAATATATGGATTCTTAAATGAGATGGACTTGGAGGAGAAGGAAAGGAGAGAGCGCGCCCGCGTGTTAGTTGGTGAGCGCGTGCGCGCGCATTTGTGTGCGTGTTCATAAATGTTCATGCGCATGCACGTGTCGGCGCATGTGTGTGCATGCGTCTGAAAAAATACTTGTGTTTATGAGGAGGCGATAAAGTGAAACTTTAAACAAACAAGGGAAAGCTCAGTGAACCTGACCTCGGCGTTGCAAGGAATGGATTTACAGCAGTTGAAGGGGTTTGAAAGGTCATTATGCATTTGGCAGAAAAAGAGCAAAATGAATTTCTGAGCAGCGGCATCTGGGAGATCAAAAGAAATCCTTCTTCAATCAGCATATGAATCTCTGCTCATTACACAAGATCATGTTTAGTTATTAATAGGCCTTGGCGACACACTGACATTTTCCAGAGCGGGTTCCAGGATGGCACCGGAGACACTCCTGGCATTTAGTTTATCATTTCATCAGTGTCGGCCTGCCGCTGACCCCGGTGACCCCCAATCTCGCGCTGCCACTCATCCTCAGCGTGTTTATCAACAGGCACGTAATCAGCACACACGGGAGAATATTCCAGCGTTTGCACAGAAAATTTATTCATTTTCCGCACTCTGAAAAAATATCATTCAATTTTGCATAATAACGATAACGGGCAGTTGATAATTATTTAGGTGAAAATGGCGCGCCGACTGATTGGAATGTAAATGGGTTTCGCATATTTGCCTGTCTGCCAGCTAGGTCACGAGCCTCAAACGTTGATTTTATCCATTGTTGGGGATTAACGTGAAGACTCTTTGACATATTTTAAATCTTGTCTGTCCTTACTTAAATTGTAAATTGGCGTCCATCCTTATTACTGAGCTCTTTTCTCCGAATTACGCCCCCCCCCTCAACCCCCTGCTAAAATGCAAAGTGGAATCCCAAGCAAGCTCGGTGGTTAATTGGACCTTTGTTTTAATTCAAAATTCAGAAATAGTTTTAAAAGACTTTCGGAAATAAGCAATAAAGGCACACTCCGCCCTTAAGTGCCATTCTGCCCTTAAGTGCCGCTCACACAGTGCTATAGCATACACTTCCGTATGTCCTGCTGTACGGATCTGGTTCCCAAGCATGCCACCTTTTACTTATGTGTACAATATCATACCCCTTTTTTCAACACATAGGAGTAAGAGTAAATTTTTTATTCTGTGATTATTTAAAATCATTAAAATAGGAGCCAAAGGTGCATTTTTGTTTTACATAACTACGATATCACAGGGCTTACGAAGGCCTGAGGGGGGATAAACCTTGAGCAAACTAAAAGTCACTAAAATTTTGAAAGCATGATTAAAAAGGTCACTGTGCCTTACTTAAATAGCATGACTATAAGGTGTAGATGCTACGGTACCCGAGAAGTCTAAATTGCAATTTTTTCCCCTATATGAGGTACAGGGCTGGCCTCATAACCTCCCACAGTACAGCTTGACCGAGCCCGGAGTAAAGTGCAATTGCGAAGTCAAAACCTGACTGGAGATCTAGTCAGGAGGATGGCTCATCCATGTGTTATACCTTTTAACAGAGCCCTGGTTGAAATACAATTGCTAAATGATATCATAGAATCAGAGTGCGAGCATTATCACAAGTGGTCTTCCCATGAACCTAAAAATAGAAAGGGACAAAACCTTGGGCTCATAAAAATGCTTATCCATGCACGGTGCCTCTTAACTGTGCCCAGATAAAAATGCAGTTGCTAAATAGCGTCACAGAAACATATGGGACAAATTTGATCACAAGTGCGTAGCCTTTCGATGGAGCCAAGATAAAAAGGTGAAAGGGCATTGGGCTCCCCAGCTAACTTAAGCGTTAAAAGATTTTGATGTTTTAGCGGTCTATTGGGGCGTGGTATCGGGTACACATGTTGGTGGTGCCAGAACTGCGCTCAGGAGCTTCAGGAATGGTGCTGCCAACAGTAAGGACTCGCTTTTCAGGCATGTTTCGACGGCTGCACAACAAGTTCTAATGTTTAGGGCATGCCATATTGGAGCAGCCAAAATATCTTCAGATGGAGCAGCTTTTCACAAATGCAAAGGATATGAGTTAATGATTCTTCCTGCTTTGCACAGAATGGGCAATGTCTGTCATGCTTATCAAAGGTTCTCCGGCCATACTAGTACATTTTTAGTGGAATTAAGCCCAATCACAGTCTCATTAGCTCCTGTTTTAGGGCTAAACTAAAAGGCAGGAAAAGATAGATCGGCAGTGTTGATGCCCAGCTGCCAGCATGTGAACCGGAAGCGCCTAGATACCCATGGGTATTAGTGCGCTATATAAATTGTTATAACATAACATAACATAACAATGGTCAGGGCGTCCTGCTCCCTTGAGATTGCTTTTGCTTGCTTGGTTATTAGTCAAAACTAGACCAAATCTCTCGGACCTCTAGCATATCCAAATACATGTGCTAGTTGGTATGGGGATTTAATTATTTCCCAAATTATGCTTTTCAGGGTGTTTTCTTTTGTTTGTTTGGTATTCGCGCAATATACTAAGTATTTGGCTTTGAGTGCCCAGTGCTGCGAGACCAGGCAGAGCTCCTCTCGAATTTGGGCATGTGTCGTACAGTTGGGAAGGGAAAAGACTCTTCGATGTCAAATGGATTGGGCCCTGTCAAACCAGTTTGCCATTCTTTCTCTACAGGTGATTGCGCCATGCGTTATTGTTGGAAGTAATTTGCAGCCCATCACCTTTAGCAGTGGCCTTAAGTCAGGATTCACCAGTGACTTCCGTAATTTGCGTAAAGCCCATTCCAATGAGTTAGTGACTGCCTGCTGCACATGGATATGAGATGAGGTGCGACCTCTATGGTCCAGCCATACTCCCAGATATTTATAAGCTTCCACAACTTCAACAGGACTCCCCTCAATGGACCAGGTCCCAGTTTTGTTCAATTTAGATGAGATTATCAGGACTTTTGTCTTTGTTACATTTATCTTCAGGCTGTTAATTTGACAGTAGACTGCTAGTGCATTGAGGCATCAAATCGAGGAGCACAGTATCATATGCATATTGTAGCGATTGTATTCTGTGTGCCTGCCATTTTTGGTGGAAAGGCCCTCTCCATCTCTAACTGGGTTGGGAGGTCAGCCAGGTACAGGTTAAACAATAGAAGTGCCAATATACATCCTTGTTTTAAGCCTTTGTCAGTCTTAATTTTTGCCGGGGTGGCCCATCCAGCACCGGCTATTATTTTTACCCACGTGTCTGTATAAAACATGGTGATGGCTTTTAATAAATTAGCTGGAATTCCCCAGGCATTCAGTTTTGACCAAAGCCTTGATCTTGAGACGCTATCAAAAGCAGTTTGAAAGTCTATAAAGCCAGCATACAGGGCCATGCCCTTTGCTGGCATGGTTGCTTCGCTCAAGCAGATGAGAGTGTCCTCAATGTGGCATCGCCTTTGGAAATCTGTTTGACTGATCAGAATTAAATTGATGCCTTTTACCTAGGCTTGGAGCTCCATGTTTAGGATGCTGGCAAAGCACTTCCCTTCCGTGTTCAGAAGCGCTATTAACCTGTAGTTCTCGGAGGATGACCGGGAGCCCTTATTTGTGTATCGGTGCCAGTACTGAGCCCCTCCATGACTCGGAGATAGCTAACCCCAATAGGTATTGCTGAAATAGGGGGGCCATGGCTGAGGCCCATCTGGTTGGAGCCCACATGTATACTGCTGCTGGAATGCCGCTTGGGCCTGGGGCGTCCCTTGGGCGCATTGCTTTAATTGCCTTGGTTACTTGAACCGGGCTTATTGTTGTCAGATCGCCAGACAATGGGCTAGTTGATGCTAGGGGTAGGTTAATGATCTTGCTAGGAGCCTTGCTTTCCTTTTTGTTTTCATTTTTATCCTCCACCTGTTCCCTGTATAGGCTTGTGACATATGATTCCCAATCAGTGGTAGCCACATTGCCACCTGTCACCTGAGGCTTTTGAGTGAGACTTTTATTGATCCACCTCCAGAATTTCCTCTGGTCATTTGATTTTATTATCATAAATGATTCAGCTCATTTTCTGGCTTCCTCCTCTTTTCTTTGGCTATAGAGGGCTTTTCTGTATTTTATAAGGCTGAACATGAAAATTAATCTAAATGTGATTAATGGCAATAGCATCATTCATTGTTACCTTATTCGAAGGCTATCTGTTAATTTTGCAGAATAGCTAGCAGCTGCATCGCTACTATCCTTACTCGATTTGGGCTGTTTTTCAAGGTTTATATATTTGTGCATTAATAATGATGATTAATACGTCTTATAGTCGATTTTGCATATATAGACTGGATTAACATGATCACAGTTGAAACAAATGCTATATGATGCACACAAGTGTGATTATTAATGTGTTGTGAAACGGCCTTAACAATGCGGGAAGAGCCACGCGTGCCGTTTCCATGCAAGCTCTACCAGGCATGCCTTAACCACGCATATGCCTTAACCACACATATGCGTGGTTAAGGCAGTGTGTGGTCTAGATGCTAGGATGGGCGGACCCAGGAGCAGGAAGTATTGGGAGAGTACGCAGTGAGGTAAGTGTGGCCGGGGCCGAGTTTGGGTGGAGTGGGGGTAGTGTTTAGGGCTCGGGGGTCAGGGCAGTGTTTAGGGCTTGGGGGTCGGAGTAGTGTTTAGGGCTTGTGGGGGTCGGGTAGTGTTTAGGGCTCAGGGGGTATCAGGGTAGTGTTTAGGGGTGGGAGTGGGGTAGTGTTTAGGGCTCAGGGTAGTGTTTAGGGCTCAGGAGGGGTCGGGTAGTGTTTAGGGCTCGGGGGGTTTGGGGTAGTGTTTAGGGCTCAGGCGGGCCGGGGTAGTGTTTAGGGCTCGGGGGGTCAGGGTAGTGTTTAAGGCTCGGGGGTTGGTAGTGTTTAGGGCTCAGGGGTCGAGCGGGGTAGTGTTTGTGGCTCAGGGGGGGTATTGGGGTAGTGTTTAGGGGTCAGGGTAGTGATTAGGGCTCGGGGAGATCAGGGTAGTGTTTAGGGCTCAGGGCGGGGTGGTTGGGGTGTGATCTTTACCCCACATCCCTTTACCAGTCATGTCTTTACCACGAAAAAGCATGGTAAAGGCATGCGTGGTAAACACACGCATGGTAAAGGAATACGTTGTTTAGACGCATTCGTTGTTGGGTCTGTGTGGTAGAGGCACGCATGGCTTAGCCATGCCTGCCTCTGTCTTACAAATGGTATAGTTATGCCATATTTTCCTGTTAGACACCATCTTGGACAAGATGGATGTCATCTCTGTCACTCATTCCTGTCTTCCTTCCTGAAGCGCAACTTCTACCCACAGGCTCTGCAGAGCACAGTCAGACGGATGTGTAACGGTTTAATTTCACTGTTGTGATTACATTTCTTTCGATAAACTTTCTCATGCTCCCTATGATTTGAAACATTACCAAGGTCTCTTCTGCTGCCTTTTCCAGGGCCGCAGCACAAGCTGGTGTGTAAAGGAGCACTTTGCGACTGCCCGCCCGGTGGTCGCATCGTAATGTGGTGGTCAGACAAGCGCCTGCTTCTCGGGCGGTCTCCTGACCGCCGTGATAGTGTATTGTAATCAGCCCCTCTGTTCTCACCAGATCTGGTCAAGTGACCGATCTTATGTAAAATGCTGTGTCATAGGGAGCTACTGAAGTTTGTATTTTGCTATCAGTGGAGTAGGTAACACTGATTTACCTATTTCCACTTATAGTGAATATAGGTAATCAGGTATTACTTACATGTCATTATGTATGCTGGATTACCTATATTTACAGTCACTGCCTTTAACAGGAAGGAGTGGCTGCAGATATAGGTAATCCAGCATTACTTACTCCACTGAGAGCCAAGTACCAGCTTGAGTCACTCCTATAATTCTAAGCAGCCATGAAGTAACTATCAAACCATATGCTAAGCAGGGTACTGTAAGTCACAAAGGTGCACCCCAGCCATGTAATGACTCATCAAAGAGAGATGCCATGAGCTTCAAGGCATAGTGTGACCTACAGACCCCTCCAACCCCCTCCAGGGAGACCACAGCTACTTTCAAGGAAGTAAAAAAAAAAAACTTTTTGTGGGAGGCTGCTGCAGTCCCAAAAATGTGTTTATCTCTACTGGAACAGGGGTGTGCATGAAATAACTTCAAGCACAGATTATCAAAACTTCTCATTGCTTGCCAATCACGTAATTGAAGGATGTCTATGAGAATTTGTGTATAATCCCTAACCTGGCTGAATAGCAGGTGCCTTGCCAAGACCTTAAGCTTTCCTACTGGAAGGCAAAATGCTGTTGCACTGCAAGGGCTATGAATCATGGTGACACAATTCAAATCCCTAAAATGCATCTGGCAATGTATGTTTAATGGGGAATCTTAGAGTACATAGCCCATACATCGATCTTTCCACAGTAATAGCACAGCACCCTCATTCATGTCCAGATGGTTTGAAAAAGCCTAACAAAATGGATTATGACCTGGCTTTTCTCCATATCGTGTAACACCTTGAATTCAGTAGCATGCTGGGTAGCCACAGCTGGTGCCTGACATATTTTAACGGTTTCCTGAGGACATAAAGCCTAGTGTAAGCCCTTCATATGAAAATGCCTAAAAAAGTCTCAGTATTCTGCAAATTTTAAATATTTCAACTTATACAACTTTTCCAATGAAGAAAAACATTCCAGTGATCTTTCCAGACAAAAGGACTGAAATGTGGGTGCAGAATCATAGCACACCAGCCCTGAGTCAGCAAACCCAAAGCAGCAATGACATTTTTTCTTACGTATATTTTCATAATGTGTACATATTTACAAGGACAAGTTAATACATTTAGATCTTTTAAAATGTGATTATTCCACATACTTCACAAAATGTTCTAACAAATTATTAGAGACAGCTTGCCCTGCTGATCAACCAAATATGCATGTTGTCTGCCACAATCCAAGCAGATACTGAGATATTTGTATTTGAAGTGTACATTTTACAGATGAATACACATGGCTTGTGAATTCCTAATGATTGTCCATGAGACTATTGGCAGACAGGTAGTAGTACAGGTCTGACCAGGCATTATCTTTAATTTCAATGTTCTAAGTGTTGTAACAAATATTGGTGTAAGGACATTGTCAAGGGAAATCTTACTGATGATAGAGGAGAGCGACTTTTAGTGGAGTGACCAGCAGACATACCCATCAGGTGGTCCATTCTTCAGATTTTTACAATAAAGAGAGGCAACGAACACAAACTACACTACAAAGAAGCAATGGCTTGAAACTTGAACATCAGTGGATTCTTTTCTTTTTATTGAGTGTATCCAAAAACAGCACAGCCAACGCATTTCAGCTATAAAGGCTTCATCAGGCTGCAGACATAAGAAATACACACATAAATCATACATCAAACCACATAAATACAAATCAATTTGTAAATCAACAAAATAATATTACACATACAAAAAACAATTGTTAAAAAAGATATAAAATATTGCCATGGTATTCCATATGACATTTCATGTGAAAATGCACAATCTTTTTATTAAAAACACAACAAACACTTTGTCGGTATTAATGGAAGAGCTAGTAGGTAGGAGCTAGTGTGTTCTACTTCCATAACATTGTGTTCTTTCAAGCGTGCAAAACAGACTAGAGAGTCTCTATAGACCAATCAAAGTGACAAGATTAGTCAAAAACACCAAAAGATACCACAAAGATAGGCCAAAGAAGTGTGAAGGAAGTAATGAGTCCATAAACGAATGTGCATGCCTAAATAAATCCTGATACCTAATGCACCCCGTTTGCACTTACGTTCAAACAATAAAAAGAAAAGAATTCACTGATGTTCAAGTTTCATGAGCCATTGCTTCTTTGTAGTGCAATTTGTGTTTGTTGCCTCTCTTTATTGTTAAAATTGTATTTAATGTGGTCAATGTGCAGCTGGCCATTGAGGTGGGCATGGTTTTTACTTTGATCTAGTGACTGTTCCAGGTGGTGCGGCTGGAAGCGCCCAGGCTGCCTTTTCTTTTGTTCAGGGTCCATTCTTCAGAGAAATGTATTCTCACTGATTAGAGAAGGGAGAGTGTGTCAATCAGCATCAGTACTTTTCATACAGGGCAGGGGATCCAGATTGCAGATAGATTTACCTCGGCTAATTGAGAGACAAGAGCTGATCGGGAGCCAAAATTTCAAACCCACATGAGAGGTGCTCAGTGTAATACAGGGCTCTTAGTCTGTCTTTAATCTTTATTCTTGATTTATACAAACCCATAAAGATCACATAATTACATTATGCTACTGAAATAAACACCAAAAACAATATAGATTTAACAGCAGCATCAAAAATACACACTATAAAATAACAGATAAAATTACCATTTAATAGTCAGATTCATCATCTAAAAAACACGAAAATACCTGACACAGCTGAAATAAAATCATTCATTAAGAAATCGTCTGATTTTAACAGCAGCAGCTATAATACATGCAATAAAATAACAGATACAATCATCACTTAGTAAGTGTAAAAACATCAAAGCTCGGCATAAAAAAATAAAACATAGCAAAGTGCATTGTATCTTGTGGAGACACAAGCTCGAAGTCATCAGGTGCTAGATTTATTTTTTACCTTATTCCAACCCATTTGGGACCACTAGCAACCGGTGGAGTAAATTCAACAGAACCAGAGTCAACAAAAAACACTGGTTGTTAAAAGTCAGGGCCGTTAGACAGGGTTTTATAAACAGAACCTTTTTAAATGGGATATGTAAGCTCGAACAGAAGGTTTAGATATTTCCTGGCCCGCTCGGTCAGCCAGACGCAAAGTCATAAAGGTCATCCGGGTCAATACTTTAAATCAGCTTTCATGATCAGCTTAAGACTCTAGAACAGATCGCTGCGACCCACTGAGGAAAAAGAATTCATAAGAAATTTTAGGCAGAGTATCTGCTGGGCATTATCGAGGGCTAGCAATGCTGTAAAATAACCCGGGTAAGTTCCATCTCTGACCTTATCCAAGTTGTAAGCCATCTTAAAAGTGGGTGGAGAACAAGTATATTTGCTAGGTCAGTCAGTCAAACATCTTTATTTGGTAACCATAAAAGAGCACATAAAAATACATTAAAAGCACAATTAATTAAAATACATTTTGACCATAGCTGCAATGTAATCGAAGCAAACCACATCCTGTAACGAATAAAGGGGCATATTATCTAAAAAGTGCGCTAATCATCGCAAAGCGTGTTTAGCGAGCACTTTTTTAACGCCGGCTATCGTCGGAATAATTTGCCATGCTAACGCTGTATTAGCGACATTTAGCGCTATGGCGATAATTATTCCAGCCATAGCGGTGTTTTCCATGAAACATCGCTGGTTTTCCAGCGATGTTTCATGGAAAACGGCGATAACCTTGCTGATACGACCCTGTGGTCGTATCAGCATAATCCACCCCCCATGTTAGATATGGCTAACACCTGCTAATTGCAGGTGTTAAATAAATGGCGATGACCCCGGTTAGCGCGACTTTTCACGTCGCTAACTGGGGCCATGGCCACCTTGCTAATAGGCGATAGGCATGTTAGCGGGTGTTTCCCAGGTTTGTTCGTTGGAACGCCCACTTTGCATGTCATTAGCGATAAATATCGCTGACATGCAAAGCGGTAAAACACGGGCGCTAATGCCCGAAAACTGTCTCTAATTGCTGTTAGAGACAGTTTGCTGATAGGGCGATAAGAATATCGCCGCTTTAGCGGCAAAAGTGCCGCTAAAGCGGCGATAGTGCCCTTGCTAATATGCCCCAAAGTTTTCTCAAACAAACAACACCTGCTAAAAAGTGGGCCACATTGATACAAGTAAACACATCTGGTAATAACATTAAAAAACACAAAGCAGGACAGACTTGTGCAAAATGCTTGTCAGCCTGCAAGGGTACGATAAAACTTTTACGCAATCTTTTATAAAAAGTACAGAACATAGTAAAGTGAAACGTGTACTGGGTTGAATGATTGTCCCAATTACACAAAGTAGGAGTAGAATCAAAAGAAGTGCCTCGAGGGACTGGCAGCAAATGATGAAATACATTTAGTCTAAAATGTATCAGAAGGAATCGATGGTGATTTGGCATAAGTAAGATACGGTTCAATTAGAGAAGTTGTCTGCAGTGCCAAGTAAGATCTGGCTGAGGATTCATCCATGGCCATAGAGAATCTCTCACTTACCCTCCAGTCCGTGAAGGCTCTTCTAGTCCAGGCATAATCCTCAGTAATTAATGACTCTGGGCGATAAAAGATATCTGTCCGACCCAACTTAGTAAAACTTGCCTTAAAAGCTACGGAATACTAAGCATGCAATCAAGAGCCAGGCAATCTATTAAAACTAAGTGATTAAAATGTTTAGCTGGACGTGTCCACACCGAGACCCAAAGAAAAAGGGGTCGTATCAACCATGTGTCCTCTAAGTAATCAAAACCGAGTTCTTCATGTATAATTATAGAAGGTGTACTCTGGGTGAAGTGAGAGAAGCCTTCTCAGACACTTATTCTCCAAGACTTGAAGCGAGGGCACATTGGCATAACCCCAAATATCACTGCAGTATACTGCGATGGAGACATACTTCGTCCTATAAACCTCTAACATGGTGTTGATTGATCTATGCCCCAGTCTTGATGCAAATTCAAACACAGAAGCAATGCCCCTCGCGAACATATGCCCTCTACCATCTATCAGGGGTGACCAAGATAAAGAAGAGTCAAACAGAAACACGGCTAAGAGGGTTGCCTTTTATACGGTGTCTGGACTTAGTTGACCATGGTCTGATCACCATAACATGGGAGTTAGTGAAATTAGTACTCATATCAAGATTTTCCATAAATACCACGAATCAATTAAGAAGCAGATCTAGGCCCATGACAGTTCATGAAATAAGGACATCATCGTCTGCGTAAAGTATCACGGGAACTGAACGAAGACCGATTTTGGGCATATCCCTTCCTATTTCTGTCAGGGTCTTCTGTAGACTGTTAATATATAAGGTGAACAAAAAAAGGGCCAGGATACTTCCTTTGTGTACCCCCGTTTAAGACTAAAGTGATCAGTGCATCCCCTCTAACACTGAATATAACTGAGCCAGATAAATTTAAATGAAGGTCGCGCAGAAAAAAAACTAACTGAAGCTCTGCCCCTAACTTCAACATGATGGGCTAAAGTTTTTCCCAGTTGACCCTGTCGAAGGCTGTTTTAAATCAATGAATGCAAGATGTAAAGCCTCTTTTTTAGCAGATGTATATTTGCGTATGATCAGAGTCAAATTGAGACCTTGGTCAATATTGCCAGGGCTGGGTTGAAAACCGTACTGAATGTCTGAAAACACATTCTGAGTCAAAGCCCACTCCAATAATCTGTTCAAGAGAAGTCTGCCAAAAACCTTAACATTAGAACTGATCAATGAAATGGGTCAAAAGTACTAAGGATCTGAACGATTGCCATTTTTGAAGACAGGGACAATCACAGAGGTAGACTAAACTTCAGGGATGGACACTTTCACAACCAAGTTCAAATAAAGAGTTAGAAGAGGGGCCCAAAGGTCCATACTTGATTTGAATAGGTCGAGCGGAATGTTGTCAGGGTGAGGGGTCTTGTTGGATGCTAACATTTGAATGGCATTGTTGACTTTTTCTAATGTAAAGGTTATAGCGTCATGCACATGATCAGAGTCACTACCATGGGACACAGAGTTAGGTGTATCGTAAATTGATTTGAAATGATCAACCTAGGCCTTAGTCTGAATGGTGGACTGTAAGGCAGGTTCAACAGCTGCCCTTAAGGTTGAGCGATTTACAATTTCCCAAAACTTAGAGCTGTCCCTCTGGTGACTAGCAACTAACAGCTGGTCCCAGGCTTCCTATCTCAGTAACCACTTTCTACTCTCAGAAGCTATCTTATTAGAGACCCGACAAATAGAAACCCATTTACGGCCTCTAGGATCTGACTTAAGAGCCTGCAAAAGGACTCGGTGGGCCCTGGAGCAGTTAGTATCAAACCATTTATAAGGCCTAGAGTCAGGGGTGTTCTGCTTACCTATTAACAAGGTCTCTAGATTGCGACAGATAACATTAAAAGTATTTGCAATGAATATGTCAACAGAAGTATCATTTAAACAAACATTAAACTTCCTCTGACAAAACCTGGACAGATCTCGGGTATTACTGAGCTCCACTTCAAACTGCAACCTTGTGAGGAAAGACCCCCGCTTAGTGTGGGTAGGTGGATCGGGCATTTATGCCTAAAGTCTCAGTAGAAGGTCGTTCAATGCGCTCCAAATTACTTCAAAATGACCCAAAAATTCCTTCAAAGGATGGGAAATAAAAAAGAAGTCAATAATAGTAAAAGTAAGTACATGTATGAGTATGTCCTTCCAAAGAGAAAGCAAAATCAGGGGTCAAAGTTGAAACCAGATTATACTCAGCCAGAAAGGAATTTAAATGATCTCCTTCTGGGATATGCAAAAAATGTAAAAAATTCATGAAAGGGTCATCTCCAATACCCAGTTGATTAAAACACCGATTCATTTAGGGGTGGAAATTAAAATCTCCAGCAAGAATGATAAAACTTTTCTCCAATCTGGATTTGGTCATGGAGTCAAAAATCCCTTAAGTGTCATAACATGACAATGTATACCAGACGAAGAGGGAGCGTTATAAAAATTAACAACCAACAGGCTGGGAGAATTTGAAGATTTCAAGAAAACTGCAGCTACGTTAGATGAACTTGTATGGTTAAGCGTTAATGAGACCAAAATTAAAAGTCCTCCCTTTCTCCTCCTGTGAATGGAGGGAACAGTAGGAACAGAGAAGGAAAGAAAGCCATTAAGAAAATAATTTTTAGTGGCATCTCACATCTCCTGTAAACACACAACATTATATCTGGCTACAAAGTCATACAAGGCATTATTGTCCTTCTTATCAATTAGGCCAGCAACGTTCCAATTTAAAAAAGAGACAGTGAGTTGGTCCTCTTGAACGACCTTGTACTCCCTTGTACAAACATCTAAGTTGCTGACATCAGGTTTAGGCAGTCAATCAATATCACGTAAGGAGCCTAATGGGGCAAAACAATTAAAGTTGGGAAACAGCCTCGGGAAGGGCGCTAAGGCAGGGTCTAAAGGCCCCAGGGGACCAGCTGCAAAAGCATTTGGCCCCTTAAGAGTGAAAGAGGAAGGCTTATAGAAAAAGCCCAGAGGGAGTACAGAAATACCCGTTGCCGACACCTTGCTAAGAGGAAACACCCTTTGCCACGCAGTCTAAACCACGTAGTGCCTTTACAACGCGGGCACTACATCAAACGCTTCATTACCACGCGTTCGTTTAGCACACAAGTCGTTATAGCGACTTGGTTTAGGGAACGTGGTGTTGGACTGGTGTTGGATTTAAAGTCCAACGCCTTCCCTACTGATACGCCGACTAGATTTGGAATAGTAAATTATACTATTCCAACATACAGCGCCCCCCTAAGGCAAGTCATTATAATAACTTACGTGCTAAAGGAACACGTGGTAACGACACAGTCGTGGTAGTGACTGCATTGTTAAGCCACGTGTGGTTTAGGCTTGCGTGGTTCCGTCATACACCCTTGCTTTATGACAATTTAGTTAGCAAAAAGCCAGCTAACGGGGAGTTATTAAATTTAACTATTACACAATTACTTTCCAATATCTTTGGTTGGGAGCCAACCCATGAAACTTTCCTGGCCATAAAAATGTCTTTAGACAAAGGTAAACTATGTCCCAGGAGAGGATGCAGTCAATGCATCACTTTGTTCTTAAGCTGGCCAAAACTTTCGAAAACATTAGGCGTCAGAACAGGAACTTTGGCCAGCATGATGACATAAGGCTTTGCAGCTGGAGGAAGTTCTAAAATGTATAGAGAAATATTGGCTGTACACAAACTAGGAGTTCCATGAGGAGCTGGAATCAAATGATTCTCCCCAGACAGAGGCCCGCCAGCTAAAGTTTGTGAATGTAGAGCTTCCATCACGGTAAGTTAGGGCATAATTCTTTCAGCTGCAGAATCGTGGGTATCGCCACAGGGAGGATGAGAGATTGCTGATAAGCAGGGACCAGGAGCCATCGGATCCATCGACTGAGAAGAAATACCATTCCCCGCGATCCCTGATAGTCGAAGATTCAGGGTCAGACTCTCTCATACTAAGCCTCCTAGCCACACTGGCACCCTGACAACTCAGCTTGTCCAAGACCTTACAAGGTTGTGATGCAAAATGGCCTCTTAGGTTGCTAATGGCATCGTCAATCTGAATAAGTCTTGACTCGCAAGCAGTAAAAGTAGATGCAACCAGGGATTCCAGCTTTGATAACAATAAGACCATAGGTCTATCAACAATGATGTTACAAGAGTGACAGGAAATTGAGCAGGGCAGGCTGCCACAGGGAGAGGGCTGGGAGCTATCTTAGGCCTTGCAGACTTTTTCTTCCTTGGAATACTTGATGAAATTGCCCTGAGCCCACCTAAAGAGTCACTGTCAGCTACAGGTTTAGGGTTCCCCAAATTGCCAGAGTTTAGGACCATTGCAGATGAAGAAGGTAAAGGGAGCCTGATGATGAAAGTGGCTTTCTTTGCCTGTACATCAGAACCAGCCCCATCGCCTAGCATGGCCTCAACTACAGTAGGCATTTAGTTTTATTCTGGAACTTGCGAACCAATCCCTAACACCACCTGACTGCGTTGATTTCATCCGAAATTGTTCCCAACTGCGGAGGTGAGTAACGACATTATATTTGCCCCATTACGAGGGCATTTGCAAGCTCCAGCAGCTGCAGCTAATTTCTGCTTACCCACTGCCAATGCTTGTTGTAGCAGTTGTATAAGGGAGAAAACACAGGGCCAAAGGGGGGGGGGGGGCCTGGTCCAGTCTCAGCCAGGTGTGGATGGGCACAGACGGGCCCACTCTTGGTCTGGTCTTTGCCCCGGCACACACCTGGGCGCGTCCTGCACTGTGGTAGAAGAGACCTCCCTTTATAGCGCCAAACCGGCACAGGATGAAAGACACTCCTTTCTCCTCACGGGACTATTGATAATGGAAATCCGGCAAGCGTGTACAGCACCGCAGGAGAAGAGACCTTCCTTTTTAAAGCCCAACCGGTGCAGGATGAAATCCCCTCCTTCCTCCTCATAGGGCTATTGGCAAGCGCGTCTGCTAAGTAATTAATCTCAACTCTTGGTGTACAATAAGCAAGTGAGTACACTTTAGAATGCTCATAAGGCATCTAAGATAACGTTTTTCAACTATCTGAAGCATAGAGGAGTTAGTATAACCCCAGATGTCACTGCCATAGGATACTGCAGATACACATTTCATCTGATGTATCTTTAGTAAAGCTTTCAAGGACTTTTTAGCCAGCCTGGAGGTGAAACGAGAAACCAAAGAAGTAGCCCTTACAAACTGATTTTCTTGGAGGTAATTTATGGGGACCAAGTACTAGCAGAATCCAAATGAACTCCCAGATAAGAAAAGGCATTAGCGTAGCTAAGTCATATTCTTGAACATGACATACCCTTGACCCTAGACCTCGACCCAGCCACCATCACAAAGGATTTATTATAACTGTTAGCTAGGTCCAGGCCACCCATAAAAGTTACAAACAAATCTTAGAGCTTTTGAAGGCCTATCGCTGTTCTAGAAAGGACTGCATCAACAGCATAAAGTAGTACTGGGAGGGGGCATTTTTCCACTAGGGTGAAGTCCAAACCATTGATTAACAATTGCTTTTCTAGATTGCTTATATATAGGGTAAACAAAATGGGCCCAATATATAACATTGGCATACCCCTCTGCTTACCCGAAAAGCCTCAGTACAAGAGCGCTCGCTGTTGTATCAGACTACTGTGGACATGTTTAAATGTAGATTATAAAAAAAATAAACAATGTCCTCCACCCCCATGGACAAAAGCATGTTCCACAGTTGCCCCCATTGACCCTATTGAAAGCAGATGTGAGGTCCATAAAAGCCATTTGAACCGAGCTGCTTTTGGCTCCTGTGCACCTGTTAATAATAAGGTCGATATGAAGGCACTGATCAATTGGACTTTTACTGAGCCTGCACCCATATTGTAGGTCATAGAGAATATGATTTACCCCAGCCCAGGAAGTTAATCTTTTAAGCACCACCCGACCTAAGTCCTTAACCACTGAGTCAATCAGGGAGATTGGTCAATAGCACCAGGGATCATTCTTATCTTCCTTCTTAAAAAACTTGGATAATAACTGATGTGGATCATGATGGAGGAGGCCCCTCCTTAAATGCCGGATTTAGGGTTTGTGAAAGCACATTTTGGGCTCACTAATTTAAAGCTCAGACAGAATTCCTTTGGGGCCTTCAGTTTTATTAATCGATAGCCCAGAAATTCTGTTCCAAACTTCTTCTATGGAAAAAACTCATTTTGAAACCCTTTCGCATGAGGGCACCCCCACACAGGAGGAACAATTATAATTATACATCCCTGGAAAGTGACCCACCCAGCTTTCTCAGGTAATATTGGAAAAAACAGACCATCTGTCCAATTGAGAGAAGACAAGAAAATGTATGCTCTCCCAAAAATAAATTACTATTGGCAAAACCGCTAGCCTGGAGTAATTGTTCCCAAGCTTCCTCTCTCAGGAATTCTTTATGTCTTTTTATTTCATGTTTGTATAAAAACCTATTAGAGGGTACCAATGTTTTATCCCTCGGTTCTGACTTTAATGCCCTAAGCAGATTTCTATGTGCTTTAGATCAAGAGTTATCAAGCCATCCAGGCATATGTCTGCCAGGACCTAGACTTGATGCAGATAAATGCTCAGAAACCTTACCAGCTATTGAAACAAAGGCACTTAAGATTTTCTTGTCCACCGTGTCAGTGTTAAAACTAGTTTCAAAGTCTAAGGCACAATTCTAAAACATTTACCATTGAAACCTTGGGTGCAACTTTTGACCATTTTAATCTCCTCCCCTCATCGATCGGGATCACTCCAGTACTTTGAATTGAAAAACCCCTATTGATCAGTGTATCTCACCCAGGAAAAAGACAGATTGGGTTATGGTGACTAAATTCAGAAGGCAGAATCCTTAGATTACTAATTATACTCAACAGTAAGGGTCAGACCAATACAAACATCAATGATTGAGAAACAGTCCCACTCCATAAAGGTTGGATAAAACATAATGAGAGAAAACCAGATCAAATTGATGCAAAAGGCTATTTGAGAATTCCCCGTCTGGTGTATTATACATGTAGAGCATTAATTTTGCTACATCTTATTTTCAAGTTGGTTCTAGAATAAGGATGAGATTCACACTATTGAGGTTCGTCTAAAGTCGTTTCAATCCGTCACAGAATTAAAGAAGAGACTTGAGGAGCTGAACAAAACAATGCGCGAGTTTGAGGTGACATTAAAGGATACCAAATTCCAGAAATTCAAGAAAGACTCAAAGAATTTCATGCATGAGAAAGTCTACCCCTACATACAGAAGACTACAATCCAACAGGCAGGAACCCCGGATACAATACGGATACTGATGGATCAGACACCGGTTCTGACAGCTCATATCCCGGCAATAACAGGAGGGGCAACTACAGGAAGAGGAGAAACCATGCAAGACAGATGGGACACCAAGGTGGACAAGGGCGAGGGTGGCCATATTTCAAAGGCCCCCCACCTTATCCAGGTCCCCCATTCTTCTATGGGCCACCACAATTCCAACACCAGACATATGCATACTGGAATTCAGCACAAAAACCTGAGTACCCAGGACCATCGACTTCGTTTTTAGGGAGAGGCAAAGGAGCACAAAGGGGACGGTTGAGGAAAGGACAACAAGTGCAGTGGTCGAACCCACTAGAACTTACGAGGATGACAACACAGAGCATGGACCCCCCGAACGATCTGGGAACCAGCACCCGTCCACCCTAGTGGTCAATTTGACTGACAAGACTCTATCACCAGCCCAACTCAAAGTGTTGGAAAAAGGCCTAGGATTCGTCCCGACACCAAGTCTGGATAAATTCAAATTAAGTTGCGAGGTCAACGAATTCATCCACAGAATTAAGCTACAGGTCTATTTCGCCAACAATTGAAACCAGTGACAGTGACACAGGACTACACCTGAAATCAAGTTTCACACCACCATCAGCCACATTACCCGTGGAACTCCTAGCTTTTGAAAAAGCGATTATGAAAGAGATAGGGGAGATCGATCCAAGGACCATCAAAATCTTCCATAATACAAGCAAAGAGGAACAGTCAGCCATTCAACAACTGGCGAACGACAATGACGTAGTAGTGAAAACAGCAGACAAAGGAGGCGCCATTGTCCTACAAACCACGAAGCATATTGCTGAGAGTGCATGCAACTACTTGAAGATGAGAGAAACTACCAACGCATCAGAGACGATCCAACAGAATGCCTAAGGATACGGATCACAAGTATGGTGGAGGAGGCGTTACTACATGATTGGATCACCAAAAAATAAGGGGATTTCCTGGTTAACACACACCTGGTAACCCCTACTTCTACACGATACCTAAAATGCATAAATCATTGGAAAACCCACCAGGGCGACCTATTGTATCCGGTATAGGATTTATACTGGAACCTCTTTCGAAATTTGCCGATGCCTTCTTACGACCACTAGTACAAGGAACAAACACATATCTACAAGACACTAAGGCAGTCCTGTGTCTTCTCAAGGACCTACAATTCAACCCTGTTACCAGCATCCTCATAGGGTTGGACGTTGAAAGCCTGTACGCAAGCCTCCCACACAAGGAGACTTTAGACATCATCGAAGAAGTTCTGTATGAAGGGAACTGGACCTACCACACACCAAGACACCTGGTGTTAGAATGCTGTAAGTGGGCACTGACGGAGAATTTATTTTGCTTTGAAGATACCCTGTTCTGCCAACAACACGGAACCAGTATGGGCAGTACTTTCGCCCCAAGTGTGGTGGGATTATACGTACACCACCTAGAGAAACATGAAATCCTGGCAGAAACCAACCCTTCTCTCCAACAAATCACACTTTGGTAAAAGGTATATAGACGACATCCTGCTGATTTGGGAGGGAGACGAGTCCAGAGCAGATGAATTCATAACCTGGTTAAATCTCCAGGACACGTTCCTTAAATTTACGCATACTATGAGCAGATCCAAACTGGTATTCCTGGACCTCAACATCATCTCAGCTGAAGGTACACTAAAAACGACAACACATGAGAAACCCACTGCTAAAAACTGCTTATTACTATATGATAGCTTTCACCCAAGGCATCTAAAAGACAATCTCCCCTTCGGCCAGTTCCTTAGGTTAAGGAGGAACTGCGCAGAAGTCAATGATTTTAGAACACAAGCCGAGAAACTGTCAGACAAACTTCTGGCATGGAATTACCCAAAAAGGTTGGTGTCAAAAGCAAAAAAACGAGCAACCAACAATCACTGGGATTCACTGTTGGAGACAAGCCAAAAACAGAACATTGAAAAAGATAAGAGACCAATCTGCATCACTACCTTTAACATAGCCTCTGATCGAGTCACCAAAATCATTGAGAAACACTGGCGCATTTTGAACAGTAGGCAACTTAACATCCCGAAACCAATGTTCTCCCACAGGAGGGGGAGGAATTTGAGGGACATTTTGGTACATACACGTCCAAAACCGGCGAACCAACAGAGAAAGGAATCAAACTATGTTAGGCACACCACCTACGGGCCACTATCCCTGCAGGAATTGCAGTGTCTGCCAAGCTTACTACCGCCACCAAAAACGTGTCCTTTAACAATGGAATGAATTGGGAGTTGCGAAAGCTAACGAACTGTAATACAACAGGAGTGGTATATCTTACTACTTGCCCCTGCAACCTACATTACGTAGGAATGACTATGAGAAAAGTAAGCACCAGAGTGTGCGAACACCGCAGTAACGTCCGGTGTCAACGCATCACCACTAAAATGTCCTCGCATTACATGGAACAGAAACACACACCAAATGACTTAAAGTGGGTTGTTCTTGAACATCTGTGTTATAGTGACAATCTGGAACACAGACTTCTGGAGAAAGAGCAGCGGTGGATGTACAAACTCCACACTGACACCGTGGGACTTAATGACAACATCCCGTGGGGCCTCTTACATTGAAACAAACCACATTAAGATCAGTTGTAGACAAAATTTAGGAGTCCTTCTAACCTAGAATAATACATGAAGATAATGCACTCTAAATAACAATTCTGGTCACTAATCCCAATCTAGTTGGACACCACATGCCCGTTGTGAATAGGTACCTGGAACAACAAGCACCTTCTAAATATCCACCGGTTTTATAAGGTACACGATCACACTAGGACTCAACAGGTTCATAACTCCCTCTCATATAATAATAAATAACCATGAGAATCTACTACATCAAAATAGTGTGTTGTAAAGACTAGGTATTTAGGAAAGGTGATCCCCTGTTTTCTTCCTCCCCCTGCTAGCACATGAATATTAATACGGGGTAAGAGTACATTACTAATCACCTGGAATGTATTATTGAAAGTCTCTCTGGATAAAAATATTTCATCTTAATGTTTGAGAAAGAAACCACGGGTCAATATGCAAATATGACATAGTGAAGAAATAGGTGACCGTGAGCTGTGTCCGCTAGTACAAAATTAAGGGTCATGAAGCATATGCATTGGAAACCCCTTTTCCATACTAAAAGTAGCCTTCTTTGTTTAAGGAATATTACACTTGCCAAGTAGCCATTTAAGAAACCCAGAGTAGAACCTGAGCATTGACAAGGAGTAGGAGAAACACTGTATCAGTGATTTTCCTTGTACCCTTGCTAAACTCAATTCAGCATAACGTGGCAAATATTTTAAAACGTCTCAAGATCTCATACAGTATCGGTAACTAGGAATTTCTCAGAATGGGAATTCTCCCAATATGGCACCGCCGCTATGCCGGCTGCGGCGGCCATCTTGAACACACTGCGCGGTGCAGTGCCTCAGAGCAGCATGACACTGCTGTTTTTCTCCCACCCCATAGTTACGAACGGGCTTTAAATACGGAAGCGGGCTATGCACCCATCAGTATGCGGTCTCCAGGGAGAGAAGTAGGTCACTGAACCAGAGGCGGCTTTGACAAAGTACGTGGTGGGGGGCCCCTTTTTCCTTCGGATGGAGGATGCTACCTACAGGTGACAACCAACACCTGAAAAGCAGCATCAGGAGCATCTGATCAATATATCTTTTTCTCCCATTTTAGAGTTTGACTACAAGCCCCTCTACCCCTGGCTTTGACAATGATGCAATAATTTAGCATTAACAGAAGTACGTCACTGGGATTACTTCTTCTATGTTTTAATGTTGTTTTGTCACATGGTGTCTTGTCTCACGAGTGTTATTTTACAAGTGTTTTTCACCCATTTACATTGTGTGGCATATTCATGACACACTATATGAGCACACAGAATAGACCATATGAGCACCCACCATATATGAGTGCGATATATTCATATATTCTAAAGTTGCATGCGGAACTAAGCTATTGTGGCCTGCCAGCCCAGCTGAGAGGTCTTTGTTTTCTTATGTATCTTTTTGCTTTCTAATTACAGATACAGATTAATTACTAAAACCGTATGAATACAGTGCATGCGCATTAGGTGTGCATGTTTTGCGTCCTTATTATAGGATTTACTAGGAGTGGTACACACGGGGCTGGACCCCGTGGAGTCGTGATGAAGAGCTATTAGGGGAACAGCTCGAAAGATGTTGACAAAAACACATTACTGAGACAGCCAGACTCATTAAGGTCAGGTTTCTTCTTATTAACAACCCCTGATTTTTAACCATACCAACTAGGGGCAGGAATAAAAGAGTGGCCAACTAGTTAGGTATTTTTAAGTTTTCTTTCCCTCTCCACTCCACATCACTGCACTACACATAGTCTACAATAAGAAGTGCTCCTACGTAATTCGCAAGTCGCAGCACACCTCAATCCATAGAGGATTGAGAGGAACCCCAATGATGAAGCATGCCACCTAGAGGCAACCCTGGTGGGTAAGGGGTCTCTAGAAAAAAAAGTCTTTTTTCTAGACAAGTGATTACAACGAACTCTCGTTGTATCCTATCTAATTCCCTAAGGGTAGGTTTTCTTCAAAATACTTGATTTCTGTCTCTCTACATAACTGTCAGGAGGATAAACCTAGCCTCTACCTCTGCCTGCCTCTCTACTTTGGTAACTAGAATAATTCCCTCACAAGGATGAATGCTAAAATCTCCCATTAAGTTGTATCGTGTAGAAGTGAGTCGCTGCTCATCAAGGCGTTCCAGGAAAGTCCTTAGAGAATAAAGATGCTATAAATTGCTCTCTGTGGAATTAGTATCATAATAGCTAAGCAGTAAGAGTTTACTCAGCATGGGAAAAGTTACCAACAGAGCGGGAACATATGGAGATCCAGTATGTAGCTCCACAAACTTGACATTAATATGGAGAGAGACCAAGATAATCAAACCTCCCTTTACTCTACCCGCACTGGAGTAAGTAGCTGGAGAACAAAAAGACTTATATCCATCTAAACAAAAGGAAGTGGATGTATTCCATGTTTCCTGTAAACAGATAATACTGCAGTGTTTAATAAAAGCAAGCCATTTGTCACGAAGTTCCTTATTACCTAAGCCCACACTGTTCCAGCTTAAAATCTCAATACAGCTTGTAGTAACTCCCTCAGATATAACAGCCCTCCACTCCAATACAATACCTGATGCTTGGGAAACCAAACATTGTGGGGTCAGTCAATCACAACTCCCCAGAAAATTCAGAGGTTCAAGCATGTTAGACAGGTAAGTTCAATAAGAGGTACTAACCATGTGATTATTTTCTGGCTGATGTATAGTAGCCAAAAAGGGGGCATTGACATGGGCTAAATAAGGGTTATAAAAAAAGCTCAATGGTAACACCGAGATCCCTGACTCAGGGTCCGTAAAACTGATTCTGCTAGTACTCTGGCCCCCTCTCCTTGATGATCAAAATTTACCACAATACAGTCACCGTCAAAAAATTTTTGATCAGAGCCAATCCATCCAACCCTCCTGACCATGATGATCTTTTGAGCTAGCTAAGCCCCCCACAAACTTATCTCCCCAACCAATGTGTGAACTTCTTTTTCAATTGCTAGTAATCTTCCAGTGGCCCAATCTGGAAAGCGGGTACATTTCCTAGAAACACCACATAAGGTGAGGCATCCGGTGGGAGGTTAATAGAAACATCTACAGATGGAGAAGCTACAATACATTGATTGAAAGTTGGCTTACTAAAGCCTATGGCATTTTGGGAAAACTCGTTCGATACAATGGGTGGATGTGGAGGGCACACTAGCACTGGGGTCTTTGTTTCAATGGAGCGGGAAGGGTTACTTGTAGGGCCTACAAATAAAGACTCTGCCCCGACCCCTGAGAAACGACTTGAGTTTGCTCCACTGCTAGGAATCTGCTCATGTACAGAGCCCTCCAAGAGCCAGGCATGACTTCCTCTGCCCATAGCACCTCTACTAGATCATACCCATGGACATCATTTAGGGGTCACAGCTATGACCCCAGCTTTGTTCCTTGCCCTGCCTTTGCGACCCCTGGCCTCAGAGGTAGCAAGGTCAGTGTCAAAAAGACTAAGGCAGCTTGCTGTTGTGGGTGTGGGTGCTTCTCCCTTGTTTTGTGCCCATTTTGTAGTATACTAACAGTAAATAAAAGTTTATTATTCACCATTAGTTTAATTTAAAAAAATGGAGCACCAAGAGCTAGAATGAGATCTCCAGTTGCAGAAGATATAAGTAAAAAAAAAAACGTTTTTAAATGTATGTTGTGTGCATGCTTGTGGGTGAGAGTGAGTTTGTGTGCAAGAGAGTGTGTGTTTGTGTGCATGTGTCTGTATGTGTGAGCATGTGTGAGTGAGTGAATGAAAATTAGTGATAGTGAGAGTCAGTGACATGTAGTGAGTTAAATGATTGTCAGTGAATATGAGTGAGTCAGTGAGTGAGTAAGCGCAAGTGCAAGATAATGAATAAGAGTGAAGGAGTGCAAGTAAGTGAGAGTGAATGAGGGAGTATGAGTGAGTGTAAGTGAGTGTGGGTAAGAATCTAGTGCCTGCCACTAGCCCTGGCATACTGACCGTAATTCTTGGCTTATACATCCATGCAGGAAAAATACTGCTGCTCACAAGCTGTAGGCAATTGGGGTTTGACAGGTACCTGTGACAAAATACTGGCATGCTGGAGTTAATTATTGGCATACTGGCATCCTTAAGTAAAATACTGGTACTGGCATATCAGAAGGAAATCTTGGAATGCGGGGCACCCATTGAAAAAATGCTGCCACTGGCATACTTGAGGAAAATGTTGGCATTGGGGCACCTGTGGCTTTAGCTCATTGGAGATACTTCTAGATATAAGAGAGGAAAACCATGGCACATGGCGGGGGGCAACCAGGATAAAATACTGTCCCTGACATACTAGAGGTAATTTTGACATAAGTTATATTGATGGAATTAATTGCAAACTTCGGACACTGGTATATTGTAGGTAATTTAGGGTAATCTTTGACATATGGCACCCATAGCACATTTTGAAACCAAGAAAACAATAGGGTCTTCTCCTCAGGAGCATCAGGTTTTTTTGCCTTGGCACACCATGGAAGAATTTGAATATACATGAGTGTTCTTTCAGAGCCTATGGCTTTTTAGCAATCTTATGTGAGCATTGTGCTTTTAAATACACTATTTGATTCCATTTAACTCCAAATTTTCTCAGCGGGATAACACCCAAACCTTCCTAGAAGAGGTCTGGCTTGCAGTAATTCAGGGCAAGTATTACTTCTCACCACTTTCAAAGATCATGTCAGCACCCTAATGTAGGTGGGTTCTAAAATTGACATTTGTCTGAGTTGTGTTATATTAATCATGCAGTTATGGTACTTTAGCAATGTCAATTATTGTGATGTCATTAGGGTTAAATTATGTGACACCACTTCCTGGGGCTATTCAGGGTCAAAGGTCAAATGATGTGACTTTCTGTGATGTCATTAAGGTGTGATGTCACTTCCACTACCCCTGGTATTTTGGTGAATCGATGTCCATGGTCATGCTTCTTGAATTGAGCAGAAAAATCAGACAGCACATTCTCAATAACACCAATCATTTTAAATGGCTCATCATAATGGGGTTTTGGGGGGCAGCCAACCTTAGGGAGGCCTGCCCCCTGGGTGTTTGGGGAAGCAGAGCAGTCTGACATTTGCTCTGGTTTGGGCTCTTTTGGACTATAAATATAGCCCGGGGTATAAAACGGGCCATTGTGGGGTCCAGAGCCACTATTTTGTCTAGGTTAAACGGTGGCTGGTACCTTTAAACAGCATTTTTCCCCACCCTCCCGTCCCTTTAGATAGTGGTTTTGGGGTTGTTAGTTATGTTTGAGGCTATTTTCTTTGGGCTGGTTTTGTCTGGAACAGGTGTGCAAGGGGTTGTATATATGTATGGCTGTCGCTTTGAAGCAGGTGCAGGGGCGGTTGACCAAGAAGTTGGCATGGTTTACACAAGTTTATTGTTGTTGACAGTGGCAGTTCAGGCTGAAAGGGAACTGGTAGACAAGCTCACGCCTGGACGAGCCTGGGAGTTAAAGGTTCTGTAGGAAGTTTAGTTAGTTAGAGGTTAATAGTTGTAGTTAAGAGGAAGGGAAGTTTAAAGGTCTCAGGTGCATTTGATCAGCACTGGAGCAAGTAGACAATTAATTAAGTTGTTGTGGGGAGGGTTATTTAAGGGTGGGAGGTAGCTTAACATAGGTGCGCAACTTTCTATAGTGAGGTTTGTAGTTTTGTAAGGCAAAGGCCCAGGTTGTGTTTTTATGATGAGCACCTGTTCAATAAAGCGGCCTTTTTCACACAAACCTGGTGTCAGTGGTCGGTACTGCTCCCCCTCTTCCCCAAGACTTCATGACCAAACATTCCAAACCAGAATATAAAATATCAAACAAATGGGTGAATGAGGTCCCGTCTTGTGAGTTTTGGCGCCCATTGGCAACTTTCCCGACCATGGGGAGCCTTAGAAGGACTCTGCTTTGCGAAAACCAAACCTGCAGTCTAAATCATTAATAGGGAACCTGAAGAGAAGATACATTTATGAGCAGACCCTAGTAACAGAAGCTCCTTGGTGCCTGTCATATGACACAGAAGCTGTACTATTTTGACAAATACATTTCCCTTTAAAGCTAGCAGTTTTTGAAAGCCCACATCACATTGCATTGCATTTTAAAGTAGGAAGACAGCCTCATTCTGTGCAACATTTGTAAAGCAAAGATTGATTAATGTGTGTGTTTTTCATGTACAAATCCTAGCATGGGATATTTTAGACAAGAAAAGAACTGGATGAATTTACTGCGCCATGAAAGAAACTTCCAGTAGCAGCACCAGCTGAAAAACAAAGAGGTTCTTTGAATAACTTACAGAGTTGCCTTCCTAGCAATAAAATCAACACAGCTTTAAATTCAGCTACTGCTGGCATCAGAAAAAAGTGGTGTTCTGTGGAATTGAACCCCAGACACTAGTCATTGAACAAAACCTTTATTTGATGATTTGACTTGTTTAGTTATTTGTATTTTAGTAATATATTTATGATAGAGTATTTTAAGAAAGAAATAGGATAATTAGTTATTATTTAATTAGATAGTATGTATTACGCTAACACTTGTTTGTGCATGCGATATTTATTATTGACTAGTGGTTTTATTTTCTGGAAGATCCATTTATCTAGTAGATTTTTTAAGATGACTCTGCCCATCTCACATTGCGCTTAGGCATAATAGACATGTGGAGTTGAGGAACTATTACAGAGCATTTTACTGTAATTATTGAATGCTTGCAAATGTAGGTTTGTGCGGATAAATACTGGGTCTGACAAGAATTCAGATCACCTTATCCTTAGAAAATCAAGAGAGTGACGCCTGATGTGTCTGTTATTCCATTCACAGTGATGTATCCTTGCTTTTGCAAAGAGAAAATGCTAAGCTAATGACCTGTAGAGTGCACCCCATCTATAAAATCACTTATTAAAACTCTTGGGAGAGCTAAACATCATAGGCAAAATGAGTCCAATCTCCTGGGGTAAGTTGTTTCAGAATCCCATTACCCATTGAACTATTTCGTCCTCGGGGAAGGATTACATATAATATAAAGTTTGAATCCTTCATATTGATAAATAACCCTACAAAATGATAACAAATATAGACGATTCTGATAACTTTGCTTTAATTCCTGACAAACCCTATAAGTGGACGGACAACTAGAAAACTGGTTCCATTGTGGGATGAATAAAGTGAAAAATTTCAAAGATGAGATTGCATACATTGTAGAAAAGGAACTCAAACTCTGGGACATATGTACAAGGAAATAACGCAGCACCGCACTGCAGCAAATTTTGTAACGCCGTCAGCTGCGGTCCGTGCAGGTAACAGCGGTGGGGTCGTGTGGGGGGGATTTCGAGGGACGATGCTGAGGGAAAATTAATTATTTATTACATTTTCCCTAGGCATCGTGCCTCGAAATCCCCACCCACGCGGCCCCACTGCTGTTACCTGCACGGACCATAGCTGAACGCCGTGCTGCGCCATTTCCAAAATGCAGGGGTACATCATATTTACAAGAATACGGCGCACCCCTGTGTTTTACCTAGCGCTAGTGCTAAAAATAATTGCCTAGCACCAACACAGACAACCTTGCACCATAGTGCAAGGGTGCCTGCGTTGCAGCGATGATTGTTTATGTGCAGGAAGATGTCCCTTCCTGCACATAAAGGGGCATAGAGGGACACCTTCATGCACAAAAACAATCATTAATGGCGTTTTGCTCTTTCTTGTGTGCTGCAGAATGCAGCACACATAGAAAAAGCAGAAATTAGAAGAAATAAACATATTTCTCCTCATTGCGCCAATCTAATACCTACTTTTGCATGGTGTTTGTTTTTGGCTTTGCCTCAGATTTGCAGATCCTTGTAAATCTGGGGCAGAGTAAAAAAGCAATGGGTTTTGCAGTGCAATACGTGCAGCAACACCCATTTCACGCCCCTTTCACGCAGAAACCTGCGTGAAAGAGTACCATATTTACAAAGCGGCATTAAGTCACAAAAAGTGACTTAACCCCACTTTGCAAATATGGAGCAGGGCATTGCGCCAACGGAACGGCGGTAAAAGTGACGTTCCAGTGGCACAATCCCCTTGTACATATGGCACTCTGTTGAAAGGGATGGTGTCCTTCGTGTGTTCACTTTCTACTTGTATACTCACAAAGATTTTTCAGGAGAAAAAGTATCTTTAAAAGAAAATGCAAGTGTTGGCAAGTATTCCTTTCAGTATGAAAAAGCCAGGAACAAGTTGCATCGGATGGACTTTTTGGATACACTCAAATTAAAAGGCAGTGAGTCAGGAGCTGGAGAGATTCAACATTTCTGTGACCGGCCATTAGAAAAAACATAAAATATCCACTAGATCTAATAGGCCCAAAACATACTTATGGATGGCAGTGCTCTAGCATGCTCCCAACCTCTGAGATGCCATGGCTACTTAATCAGATAAATGTCCCAGGCAGCTTATTTTAAATATGTTATTGTACGTTTGAAATTTCAAGGCTGCTGAGATCCTATTAGTGAATCAATGCTCATGTGCCATTTGTGGTCATGCAATGTAACATAAGGGGCAAACTGCTGGTAGGTTATATTGCTGGATGGACATGGAGAAAACATCCACCCATGCCACCAGCATGGATGTACCTGAAAATGAAGGATAATCAGACACAGCAAATGCTGCTGACCTGTGGCCCAGCTACCCTAGTGAAAAACCTCAGGCTGACCCATGGGCCCAGAAACTTCCCCTGTATGAAGGGTACACAGGGCTGCAATATAAACTTGCCTGTCCTGGACGAGCACACTAACCAATCCTAACAATGAATGTCTGCCCATCAACAGTGAGTGGGACCAAAGATCCTTTCGGTGCCCAACCCCTTTTATAGCAGGGAGACTGCCCGGGTAACAAGGGAAACAGAGACTTAATGAGCCTCTCCAAACAGGGTCCCTTCTTATATGATCCCTGGAATGTTTTTAGCGGGTAGAAAACATGTGTATCTGGTCATCATGGATCATCTGGGCGCCTCTCTGCAAGTTGCAGATGCATCTCTCTGAATGAGAATTCTTCCCTCCACCTGAAAGACGTCCACTGGCTCCCCATCCAGAAAAATGCCAGTTCAAGATCCTCACACACGCCCACAAGGCCCTCCGTGACCTAAGACCTATCTACCTCAACCATTGAGTGAACTTTCACCATCCTG
Organism: Calotriton arnoldi; assembly: GCA_963921515.1. Taxonomy (NCBI): domain Eukaryota; kingdom Metazoa; phylum Chordata; class Amphibia; order Caudata; family Salamandridae; genus Calotriton; species Calotriton arnoldi. The sequence continues at coordinate 3,552,159 of CAWUFW010000567.1, forward strand.
CTAGACATCTACGCTCCTCCTCACTCGCCCTCACACACACTCCCCACATCCGCCGCACCCACAGCGGCAGCCGCTCCTTCTCCTACATCACAGCCAAGACCCGGCACGACCTCCCCCTCCAGCTCCATAAGCTATTGTGAGCTTGAACTTTTGTTGTTTGTGTGCTTTTGAAGCCTTTCTAAGCTGATTGCTGAAGCAGAGTATGGACATGAAGCACACAAGGGCAGTGCACGTATGTATCAGCGTACAGGCAGCGAGGCTTGGGGAATGACTGCTAATAGCCTTATTGCCCACATGCAGCTGGAAGCAAAGGGCTACAATAAATGTATGTTTATATATTATATAGAAATAATTAGGACTCATTCAAAGGTTTTATTCCTGAATGACACAAAGTTGCTGGGGTTGGGTTGTTTGTCTGTGAAGATTAGTACACGCTGAAAAGGCGCAGCTTGTTGTGAATAATTACAGTGCTATAAAATGGTATAATGAATTCATAATACAAATTATTATTATCAATAATATTGTCATTATTATTATTAGTAGTAGTAGTAGTAGTAGTACTATTAATACTGAAGAATAAGGTACCCCAGGAGTCTTTTAAGGATATGAAAAATTATCAAGAAATGTTATTGCCCCCAAAGAATACGACTCAGCAGGACCAGTTTCTGCATGTTGTAGATTCCAATGACCGCTTATTTCCACTTTGCATATGTAAACCCTGAATAATATGGCAAAGCCATTTAACATTAAAACCACTGTTATTGTCTGATTAGTCAATTCTGCTTTTGCTTCTTCGGTTCTACAGGTTGTTTCTACTGCCTTGTAGTCTTCATTTTATTATGGTCTTCAGTCGTGTATTTTAAACTTTGGATACTCTGGGTCACATTGGATACATGGTGAGTTGTGCCTTATGGTGAACTTTCACCATATTAATGAAATACCAGCATTTCTTTACAGCCCAGTCAAAGTACTTCATATTATAAAATTGAACCAATATAATATGAAAGGGGAGTGTCCTGTTTCGGAACCTGTACGTTTTTAAAGGGAGCATTCCTAACTCTCATGGTGCGGGTACCCCGCACAAATGTGGAAATGCCGGTTGGCACAATGCCTGTGAACATCCAGCAAACCAAAGCATCTTACAAGGGAGTCGAAGAAAGGAGAACAACCATGAGGTAGTCCATATTTTCTGTTCCCAAGGTGGTGGCTTTAGAGGAGGACAAGGATGGTTCCAAAGACCATCTGGCGGTCCCAAATTGGGGGCACTGATCGTGCCACTGGTTCTCTCCCAAAGCTAGGTCAGGGGTTCCCAGTCCAAACCCCATTCAGGACGTGCTCACACAACATAGCCCTGTGCTGTAGAACCCCTAAACTCACCTGTTGAGTTGGGGTCAAGGATCACTCATCAGGGTGGGTGCGGGAAGGAATGGCAACCACACTCCTTGGCATCCTCAGCAACTCCCACCACCACCCTGCAGGTCGACCCTGCCCAACCATCACCACGGTCGGACTGTGGAACCAATGCAACCCTGGCAGAAGTGATCAAGCCTTCATCTCGTTGAGTAATATCTCTCTTCCCCTCCATCCATTCTCTCTGTCTCCTTCTCCCCTCTCTCTAGTCCCCATCTCTTATCACTTTCTCTCTACCTTCCTCTCTTTTAATCTCTCATGAGGCCTCCCTGTGCCCGCTGCAATTAACCTCGGTGAGTTTGAGAAAGTGACACAGACGCCAAGAGTGGCCCCCGCCCAAAAACAAGCCGTAAAGCGCTCCGGCCCACGGGGGAAATGCCCGGCGGAATAAAAGGCTTGTCCGGCCCTCATCATCACACTCACACAGCGCAAGCCAGGACACTGCTGCGTGAGGGTACAACACGTGCCAGACCAATAGACCCCTTAAGGGTCTTTACACTGGCTGGCAGGCAGCCCTGGAGTATGCACATTACAAATGTTTTCTATATCCTTCAGCAGGCCAAAGTAGTTTACGAAATACAGCCAAAATCTTTGTTATTATATCATTATGGCCTTTTAACTTTATTGTGCAATTATTATCGATCGCCTTCGACATCATTGCGTTTTATTATCAAGAAATACTTTTCATAAATATTATAGATTTATTGCGCCTCTTAGTATAGTATGGCAATAACGGCAATGGGAGAAAACATGTAATTGGGATGTTGAAGAGATGGAATTTGAAATTTAGGGGGTAGAAGACGAATCAAAATAAACTGCCCGAGAGAGGTGTTTTTATACATTTTCCTTGTAGAGAGGAAAGTTCCCTGGGCTTGCTCACAATAACTAACCTATGCACCCGTTATCATTTATATCAGCTTCAGCAGACAGCGTCTTTTCAATCTAATGACAATTATTTGTAGTCAGAATTATGCCGGAGTTCATTAATTAGATCTGTCATATGTTGATAGGATCCCTTGAATATGTCAGCAGCCGCCACACTCTGTCTTCCGCACGCTTTGTATTCGACACTCGGCTGAGTTTTAGGACGAATCAGCTGCCTGGTTGATTATATTTTGCTTCTAATAAATCCGCCCCTCGCCTGAATGTCATTAATAATCCACCCGGATTACCATACCGACAACTCTCACAAGCAGCACAGCGCTCAGAGGCAGGCTCGCAAACAAAACCAGCAAGCGTTTTCTGCGGGTGTTTTTTCCCCTTCACAACACAACTCTGAATTAAGGGCAGATTTGCATAGTTTTCTCTGTTTGATATGCAGTTTTTAAAGTAGCAGTTGTTCGAAATTAATGTTATGCAAGATTGTGGTGTTCATTTGCGCTGCTCTGCTCATACCCGGAAACTGTGAGACACGAGAGTTGCTAGATTTGGCACCGAATTAATTAAAGAGAATTCACTTCTAAATCACCGATTCGAATCTGCCACAAGCCACCAGCGACAGTCTGTCATTATTTTAGGCAGCTGTGCCGCAGCCCTACAGGCCGCAGATGTGGCGCAATTTCCATTCTTTATATAATCTAGTCAGAGGCGAAAGGGCTGGCCCCAGGGGCCAGGCACCTCTTTTAAAGAGGACAATATACGCCATCAAAAAATTCAATCCGGCCCTTTCCTTACAAATATATGTAAAAAAACGATTTATTGCGACCTCCTATACATTTGAAAAAATGTTCTACCTACCTGTTGGAAGAAATGGGCAACCGTATGATATGAAATGATCTAGTTATGTTAAAAAAAACTTCGCAACGTCTACCCGGAAGTGTCTCGGCGCTAGTCAAAGTGCAGAGCAAGTGCAGAAGGAGAAGGCTACTGATTAAAAAGGCAGTTATATCAGTGCTTTAAATGGCCCGGTACTGTCCCGTATGGAGTACCGGCACTTTTTTATTTTGAGAGGGAGAGAACACCGGCACTTCTCAAGAGCGACATAATACTTTTGATTGGCGAGTACCGGCACTTCTCAGAAACAAGCATGTACTCTGGTACAGAGTACCTGCACTTCTATTTTTCCATTTCAAGCACTGAGTTATATAAAGCGCTCTAAAACCCTCAGGTACCAAAGCGCTATTGTGAGACAGAATGATCGACAGAGTCAAACCAACCAAGAAAACAGGTAACTATAGTGAGAAAAGCCAAGTTTTCAAATGTTTTTTAAAAGACATAAGGGAGTATGCTTCAAGGAGTTCCACAGGTTGGCAGCGGCGACTGAAAATGAACGCCCTCCCCATTTTTCCTTTTTAAATCTGGGCATCATAGCTTTTTAAGGTGAGCGGATCTGAGAGACCTACTAGGTGTATACCAATGAAATAGAGCAGTCAGTTGACTAGGGCCCTTCTTATGCAAAGCCAAGAAAACAGTACACAGAGCCTTGAAGGAAATTCGCTTCCTAACTGGAAGCCAATAAAGAGAGCGGTTACCGTCTCTAACCGAGAGCCTCTTGGGGATGTTTAGAACCAGGCAGGCAGCCGCATTCTGTACAACCTGAAGTTTATTCAGTAAAGACCTGTTAATATTGAGGTACAGTGCGTTACAATAATGAAGCTGCGAGGTGACTAAGGCGATAATGGCTGATTGGTGCAACTCCGTGGGGATATAAAAAAAGATCTTTTTTTAAATCCTTATGATGTAAAAACAAGTACTAGTAGTACGACTGACCTGTATCACATAAAGTCAGTGTCAGCAATCAAACTATAAATTTAAGGCAGCCATAATTTTGGGCTGTTGTGTCCTAAATAGTTGAAGAACTCCAGTAGTATTTTAGCACCTTAGCCAATGGGAAATGGTTATTTGTCAATGGAACTTTAAAGGAATGTGCTGCTTTTCACTGGAAATGTAGTATCATTTGTTGGCATCTCTAAAGTAAACAACTGAACACAAGACAATGACGTAACACAAACCGCAGCAAAAAAATAATATGGCATTGACATCGATCCACCAAAATGTTAGAGGTAGCGGAAGAGACATCACGCGCCCTTTGACCTGTAAAATCATCAGACAGAGTGACATCACATAACATTGAGCCTGGAGGCATTTTAGGAAGCGATGTCATGTGAATTTAGACCCTGATAACATCACAGGAGGTGCCGTCACTAAAAAACAACAAAAACAAAATAGGAACAAAATTAAACAATAAGTTCAAATTAATAAAATAACAAAGATGCTAAAGCAAATATAAGACTATTTTAGTTACCAAATATATTTTAGTAAGGTGCTACAAGATATGTCATGCATTCAGCCATCACATGCCCAGGGGGAGACATCATGTGCCAGGCAGCTTAATTACAGCCACAAATGCAAACCAAAGCTCCAAATGCACAGCACCATTACAACTGAAAGCTTCCATCAGGCACAACGATTTTGGACAACATGGGCTCCAGCAGTGAAGGCTTCCCTCATACTCACAGAACAGACACAGCAGAGGCAGCGGAAAGGCAAGCTTCCCACACCACACAAAACAGATCCAGAACGATCAGCAGTGCAAGCACTCATGCTGAGGCTTGCGCAAAGCATTTGAGGTGGACTTTGTTGATTTCCACCTGCAGTAGAAAGCATACCATGGCCCAGGTTTCAGCTGACAGTATTGAAGGCTAGACACAGTAGCAGCAAACTGCTTCAAACCCCTCAAAGTATGCAAGTCCTTTTGGAACAGGTAACCCATTTCGTACTTTTAAACCTGTCAAAATCTTGTTTTATATATATTTGCAAATGCACACAAAATACACACATACACATTTGTATACAAATTTGATGCATAGATATTCTTCGGCACTTCTACTATTATCAGGCAGGTGCTCAAACGTTACACAGTGGTGGCTATTAGTTTGATATTCAGCATGCCTGCGAGCCAGCAGTGTTGCTCTGATACATTGTAACTCAGCCTAATGTGCCAGTTTATGAGTTCCTCATGCCAATGATGGATAGAGCCATTTAGATAAACATTTCCATACCAGTACCACAGTGCTACAGATATGTGCATAGTCTCATTCTGTATCACATACCCCACATAAAAAAATTCATTGCCATGAAGTGACACAAAGAACACATTTTCAGGCAGTATCATACTGACCCAGGTAGGGGCTTATTTTCATGCAGTATTACAATACCCAAGTTGGGCACATACTTTACAGTATGATAATGTCCGAGATAGATACATATCTTTATGAGCTATAAGTCTTGACACACATAGGTACAGCATGGGCTCGTGCAGGTAAGAGTGGTGGGGCCCCGTTGGGGGGGATTCGACAGACGACCACGAGGGAAAATTAAATAAATAATTAATTTTCCCTCATTGTCTGTCGAAATCCCCCCCCCCCCCCACTTGGCCCCACCGCTCTTGCACAGGCCGCTGCTGCATCTGTAAGCATCACAAGAATCCTACTAAGGACTTCTTAAGACAGGAAATGTGATGATTAATCTGCTTGAATGTCATGATAAAGGGTACATTGCTAGTATTGCCAAAATGCATATGCCTCCACCAGCATGCTGCAATGTCATGTTCTATAACACCATCAATAATACTCAAGATGGACATAGTACCACTGTTTTTTTTTTTGACGAGTGCACTTCCAAGAGTGTTTAACATGAATTTATATTTAGAAGGAAATAAACATATAAAGAGACCAAGGGCAGTATTACACAAAGTGCCCCGGGGGTACAATGGGTGTTTGCGCCCGCTTAGAGTGCCCCTGGGGAACTTTGGTATTAGAGAAGGGGCCACAGACGCTTGTGCAGCCCCTTCTGTAATACTGAAAGCACTGGTGCACATACAGCGGTAGTGCTTTCTCATGAGGGTGTTCCTTCATTTGCATCGGGGCATGGCCCCATGCAAATGAGGGAATCCAAATGCCTCTTCGCCCGTTCCGTACTATAGACGCGGGTGAAGAGGCAAAGAAGCTGTCAGGGTTGCTGCCTGCACAGTGAAACACAGAGAGGCTTCAAAGCAGCCTCCCCATTTTTCACCTGGCAGCGTGAGTTCGTGGCTGCCCTGGGGGCAGTGCATTCGCTATAATGCGGCGCATTTTCCTGGTTAGCGCTGGGCGCACCTTTTAAAAGGTGTGCCCAGCACTAACCAGGAAAACGCACTGCATACGTAATACAAGCCCTGATGTGTCAATATATACAAGATGTATTAGAGAATGTCCACATCTCTGTCCTTTCTGAATGTCACCCTCACCACTTCTCCATTTATTGCTTTCTTCCTTGGACATTTAGATGAGACTTCGTTGATACGAGTGTGAGCTCAGCTGAGAAGCAAGGCCAGTGTATTTTTGACAACTACTGACAGCCTCCAGTTCAGCCCTCCTAATATTGTCATCTGGGGGATGGTGCAAAAAATGCTGATTGCAACCCATAACTCTCTGCTATTAAAGCACACCTGCTTTCACCATCATTGGAATTTTATGTGGAAAACTGAACCACCAAGCAAGTTTTTGGTAGGATATTATGTTATAAGTGTTGATATGGCACACACTGTATGATGCACTGGGATGGCTATCTGCATGAATCACGTTTGGTTGCTTCTTACCATGGTTTTAAGGATTTGTTTGTGAGTTGTACTAAGAAGAAGGCAGTTTGATGATATTCCCTGTTTTCTTGTACATAATATATATTTGTGGGGAGTGGCTGGAACTCTAGTCAAGGTGCATACGTGCTTGCTGAATTATTTGCAATATATATGCATATGAGTGAATTAACTAGATGTATTGGGTAGTGTTTCTAAATCCCAATAAAGATCTAGGGGTCGATTCCGATTCGGGCCGGAAAAAGCACCGACCGACTCGGATCCGGAAAAAATACCGACCGACACGTACCCGTGGCGCACGACACGCCAAGTACGATGCAAGGCGCGAAAAATCCGACCGACACGTACCGAAACCAAGTCGACCGACCGAGCCGCACGGAAAACAGCAATCCGGCCGGAAAAACACACAAATCCAACCGACCGACACGCACCCGGAACAAATCCGACCGAAACGTACACGCGAACTCCAAAACGCAAAGTACGATGCAAGGCGCGAAAACCACGACCGAGTCGGACGGAGGACAAGCCGTACGACCGACACGCATACAAAACCGACCCGAAGCAACACAATACACCGCGACCGACGCGTACGCAGCATAGAAAACTGCACAAACACAGCGTGAACGAAACGGAGAACACCGTACGAGACCAATGCAGGGTCCGACTCGGTCACAAGAACGTTTCCAACATACACAAACAGCACAAAGGAAAAATCACCCAAAAAAAGGCCAAACAAGCAATTACCAAGCCAATAAATACTGGGGGGACAGAGAACAAAGACACACCCACAACTCCACCTATATAAAGGACACAAATCACTACCATGAGCCTTTGCAAATGCCATTCCACTGCCAGCACCCAAGAGAAAGCAACCACACACCCACAGCTCATCCCTCACACAAGCCACACACCATCAGCACACCAACAAATACCTACCTCACATACACCCAGCAAAACACACACTCACACACCCTCACCTGCACACCAACACACACATCACTCACCATCACCACCCATCACCATGCCCCCAAGAAGAATCCCAAGTTCCTAGATAGTGAATTGGAAGTTATGGTAGACGAGATCCTCAGGGTGGAGCCACAGCTGTTTGGCACACTGGTCCAACAGACCCCCATGTCGCAGAAAACCAAGATGTGGGAGAGGATCATCAACAGGGTGAACGCACAATCACCATGTCGGCGCACAAAGACCGACATCCAGAACAGGTGGTATGACGTGCGCAGGAGGGTACGGAAAATGCTGACGAAAGACTACATCAACAGCCAACACACCGGCAGTGGCCCTCCTGCCAAGCCAATATACCTCAGGCCCTGGGAGGAGAAGGTGCGGGCCATCCTTCCGCCAGTGAGCGTATATGGACTAGAGGACATCCCAGAGCCTGGTGAGTACACAACAAAAGTACACAATATACTGCCACAAAACACACACATCACTGTCAAGGGAGAGTCAAACCATGCACTCATAGCAATTACACAGCAACCAGAACAGAATCATCCCAAAATGTGTATGTCAGTCAGATAAACACAACACATGCCATCAAGAAAGTCACATCCAACTGTGCCAACACATGTACAAACACAACTACAACTACAGCTAGGCAGTGGCACAAATAGAACTAACAAACACATCCACACATGTAGCCACCACAACAACACCAACACACAGTGAAGACCACTCAAAGGAAGGAATTCTGTGTATGCTGGCCAAGTCAGTGTAGCCAATAGCATCATGGGAGTCGCAGTCACACATATTGCCCCCACAACTGTCCCATCAACACCACCATGAACCATGCGCACATCACAGGGAGTGGAGAAGGACTCACAAGATGGCTGACACTGGCTACTGCTGTGGGGAGCACAAGGCCCTGCTGGCAACTGTGCACCAACAAACAGCAGGACACCACTGACTGACATCCTGAGAGACAACTTACACTCCCTGCAATGCAAGCACGTTCCATGGTGGGATATCTGGCTAGCTGGGTGGGAAGGGGGACTTGCAGCACTGACCATAGTCACAAGCACCTCCCCTCACACCCCCCAACACAAACTCCACAGAACCCACCTGGTAGAATGCAATGCCCCCCATCCTAACACAAGATCCCACAAAGAACCACCACCCTGGGTTATGTTGTGTGAAGCACAGGGACACTCTTGGGACTCTTAGCCAAACAACTGCCAGGACAACACTCCCAGCCATCCTGTCAGCACAGCCAGCCCACCCCACAGGGAAGCAGAATCAAAAGGAAGGAAGCATGGGCATGCTGGGAAGGGGGGTGGAGGCAATAGCATGATGGGAGTCGTAGTCACTGATATTGGTCACCCCCACAACTGGCCCATCAACACCACCCTGAACCATGCTCACATCACAGGAAGTGGAGAAGGACTCACAAGATGGCTGACACTGGCTACTGCTGTGGGGAGCACAAGGCCCTGCTGGCAACTGTGCACCAACAAACAGCAGGACACCACTGACTGACATCCTGAGAGACAACTTACACTCCCTGCAATGCAAGCACGTTCCATGGTGGGATAACTGGCTGGCTGGCTGGGTGGGAAGGAGGACTTGCAGCACTAACCATAGTCACAAGCACCTCCCCTCACACCCCCAACACAAACTCCACAGAACCCACCTGGTAGAATGCAATGCCCCCCATCCTAACACAAGATCCCACAAAGAACCACCACCCTGGGTTATGTTGTGTGAAGCACAGGGACACTCTTGGGACTCTTAGCCAAACAACTGCCAGGACAACACTCCCAGCCATCCTGTCAGCACAGCCAGCCCACCCCACAGGGAAGCAGAATCAAAGGAAGGAAGCATGGGCATGCTGGGAAGGGGGGTGGAGGCAATAGCATGATGGGAGTCGTAGTCACAGCTCTACATCCCCCACCACATTGCCCAGCAAGCTCACACTCACGCATGCACATCCCACAGAGAGTGGAAAGGCCCATCAAAGATGTCTGACACTGTTGCTGTGTCGTGGGGAGCACAAGGGCATGCTGGGTACTGCACACCAACCAACAGCAGGACACCACTGTCAGCCATCTTGCCATTGCTCTCACACCCACACACACTGAACTCCACACAAATGCAAGTAAGTATGGGAATGCTGGGAAGTGGGGTGGAGGCAATGGCATGATGGGAGTCGTAGTCACAGACATAGCTCACCCCCACAACTGTCCCATCAACACCACCCTGAACCATGCTCACATCACAGGGAGTGGAGAAGGACTCACAAGATGGCTGACACTGGCTACTGCTGTGGGGAGCACAAGGCCCTGCTGGCAACTGTGCACCAACAAACAGCAGGACACCACTGACTGACATCCTGAGAGACAACTTACACTCCCTGCAATGCAAGCATGTTCCATGGTGGGATATCTGGCTAGCTGGGTGGGAAGGGGACTTGCAGCACTGACCATAGTCACAAGCACCTCCCCTCACACCCCCCAACACAAACTCCACAGAACCCACCTGGTAGAATGCAATGCCCCCATCCTAACACAAGATCCCACAAAGAACCACCACCCTGGGTTATGTTGTGTGAAGCACAGGGACACTCTTGGGACTCTTAGCCAAACAACTGCCAGGACAACACTCCCAGCCATCCTGTCAGCACAGCCAGCCCACCCCACAGGGAAGCAGAGTCAAAGTAAGGAAGCATGGGCATGCTGGGAAGGGGAGGAGGCAATAGCATGATGGGAGTCGTAGTCACAGCTCTACATCCCCCACCACATGGCCCAGCAAGCTCACACTCACGCATGCACATCCCACAGAGAGTGGAAAGGCCCATCAAAGATGTCTGACACTGTTGCTGTGTCGTGGGGAGCACAAGGGCATGCTGGGTACTGCACACCAACCAACAGCAGGACACCACTGTCAGCCATCTTGCCATTGCTCTCACACCCACACACACTGAACTCCACACAAATGCACGTAAGTATGGGAATGCTGGGAAGTGGGGTGGAGGCAATGGCATGATGGGAGTCGTAGTCACAGACATAGCTCACCCCCACAACTGTCCCATCAACACCACCCTGAACCATGCTCACATCACAGGGAGTGGAGAAGGACTCACAAGATGGCTGACACTGGCTACTGCTGTGGGGAGCACAAGGCCCTGCTGGCAACTGTGCACCAACAAACAGCAGGACACCACTGAGTGACATCCTGAGAGACAACTTACACTCCCTGCAACGCAAGCACGTTCCATGGTGGGATAACTGACTGGCTGGGTGGGTGGGAAGGAGGGCCGGCTGTCAACCAAACACAACCAATGCAGACCATGTTCACACCCCAGAAAATACATAGAAATGCCCAAATAATGCAGGACAATGTGCCACACCAATATCAACCCCTGACTGTGACGACTTAGGACAATGCAATGTACAGGCCCGCACCCAGAGGCACAGTCACAACTGTCATGTGTGTCAACCATTGATGCCTGCAGAAACATAACATACATTGTTTGTGTCTCCCAAAAACAGGTGATGATGGGGACACAGCAGCAGACGCTGAGGAGTCCCAGTCCCAGGCTCAAGAGGATGCCGAGCTCACTGGCGTCGTACAGCCTCTGTCCTCCTTGGTCGATGAAGAACAACCTGGCACATCCGGTGCAAGTCAACATGCAGCACCAGCAGGACCACCAGCTGCAGCACCAGCAGGACCACCAGCTGCACCCCCTGCACCCACCCCTCCAACGACTGTCACCACGAATACCATCCCTGCCGACATGGACAGAACAAGGAGCAACACCAGCACAGTGACCCTGGACCAACCTGGGGCCATGGACACCACCACCACCACCAACCCCCAAGGTGGACCAGGGTTATCTGTGCGTGCCACTGCACACACTGCACATGTCAGCAGGGGTGGTGGGAGGGTGGGAGACAGAGGTCGCTGCTTGCAGACGTTGCTGGTGTGCATGATGACCCACAACTGGTACGCATAGCTGATGCGTACCAGTCCAGCACCGGAGAGCTCAGCCAGGTAGTGGGGCTCCTCAGAGACATTAAACAGCAGCAGGCTGCCCATCATGCCCGCTTGGACTCCCACATGTCCCACGTGGAGTCACACATGTCCCGTGTGGACTCACACATGTCCGCGTGGAGCCCAAGTGGGATGCACTGCATGAGATGACGGCGGTGCACAGGGACATTTTACAATGCCTCCGCCAGATGAACAGCAACCAGTCCACACCTCCCTGTGTGCCAACAACATCTGGTGCCGAACAAACTGCAACTGCCACAGGGAGGGAGGAGGACTCTGGCGGAGAGTCCCCTGCACCGCAGCAGCCTGTACTTGAGGGCCCACCCCAAGAAGAGGGGTCGTCCGAGGAGGGAAAAGTGAGAGGCCGATGGCCAAGCGCAAATCCCAGGAAGCCTGAACCTGTTCTGGATGTTCGCCTTTGTGCACAGACTGTTCACCCTGTTGACGGCAACACTACTCCCACACATTGCATGGGGAGTACAAGTTGGACCAATGTGTCAGACAACTGTGGCCCCGATACTGGGGATCCTGTCTACCAGAACTTTCAATTCACCTAGGAACTTGGGATTGCAAGATTTATGTACAGCACTACCCATCCCATGCACTATTAACACAAATGTATCACAATAAACACACTAATACACCATACTTGCCTCTGTCGTGATTCCAACGTGGGTGCTGTTATGGGGATGATGAACTGCAAAATTACACTGTGTATGCGAACTGCAACAGCAAGGACAACACAGGCATGTGAGTACAGGCAACGTGACACACATGAGGGAGACACACCACCAGGGCTACACAACACATACACACCTAGGCCATCTGACTCATTGCCTACACTGATGTTGCCAGGGAAGACGGTGCAATGCACAGACACCACACCCATTCCCAGTTGTAGTCAAGTAGCCCACAGGTGCAGTAAGCAAATGGCAGTCAAATGTGTGACCACAGACAACGCACATCACAAAGTGAAGCACAGGTTTATTACACAGTTGCAACATGCCGTAACCACTACAGATGCAAGGTAACCCCACCTGGCAGCGGGCACACAGTCAACAACTGTAGACGGAAGGAAGTCCATGGGTGTGGCGCACATCACCTGTAGGGACACAACAGCTACCAGCCTGGATGTGCAATCACGTCGTCGGTGGACACAGTTGACCAAACGAATCTGAAAGTACCCTGTGAAGGACAGAAATGACACACAGTCAAAAGCAATGGAGTACAGGACAGAACAGCAAAACTCATGCACAATACATGTTACAAGATACCCACCCAGAACCAAGTTAGCATGTCAACACTGTTGGGGAGTACAGCCCACCTGTCACCACACATCACAACACACATCCAGTCAAGTAGCCCATGGACACACTCCAACAGCACCAGAGCACCACCCACACATCATGCCAACTCACATCATTGACATGACACCTCAGGATTCTCACATTCAGCTAAAGAAGTTGGTGATGAGCTGTGTGCGGACATCACCATCACCATCATCATCATCATCGTCACTGGCATCGTGGTCCAGGCCAGGATCCTCCACAGGTGGCGGATGTTGGTCATTGTCATCCTGGATGAGAGGCAACTCCTTCCGCACTGCCAGGTTGTGGAGCATGCAGCAGACGATGATAATCTTGCACACTTTCGCAGGGGCATATGGGAGGGACCCTCCGGTCTTGTCCAGGCAGCGGAAGCGGCTCTTCAGGAGACCAAAGGTCCGCTCAATCACTCTCCTGGTCCGACCATGTGCCTCATTGTAGCGCATCTGGGCTGGTGTCACAGGGTTCCTGAGGGGTGTCAGCAACCACGGCATGTTGGGGTATCCCGAGTCACCTACGGACAGACAAGTGCACATTAGCTGACTTGGAAAAGTGGGCAGAATACTACAGATCAGATCACACACAATGGCACAAAGTCAGTACACACCGACAAGCCAGGCACGCTGGTTCTGCATCTGTGCCATCATCCTGGGGATGCGACTACTCCTCATCACAAAGGCATCGTGTGCTGAACCAGGGAAACGGGCACACACGTGTGTGATGGTCATGTCTGCAAGACACACCACCAGTGCATTGACCGAGTGGTAGTGCTTGCGGTTGCTGTAGGCCTGCTCCTGGGCCTGTGGTGGTACCAAAGCAACATGTGTCCCATCAATGGAGCCAATGACATGCGGCATCCTCCCCAGGGCATAAAAGTCACTCTTCACGTCAGTGAGTCGTCGCAGTCTAGGGAAATAGATGTACCGGTTCAGGAAGAGCAACATTGCCGCCAAAACATCGCGGAGCACACGGCTGAACATGGTCTGTGACATCCCACCAGCAGTCGCCACAGTATGTTGGAAGGTACCGGTGGCAAAGAAGTGTAGGGCTGCCATCACCTTCACCTTGGGGGTCAGCGCTGTAGGATACGGCCGGCCAGGCTGCAAATGTGGGGACAACTGTACTGCCAAATCCTCAATCAGCTGCCTGGTGAAGCGGTACCGTCAGATGCTGTCCCGTTCCACCATCGTTGCCAGGTCTGGGAATGGCCGATGGACAGCAGGAGCCCTGCAGTGCAGAGGAGAAGTAAGCAAGATTGTCAGTCACCCCACATATGCGGCATTGAACACACTCAAGATCCCAACATACATCATTATGAGGCACAACTACATGAAGTGTGCAGTACCGGAAGGACATGTATGGTACATACATGGCCAACATCTGTCAACACGGTCCAACAGGTGGCATCAATTAGTCCCAGGTTGGCCCATTGGATATCATGAGGCCGTGTCACAGTTCCCATCTCCTGCTGCCGTGTCACAATAACCCCCCACAGTGACATGTGAGGACAGATGTGCCCCAGGCACCACAGCTCAACGACAGGTACATTCCCAGGGACCCTGTAATGCCACATGGACACTGGCATTACATGGAGTATCATGTATACACCACAGCAAAACAACCGTGACCCCCACAGGTAGTGGCCCCACTTGCCACGGCAGGACAGACATGGACGTCTGTGACACACACGCACAACATCAGAGTCCATGCACACACAACGTGGATGTGGAGACTGTCTCCCATTGTGCACATGAAATCAGAGACATTGTAAACACTACATGCACAAAGACTGTGGAGGACCATCACTATTGTGCCACTGGGACACCCTGGCTCAAACATACCATCCCACATGGGACTCACGGGGTATGTGACATGACATACACATACACCACTGTGAAATGTGACCATGGCACATGCACAGATATGAACAGTTGCACATCACAGTGGTCATGTACACGTAACACCCAGGATCCTGTCCCCATGAACACGTGCACAGCCTGGGGGTGGCTGCCCACAGGTGACACCCACAGGACAACATGTACACCAACATACACACAATAGGAAATGCATCCTTACATGCCTTATGATAAAGTTTGGACAGGCTGTCATGATGTAGGTGTGCCCCTCACTCCCTGGGAGCTATCTGTGGCTGGCATATGTCCATCTGAGACAGGCATGCTGACATATGCCAGTCACATGTACAGTGATGCGTTGTACCGCAATGGACCGATCGGTGCCTCCGGCCGGCCCATTGCATTCAATGTGTGCGGGCACGCGTTGTACCCCTGTGCGCGTTGAACCGCAATGGACCGATCGGTGCCTCCGGCCGGCCCATTGCATTCAATGTGTGCGAGTGCAGCGTTGTACCCCTGTGCGCGTTGTACCGCAATGGACCGATCGGTGCCTCCGGCCGGCCCATTGCATTCAATGTGTGCGGGTACGCGTTGTACCCCTGTGCGCGTTGAACCGCAATGGACTGATCGGTGCCTCCGGCCGGCCCATTGCATTCAATGTGTGCGGGTACGCGTTGTACCCCTGTGCGCGTTGAACCGCAATGGACCGATCGGTGCCTCCGGCCGGCCCATTGCATTCAATGTGTCGGGTACGCGTTGTACCCCTGTGCGCGTTGAGCCGCAATGGACCGATCGGTGCCTCCGGCCGGCCCATTGCATTCAATGTGTGCGGGTACGCGTTGTACCCCTGTGCGCGTTGAACCGCAATGGACCGATCAGTGCCTCCGGCCGGCCCATTGCATTCAATGTGTGCGGGTGCGCGTTGTACCCCTGTGCGCGTTGAACCGCAATGGACCGATCGGTGCCTCCGGCCGGCCCATTGCATTCAATGTGTGCGGGTACGCGTTGTACCCTGTGCGCGTTGTACCGCAATGGACCGATCGGTGCGCACCCATTGACAATGGGCTTGCCTGGCAACGGACGCGTTTCGAATTTCGAGCGAGTCGGTTGCTGGAAATTCAGTTGGTCACCCACAACAATGTTGCAAAATCATGTATGTCATGAAGTTGAGGATTTGAAGGATGCTGTGGGCGTGTTTTGGTGCTGCTATTCCATGGATTGGCCAGATTCAGAAGATGCAAACGACTTGGACCTATCACTTTGGACACAAGGGACAGTATCTGCCTCTCCAGCACATATATATTGCTGGCTGTTCCCCTGAGAGCTCACTTGCCTGCACTACATGCTCCAGGACGACATCTGCCACTGCACTGCTGCTGTCTCTGCCCCTCTGGACCCTGCAATGGCACGTACTGTGGAGAGAGCCCCAGCCTTCAGCCTTGAAGAGAACCAGGCCCTGCTGGACAGCCTACTTCCACAGTACAGCAAGCTGTATGGGACACCAGGGGAGCAGGTGAGTGTTCTGTGCACTGCCTTTCTGAATGTGCATTTTGTGTGACTAGCAAGGCTGAGAGTCTGCACGCCACTGGCTAGCAGGCTCACTGAGTAGTTGTCACCCCCATAGTGTGTAGTGACTTGCACTGGACAGGTATGGTGCAGTGACAGTGCATTTGAACATGGTTTTACTTCCCATGCAATGATACCATGTAGTGACGTCTGGCAAACTGTCCATGGTCAGCTTTGCACTGCCTGTGTACATCATGTGCCCCTGTGATTGAGACATGTATATACAACTGTGTCATGCACGGATATGTTGCATGTGTGGTAATGGCCTTTTCACTTTGTCATCCTGACAGGTTAATGCCCATCGGAAGCAGGAAATCTGGAAGGACATCGTCCGGGCTGTCCGGTCCGTGGGGGTCTACAAGCGCCGGATCCGCAACTGCCAGAAGAGGTGGCAGGACCTTCGGGGCTGGAACCGGAGGATTGCACGGGTCCAGCTGAAGCTGTCGCCTCCTCGCAGGAGGGGCGGAACACGGACCCTGACCCCCACATGCTCCAGATCCTGGCGGTGGTGTTTCCAGACCTGGATGGGCAGCTGAAGGCCAGACAGCAGCAAGGAGGGGTGAGTCAAAGACTGCACTGTGAACTCTGTATTACATGCTTTGTGCCCTCCTCTGGCCTGGTTCAACTGCCACAGTGCAGCAGTCATGTTGTCCAGGAGCCATGTCCCTCTATTGTGCACTGCCCACTGCTCATCTGATACCCAGGTGTGGCCCTTACATTCAGGGAATTGTGTCACTTGGGACTGTGTCCTTGCAGTTTGCTTCACTAAAGGTGGGGGACAGCATCTGTTTCCCTAACTCTGTTGTGGGCATCATGGGTGGGTCCATTGTTCACACAACGCCTGGGTTTGGACATGTGATCTGCGTGTTGCTTTGATATGCGGTCCACTTGCTGAGCTGAGCGACCACATGTGCCTGGGGTATGTGGCACACGCCCATGCAGCGGGTGGGAACAATGTTTGGGCCCCAGGAGTGTGCAGATTACGTGTGTCACACATACATGGCCAGCTATCCACTGTCCAGGGCACATCCCTCATTCATGTGGAGCAGGACAGTCATGCCTACTCCAGGCCATGCAATGCACTCTGTACTCCCACTCCCGTGTATCAGCGGACACATTGTGCACAGTGATTTGACCCCTCAGGTGTCTGCCTCTGTGTCAGTGTGCTGTGGATTAGTTGCCAGGACTGCTGGGGTGTTTCTTGGTAGGGGCTCAGCATGCCCCTGGAGATGTGACCATAGCAGACGATACTTGTGTGTCACATAGGTGTTTGATCAGCTGCCCGTGCAGACTGGGGTATGCGAATGTGAAGTTCAGGCAGCTGTTCCCCATTCACAGCAAATTGTGAGGGGCTCAGGTTCCAAGGGTAGTGTCACAGGTCTCCCATATGTCCAATAGGTGTGACCTGGACAGATGAGGGTTAAGATGATGTGTTGTGTGGGGGATGTACATGTGCACTTGTGCAGCTCCAGGACTTGCAATCCCCATGACCTACTGTTGTGACACAGTGCATAGTGTTGTTGTCTGGCTGCCAAGTCATACATCACTGAGACAGTGATGTATGACTTAGCAGTCATGCCTCTGCCATGGCATGTATCAACTTATTGGTGGTCCTGCAGGGGAGTGACATGTGCTACATGCACACCATAGTGGCGCTGGCTATCAGGACATGGGTGCATCATGGTGTCTGTCGCTGGTATGCATCACATGCATTTCCTATTTGACTCTGGGCATCCCTTTCATCCGGAAACCTGTACTGACTCAGTGGCAAGAGCTGTGATGTGTGCATGTCCACATGCTACACCGTGTCCTCTGCACTGTCCAACTACTGTGTACTTGGTGCATGTGTCCACACTGGGGTGTTGCAATCCAACAGACACCAGACAGATGGGTGCAAGGCCATGTGGGATGTGAGTGCCATGCTTGGCATCAGACTGACAATTGGCTTCTCCTGTTCAGTTAGGGCACTTTTAGCAATGTACAACTAATGATGCCAGGGCTTGCTCTGTAATGTGCTGTGCTCACAGTGGTGTGTGCGTTTGGTGCAGGTGACTGATGTCTGTCTGTTTCCCCATTGTTTGCAGATACATCCACGGCCACGGAAGGGGACAGCTCCACGGACCAGGAGGAGCCAGAGAGCCAGACTGGGTCAGCAGCCGAGGAGTGGTCGGAGGGACCCAGTGGCACGGAGGGCGAGGGGAGCCACACCGAGCAGTCCTCAGCACCATCCACCTCAGCTGAGGACCAGAGCAACTCAGAGGATGACTCCCTTGTGGAGGCGGGTGTCAGCAGCCACCACACGCCAGCTAGTGTTGCTGTCCCCGCCACCACCAGCACCACCACCGCCCTCCCATCGGCTCCCATTCCCCAGGTCCGTGGAAGCTCCCATGTTCGGGAGCGTGTCTCCTTTGGCCCAGGCACCGCACCCCTGCCCCTGTGTCCCCTGCTGCCCTGAGTGAGGAGTCTGTGTACCTCCTTCGCCAGCTCCATGTAGGGCAGACAGCCATGCTGAGTGTCCTCCATGCGCACACCGCACTGTTGACTCAGCTGGTGTCGTTCATGGAGGGCATCTCATCGGGCATGTCTGACCTACAGAGGGGCAACAGGTCCATGGACTCCTCCCTGACGGCAGCAGTGTCCCTCCTCAGACAGTCCCTCACCCCTCCTGCCTCTGCTCCATCCACACTCCCCAGCACCTTACCCGTCCCAAGCACACACACACCGGCACAGGCACACACCAGCACACACACGTCCAGCACACAGACACACACGCCACAAACTAAACGCACACGCACGCACAGTCAGGGGACTGACACCAGACTCACAGGGGATGGGGCCCTGGTACACACACACGCATCCACGGGCACTGCGCAGTCCTCAGTTGCCTCTCCCTCCAAAGCACCCTCCCTTGCCTCACCTGCAACCCCAAAGACCCAGCGCCTCTTCCTCAGTGACCTCGGCCTCTTCCCCTCCGATCCAGCTGCCCCAGCATCCAGGGGGAAGAGGAAGCCCCCACACGGAGCAGAGTGCCCCTCACCCCCGGACACCCTCCCCCAGGTGCAGACAGACTGAGGCCCCCACCCGCAAGTCCCCCGGAGTGCTAAGAGCAAGACCCCGCCGCCGCCCTGCAGCTCAAGCACCAGGTCTCCTTCCTCCATCCCTCAGGCCCCCACTCCACAGGTGCCCCCACCAGACCCTGCCCCAGGTTCCCCACCCACAGATATACCATCCCCAAGAGGCTCCGGCCTTCTCCCCTGGCACTTGCTCTCCCGGCACCACACCCCGCTGCGCTTGTCTGTGCCACTGATGTGGTGAGGGTGTCCTCCCCCTCTGTCCAGCCCACCTTGCCTGTTCCCCATTCTCCTCCCCTGGTGGTAGGCACTGCAGTGGAGTCCACTACCACCCTGTCTGACTTGGGCACTGCAGTGGCGGACCTGTCCACTCCATCTGCAGGGTCCACTGCAGTCGTGCCGGCACCCATAACATCTGAGCCATGCCCCCCAGTTGTGCCGGCACACACCATGTCAGACACCTCCACTGCAGTTGTCAGTGGCTCTTCAGCACCCACCACCCCTTCCCTGCTTCCTCCTGGTGAGCCCTGATCCTGTCCCTGCGGTGCCTGGCCTACCCCCCGGTTGCCCCTCCTAGTGGATTGTCCCTGGTTTTGTGCAGGCATGTGTAGGGTGGCATCTGCCACTGTCACCCACTTGTGACTTTGTTGATGGACTGGCCATTGGCCTTTGTTTATGTTCTACCGGACTTCTACTTTTAATGCCACATATGCTGAATAAAGCAACTTTCTGTTCTCTAGTGCTTTTGCTTCTGATGTACATGATGTTGATGATGCTAACCATGCCCTTGCTGCAGTGATGGTGATATTTGGTCTCATGATAATGAAGTGTTACTGTGCAGGAACCCATGTGGTCCAGGGGGAATGTGTCCTATCCTGTGGTGTATCCATGTCATCCATAGCAGCATCTGAGGGTGTCATGTGTTCAGTATTTGGCAATGGGATTTCCTACTTAGATTGGCAATTTCACATCTGTGGCTTCCACCCCTGCACATCTGTTGTGCCTGCCATTGTTCTATTCGTCTACTTCCCTGACCGTGTGGCCATCTCCAGTGAACATGCAGGTTTGGGCATCAATGGGGAAGGACTCATCTGTGTTGTCAGTGCAACATTGCTATACAAGTGTGTTGGATCTGTGCTGATGATTCCGTTGGCACTTCCATGACCAGGCTGATGGGACGGGAGCCCTCATTTGGTGCTAATTGTTGATTGTGTGTCCCATTGCTGCCATGGTATGGTATCTGTTCGCCTCACATCTGCAGTCTCCACAGGGTATCTGCATGTGTGTGCCCATTGGTGCAAATATGTGGGTCTGCATTCGGATGGTCACTTCTGTCATTGTGTCATTGATGATTGTTGACGGTGTCAGCCCCCATGGGTGTGGTTTGTCTGCACATGGCCAAAGTTATGTCTTATTTGCACTGCAGGATTTGGCTCCCCCAATTTATGTTGCAATGGGACACATACACTACTTTGCCACTGATGTGTTTGTTGTTCTGTGACCAGGAATCATCCATGCAGTTTGGCAGTTGCACCTCTTACTTTGTCAACACTTACCTTTTGGTCACTGTGATGATGGGGGTTTGGACCCCATTGCCACAATGTTCAAAATGTGCTGCAGCTATGGACCCCACACTTGCCTTTTGGTCACTGTGATGATGGGTGTTTGGACCCCATTGCCACAATGTTCAAAATGTGCTGCAGCTATGGACCCCACACTTACCTTTTGTTCACTGTGATGATGGGGGTTTGGACCCCATTGCCACAATGTTCAAGATGTGCTGCAGCTATGGACCCCACACTTACCTTTTGGGCAATGTGATAATGGGGGTTTGGACCCCATTGCCACAATGTTCAAAATGTGCTGCAGCTATGGACCCCACACTTACCTTTTGGTCACTGTGATGATGGGGGTTTGGACCCCATTGCCACAATGTTCAAAATGTGCTGCAGCTATGGACCCCACACTTACCTTTTGGTCACTGTGATGATGGTTGTTTAGACCCCATTGCCACAATGTTCAAAATGTGCTGCAACTATGGACCCCACACTTACCTTTTGGTCACTGTGATGATGGGGGTTTGGACCCCATTGCCACAATGTTCAAAATGTGCTGCAGCTATTGACCCCACACTTGCCTTTTGGTCACTGTGATGATGGGGGTTTGGACCCCATTGCCACAATGGTCATGGCCTGCTTGCGTTGTGTGTGCCACACACATATTTGTGTGGCACATGTGCTAGGGGGTCACATTGTATGTTCGAAGTCATGTTCGGTGTTGTAGGCATTTGACACAGTCTACACACGCTTGTCATGGTGTTGGGGGATGTCTTCTTCTTGCATTCCCTAGGTTGTGGTGTGCTGGTTGTGTCATGCATTGTCCATCCTATGGGTGGGGTGGTAGTGGTGGTAGGCATCCTGCCCCCTGGGTGAGGGTGGTAGTAGTGGTAGGCATCCTGCCCCCCTGGCTAAGGGTGGTAGTAGTGGTAGGCATCCTGCCCCCTGGGTGAGGGTGGTAGTAGTGGTAGGCATCCTGCCCCCCTGGCTAAGGGTGGTAGTAGTGGTAGGCATCCTGCCCCCTGGGTGAGGGTGGTACTAGTGGTAGGCATCCTGCCCCCCTGGGTGAGGGTGGTAGTAGTGGTAGGCATCCTGCCCCCCCTGGCTAAGGGTGGTAGTAGTGGTAGGCATCCTGCCCACCCTGGGTGAGGGTGGTAGTAGTGGTAGGCATCCTGCCCCCCCTGGGTGAGGGTGGTAGTAGTGGTAGGCATCCTGCCCCCCCTGGGTAAGGGTGGTAGTAGTGGTAGGCACCCTGCCCCCCCTGGGTGAGGGTGGTAGTAGTGGTAGGCATCCTGCCCACCCTGGGTGAGGGTGGTACTAGTGGTAGGCATCCAGCCCCCCCTGGCTAAGGGTGGTGGTAGTGGTAGGCATTCTGCCCCCCTGGGTGAGGGTGGTAGTAGTGGTAGGCATCCTGCCCCCTGGCTAAGGGTGGTAGTAGTGGTAGGCATCCTGCCCACCCTGGGTGAGGGTGGTAGTAGTGGTAGGCATCCTGCCCCCCTGGGTGAGGGTGGTAGTAGTGGTAGGCATCCTGCCCCCCTGGGTGAGGGTGGTAGTAGTGGTAGGCATCCTGCCCCCTGGCTAAGGGTGGTAGTAGTGGTAGGCATCCTGCCCCCTGGGTGAGGGTGGTAGTAGTGGTAGGCATCCTGCCCCCCTGGCTAAGGGTGGTAGTAGTGGTAGGCATCCTGCCCACCCTGAGTGAGGGTGGTAGTAGTGGTAGGCATCCTGCCCCCCTGGGTGAGGGTGGTAGTAGTGGTAGGCATCCTGCCCCCCTGGGTGAGGGTGGTAGTAGTGGTAGGCATCCTGCCCCCCTGGGTGAGGGTGGTACTAGTGGTAGGCATCCTGCCCCCCTGGGTGAGGGTGGTACTAGTGGTAGGCATCCAGCCCACCCTGGGTGAGGGTGGTAGTAGTGGTAGGCATCCAGCCCCCCTGGCTAAGGGTGGTGGTAGTGGTAGGCATTCTGCCCCCTGGGTGAGGGTGGTAGTAGTGGTAGGCATCCTGCCCCCCTGGGTGAGGGTGGTAGTAGTGGTAGGCATCCTGCCCCCCTGGCTAAGGGTGGTAGTAGTGGTAGGCATCCTGCCCCCCTGGGTGAGGGTGGTAGTAGTGGTAGGCATCCTGCCCACCCTGGGTGAGGGTGGTACTAGTGGTAGGCATCCAGCCACCCTGGCTAAGGGTGGTGGTAGTGGTAGGCATTCTGCCCCCCCTGGGTGAGGGTGGTAGTAGTGGTAGGCATCCTGCCCCCCCTGGGTGAGGGTGGTAGTAGTGGTAGGCATCCTGCCCCCCTGGCTAAGGGTGGTAGTAGTGGTAGGCATCCTGCCCACCCTGGGTGAGGGTGGTAGTAGTGGTAGGCATCCTGCCCCCCTGGGTGAGGGTGGTAGTAGTGGTAGGCATCCTGCCCCTGGCTAAGGGTGGTAGTAGTGGTAGGCATCCTGCCCCCTGGGTGAGGGTGGTAGTAGTGGTAGGCATCCTGCCCCCTGGCTAAGGGTGGTAGTAGTGGTAGGCATCCTGCCCACCCTGGGTGAGGGTGGTAGTAGTGGTAGGCATCCTGCCCCCCCTGGGTGAGGGTGGTAGTAGTGGTAGGCATCCTGCCCCCCTGGATGAGGGTGGTAGTAGTGGTAGGCATCCTGCCCCCCTGGCTAAGGGTGGTAGTAGTGGTAGGCATCCTGCCCCCCTGGGTGAGGGTGGTAGTAGTGGTAGGCATCCAGCCCCCTGGGTAAGGGTGGTAGTGGTGGTAGGCATCCTGCCCCCTGGGTAGGGGTGGTGGTGCGCATTCAGGCCCCTGTGTGCATATGTGGCATTGGTGATGGGCATCCCGCCCCTATGGTGCTGCTGTTGCTGGTGTAAGTATATTCTGCATCCCTGTGTGTGTGTGTGTGTGATGTGTCGTGTACGTGTTGTATGTGTTTTGTGGTTGGTGTCTGGCTTACCTTCTGCGCCGTACGCGTCCGTGCCTGTTACGGTAGTATATGTAGAATATTGGTATGATCGGGACGAAGGGATTCATGGTTGGTTCGTGTCGTTCGTCCTTCTCGTTGCTTCGCGTCGTCCTCGTCGCTTCGCCTCGTCCTCGTCGCTTCGCGTCGTCCTCGTCGCTGCCGTGTTCGTCTTGGAGCCGTGGATCGTGTTGTGGCGCGAATCGGAGCTTATGTGCGCCTCTCCCGGATGCTTTGACGTGCCGTGCGTAGCGACGGGTTTGGCGCGTACGGAAAGCACATCGTACTTGTCCGGCTGGACGGGGCTGCATTTTTCCTTCCGTGCGACTCGATTCGGCGTTTCCGGATTCGCCTCGGTCGGAGAACAGGACCTGGTCTGGGTGAGTACGGCTCGGCCGGATTCTTTGCTGTTGTGCGCATCGTACTTACTCGCTCGGTGTGCTGTACGGATCGGTCGGGAAA
Organism: Calotriton arnoldi; assembly: GCA_963921515.1. Taxonomy (NCBI): domain Eukaryota; kingdom Metazoa; phylum Chordata; class Amphibia; order Caudata; family Salamandridae; genus Calotriton; species Calotriton arnoldi. The sequence goes on from CAWUFW010000567.1 coordinate 3,576,914, forward strand.
CAGGCTTTCGCATGGCTTTTTTCCCGACCGAATGGTATTGGGTGCGCCTCCGACCGAGATCGGAATCGGCCCCCTAATTGTTTATTTGCACAGTGCTGAGTATAACAGATGAGTTCATTTTAGACATGTTCTCATATATGCTAGGGTGTGCCGATAGTATGCATGTAAGTGGTGAATCTTTGCATTGTCTGATGTGTGAGGTATTCTGTCTAATATGTTGTGTTGTAAGATTGTGTGTGTTGTTATCCAGGGAAAAGTGCTTAAGGGAGTAAGTCGACACCCACCCATAAAATGTGTCTGGAGTGTGTGGTTCTGAATAATATGTTCTGTAGGGGGGTGGTCTTAATGTTGAGTGCTGTTGGGGTTCTATGACAGCTATGTATAGCATATCTAAGCTGCATCAGGTGATTGTGCATTGCTCTGTTCAAAATATACCCTTGGACTTGCTTGGGTAGCATTGCAAGGAACGACTTCTATTGACTCTATTTACCTTTGACTGCTAATACTATCAGTATCTTTCCAGTAGCTAATACATCAGTAGATGTATGACTAGAAGTATAATAGTGTATGTTACAGGTCAGACTCGGCTAATACTACTTATAAAGGTGCAAAGTATTATCAGTCAAGGGAAACAAGAGTAGACAGAAGTCATTTAAATTAAGTTTTTTCTTTTAAAAAGGAGAGGAATGTAGTCAACAATAAGCAGATCCAACACTGATCGAACAGTAGGCATTTGGCTATGCTCAATACAATAATAATAAGCATTGAAGGTAAACATCCTTTACAACGGATGCGTTACAACGCATGCCATTACCCCGCATTTTTTACTCTGCAAAATCTTTTACAACGCAGGGCTTTACACCGCAAACCATTACAACGCATTCCCCAAAGTAACGCCCTAGTGAAGTTAGAATAGTAAATTGTGTTGTAAGGGGAATGTGTTGTAATGGATTGCATTGTAAACCCCTGCGTTGTAAAAGATTTTGCAGAGTAAAAAATGCGGGGTAATGGCACGCGTTGTAAAAGCGTGCGAGGTAAAGTGTCCTATTCAGCATTGAATGATCAAACATAAAGGCATTGGTTGCCCACCGACTAAAGTGCACTTGAGGAAATGAAACCTGACATGTAAGACCAACATACAAGGCAGAGGTATTCAAGACTCCTGCCTCCTTACTGTGGCTATGTGGGTCCTCCCTGTCACACCAATCTATGGTTTGGTGTCAGTGAGTATTCACAAAGGACACCTGTTGACGGGCCAGGACACACACATCTGCTGTATGGGATTAAGTCTTGAGGGGAAATGGCCTGAACAACGCGGGCAGAGCCACGCTTGCCGTTCCAACGCAAGTACAGCCATGCTTGCCATAACCACGCATATGCCTTAACCAAGCATATGCGTGATTAAGGCAATGTGCGGTCTAGATGCTGAGATGGGTGGGCCCAGGAACAGGAAAGATCGGGAGAGGAAGCGGTGAGGTAAGTGGGGGTGCGGTTGGGTTTTGGGGGGGGTAGTTTTTAAGGGTTAGGGGTAGGTTTAATGGCTCAGGGTTAGGGCTAGGGGGCAGGGTTGTATTTAGGGCTGGAGGTCAGGGTTGCTTTTAGGGCTCATGGGGGGTTTGGGGTAGTTTTTAGGGCTTATAGGGGGTCAGTGTAGTTTTTAGGGCTCAGGGAGTCGGAGTAGTTTTTAGGGCTTGGGGGGTCAGGGAAGTTTTTAGGGCTTTGGGTCGGGGTACTTTGTAGGGCTCAGGGGAGGTTAGGGTAGTTGTAATAGCTTGGGGGTCGGGGTAGTTTTTTGGGCTCAGGTGTGGTTGAAGAAGTTTTTAGGAATCGGGCGTCAGGTTAGTTATAAGGGCTTAGGGTGGGGTTGGGGTACTTTTTAGGGCTCAGGGGGTTGGGTAGGCATTAGGGCTAAGGGCAGGTGGCATAGGAGGTTATCTTTACCCCACATCCCTATACCAGTCATGCCTTTACCACAAAATTGTGTAGTAAAGGCATGCGTGGGAAAATCATGCATGGTAAAGGAATGTGTTGTTCAGACGCATTTGTGGTTTAGGCAGCGTAGTAGAGGCATGCGTGGTTTAGCCATGTGTGCCTCTGTCATACAGCCATTCTTGAGCCTTTCCAGGACCCAACATGGATAGACAGGTAGGGCTGAAGGACAGAGGATAAGCACTGAACACAAAACATCAGTCCCAGGAGGATGTGAGAAAAGCATCCACCAGCTAAAGCTACCAAACGTTAATGATTGGCCACAGCCATTGGGCTCTAGAGAGAAGGAACTAGGCAATCTAGCAGCAGCAGGACAGGAAGGGTAGCAAGTATTGGACCTCAGAGGATGGGATGGGTAAACATGAAACCCAACAGCTAAATGATCAGCATCCCATGGCAGCAAAACCCAGGCTGTGGAGGAAGGAGGGATTCATAAGAGAGAACGGTAGTCTGGCACAGTGAATTGCCTGGAAAAAGTGCAGACGGTGTAGAAAACAAACTGACGTCTAAGGTCCCAGTCCTAATAAGCTCCCAACCCCTATCAAGCCATCCATACAAGGAACCCACCTGCCACACCTTCACATAACCTCATCCCTACATCAGTGGAAGTATCATCGACTGAGCCAGCCAGTATTGCCCCACTTCATGACCTGCACATCGGCCATCTTCCACAAATTCCATGCTACTGCTGCATACCATGCTAGCACATACCCCACCAGCCAGTGCTGTACAAACAAGGCATGCCACACATCACTCTCGAGTATGCAGAGAAAATATGATGTATCTATAGCACTGAATTACCTTGAGATGTGTTACAGGTATTACTATGAATCAATAGCATTTATCCAATCCGCTATTCGTATCTGGGAACTTGCCGCTACCTTGTCATATCATATCATATCATAAGGTTTTGAGCCCAATTAGTTTTTACCAGTGTTGTTCTTGCCTCAGTAGTGAGATACCATTGCACGCTACAAGTCAGAAGAGCTGCAGTTGCGAGAGCTGAGAGGATGTGCCCATACTGGTATATCTGTGCTTACTGTAAATCAGGAGAGGGGTGCAATGTCAAAGTTCTGCAGATGTATGACTAGACATATAATAGTGTATGTTACAGGTCAGACTCGGTTAATGCTGCTTTTTTAGAGGTGCTTTATGAAGGCCATAAAGATATCTCAGAACTAGTAGAGTAGTGCAAAATGTAAGTCGGGTCAGAGGTGCATTGTGAGAGCTTTGTGGAGATCTTAGTAACGAAATAGTGATGCCTGGTGCAATTGAGAATATAGATGTGTTATCAAAGCTCCAAGGAAATTTTAGGTCCTCATTCCCAGTTCACTGGAGCAGTTTCTTCTTGGTGATTCTGCTCAGCTGATTCTCAGTGGCCCGGTGTTCCTGCATCCTACATTACCAGGCGTAAGACCCAAAGGGGGTCATTACGATGGCGGGCGGACAAAGTCCGCCCGCCATCGCAACGGAAAAAGGGACTGCCCGCAAGAGGTGCGGCGGTCCCGCTGTGCGTTTTATGATGCCACTGCCACCGTGGCGGTGGCATCCTCCATTCCCAGCATTGTGGCGGGCGGTGCTCACAGCACCGCCCGCCACAATGCTGGGAATGCACTGTGTGCATCGTCATGCACAAGGTGACAGGCACCGCGAGGTGCCTGCCACCATGTCCATGACAATGCAGGGGGTACCATAGGTACCCCCATGTGCACCCCCACCCCCCCATACCCTGGGGCCCGCAACGGGCCCCGAAAGCAAACTCCGCATGGTTTTCCATGGCGGGGTCTCCGCCATGGAAAGCCCTGCACCGCTGCCCATGGTAATATGGATGGCGGTGTCTAGCAGACACCGCCACCATATCCAGCCCCTTTTCCGCCCGGTCGACTGGTCGACCGGCGGTAAACCGGCGGACGGTCTTTCCGTCCGCCGGGGTCCCCCCGCCATCGTAATATGGCGGGGCGGAAACAGAGTGCGGGCAGTGGGAAATAGCGGGCGGGTCGCCCGCTATCCTAATGACCCCCAAAGTTACCTGGTGCATTTCTACATCTGTCAAAACCACATGCGTTTTTGCTGACATTTTCCCCTTGTTCACAGCCCATGGAAAACATTAACTGTAAAGTCCCCAGATCAGGAATTAATGTGTGGTAAAAGACATAAAATTCCTGGTTTCCTAACATTCCCCTATTCTGTGGACTGTATCTTGTGTTGCAAAGTATTAGGGTTGAAGATACCAGCCAGAATCTGTACTTTGCCCCCATTATGGTCAATCTTTATTTACAGCCATCTTCTAGAGAGACCCTAAGTAGCGGGGTAGCTCTGTGCAAGCACTGGGATAGCTGTTCGTGGTGCAAGTCAGGCTAGGGATCAAGGGATGCATTACCAGAGCGCGGTCAGAGTGCCAGACACAGTCGCCCATTGGCATGGGGGTGGAACTCCAGTGTAATTTTTCCTTGGATCTCGACCGGCAGTTGCCGCTGACAAAATTCAATCATATTCCTATATGGGTGTTGTTCCATCGCTCATTTCTCTATGACCCAGACTTATGCTGCTCTTTGCTCAGGAAGCAGTGTAGGAAATGTGGGCTGTGGATAAAGGCAGTCTGGGGACGGAGGTCCATTGTGTGCCCGTACACAATTTCTGGCCCTCAAAAAAAAGCTTGAGATGTACTGGCTTTGCTACAACATGGCTCTAAGTTTTGGTATGCCCTTTGGCTACATATGGAGCCTCCAATGTTGTAATGTTGCAGGAGAAAAGGATCTTGGTGTTGGTGGTAGGATTCCGCCCCCCCCACACTCTAAATCACTGACATAATATCGACAGACACAATATCGACCTACTTTTTTATCGACACAAAAATATCGACTACACTAATATCGATACCCTATACTTAATAAAAAAATACACTATTATCGACACCAAAATATCGTTAAACATTAACATCGATAATACTATTATCGAACACATAAATATCGTCATTAAAAATATCAAACATCATTTAAAAATATACCACATGTCCAAAATATCGATCACAAAAATATAGACAGCAATAATATCGTTTTAAATAAATATCGACAACTTAAAAACAGATAAAACAAACAAAACTTAACAACATAAATATATTTAAATAAATAAACAGACACTGCATACAAAATAAATAAAATACAATTAATTTAAAACATAGTAACACATATTATACAACAATAAATCATAAATACACTATTAATACCTATTTACATTTTATATTTAAATAATATACACACATTATTTAACATCACATATAATATAATACACATTTAAATCATTCAACCTATTTTTAAAAAAAAACAGTAACTGACTATTAATTAGCGTTTTCCATATATAGAAAACAACTACCAAAACAATTAAAACAATGAAGATCAACCAATGAAATACACACAATATAAAAATAAACCAATAGCGTTAACCAAACAATTAATTGAACACTATATAAAGAGCGAAAAATTATTCTTATTTTACACCCTAAACCAAAAAGAATAAAGAAGACGAAACCCTGCTGGATTTCTGCCAGAAGCAAGGACTTCATTAAAAAAATATATCTCATACTTCAAAAAGTAAGTAAAATATCATTTATAATATTATAGTATTGCTAATCTTCTAAAACTACTATTTATCATGCACAAATAATTAATACATATCTTTTTGCAATTTATGTCTCCTCTACAGATAATTCTCAAAACATTCCAACAATTCCAGACAACCTTCTAAAATCATCTAACAAATAAAGTAAGTATTCAGCAAAAAGCATGTTAAAAATTATCTAAAACACCCAACCAAATGCCAACTTCATCCCAAACCCCCACCCCATATACAATTGAACAAAATAATTTAAAATATGTTTTATTCTACCAACAGAAACATCAGCAATAAAACAGAATTCAACTAACAAACAAAGGACATCTACATTGAAAACGAGCTCAAAATCGACATCGTAAGTATATTAATAACAATGTGTATGTATTAAGTAAAAAACCTGTACATTATTGGTTTTATTAATTTTCATATACATTTCTCGTAGCATTTAAAACACAACAATGACAGAAGGTGCCCAATTTATCACTTCCCAAAAAAGAAAGGTCTTGCTATGTTACATGGGGTATGTCTATACCCAGGAAAAGCAAATTGGACTTAAAGTAAATTGGAAATGTAGCAAGTACTATTCGAATAAGTGTTATGGGAGGGCAACAACTAGAGAAACAACTGTTTTGTATACAAGGGAGCATAACCACCCCCCAAATGTTACAGAAATAGAGGTGAGGAGTGCCCTAGACAACATTAAAGAAGCTAGCACAAGCTCACAAAAACCTACCACTGAAATACTTAAACAATTGCTGCCCAAAGTACCCAAACATGCTACTGGCCAAATGCCCTCTATTTCTTCATTAAAAAGGACTATAGCTCGAACAAAAAAGCCACAACTACCACCTCACCTGCCCCAAAAACATTTGAAGAGGTAGAAATTCCCCAGAACTAGCTATAACTCATAACGAAGAACCCTTTGTTCTTTATGACAACAAATGTAAAGAAAAAGAATAATTATGTTTGGAACCGCAAATAATTTAATCAAACTACAACAGTCAGAAACATGGATGATGGATGGGACTTTTAAGATTTGTCCCAAACCATTCTATCAACTATATACTATCCATGCCACATATCAAAACACCAACATCCCTTTTATCTATGTCTTACTACCTAATAAACAAAATTCCACATATATGGAAATACTAAATAAAATTAAACAAGAAACAAATAATTATTTTCCACAGAAAATAATTATTGATTTTGAACAGGCAATAATAAATGTAATTCTAAAAGCCTACCCACACACATCAATTCAGGGTTGCTACTATCATTTCAATCAGTGTATATGGAGACACCTTCAGAAATCAACACTAAGGGCCCGATTCCGATCTCGCTCAGAAGGCCTCCGAATCGGATTTGGCTTCACCGGACCCGATCTGTAGCCCTTGTTCACGACCGAATCGTACACAAGTCCGAACGACCAAGTACGATGCGAAGATCGCGTAAGGGCTGACCGAATCATTTCCGGATCCGAACCGCTCCGTACGTCTCGTTTGTAGACGAATCGTGCCGCGCAATGGAGCCGATTTCCGACCGAGCAAGTACGATGCACGATTCGGTAGCCGCTTCGCCTCGGTCTCAGCGAGACGAAACGGATGTCGGAAGCGTACTTCGGGGGGCCGTACCAGGCCCCCCTTCACCCGGGGCCCTCCGAATCTATCACGGGGGGTGCCCATGGGTCCCCCCGATCCAAGCATGCACAGTGCGGCGGGCACCATGGGGTGCCCGCCACAGGGTGTACGCTTTTCCCCACCCACCCCTTTTCTGCTATGGGAGCCTGTGTACGCGTCTGTACACAGGCTCCCGTAGAGTCCAATGGGAGTCCGAGCGAAGCGAGTCCGTAAGCATACGGCTGCATTGTACTCGCTCGTTCGGACTCCAGGAGCACGTCTCGCTCGGAAAGCCCTCCGGATCCGAGTCATACGGAGAGCTTTCCTAGCGAGATCGGAATCGGGCCCTAAGTGTTGAATATGCAACAAACAGTTCATTCGCATACCAAATAAAAAAACGTATTGCATTGGCCTACGTACCAGTTACTGACGTGGTCGAACATTACAACCTATTAATTGAAAGTCCTTACTACCAGCAACACAAACAAAAATTAAGTCCCCTTCTAGACTATTTTGAAGATACCTGGGTGGGAAGACTCCATAGATCAGGACATAGGAGACAACCCAAATACCAAATTCCATGGTGGAATGTATACCGTAGCACATTAAACCAAGAGGCAAAAACAAACAATGCTGTTGAAGGTTGGCATAATGCCTTCCAAGCAACAACAGGACGAGGTCCACCTACACTACACAAACTCCTACTCTCCCTCCAAAAAGAACAGAACTACCAACAGCTAAGAATGGAGCAATCTGTAACACAAATGAGGCCTAAACTATCCAAACAAACTAAACAAATGTTTGAATACCTACAACATCAAGTCAGACAATACCCAACAACAAGAGCCCTAGAATACTTAGCAATGATTGCCAAAAGCCTACTCTAAATTATCAATAAAGTTTAAAATATATAATACTTTGCTGTAAAAATAATTAAAATGCATACAAATAATTTCTATATTTTCACAAAATTAATTAATTGGTCTAATATATTTCTATTAAAACAATAAAAATATATATAGACATATTAATTGAATTTATGAAAATATAAACAACAATAAAAGTAACTCTCTTAGCATTTCCCTCCCACAATACATAATTAAATTAACTTACCGTTTCCGTAGCTGGAGACAGAAAATCTCAAATTTTGTAAAACAATCCAGGTATCTCAAAATCCAAATAGGACGAAAAAGTACCCCAAAAAAATGTAAAAATACAACTGTTCCAAAAGAAATCGTCCATTCGTAAATCCACCAACGATAAACCATAAAAAACCCGAAAAAGTGTTTTAAAAAAAGAAACGCTCCATGAAAACCCGAAAAATTAAGGAAGTGTTAAATAATTATTAGTTACTTTAACTAATATACACTTCCTTAATAATAAAAAACGCAATCTTTTCGTATCCGCCACTTCTATCGACCAAAACCTATAAAAAACACACAAACATTCCCACCCACACAAATGATACACATAATACACAGTATAACACTATTACAAACATTATACATATATTATTCAAACATATTCTAACCTATTTTACGTTTCCTAAAGTAGGCCTCAAAAAATAACGATACATACATCGCTAAAATCCTAACTTACAAACCAAAATCGCCACAACTACAAAAACCTAACACTACACACAATAAGTACAACCTAACTACCTTCAAATTTAATTTAAAATATAGTTAAAATAAAGAAAAGTAATCTTACCTTCCTCCACGCGACGCAGGTCCAACCGCGAGCTTGTCCCCTTCGAAATAACCCAAAACAAACGTGAGTGGTTACAAAATACAAGCACCAAACAAATATGGCAGCTTTAAACATATAAAATAAATGTATTTTGTTAATAAAAATGCTATTATGTTATATATAAATTACTTAAATGTGTAATTAAAATACTACAATATATTACTTATATGTTTCTATTTATTTAACATTTTTCCATCATTGTAAAATTATAATAATAAATATTATTAAACATATATTTATTATTATAATTCCTTTTTTTTACAAGTTATATACGTGTATTAGAAACATGTAATATTTTTTTTCAATGTTTAAAAAATTTCAACCTTATAAAAAATGTTACAAAAATTAAACCATGTAATAATTAATAATATTAATATTTTATATGTTAATAATATTAATTAAAATGTATTATTATTTGTTCAAAAAATGTTACAAGGTATAAAATTAAAATGTATTAACAAAATATAGAAACTGTTATTTTTTTAAATATCTATAGTATATGTAACTAAATAACAAATGTTCAAAACACAAAATTAAAATGAACAACTGTTATTAATAATTATATTATTTTCTCAAATGCTTCTAAACAAATGTAAAAGTACATCATTTAATATTACAAAGTTCACATAAGTGTATTAAAAAATTTACCAATGTTAAAAATATTGTTTACATATTTATTAAATGTAAAAATATACATATGTACAAAATATTTTGTGTGTGTAAAATAAATATGATTTTGTCCTTATATCTCTTGTTTTATATTATATGAACTTAATAAAATATAGATTTTTTGTTCATTAGAAAATAATTTACAACAAATAAACATCAATAAAAAATGAAATGTCTATTTTTTTGTGTATCATTTTATTATTATTGAATTTAATGTTAAAAATGATGTTTTAATTAAATGTACTGTATTAAATAATATTTTTAAGTAACTTTCTATCTAAAGTTATATTTTTTCATTTCTAACTATGTCATAATTAAAATACATTAGTACTACAAACTATAATAATTGTTTAAGGTTACAAAATAATACATACATATCTAAGGGGCCCATTACGATGGCGGGCGGAAGCACAACCGCCGTGCTGGCGGATGCAAAAAGCACCAGTTACCGCCGGCACGCAGCAGTCCACACGCCCGCCCAATTACGATGCGAAAAGCAGGCCAAACACCGCCGGCAAGCCAGCAACACCGTCCGCCATCAAAGTGCGCCCGCACACGTAGCGGCGCAGCACAACTGACACACACCGTCCGACGAAACACGTCCCGCCCGGCGCATAAATTACGATGCCGCAAACAAACGGCTCCCACGGCAAAGAGACACCGCACGTGAAAGAGAGGCGGAAACACGGACGCAGAGCACGGACAACGAAGAAGCGGCACCCCGGGCATGAATCCAGCACTGCAGGCCCTTCCCATGCTTCTGCTGATGCACCACCAAGGACGCAACGTACCGCGGAGACGCAGGTAGGCACACACACAACAAGTGCACGCAAACAGCGCACACAGTGCAAGGGCGGAAAAGCGGACAACCCCCACCAGCGCGTGCACACTACACATCCACCATTGCATCCACATATGACACACAGGCCAAATCCTAACATCGCGGAACACATGTGTACACACCACCTGGGACTAGGAACCAACCACCCCGTCACGGCCCCAAAGCGCCGATGACGCCGCCACACATGCGCACAACGCAGAGGCCAACCGCAGCGCCATGCATGCGTCGCACACAGACACAGGGACACAACCAAGCAGCACACACACCAGCCCCACCCCGAACGCACATGACACGTGACAGGCCTGCCACAGACATGTCCCCAACGCCCAATTCACGGACAACACCCAACGCCACACAACCGACGCACACATGTCAGTGAAGTCACGCAACAGCAGGACACACCCCAGTGTAACAAACATGGCGAAGCACACAGCGGCGGCAACACCAACTAGGAGAAGCAGGGCTCCTTCGGGAAGAGGAACGCCAGTACCACACTGAAAAACCCATACCACCCTGCACATATGAACAAGACACATGAAACGGAACACCAAAGAGCCCGGTGACCGACAACAGGTGGCCCAAGAATTACATCCACACACAAGGCCCAACGCAGAGCGGAAAGGCAGCCTGCCGCCCACACAAGGGAGAGCAGACAGCACTGAATGACCTTCCATTCCAACACCGAAACCACAGCCCTACGACAGAAGCCGGTGAATACAGCCATTGTCCAAGAATAGACCAACACAGGCATGCCGAGGAGACCGACCACACGGCAGATAGCGCATATCACAGAAGCACACAACGGACGGGGAAGAAAGAAGAAAACACTCCCCCATGTCGGCCACATGCAAGTTAATTGGAAGGAGTCACACAGCACTGACCTTGAACTGTCTGAGAAGCATGTGGGAAGAGGGCCCGTGTCCTCCAAACAAGCCAACAGAACACAAGTCCTGTCTCCCCACGACTACACAGAGCTCACAGCAACCCCGGAGTGTGCACATTGCAGACTGCACACACAGCCGGAGCACGCCACCACAACGCACCGCTGCGAAATGGCAACCGCAACACACCTACCCAACTACGCCGAAGAGCTCAAGCTGTACCAAACCAGCACGATACATACATTGGGATGCGATCTCCTGTCCCTGCTGAACGTAAGTTACCGACTGACTTACCGCATCACATTGTTCAGCTGCGTCATGCCCGTCTTCTACTGTCGGAGGTGTCCCTACCAGCATCCCGTCGAGATATGCCTCTCCAACCCGGCATGTCTGAAGGCGGACCTGCTACCACTACTCCTCCTCTGGACGCACACGACAGGGCCTGCTCTGCCTATGGGGGCATGGCGTATGTGGCCAACATCGCACGCGCACTGAAATGGAACCACTGTGCCTCCACACGACGGATCATCGAGAACAGCTACATCGAATGTCACCCAGCATGCCCCATCATGGTCCTCCAAGGGACAACCTACGAACAACACCTTGACAGCCACCATCCGCTTCATTGGCTGGCAAACATGTACACCACCAATGACATGGAAGCCCTGCTGGACGGCATCGCATACCTGACAACCTGTAAATACGTCGGACCACAACGCAGGTTCCCCGAGTGACCTATGAAGTCCAACCCCGCACCCATGCTCAGCTTCCGCACGGACTGGCCAGTCACCACCACAACAGCCATACCAAACGACCGGCAACTGTAACCACACCATCAACGACATCGCCATGACATCGGATATGACCGGGACATGCACACTGTTCCCCATCACATCCAGGAACACCGCATGCATCGTGGGAGGCAGTGGCATGGGCTCTGTGCATCGCACCCACATGGACGGAACTGCACGAACAACCAGGACACGACATGGATCCAGCGCACATGGACACACACACCGCTCAGTGGACATGAATAGGTCGCCTGGAGTCTGTGGGTGCTGCACCCCTCCCACCCCCGCCCCGGGAATCCCATACCAGGACCTTTGCATGGACGACAAGTGCATACAACAACAACACGACCCCAGTGACTGTGACATGTCCAGTAACCACCACAGTGCAACAACAAGTGGCACGCCGCTGCATGCACGCAAGCACATGCCCTGATGTCATCTCACATGCACGCGTGCATGAGGAACAACCGCAGCAAACCTGTCACATGGAACTGAGATGGACTGTGCCCATGATGCCGAGCGGTCTGGTAGGCTACATGTATACCGTCTGTGTCAAAGTCCGCAGCTCCGCAGCTATACGTAAATGTACATTAGCACAGCCTTGGCCAAGCAGATGTAACCCCACACCCTATCCCATTTGTAATCATGCTCAGTATATCCTCAATATGTATTCCGCTGCCAGTAGTGTCCACTATACTGCATCACAGAGGACAGAAGACTCAATATAATGTTTGAAACCAGAACTGTCTCCGCTGACTCATTTCACAAGTACGAATGAGAGAGGATGAGAGTATGTGAAGTACACGGCAGTCGTGACATGACCATGTAGTCCACTGGTATTGGATGTCAACGCAAATGAGTAGCACTACTGTGGAAGACACACATGTGTCGTGTGAAGTCGTATGGACGCAGTGCTCAGGTGGGTGGGTGCGACGGGTAGATGCGCACATGCCAAGTTGGAGCACGCCGTGTTGGGAGGGCTCATGAACAGTACACCACCGCTTCCCTGGGCATTGTGAGAGGACACCTGTCGGGGGAGTGAACACGTGTGTGCACAGCAGCCGGGCACACGTACAAAGCGGTACCAGGCGCACCTCAGCCCACCCTCTGTGGACGAGCTGGATCCTGTTGTGCGCCCGCCATGCCCCTTGACAAGGCACACACAGCCCCAGTCGACCAGGTGTAACCCCAACATAGTCAATCCGCACAGGCGATACAGGGCACGGGATGGCAGTGGAGCATGGTGTGTGAGAGGTCTCCTCGCGCTCCTCCTGGTCATATCACGCAGGCAATAGAACCTCAACGTCCAGCATGGCAAAAAGTCAAATGGAAGTGTAGGGGGACGCACCACAGCACGAGCAGCACTGACGTCACGGGAGGTGGCTCGCACCATCCCATCCATTGCCCATCATACCAACCACGACACATGCCATTGCGACTAAGTGCAAGCGCGTGCGCCACCACCCCTGAGCCCTCCCCAGAGAGGCCAAAGAGTGAATGTGTGGGCCATCAGCCACAGACGGACGCGGCATGGCCGCAAGGGCAGCCACAGCCACTGGGTGTCGCAGGTGGCGGATCCGGAAGGCGAAGACTGTGATGCATAGTCCATGCAGGCCGGGTCTCCATTTGGGGCACCACGCAGGTGGACGGCGTCCCGCCACACATCATACCCTGAGACAGCCCACTCGTGCAACTGGACCCACACATACACTCCTTGCCCTCTCTGGTGCAAGCTTGGGGCTGCCTGTGCAAGCGCTAGCCTCGCAGGTGAGCATGCATATTGGGGGGCGAGGGGAGGACATGAGGGCTGGGGCGAAGATGACTGTATCACTGTCAGTTAGTACAAGGGATGACCCAGATGTGGAAAGGAAGAGACGTGTCCCGTGTGTACTGCAACTAGTCGCCAATCCAACTACCCCCCATGTCCGGAATGTAAGCCCGCACCTAGGCCCGCCCATCCGCCACATCGAACATACCACCAGCACGACAACCTTCCCATTCGAAACACTGACTGGGGGTGGCGACCAGTGAACAATCATGTGTAGCCTACCCACGCGTACATGTGGGCCCTCCATGATCCATGTCACCTGCGGCAAAGACATGACATGCGCAATGAGGGAAGTGAGGAGAGCTGTCCGCCCCACGCGCAGAAGGTGCATCAGCTCCACAGACCCAGCAGCGAGTCCAGCAGGGGTCACATGTGCAGGGGCAGCTGTGCCTGGTGTGAAGGCACATGCATATAGACAGCACATCGACCAATGTGTAGTCTGCCCACATCCACAGTCCATCATCATGCGGACATAGGAATTGAACACAGGGCAACACATCTTAGCTGGTGCACCCACCGTGACCAACAATGCGCAATCATCGACGTACCCGCCCTGTGCATGGCCCCCCCCAACGGAGGCACATCCAGTGCCACCATCCCACACACACAAGCCTTCCACGGAACATGCTGTGTCCAATGGTCAGTACAGAGTCAGCGCCCATCTGGTGGATCCTGAACAGGAGACACATGCACACACATGCCAGCTCCCACTATGTACGACTGCCACCTGGCACGTGCAATGTAACCTCTCACCTGTGACGTGTGACTGCAAGCACACAGCCGTCTTGGCATGGGGCTGTCAATGTGGACACCAGTCAATGTTTCGGGAGCTGTGATCCGTACAGTGCTGTACATAGGGTGCAGTGCTGACACCTACTACTGTCTCATATCCCCTCGTGCCACAGGTCCCACTTGTATTGGCCGCTCAGCCCGTGCCCACATCGTCGTCGTCGTGTGCCATACTCATCCAGCCTCGGAAGCAGTACCATGCTCAGCAGACACTCATGTTGCCGTGGCGTTGCCGCTTGACGAATATGCAGTCAGTCCCCATCAGCACGCCCCGCAAGTCATTGGGGCCTAGATCCCCATGTGCATGCACATGGCAGTGGTATGTCTCACTTGCCATTGCCATTGTTGGGAGACCTGTGTAAGTGTATTGTGGCCGTGCCGTCCCAGCTTGACAGCTGGGCTGTGGCTCATGTGCTTGCTCAGTCATGTCAGTGATGTGTATGCGAAATTGCTATGTGCCGTGTTGCTTTGACATGTGTCCTCTGCCATTTAACCCAGGCGGAGACCGAACATTGACCGCCCATACCAATTGCTGGCGGACATGGACGATACAGAGGTAATCAGGAAGTTTCGGCTGGACAGGCCAACTCTGCATCGACTGTGTGCCATGTTAGAGCCCCATCTCCGTCCCCGCAGGGTGTATCCGACTGCTGTCACCCCCACGGCTAAGGTGATGGCCGCCATGCATTTCTTCGCCACTGGGTCATTCCAGCACACAGTGGGCAGTGGAGGAGGGATGTCCCAGCCCATGTTCAGCAAGGTGCTGAGGGATGTACTGGCAGCCATGATGCTGTACCGGAACAGGTACATCAGATTCCCCAGGGCTCGTGAATTGGCGGCAGTGAAGGGTGCATTCTATGCCCTTGGCAGAATCCCACACGTCGTGGGAGCCATTGACTGCACTCATGTTGGCCTTGTTCCACCACAGGCCACTGAGCACCTGTACCGCAACAGGAAGCACACGCACTCCCTGAATGTGCAAGTGGTGTGCCTTGCGGACATGGTGATCACCCACGTGTGTGCAAAGTTTCCAGGCTCGGCCCATGACGCACACATAATGCGCAACAGCATCTTGCCACGACTGATGGCCAATCTGCAACAGGATCGTGGCTGTATTGTCGGTGAGTATGTGGAGTGGTGTAGCGTGCTGGTTGTGCGATGCTGTCCCCTGTCCAGTTGGAATAGCAACGGTTCTCTGTGTCCCTCACACCCAGGTGACTCTGCGTATCCGAATGGGGCATGGCTGCTCAGTCCATTGAGGAATCCTCGCACCCCAGCAGACGATCGATACAATGAGGCACATGGGAGGACCAGACGTGTGGTCGAGCGTACCTTTGGCCTCCTCAAGTCCAGGTTCAGGTGCCTGGACCGCACCGGGGGTGCACTGGCGTACTCCCCACAGAAGGTGTGCCAGATAGTGGTGGCGTGCTGCATGCTGCACAATCTGGCCATTCGGAAGCAGATCCCCCTCATTGTGGATGACGGAGATCAACCAGGGCCCCAGCCCGCAGACCAGGACAGCTCGAGTGAGGTGGACAGCGGAGAGGAGGAAGCTGGGAATGTGCGCCAGCAGCTCATCGCCCGCTACTTCACTTGACGGTGAGTGTCCATGTACGACGGATGATGTGTCTGTATCTATGCAGGTGTGTGTGTGCTGTGTCAGGGTGGCCGTATGTTCACTGCGTGCAGTGTGTCAACGCTCCATGGCCAGGGTAGTATGCCACTGTTGGTGGCTGTGGCATTGTGCCCTATTGCTCTGTGCGATGTGTGTACATTGCTTGTAGTTGTTGACATGTACTGTGTGATGGGTGTGTGACACACTCATTGAATGTGCTCCTGTTCTGTCTCCCACCCCTAGGTCCCTACAGGCCCTCCGGATTCCATTTCCATGCCACGCATCAGGTGCCTTTCCGCCCAAGGTGGCCGTTGTATTCCGTACAATAAAGACACAGGGCACAAACAGCAGTTAGTGAAAAAGGTGCATTTATTACAAACTGTGACATGTGATTGTGTGTAAGGTGATGACAAAAGTGGTGCGTGCAGTGACAATGAGCTGTCGGTCATGGCTGCGTGATGATCAGGGTGTACCCACTGGTTCTATGTCCATAGTCCAACACACACATGCCATCCAGATGGCTGTGTGGAGTGGGATCGTAGAGCAAGTCAATGCAGTGGCTGGTCAAGGAAGGCTGGCGGAAGGCTGGCTGGCTGCCTCACTTGCGACTGGAGCGTGCGAAGTCCTCCCGGGAGATCTGTTTCCTCTTCGGACGGCCCCTTCCACGTTTGGGAGGGGGTGTGTGGTGGCGACCTGCTGGTGGTGGGTGAGGTGTGCTCACTGGCTGTGGACGCAGGGGAAGTGGACACTGCTGCCCGAGCCTGCGCCCTAGCAGGTGGTGGCGGAGGTGGTGTTGCTGGCCTTGCCTGTGACCCCACCGCCACCACCAGCTGGCCCATGAGGTCCACGAGTTGGTCCATACGGGACACGAATTGGCCCATATGGGCGTCCATGGACCTCAGCACCCCCAGCACCTCCCGCGTGTCAGTAGCAGACCTGGCCCATTGTCCTTGGGCCTCTTCATAGGCCCCAAGGACTCTGTCCATTTGAGGCAGGGCATGGCTCCCAGGGGAGGCTGGCGTTTCCCTGACCCTGCTCCTCCTACCAGTCCTGCTGCCACCGGCCTGCCCACTAGCCACATTGCTCACCACGGTCCTCGCTGTGGCTCCCAGGGTGGATCCAGTCGGCCGGGCCACCACCTGCGCTGGGGCTGGTGCCAGCGAAGACGTGGTGGTGGTGGAGGCGGTGGTGGTCGGTGCGGCGATGGTGGCGGTTGCGGCAGTGGTAGTGGCCGCAATGACCGTGGGTGTGGCCGCAACGACAGTGGCAGCAGGGGACTGGGACTGTTCAGCATCCCTGGATGATGGGTTGGTGGGTAGGAGGGGTCCTGGGAGCGGCTGGGCCCTGCCACGCCAGATGGGCCAGCTTGGTGGTCCGTGTCCGAAGAGGTGGACAGATCCTCCAGATCCGTGTGTCCTCGTTGGGGGCTTGTAGGCTGGCTGTGCTGGCTGCTGTCTCCATCCCCAGCGTCCAGCAGTTCGTCACCTGTGGAGAGAATGAGATTTGTTATTGTGTTGCACCTGGCGAAGTATGTATTAGTCGTCTGACATTGGCAGTTCGTGCAATCTCGTACATGGGTTTCCCGGAGGCGAGTGTGTGGCTGTGGCATCTGTAGGTGTGTGTGCTAGGCAATGGGACTGTGTGCTGTGCACATGTGGCATGGGACGGATTGGCCATGCCGATGGGTGTGTTGCTTTGCCCCTACTCATTGTGACTCTGGTGTATGCGGGCTCCTGGCCCATCCTGGGTCTGGTTTGTACTTTGCTTTTGGAGTTCAAATGGAACGCTTAGGAACGCATATGGCAACATGGGGGCCATGCCCCAGATTCGCATTTGGGAGGGTATATGCTTTTGGGGTACATGCTGTGAGCCATGGGTGCCGAACGTGACATGTGTTGTGGCAGCATGACAGTGCATGGTCTGAGGTGTGTGCATGCCTGACATGCCCTGCATATTTGCTGTCTGTTGTGGTTACTGGACATGGCATTGGACGCATCGTTATGAGTGAGTGATAGTTGTGTGCCAGCCAACGTATTGCAGTTGTCCCATCTCCTTGGTGTGCGTGCTGCCCTGTGCCATGTGCATCACTGCAGTGCTCGGGGGGTGTGGCCCATGTTGTGTGTTGTTGCTCACAGTGTGTCGTGCGCTTAATTGACTTCTGGCACATGGTTGGTCATGGGCATGTGTCTTAGCGTGACTGCTGTATGTGTGGCAGCTGTGCGGATGACATGCCTTTCATGAGACTGGGGCTGACGGATGGGATGGATGGTATGTTGTATGTGCATGGTGTGTCTGTGTGTTTGATGGGTTCAGTGGTGTTCGTGTGCATTTCTGTTGTTCCGCTCTGTTGCGTCTAGTGTTGTTTGTCTTACATAGGCGTAGTTGTGGGGTGTGTGGTTGACAGGCAGTAGGGGCTACATGGACAGGACTTCAATGGTGTTTCGGTTGTGTGTGATGAGTTGCACAGTGGCTGCCGTGGTGGGACTATATTCAGTGTGGCTTGTGCATGCAGACGTGGCTCCTTGGGTGTTGCTATGTCTGTGATGGGTCATGTGGGGTGTGAGTCTGCTGTTCATGTCCGTGTGCACATTGTTCACTTGTTCGTGACGGTGGGCGGTGCTGCGTGTCCGTGTGCTACGTGACATGTCCCATGTGTTGGTGGTGTTATGGTCCTCATGCCTCCAGTAATCCAGCCCTGTCCAGTTTCCCACCTGCAAGTTGTTCGTGCGTGCACTGTACTGGATGCCACATGGCTCTTAGCGGGGGTGCTCCATGTTGCAGGTCTGTGGGGGTGGGGGTGTAGTGGGTCGTGGGGGTGGCTGTACACCCACTGACACCGATTGCTGTGGACCGTGATGTCTGCCTTTCGGCTGTCGTTGTGCACTGCGGTGGCTGACACGTGGGTGTGGGGTGTGGGGATGCTCCTCCTTGCTGTGCTGTGGGACTGGGGCCTGGTGTGTGTTGTACTTGGGCTGTCCACCGTCCCACCCACTGCACTTTGTGTTCCTGCCACTTACCTGTTACTTGTCGGTTGGTGCAGCTGTGCCTGACACATGGGTGTGGGGAGTGCTCCACCTTGCTGGTCTGTGGGAGTGGGGGCCTGGTGGGTGTTGTACTTCAGCTGTCCACCGTCCCACCCACTGCACTTTGTGTTCCTGCCACTTACCTGTTACTTGTCGGTTAGTGCAGCTGTGGCGGACACATGGGTGTGGTGGGTGCTCGTTGTGGCGCTTCTGGCATATTTGGGGACCTGTTGGTGGTTACGTGGCTGGCTTAGTGTACACATGTCCCCACGCATCTTACAGTTGTTCGGTTTGGCCTGTGTGTGGTAGTGTCTGTTGCATGTGCGTGTGATGTGTTGTGTATTGTGTGCTGGACATGGGGGTGTTTGTCCCTGGGAGCTGTGGCATGGTGGTTGCGCATGTGTGTACATAGCGGTGTGCTGGTATACATTAGTTTGTACTTACCAGCCTCCACTCCCTCTGCTAATCCGGCGAGGATCTCCGGATGGATTACGACTCGCACCTTCTCCTCCCACGCTTTGAAGGTCTTAAAGAGCGCGGGATTCCCTCCGCCAGTGACGGCAGCCAGCTCTCTGTTTTTGCCCTCCTTCTTCTTGACCAGGCTCTTTACGTCATTCCAACGTTTGTTTATCTCGGTTCTGTTCCTGGGCAGGGTCCCGACTGCATTGACCTGGTCTACGATCCGGGTCCACATTCTGTTTCTGGTGGCTAGTGGTGTGTGCTGGACCATGTTCCCATAGATTTGTGGGTACACCTTGATGATCTCGTCGACCATGACCGTCAGCTCCATGGGCGTGAACTTGGGCATCCTTTGTGGTGCCATGGTGTTTGTGGTGCTGGTGCGGTGTGTGTTGTGTAATGTGCAGGGGGTTTGTGGTGCCGGTGTTTGGTGGTGGTGGTGGTGGTGGTGGTTGTGATGTGTGCGTTTCTGTGGTGTGCTGCTGTCCTTGCTGTGTCACTGTGTCCTCTCCTCTCCTCTCTGGTTTGCAATGTAGCAAGGGGTTGTGGTCTGTGGGAGTGCTGCTTTTGTACTCACCTATGTGGGTGTGTCCTGATGGTCTGTTGTTTTCAGGTGTGTTGTGTCTGGGGTTCTGGCCTTTGTATTTTTTGTTTGTCCGGGGGGTGTTTTCGGGATGTGTACTGTGCTTGTGTATTTGTGCGTGCCTTGCTGTGTGGACTTGTTGGCCATGTTGTGTGCTATTGGTTTTGTGTGCGGATGGTTTCTGTGCAGGTACGTGGGCGCCATGGCTTCTGCCGTGTCGATTCTCATCGGCGTTGTTTGCGCTGGCGGGCGGTATTTTTGTTGTTTTTCCGCGCTCATGGCGGTGCGATCGTAATCTCACGTGCGGTGTGTCGGCCGTGAGGGCGGGCGGTTTTGTGTTGTCGTAGCGTGTTTCCGTCCGTGGCGGGCGGTTTGACTCCGACTCGGACGATGGCGGGCGGTATTTTGTATGATTTTTCCGCCGATGGCGGTTTTCAGTTTGTGTACTCATAATGGCGTGGTCGGTGTTCAGGCGGTGTGTGCGGGCGGATTTTTGCCGCTTCCATGCCTGGCGGATTTTTTTACGCCGGGTATCGTAATGTGCCCCTAAATTACTATTCCCACTCCAATTAGTATTAATTCTGAATAAATGCTGGACACTAAACTAAATTAATTCACTATTCCCACTCCAAATAATATTAATTCAGGGTAGGTGCTGGACACTAAACTTAATTAATTTACTATTCCCACTCCAATTAGTATTAATTCTGGGTAGGTGCTGGGCAATAAACTAAATTAATTGACTATTCCCACTCCAATTAGTATTAATTCAGGGTAGGTGCTGGACACTAAACTAAATCAATTAACTATTCCCACTCCAATTAGTAATAATTCAGGGTAGGTGCTGCACACTAAACTTAATTAATTTACTATTCCCACTCCAGTTAGTATTAATTCTGGGTAGGTGCTGGACACTAAAGAAAATTAATTTACTATTCCCACTCCAGTTAGTATTTATTCTGGATAGGTGCTGGACACTAAACTTAATTAATTTACTATTCACACTCTAGTTAGTATTAATTATGGGTAGGTGCTGGACACTAAACTAAATTAATTTACTATTCCCACTACAGTTAGTATTTATTCTGGGTAGGTGCTGGACACTAAACTTAATTCATTTACTATTCCCACTCCAATTAGCATTTAATCTGAGTAGGTGCTGAACAGTAAACTTAATTAATTTACTATCCCTACTCCAGTTAACATTAAATCAGGGTAGGTGGTGGATACTAAACTGAATTAATTTACTATTCCCACTCCAGTTAGTATTAAGTTTGGGTAGGTGCTGGACACTTAACTTAAATAATTTAGTATTCCCACTCCAATTAGGATTAATTCTGGGTAGGTGCTGGACACTAAACTTAATTAATTTACTATTCCCACTCCAGTTACCATTTTATCTGGGTAGGTGTTGGACACTAAACTTAATTAATTTACTATTCACACTCTAGTTAGTATTAATTATGGGTAGGTGCTGGGCACTAAACTAAATTAATTTACTATTCCCACTACAGTTAGTATTTATTCTGGGTAGGTGCTGGACACTAAACTTAATTCATTTACTATTTCCACTCCAATTAGCATTTAATCTGAGTAGGTGCTGAACAGTAAACTTAATTAATTTACTATCCCTACTCCAGTTAACATTAAATCAGGGTAGGTGGTGGATACTAAACTGAATTAATTTACTATTCCCACTCCAGTTAGTATTAAGTTTGGGTAGGTGCTGGACACTTAACTTAAATAATTTACTATTCCCACACCAATTAGGATTAATTCTGGCTAGGTGCTGGACACTCAAACTTAATTAATTTACTATTCCCACTCCAGTTACCATTTTATCTGGCTAGGTGCTGGACACTAAACTTAATTAATTTACTATACCCACTCTAATTACTTTAAAGTCAAATAATTAGCCAAACACTAAACATATCTAATTTTCTAATCACAATACAAATAATATAATATCACTAATTGAACTCTACATTATAATTTAATTATTTAATTATTGCTATAAGTTTTTAGTACAGTATATATTATATATATATTTTTTATTTTTAATATTATAAAACAGTTAAAAATATTTATTTCATTTTTTTAATAACAATATTTGTTTCTAAATATTATAATTTACATTTCAATAATATTTAACTTATATACTAAACATAATACTTAGGGGCCGATTCCGATTCGGGCCGGAAATCTCCCCAACCGAGCCGGACCCGGAGAGATTTCCGACCGAATCGGATCCTAGCAGCTCGACCAAACGAGTACGATGCGCACGTATGCTATCGGACTCGATTCGAGTCGGACTCCTAGTGAAGTCAATGGGAGCCAGTCGTACGACAGCGTACACGGGCTCCCATTGACTCAATGGGCACGACGCGAACAAGGGCGCCCCTACAGCGTGTTCGCGTTGATGCGGGACGCGCCGTACATGCACGTGTGTAGGGGGACCCATGGGTCCCCCTGTGTGCGACTCGCACGCCTACACTTCCAGGGGGTCCGACATGGACCCCCAAAGTGCGGCTCTGACAGCTCCTTGGAGCCGGACTGCGCGAGTCGGTCGGAGCGGTCGAGGTGCGCATCGTACTTACCCGGCCGGGGAACGTCTCCATTGCGCGGTGCGAGAGCCGCCCCCGTGCGAGGCGGTCGGAGCGGTCGGGTCCTGCGAATGAGTCGGTCGGAGATTTCGCGAGCGCACGCATCCTACTCGCTCGCCCGGACGCACGTACGAATCGGTCGGGAAATAGGGCTCCGAATCGGATCCGGTTAAGCCAAATCCGATTCGGTGCCCTACCGGCCGAGATCGGAATCGACCCCTTAATATTAAAATAATAGATTGTTGACTATTTTATAAATTTATATTTTATATTAAAAATTACAAATTAATACATATTTATATATATATTGCTATTATATTTTCATAATTTAATGTCTAAATTAATATTGTACATTATTAATACTGCATTATTTAACCTTGTAATATATCAATATTAATAATAATGAATTAAATATTAAATATTATTTATGTAAAAATATACACTACAAACACATAATATTATATTATTTTTTTGCTTATTTTAACAAAAAATTAAATTTAAAATATTTTTAAGTTATTTAGAACACTCACCAAAATTATACCCTATAAACACAACTTTAAAATACAAAAACAATAATTTCTAAATTCACCAAAAACATTCTAAATTCAAACATATTTATTTGTATTTAATTTAAAATTTTGAAAACACTCCCCACACTTATCCCATATAAACCCAACATCCAACTACTAATACAATATTTTCTAAATTCGAAAATATATTTTCTAAACTATAATTTTAAATTTCGAATTTATTATAAATTTAATTCAATTGTTTTCAAACACTCCCCTCCCTTATCCCCTATAAACACAATATCCCACTCCAAAAACAATATTTTCTAAATTTAAAAATATACTTTCTAAATTCAAATTTTAAATTTTGAATTTATTACAAATGTATTTCAATTTTTATAAAACACTCCCACCCTTATCCCCTATAAACCCAACATCCCGCTCCTAAAACAATATGTACTAAATTCAAAAATATATTTTCTAAATTATTATTTTATATTTGGGATTTATTACAAATTTAATTCAATTATTTTAAAACACTCCCCACCCTTATCCCCTATAGACCCAACATCCCGCTCCTAAAAAATATTATACAAATTTTATTTTTTATTACATTAACTAACTATTATTATACTCAAAACAAACCTTTAAAAAATTAAAATATAGTACAATAACGATATTTTGACACAACGATATTTTTACAATCGACATTACATACTTCAATATTTTTAACAACACTAAGGGGCCGATTCCGATCTCGGCCGGTAGGGCTCTGAATCGGATTCGGCTTAACCGGATCCGATTCGGAGCCCTATTGCCCGACCGATTCGTACGCGCGTCCGGGCGAGCGAGTACAATGCGAAATCGCCGATGGACTCGTCCGGGCGTCCCGACCGCTCCGACCGACTCGTACCCGGGTCTAACCGCACAGACCGACTCGCTCAGACTCGACTCGCACCGCGCAAGGGAGACGTTCCCCGGCCGGGTAAGTACGATGCGCGCCGCAAGCAGTCCGACCGAGCCGCGCACTCCGGCTCGAAAGAGCAGTCAGAGCCGTACTTTGGGGGTCCGTGTCGGACCCCTGTACGCGTAGCCACGCGAGTCGCACCCAGGGGGACCCATGGGTCCCCCTACCTGTGCGTGTACGGCGCAGAGTCGCTCGCCGCGCACATGCTGTAGGGGGCGCCCTTGTCCGCCTCGCACCCATTGAGTCAATGGGAGCCCGCGTACGCGTTGTACGACAGGCTCCCATTGACTTCAATGGGAGTCCGACCGACTCGAGTCCGATGGCATACGTGCGCATCGTACTCGTTCGGTCGGGCTGCACGGGTCCGATTCGGTCGGAAATCTCTCCGGGTCCGGCTCGGTCGGAGAGATTTCCGGCCCGAATCGGAATCGGCCCCTTAAAATCGATATTTTTAACATCGATATACATAACATCTATATTTAATACTATCGATATACTAAACTCGATATTTATGTATATCGATATTAAAACACCGATATTATGTCTACTTACCCCACACTCTATCAGAGTGCACCCTTCTTCTCCCACCCACACATACCTGCAGGCTTATCCAACAATCATGTATGGGGTTCACTTGCACCTCCTTCAATTCAATGTTAGGTCCACTACGATGCTGCTACTTTCATTGACTCCTTAGTCCTTCGCAGACACCCCTAAGCATCAACTTTCATGCCCTAGACCGTAGGCCCAGGAATTTGCTGAAAGCAGCCTGCAGTCCAATACCAAGGAGAATCAAGCAAGACGCAGGTCCCTCACCTCTGCCGCGGATGCAGTGCTCATTTCACACCAGGCAGGGGGCAGATATCGGCATCGTGGGATGCATATATCCGCATCCCAATCGTCAGCAGACCACTTCTCATCACCACCTCTTTGCAGGAGGTGGGCTTGGCCAGGGTGCCCGCGCTACTCCACCCCCTCATTTTCTGAGCGGGGTCACTGTCACCCCCCCACCCCGCCCGCATCTGTTGCAGTGCATTTCACACCACCAAGGACATTGGCATAATCAATGACGTTCATTAGGGGCCACAGCTTTCCCGGACCGCTGCTTCTATATCAGAGCCAAAGTGGCACATTTCCCTCATGAGATCTGACACAGGGCCGGCTTTAGGGCAGTGCGACTGGTGCGGCCGCACTGGACGCTGACATGTGGAGTGGGGCCTGACCTCAGGGAGTGTGCTGAGTTTAGCAATAACCTCTGATTGGAGCGATGAGGGGCACGTTTGCCCCGTGGTAGTGAGGGCATCCGAGGAGGAGGTCATGGGGTGGGGGCACCAAAAATTATTTTCGCACCGGGCGCCACCAGCACTAAAGCCGGCCCTGATCTGACGTCATGCACTGCAGTGTTATTATCTATTTTTATGTATTTCCCTCATTTAAAGACCTAAACATGAATCATAGCACGGTAAAAACACAAAGGAACGCATAATAGATGTTATTTTCACTTCCAGTAATAGCATCTCCATTTCGGCTAATGGCAAGACCATTTCCTGATTCAGTTCTTCGCTTCCATTAAGGACAAGTGTACATGTGCAGCACCTGTTAATGCTGTCGTCATTAAGTGATCGCAGATTACACCTTTTCAGGTCACATCTTTGCTACCTTGATTGTACATTACTTCTACGGAATCCTTAGATTTCAATAAACTGTAATGCGGCTTTTTCTATAAACTCCACGCATTAGACAGTCAACGTAGCTGATGTCGTCCAGAGGCAACGTGTTTCATCAAACTCATTCCAATCCATGATTTACATTGTAACTCAAATGTGTGAAACAAGTGAAACGTGACTGACACTAGATGAAAAGAAATTAAGAAGTGCAGAGGACAAGTAAATGTACTACAAGAATTGAAAAAGCTAGAAAGATGCCATTCAGCTCTGAATAGACTTCCTATTAAACTCACTTCATACTTGTTTTTGTTTCTGGGCTACCTACATTCTTTGAATACCTAACATCGGCACCTTTGAAACTCTGGGCCTTATTTAAGAGCCCTTTACGCCGCTGTTGCGTCACTTTTTGTGACGCTGCAGCGGCGTAAAATATGCGCCACTCTGCACCCTCTTTATAAAGTGACGCATCTAGGCAGATGTGTCACTTTGTAAACCCCTGCGCTACATTATACCTGCATCAGGTATAATGTATACAGGGTGGGCGTTCCCCCGCAAAAAAGCCTCGTAGTAGTGGCACAGTGAAATCTATGAGATTTTTCTATGCCACTTCTGGGACGCCACTGCGTCAAATCCTTACGCCTGCTTCAAGCAGGCATAAAGAGTGACGCAGGCCCTTTCACAGAGGGCTTGCCCCTTGTGAAAGGACTCATTGCTGGAGTCGCATCTGTTTTCAGACACACTCCAGCAATGCGCCAATTTTGCACCTACACATACGTCAGGAATACTGACGTATCTGTAAATCCTTGCGACATGGAGCGCCGTACAGTAAATACGGTGCATCCATGGTATCGCAAGAATGGCGCTATGAAAAGTGTCGCATCCCTGGTTTCCCCCAGCGATGCAACACTTTTCATAAATGAGGCCCTCTGTGTGGTACTCAATATTTCCAGAGTGAAAAAACAGAAAATAAGAGATGGTCTAGATACAACTGGTGCACACTACGGCTAGTCAATTGAATGGTCCCTTCTATTGTTTCTGTGATTTTTTGCCTATCTTTAGATTTGATTTTGTCACCATAAAAATGAAAGTGGTTATGCTGCTGATCTAAATCTTACTACCTCTCCCAATGTTGAGCAGGGCGTATTCAAGCAGAATGGCTGACAACATGCAGTAGCTCGATGCTCCCAATGCCGAAAATTCATCCTGTCGCATCCTGAGTCTGGATGAGCTGTGGAGAAGCAGCTGGGGCACCCCATGGACTGATCAGGTGCCCTAACATCACCGTGAGAACTGCTGACCAGGAGGATTCCCACGGGGTCTGGGTTGGGCACAAGGGCCATCTTCCTTCTTTGTCCAAGCAGCATGGTGCGCTATGCTCCCACCAAAAAATGCAGGACCACCAAGCAGAAAGGTAATTCTCAGTTCTGCACCAGGAGGCTGCATTTCTGGCCAGGTCACGCTGCTTATGGGACCTGTGATGCTTAGAGGATTCATGGCTAGTGCTACCTTCACCTGCTCTTGGTCGCCACCCCTCCCT
The DNA here is from genome assembly GCA_963921515.1 of Calotriton arnoldi. Taxonomy (NCBI): domain Eukaryota; kingdom Metazoa; phylum Chordata; class Amphibia; order Caudata; family Salamandridae; genus Calotriton; species Calotriton arnoldi. Next base: position 3,604,645 of record CAWUFW010000567.1, read on the forward strand.
GGGACAAGAGATCTGGGTTTGGTTGCCCCTGCTGGGCAGGGTTTGGGTGGGGGCCCTGTGGACTGATTGCAAAGGGTTATGAGGGCCAGGGCTGGACATATCGGGGCTAGACTGAGGCCTTAGTTACACCTCTCCCACAAGAGGCTTGGTACTGGTTGAGACTTGGGGAGAGAGCAAGATCTTCCTGGCCATCCACGAATGAGCCGGGCCCTCGAGAAGTTGTTGGTGGGAGTGGGAGATTCACGAAAAGGAGCACGAGGCCGTTGAGGGGTCGACATGGATCTGGCAGGCTAGTGGTACAAGAGGACAGCATGATCTGCCTCTGAGGCTGTTCATCCTTGAGAGCCTTGGCAATGGCGTCTGGAGAGAATCAAAGCCGGAGCATGGACAATCCAGCAGACTGAACACTGCGGGGTGGGAGGTGAGATGAGGTGCATGGGGTCCCATAGGTGGATGAGTTCCACTGGGTCCAAATAGTTAAGAAATCTTCCTGTATGGAGTATGGGTTATTAGCATCGGTACAGTTTCTTCTGGACTTTTCCCCCTCCTTGAAGTAGACATTAGATAACTTGTTAGAGTAACTGGTGTGAAGTCTGAAGGCCTCTTAAACTTTGGGTCAATTGGGTCAACCTGGGTTGTTAGGGGCCACATGGGAAGCTTGATCTTCCACATATTGAACATAATTTCTTCCTTCTGCAGCTTTTGCTGCATTGTTTAAGTCAGCCAGAATTAGTGGGCAGGCCCACTATCCCAATGTTACAGAGTATTTAACTGGGAGTGGGGGGGTGGTGTGGGGGACGGCGGGGGGGTTGGGAATTTAGGTTTGGATATGAAAAGCTGAACAACTGTTCAGTGGTTTTGAGTGTTGTTGGCTCGTTATGTATTACAGATGACCTCTGCACACATGCTCCTTCGGGAGATCCATCTTCCCTCCTGCATACTTTTACTCAAGACAGGGTTCCTCTCATAGCACTTTTGTCATCAAATGAGCAGATGGTAAAAATAATTAAGTAGAATTTCCAGGATCTCGAGTGCTATGCCAAATGGCAAAGGGTGATACCCACCCTTAAAAGACAAAATGTGGGCAAAGCCTTCCTGCATGAAACTCACCTCACTGAAATCGAAGAATGTAAAATCACAGAGAAGAAGAGGAGAGCTCATATTTACTCAGCCACATTCTCAGCAAACGCTGTGGGGGTGGGGGGGTCTCAATTTGATTTGCTGAGGGCATCCATTTCCAGCTCAGATACGTAGATGCTGATGTTAAGGGCAGTTATATCATTGCATGTGGCACCCTAGATGGCAGAGAATTATGCGTTATCGAAACATATGCTCCTAATATTGAAGATGAAACATTTTCCCAGAGAATACTGGAACTGTTGACCCCGTACCAAGATGTCCACATAATATGGGCAGGTGATTTCCACTGAATAGTTGATGGTAGTCTAGATAGATGTCTCCCTAAGCAGCGCACAATACCAGAGATGATTGCAGCCATAGTGGAAAGTATGGGTAACATGGCATATCTGGAGAGCATTGCACCCCACAGTAAGAGAGTACTCCTGTCACTCACTCATACACAAGTAGTAGATATGGCTGAGTTTTGGTTAAGATGGATGTATTGCCCCAATTCTTACAGTAAGGAACCTGGACAGATTCCTGTCAGACTATTCCACTCTCTAACTAGAAAATGACCAGGATGGAATCAGGAGGACAACTTCCTTATGTAGATTGAACCCTGGAATCTTCACAGACACCACTTGTTTTAATGATTCACGCACAACACAGGAATCATACCTAGAATATATCTGGGGTTCCTCCAACACTAGGGCAAATGAGTGTGAGGCCATAAAGGTGGTCAAGAGAGGGGAACGTTTGGGAAAGGTGTACGAGATCAGGAGGCAATTACAAAAGAATCTGGGGGACAAAAAGATAGGCTGTCTCAGCTGCAACAAAGTGAGGCCGAATCTGCGCAGCTGCAGTCAGAGACAGTGGAGGCCAGGAGGGCACTGGGGGAATTATGAAATAGGCTGGACAAATACATCCTGAAACGATATCTGCACAAACTACACATGGATGGGGACACATCAGGCAAACATCTTCATTGGCTACTGAAGACAGAGTTGGATGCCCATCTGATCCTTTCTCTGAACTGCCACAATGGAACAATAGTCACAATGCAGGCCACAATTAATAACACACAACAATCCCATTTGGAGGAGATGTATAAATGCCCGGGTGCTGTGTCCGTTGATTTAATAGAGGAATACTTGGAGGCTATGAGGCTTCCTAGGCTCATAGAGACTATGGTAGAATAGGTAGAAGCCGTGATATTGCTGAAAGAAATAAAACAGGCAATGCAATCAATGCTTACAAGAAGGACATCAGGAAGTAATGCTTCCCACTAGAATTCTATCAAGCCCTGACACTCCAGTTGTCAGAAAAATTACTCGAGACATTTGGTGAAGCTAGGCCCTTGGGCACACTTCCAGAAACAATGAGATAGGGCATCATTTGTAGGGTGCTGGACCTGGAAGAAGACACAGGAGATCTCTTGCCCTACAGGCATTTGACCATGATTAACTCAGACAGTAAGGTTCTATATACGGCCTTGGCCACTGGACTGTAGAGGATGGTGGAGAAGCTGGTACACAAGGATCAATGCAGCTTTGTGCTGGGTTGTAGCACAACAATGAATATTTGCAAGCTTACATACCTAATGCATGCCACAAGCAACTCAACAGAGGAACTTGCGCTGGTAGCCGTGGATCTTGAAAAGACCTTTAATACATTGAGCTGGGCCTACTTGATGAACGTTCTGAGATCCATTGGTTTTGGAGCAAATTACCTAATCTGGTCTTGGCTACTGTACACTAATCCCACAGTGAGGCCCAGATTCTCAAAAAGATCTAGGAACGCAGCGCAACAGCCAAAAATGCTGTGCTGCGTGAGAGGGAGGGAGCAGGAGAGTGCCATATCTACAGAGATATGGCTTTCTCCTCTCCTCTCCCTAGCGCTGGTGCTGATTTTAGCTGCCCTGCCCCAGGCACACATCTTCGCACCATAGTGCTAGGGTGTGTGCCTGAGCCTACCATAGGTTTTGTACTGTAAGGGCATCCTTCCAGTACAAAATACTATGATTAGACTCACTTTCAAACCTTTCCTACTTTGTGTGTGTGCTGCACACTGCAGCATGCATGCAAAGTCAGAAAAGAAAGGAGAAATAAAAACATTTCTCCTTTTAACGCCTCCTTTCAAATGTTGTTAACTTTTGGCACTAAACACTGTCTACTATTGTTTGTAGATAGGTTGTTTGCGTCAAAAGACATGGGTGGTTGCATGGGAACACCCAGGTACCACCCATGTAACTCCCCCTTGGCGCTAAGTAACACAAAGCAGTGCTTTGCGCTGCTTTCCGTTACTTTTGGGTACTTTCTGGCACAAAACAAGTTATGCACTGGAAAGTGAATCAGGAATAAAAATGTATGCTGGTTAGCATTACTTTTGTGATGCTAACTCAGTGCAAAATGTTTGAGATTCTCCCCCTAAGAGTCAGAAGTGGCAGAATTGTTCCTCGGCGATAGGGATTGAGAAGGGCACTAGGCAGGGTTGTTCCCTATCACCTCTGCTTTTCTATCCTTGCAGTGGAGCAGTTGGCAATAAAGGTCGGGAGGGTGCTGAAAGATTGGGGAATCAGACTAGGTGGCACCATTCATATAGTCTCCTTGTATGCTGATGATGCATTGATTTACCTGAGGAAGCCAAGAGTCTTAGGGCCTGATTACGATGGCAGTGGAACCTCCACTGTCAGGTAGTCGGTGGCAGTCCTACCGCCATCCAGCCCATTGGATCCGTCCGCCGCATTAGGATACAGGCGGTCAGATCTCGGCCAGTTGGGGGGAAAGACCACCGCATCCGACAGGATCCCGTCAGTGCGGCGGTCAGACTCATATTCCCTACAATGGGGGGGTGCCTGGTCAGGATGTCCCTTTCCACCGGCCCTTTCATGACAGTTAACCTGCCATGGAAAGGCAGGCGGACAGTGACTTTGGGGGCCCCTAGCAGGGCCCCCATCCTCCCTGGCCCTCTGCTATGGGCCCTAGGGGGCACCTATGGTGCCTCCCTAAACACCCCTGCACCATGTGGCAGGCACCAAATGGTGCCTGCCACATGGTTCAGGGATGTTTAAAATGTGTATATTTTGTACTGCGGCGTGTGCTGCAGCCCGCAGCACATGCTGCAATGCAAAGTATACACATTGCGACCGCCATGAAGGCAGTCGCATCGTAATGCGGGCAGCGGGACCGCTGACTTCTAGTCGGGCGATTCTGCTTCCCCCACGGTGCCAGTCAGACAGATGTCCGACGGCATCGTAATCAGGCCATTAGTCCTGATTCTTATGACCGAGCTATAAATATTTGGGAAAATTACAAGTCTGAGATACAACAGGCATAAAACTATTTGGTTCCCAATAGGTGCCCTAGTGAGGAGCCCAGTTGAGCACCTGCCTTAATTGGGACTGCACTAGAAAGAAGACAAGCTCACATACCTAGGTATGATGGCGATTAACACCACTGAGAAATAAGGTGTTTGGACAGAATACAGAAAAAAATATATTGTGATACAAAAATATCATATCAAGAATATCGGGACATCGGGGGGCGGAGCTTGGCCGAGCAGCGAGATGGCCGCTTGATAGAGGGGCTCCGCCGGATGAATGCATAATCCTTACCAATCCGTGCACATCTGGGAGCACTCGGTGTCTGCCTGCATGTAGCTGCCACGGGGGTATCCCTGTGAGAGGTTTCCTGCGGCGCAGCTGATCCTGTGGCGACGACAATGGCGGATGCAGAGGCTGGACCTAGCTAAAGCACGAACACTGCGCTGGATTGAGCTGCTGCCGGGGCTGTGCCTGGTCCCAAGAAGGAAGGCCGCAGACTGCTGCTGGCTGGGCTGTTGTCGCTGCTGTCTGGCAGTCCCACGGATCCGGGGCTGAGACCCTGGGGTGCGGCTTGAGGTAGATGTTGGCTGCCTTTACCCCGCAACTGAGTCTTGGACCTGTGCTGGTGCGGCCGAGGGGAGTGTTGACTGCGCAAGCTTGTGTGGGCTGTGTGAGTCGTGCCCGGAGGCCCCTCGTGCCGATGCTCTCCACCCGCTGCTGCTGGAACCACTTCGCAGCGGAGGCAGCTACAATCAAGGAGGTCAGCGACTGGCCCTGATGCCTGACCGGCGCACTGAGGGGATTGCAGCCCCCGGGGAGAGTGCCTAGTGGTCCCGACACGTGGTCAGCTGAGTGCCGTGGGACGTCACCGAATCGGAGGGGCAGCGAGGCCGGCCGCTGCAGGACGTGACCTGCGGCTGAGGTGAGGAGAGCTACTGTGAGCGGGCGGGGGCCAGGTGCGTTGCAGCCTTCTTATCTCTGCGGCTAGTGCCCTTCGTGCTGGGCCGTGTTGGGAGCGTTGGCGGCGCCCTGGCCCCCTGCCCTGTAACCCCGCGGCCTCTGCCTGATTCATTATAGTGCAAACAACTGTAGGGGTTAAGCCCAAAGGACCGGGGCCAGGTAGGGCTATTCAAAATTCAAAACACAAAACAACAACCTGGCTCCGTATTATCTTAGACTCCTATTACTAATGGAGTGACGAGCAGACTACTCTTTTATCCGTTCGAATGGAATTTTTGTTAAACCATTCCTTTTTATTAAATAGTCTTTAGATTGATCGGAAAAAGTTTTTCAAAATGACTGAAAAAGAAATACATATTCCTCAAATTAAGACATAAAACACAACAAATATATAACAGTTCACAATGGCCTACAATCATGGACACAATTGGACATACACACAATAAAAACTGCGGATTTTATCAATAAGATTGAAGGTCACGAGTTTGACGAACTTACACAATGGATGGTGTCGTTTGACATCACCTCATTGTACACGCAGATACCCCAAGACGAAGCACTTCAGGTCATTGAGGCATACTTAGAAGAAAGACTGCGTCCACATAGGGTACCTACACAATTCATTCTTCAATTAGCAGAGGTTGCCTTAAAGAAAAATTATTTCAAATTCGAAGATTCCTTTTTTATTCAGATAAAGGGATCAGCCATGGGCTGTCCTTTGCTCCCGAAATGGCGGTCCTTTTTATGGCTAAATATGAGGACAGATTCATTTTTAACAACAACCCGTTTATATAGATGACATCTGGTGTCTGTGGCATGGTTCTAAAGACGAGTTGGAAAGTTTCTATGGTTGGCTTAACACTCGCCACCAAGATATCGGCAGATAGTGAAACTCTTGGAATCAGGTAGACAATAAGTTAGCGTTACGCATGAGAGAGAAAGGCCGTTTGGGTTGATGCTGTTGTTGCATCATTTATTCATTTTGTTTTTTAGAATATCCCGACCATTTGTATGAAGCCCTGATGAGAGCCCCAGTACCAGCAGCCTGGGTCTTGAAACGCGTTGGCATTTTGAGAGGCATTTAGATAAATCTGAATGTGTTGAGTGTTGGAGGGAATTTGATAAAGATTAATACATTATCCTGACACTCTTGAAATATTTTCCGTTGAAATAATACGTTTGGTCCATAGAATTGGATATTTACATGATTGTTATTGTTGTTTTCATGTATATGATGCAAACTATAAATGTGTTTTGTATTCGATTTATGTATATATTAATTTGATGATTTTTCTGTTTTTGTAATTTGTTGTAAATAATTTTTTATTGTGTGTATGTCCAATTGTGTCCATGATATTAGGCCATTGTGAACTGTTATATATATGTTGTGTTTTATGTGTTAATTTGAGGAATATGTGTTTCTTTTTAAGTCATTTTGAAAAACTTTTTCCGATCCATCTAAAGACTATTTAATAAAAAGGAATGGTTTAACAAAAATTCAATTCGAACGAATAAAAGAGTAGTCTGTTCGTCACTCCATTAGTAATAGGAGTCTAAGATAATACGGAGCCAGGTTGTTGTTTTGTGTTTTGAATTTTGATTCATTATAGTGGCACTTGAATTGAGGAGCGTGGCTGTGCCCAGTGAGGCCTGTGGGGCCCGCCCCGTGGGGACATGATCTCTGGTGGGCCTTGAGTCAGTGGGGCGACGGTGTGACCTCCCCCGGCCCTCAGGCTTGCTCCGGGTGGATCGGCCGGTGATTATTTGCCCAGATTGCCTAAACATCAGTGACACCGTGGGAGTGCTGTCGGCCGTTGTAATTTCGGCACTTTCTTTGAGCTGAGCTGCTTCATATAAATCGTTGCTGGCTGACACTCTCAAAATGGGTAAGCCTGACACGCGTCAAACTAAGCTTCCATTTGAGGGTAAAATCACCCTGCGGCGGGCGGAGTCTTAGCAACGTGGAGGTCAGGAATCAGATTCCTCCGCGGGGCGGCCAGCCGCGATGAGGATCTCAAGGAGATTCTGGTGGATGTGAAGACCAGCCTCAAGGTGATAGATGCCAAACTAAACGGGATGGCGCAATGTCTCGATAAAATGAGCGAGAGAGTCGACAAACACGTTGACCGCCTAGACCAGCTTGAAACCAGGGCCTCGGACATCGACGACAATCAGACCGCGGCCAGTGAACAACTACTCCGCATGGACAGAGTCCTCGTCATTATCAAAGCCAAAAATGAAGATTTAGATGCCCGGTCTCGACGTAATAATCTACGCATAGTAGGTCTTCCGGAATCCACGGCTATTGACAATATGGAAGACTACGTCACGATCATGCTCAAGGAACTCTTTGGAGCCGCTCTATCCCCGGTGTTCATTGTGGAGCGGGCGCATAGGTCCTTGGTGCCGGGTGCCCCAATAATTGCGTGCCTCCTCAACTACAAGGACAGAGATGTGGTGCTGCGCCTTTCTAGGGACCAAGGGGAGGTGCAGTTCCATGGTAGCGTGATCTCCTTCTACCCGGACTTTACTGTCGCGGTTCAGGCAGCTCGAAAGGAATTCCTATCCACCAAAAAAACCCTGCAAGAGGATTTTTGCAGGATTATACGCCACCAAACTGAGAATCGAACATGCAGGAAAGTCACACTTTTTCGCAAAAGCAGCCCATAAATCCGCTAAAAACCTGGCCCGAGTATGTCAAGGGGATCTCCGCACCGCGCGGAAGCGGCGTCGTTGGACGACAATGACTAGTGCTGCCCCCATATGTAACCTTCACTGGGGCTCATTTGTGCTGTCACTCTGCCACTTGGCATCCTATGATTGTTGTTAAGTGGGGAGAGACGAATGGCTACTGTTGGTTGAATGTAAAGGTTTTTTCTCCCTGATGTGCATCATGGTGAGCGACAGTTGTCGGTTCAGCCACCCAGCCTAACTCTGGCTGGGGTGTTCGCCTTGCTCACCTCTGCCCCCCTGGGATGAGTCTTACCTCTGTGGGTTTGTTCTGGAATTATTGGCTACTAGTTACGCAAGCCTTACTGTTGATCTTGGGGTCTGGGGTGGGTACTGGGTGGGCCCTGGTATCTCAACCGAGTTTGGGGGTTGGAGTGGGTGGGCGTGGGTTTTATATTTACAGTGAGTTACTATTATGTTGGTTAATACACATGTTTGATCTTGCACAGGCCATTTCCCCTTTCCCTGTCTCTCCCCCACCTTTCCTGGTAGTATGAGGGAAACGCTCCCGACTTTACTCGAACACCCCGCTCGCATAATTAACAGCCTCCATCTCAGGAAGTTGCCCTATGCACGCCTCTATGATATTAGACGCACTCAGGCAAAACATTTCCCCCACACTGTACTATGACCACTGGCATTAAATGTCTTACCTGGAACGTCCGTGGGCTAAATGATGCCAGAAAAGCCCGCCTCTTGCATGCACACCTCACACAACATCAAGTTGACATATGTTTCCTGCAGGAGATACATATCACTGCCTCCAACACTGCTCATTTACGTGCTCAATGGTGCTCCGAGACACACGTCTCTTGTTACTCAAATTATGCCCGGTGAGATGCCATACGGATCCGTAAAAACTTGCCATGGCAACTCACACAAGCGAAGCTAGACTCCGAGGGTCATTTTGTGCTTTTAGCGGGCCGATCATACTTACATGTGTTTACGGCCCCAATACAGATTGCCCTGAGTTCTTCAGTGAGGTGTGGTGACAAATTGTGAATCTTGGACCTGGGGCAATACTTTGGGGAGGAGATTTTAATGTTGCTTTGGACCCAGATATGGATAGGTTTGGGGCGCCCCGTCGCCCGCACCCAAATGCAGCGGCACTACTTCACGCTCTAATACAAGACCAAAATGTAGTTGACACTTGGCGATCCCTGCATGGTATGAATAAGGAGGGCACATGCGTCACGTCTGCTACGGCAGCATGGTCACGCATTGATTATTGGCTTGTCACCAGGGAGGTCCGGACATGGGCAAACGGTAACTTGATACTCCCCCGCACACTCTCCGACCACTCCCCGGTAATGTTGGAGTTGACAATGCCCCATGTGATCCCGAGGCCTTTCTCTTGGCGCCTGCCGGCTTGCACGCTGAGAGATCAGGTTTTTAGCTCAGAGATACGGTCCGCTATAATCGAGTATTTTACATTGAATGCCGGTTCAGTTGAGTCGCCACCTGTGCTATGGGAGGCCTTTAAGGCCGTAATCCGGAGGTTCTGTATTGTTAAACAAGCGGGAATACTTAGGGACATTCGTGAACGGCTTGCACGCATGGAGTCCGAGCTCAGAGCAATGGAGATTGAGTTCTTTCAAACGAACGATAGGGGCATCCTGCCAAGAATATGGGAAATGCTATTGGAATATACGGAGGAGGCTGACCGCGAGGTTCACTATCTGGGTCGGGAGGCTAAGGTCCGTAGATATGGGGAGGGTGAGCGCCCAGGCAAGACGTTAGCCCAACTTATTAGGCCACACAAAGTGCATGACTACATAGTGGATCTTATTGATGGGCAACTACAACACCACATAAACCCCACTGAAATCCTGAGCACGATGGCTACTTTTTACTCTGACCTCTACTCAACCAAATCACAACTCCACGCTGATCAGATCAAGGAGTACTTGGAATCCATACAGTTGGTGTGGCTAGATGATGTCCATCGCCAATTCTTGGACTCTCCGTTCACTGAGGAAGAGCTCCAACAGGTTATCCGTAGCCTCCCGAATGATAAGGCACCCGGTCTTGATGGCCTCACAACATCCGTTTATAAGGAATTCGCCTCTCTAATAACCCCACATTCGCTAGCTATGTATCAAGAATCCTTAGAAACAGAAATACTCCCCGAGTCACTCCGAGAGTTGATCATTGTCACCATTCTTAAGCCCGGTAAACCTGCCACATCCTACAGACCGGTCTCGATGATAAATGTTGACAATAAGATCCTACCAAAATTAATTGCGAACCGTCTGGCCCCACTGCTCCCTGCCATGATCCGCCCGGATCAGTCGGGGTTTGTGCCGGACCGCTCTACAGCACATAATCTCAGAACCCTGTTTACGGTTATGCATGGCGTAGATCCGAGCCTACCAGCGAATGCCGCTCTTTTGGACGCCACCAAGGCGTTCGACTCTTTAGAGTGGCCTTTTTTGTTTCAATTGCTACAGCACTTGGGTCTCAGTCGGCAATACCTTAAACTCATTAAGCTATTATACACTTCTCCCACCACTAGGCTGCGAGTCAATGGGCTACTGTCCGACCCCTTCTTAATTTCTCGTGGCACGAGACAGGGGTGCCCTCTGTCACCCCTCCTCTTTACACTTGCAAATGGAGCCGCTGGCGGCTAGACTGCACCAGCACCATGGCCATCGGGGTATACAGTTCCATGAGTGGGGCATCTTGGTCTCCATGTATGCCGATGATGTGGCTCAATACATCAGACACCCGCAGGACAATTTAGACCCAGTCATTAGAGAGGTTGTGGCGTTTGGGGGGCTGTCGGGTATAGCCATAAATTGGACTAAATCTGTTATATTTTCCTTAACTGCATGCACGATACCATTCCAATCGGAGTTTAACTTACATTGGGCATCCGAGCCTATCAGATACTTGGGCGTTTGGCTTAGTCGCGACGTGAGTGAACTTTGGCAGGCCAACTATGGCAGAGTTATGGCCTGGTTCGAAGAGAGAATCCCGGCCTGGACGCGTCTCCCGTTGTCGCTGACAGGTCAGCTGGCCATCGCCCAAATGGTTGTCCTGCCCAAAGTTTTATATCTGCTCCTCAATCTCCCCAAGCCACTCACACAGCAATTCTTTAAATGTCTATGGTCCAACTTGATCTCCCTTACATGGGCAGGAAAACAGCCAAGGATAGCGTGGGAAATCCTCACGTTGCCCTTCAGTCAGGGTGGTCTCAACGCGCCTGACATGCAGTTGTATGCTCTCTGTGCTCAGGCCCAGTATCTGCACTTCTGGATGTACCCGGTCAATTTCCAACCACATGTGGCCGTGGAGACAGACCTAGTTGCTCCGGACTCGCTTGCTACAGCACTCTATCGGCCCTACAAGTGCACACGTACTGCAGCGGATACACTGGAGTGCGTGAGGTGGGCGTGGGACGGTCTGCGGCAACGAGCTGCTCACAACTGTCTATACGCCCCTTCTATACCTATTGCACACAACCCCATGTTGCCCCTAATGATGGAGAGTGGAGTGTGTTGACAGGCCAAGGAGAAACATCTTTCTACATTCGCAGACTCGTACCCGAACGATCAGTTCCTTGCACTACCTGTTCTGACTGACATCACTCAACCCAGCATGATGTATACTCTTCTCTATACTCGGCTCAGGGCCGCTTGTGTGCACTTCACGCCACCTTCCTGGCACCTCCCCGAACGTTACATGCACTTGAAAATATACTCTCACACACTTCGCACTGTAGACTTGTCACCAGACTTTATACGGTAATGCAAGATAAAGCACCGGTGTGCGCCATGGCCGCTCACACTGAATGGAATCGGGACCTAGACCCTCCGATAACTGACGAACAATGGTCATATTGTTGTGCGCAGACTGCAGCCCTTTCGCCTAATTACCGACTACGCCTTATACATTTCAAGTTTTTACATAGGCTATACCACACTCCCGTCCATCTCAAATGAATAGGACTGCGCGAGGAGGCCAGGTGCTTGCACTGCTCTGCACCTCAAGCCACGTTTCTGCATCTTGCTTGGGAATGCCCCTCAATTATGAACTACTTGCCCGGGGTGCACAGTACCCTTCAGTAAATTACTGGTCATCAACTCCCCTTCGCCCCGCTACTATGTCTCCTTGGATATGTGAGGGAAGTGTCACCCTCCTCATGCCTTCTCATTGCAATGTTTCTAATATTAGCTAAGCGCAATTTGGCTAGGCACTGGAGTGGAAGAGTGGTCCCCTCTGTGTCGACATGGTTGAAAGATGCTGCTTATAGCCAGGACCAGCTGGCTCATTTCTGGGAGATGATGCCCCTTCAGTCCCGCCCAAAAGATATCTGGGATCCATTCTTAGCGTTTATGCGCATGCGACCCACCCCACCTCCAATGCCAGTGGAGTAATAATACCACCCTATAGTTTATGACAAAATGCTCTTAAGCAAAACTGATGTTACATAGGAGCATGGGCTTCCCGCATTATAATTGAGTTGTCAAGTGCGGAGAATGTGGGTGTTGTCAAAATGTAAATGTGTACTATGCTATACTCGGAATGCTGTTTCTCCCTTCAACATGATGTATATGTAAGAATTTCTTCCACCCCCCTTTTATTTTTTCCCCGTGCCTACTGTTTGTTGCTCTTCAAGTGCATTGTGTATGTTGAAATGTTAATAAAGCAAAAAAAAAAAAAAAGAATATCGGTACATCAAAAATATTGTCATCAGAAATATTGAAAGTAAAAATATCGGGGCATATTTATCATGGTGTTGCGTTGCCCTTGCCCCACGGAAGAGGGCGCAAGGGTAATGCAGCAACACAGTCAGACTTATCAAGCCATACAAGGCCACCTTGAGTAGCCCTGCATGGCTTGATAAATATGGAATAACACAAGGCAGAGCAAATCGCTGCCTTGTGTTATTCTGCCCCAGGGTGATGTTCCATGGGTGGAGCGTGGGTGTTCCCACGCATCCACACATGGAATTTGATGCATTCCCAGATTTACCATTAGTGGCAGACCTGGGAATGTGCAAAGGGGAGGCGTAATGAGGAGAAACATCTTTGTTTCTCCTCATTTTCTCCTCTTTCTACGTGTGCTGCATTCTGCAGCACACATAGAAAGAGGAAAAATCCTCTCAGGATTAGTTTTGTGCAGTAAGATGTCCCTTCCTGCACAAAAACAATCCTGCTTACAATGCATTCACCCTTGCATCATGGTGTAAGGGTGCCTGAGTTGGCGCTAGGCAGCCAAAAGTGCACCAGCACATGGACAGGACAGGAATGTGCCGTATAATGTTAAATATGGCTCATTCCTGCCCTTTCCCTTTCACGAAGTGCAGCAAGGTGGCTTGCTATGTTGCGTTGCATGAAAGTTTGCTGAATATACCCCATCGATTTTAGTGTCGTTTTTAATATGGTTGTAAAAAATATCGATGTAGTAAATATCGTTGTATGGAATATTGTTTGGAAGTGTTAATTTGTATGGAATTTATTGTACTGTGTTTTATTGTATTTGCTTTTTTTTTATATGTGTTTTTAGTAAGGTTTTTTTTTTAGTTATGGAAATATTGAAATTTGTATATTTAGATATTTTTATGTCTATAAATAATTGTTTAAAGATTTTTTTTTAGTAGCAAGATATTGAGTTTTTTTGGGTAAAAGGGCGGGAAGATTTTTGGTTAATGTATATTTTAAATGAAAATGTATGTTAATAATTTTGAAAATATGCAAATTAATAATATTTTCTTACTCATTTTAATATATATATATGAATGGTAAAAATATTTTCCTAAAGTAAAATAATTCAAACCATATAGCAGCATTTTTGTTAAAATAAAATGTCTCATTTTAAATTTGTAAAAGTTTTGCAAAAAATAAGTTTTAATTGTTGAAATGTTTATATTTTTTATTTATATTTTAATTTAAAAATTATATTTTAGATTTATAAAATTGTAACAGTTATTTACATGCTTTTATATTTTATAATTTCAAAATCTGGAATAATAGTTAATTATTTTATGGTTTAAAGTTTAGGAACGTTAGATTTTTTTTTTAAATACTTTCATTATTATTAGTAAAACAATTTTTTTTATTTTAATATTTAACTGTGTGTGTATATAGGTTTGTAGTTTAGGGTATTTTTATTAGATCATTTTTACATTTATTTTATAGTAAAAAAATGTGCATGAGTATGTAGTATTAATTGTGTATTTAAGTTGTTCAATATGTATTACCTTGTTTACAATTATTTATATTGAAGTGACTATAGTAAAATTCACCTCTTTAGTGTCCAACAACTTTTTCAAGTAGCCTTAGGGCTTTATTATGAGTCTGGCGGTCCTCGGACAGCCAGACTCATGGGGGCGCAGTGGCGGTGGTCTTCCGACTGCCCGTGTATGACCAGGGCGGTCGTGCCGCCCTGGGACCACTGCAACCACCCTGGCAGTGGTGCGGTGGTATTGAGGCTGCAATATGATTTGCGGGGCCACTGTGGCCCCACCAAGCATATTGCGGGTTTCCTCACTGCCACACTTTTCATGGTGGTGCGACTGCCATGAAAAGTGTGGTGGTGAGGAAACAAAGGGGGCCCTACAGGGCCCTCTTGTGCCTCACGCCATGTGAATGCACACAGATGGGCACAATATGTGCCCCCCTGTGTGAATGCACACCAGTACCTGCATGGCATGGACTGCAGCAGTCCATGCTTTGTAGGTATGGCCTTTGACGTTCCCATTGTGGTGCCCATTTCATAGGCACCGCCCTGGGAATGCCAAAGAACCGCCTGCCAGACAGGAGAAAACTCCTGATCTGGCGGGCTGTTCCTACATGAGTTTGGCAGAGTGGGCGTTTCCTCTCCCGCACTGCCAAACTCTTATTAAGTTCCTAAGATTGGAGTGGGATTATTAAATGTCACCCTTTTAATGTCCAACTCCTTCTCCAAATTGGTTTAGATTGGAGTGGGAATATTAAATGTCACCCCTTTAGTGTCCAACACCTTCCTCAAATTGGTTTGGGTTGGAGTGGGAATAGTCAAAGTAACTCCTTTAGTGTCCCACACCTTCCTCAAATTCGGTTAGATTGGAGTGGAGATAGTAAATGTCACCACTTTAGTGTCCAACGCTTACCCAAATTGTTTTAGAATGGAGTGGGAATAGTAAATCTAACTCCTTTAGTGTCCAATACCTTCCTCAAATTGGTTTAGATTAGAGTGGGAATAGTAAATTTAACCCCTTTAGTATCCAACACTTTCCTCAAATTGGTTTGGATTAGAGTGGGAACAGTAAATTTAATCCCTTTAGTGTCCAACACCTTCCCCAAATCAGTTTAGATTGGATTGGGAATAGTAAATGTAACACCGCTAGTGTCCTACACGTTCCCCCAGTATGGTTGGATTTGAGTGGGAATAGCAAATGTCACCCCTTTAGTGTCTATGAATCTTTTACTTTAATTTGTATATTGTAGAAATAGTTTGTGTTACTTTACTACTATTGTTGGTCATTAGATATATAATATATAATAAAAAACTAATTAGGTGTATGTTTGCATACAATAATATTATTATTTACATTGTTTTATGAACTAAAGACGTGTCACACATTTTTATTTTATTTATTTTTTCAAACGTTATTACTTGTATGTTTTTGAGATTTTATATTGTGTTTATTTCATGTCAAAAACAAACATTTCTGTAACATTAAGATAATAAAACATTTGTTTTTAATTTGATATTAAGAAAAAATATGTAAATTATGTATAGATAGTATTGTATGTTGTACATTTTCAATTTGTATTTTTCATTGTTTAACAGTTTATGAATATTTTTTAACTTTTTTAATATACATATTTTCAATATTATTTAATCCTATGTTTTTATGTTTATATTAAATAGTTGTATATATTTTATACTTTAATTTAATTTATACTTTATATATTTTAAACATTTTATAATAGCATATTTTGAAATGTTTTACATGTTTAATATATTTTAACATTTTTGCATGCATTTATTAAACATGTTTAAAATATTTCCTATTAATTTCTATGGTGAGATAGTCTTTTTTTTAATTTTAATTTAGCAGCCATGTTTTCCTCTGTCTTTTATTTTGTAATCTATTTGTGTTATTTTTAGTCTATTTTCCCGGAACCAGGTTGCGGTAAGGTTCTGCTGTTTGTCAGAAAAAGTAAGTCCTTTTTAAGAATATTTTAAGGTTTTTGAGGATAGGGGGAATTAGGGTGGTTTGTCCAAAAGGTCATTATAGTGTTGTTTGCGGTTTTGTTGTATATTTAGATGTATTACTGTTATTGTTTTTCAGTAGTTTGTAGGTTTGAGTTTTTATATGCTATTATGGTAATGTTTTACAAGATTAAGGGGCCGATTCCGATCCGGGCCGGAAATCTCACCGACCGAGCTGGACCCGGCGAGATTTTCGACTGAATCGGACCCTATTAGCCCGACCGAACGAGTACGATGCGCACGTATGCTATCGGACTCGATTCGGTCGGACTCCCCATGAAGTCAATGGGAGCTGGTCGTACAACGCGTACGCGGGCTCCCATTGACTCAATGGGTGCGAGGCAAACAAGGGCGCCCCCTACAGCAAGTACGCGGCGAAGCGACTCGCGGCGTACATGCACAGGTAGTGGGGACCCATGGGTCCCCCCTGTGTGCGACTCGCGCGGCTACGCGTACAGGGGGGTCCGACACGGACCCCCAAAGTGCGGCTCCGACTGCTCTTTGGAGCCAGACTGCGCGAGTCGGTCGGACTGCTCGAGGCGCGCATCGTACTTACCCGGCCGGGGAACGTCTCCATTGCACGGTGCGAGTCGTGTCCGAGCGAGTCGGTCGGAGCGGTTGGGTTCTGCGAACGAGTCGGTCGGCGATTTTGCGAGCGCACGCATCGTACTCGCTCGCCCGGACGCACGTACGAATCGATCGGGAAATAGGGCTCCGAATCGGATCCGGTTAAGCCGAATCCGATTCGGTGCCCTACCGGCCGAGATCGGAATCGACCCCTAAGTTATGTTATTTATGTGTTGATGATCAACTGTTATGTATACATATTTTGGGAGTGTAATGTGTTTTTGCGGGTGGGCTGTTCATTTAACTTTAAAGGTTTTGTCTTTGACCGTGTGTTATGGCCATTGGGAATTTATGTTTTTTTTCTTCTGAAGGAAATCATTTTTGGTTTAAAGTAAACCGATTCTTTTTTATTTGATTTCCTTTTTTTCGGTTTTACTGGAATGTTTATTTTTTTAATACAGTTTTTCAGATTTGGTTCCTAGATACTTTGGATTGCTTTGGTGGAATTTTATTGGAATTGTTTAATTTTTGCATTTTTTGGGGGGTTTTGGACTATATTTTTCCTAATTTTGGTGAAATACTATTTTTTAATACTTGGATACAGAGAGAACTACAGAACAGTAAGTCATCTTTCTTTTATTTCCTTTTGGGTGGGAAATGCAATTTTAAAATATTTGTGTTAATATTATGTGATTGTTATGTGAAATTGTTTGGTTTATGTGTTGTAATTTATGTGATGGATTAAATTTGTTTTTTAATTTTTAGTTAGTGATTGTTACATTTTTATTTTAAACAATTGATATATAGTTTTATGATATCAGTCTTTATTAATATTAGTATTTTAATAGTTTTTTTTACTGATGTCATAAAATATTATATTAATTATTTAAAATAAAAAAACTTTTGGTTAATTGGTATATAATTTATAACAGTTTTTGATGATTTTGGTAGGTTACTCTTTATTTTAAAATATGCTTCTAGCAATCATTTCTAAGTAATCTACTTGTTATTTATGGAGTTTGACTTTAAATTGTAGCATATCATACATTCTTTTGGTTTGTTTGCTAAGTTTAAGGGCAATTTGGGTAACAAATTGTTCCATTCTTAGGGGCGTATTACGATGTTGGCGGACTTGCGTACGCCTGACACCGTCGCGGAAACTGGACCGACCACCTAATTGCGATGCGGTCGCATGCTCACATTTCCCTATGGGAGCTTGTGCTAAGGCCGTAAACCGACTGTAGCACAAGCTCCCATAGGGAAATTGGAGGTTGTGTTCATACCTGCACCGCGTGGCAGGCACCTCAGGGTGCCTGCCACACGGTGCAGAGATCAACAGGGGGGCACCATAGATGCCCCCTCGGCTACCAACCATAGGCCGCTGCTTGACGGGGGCCCTGCTAGAGGCCCCCAAACTCGCTTTCCGACAGGCTTTCTATGTCGGAAAGCCCAGCATGAAAAGCCTGCCGGTAACCGAGCATCGTAATCCGGACGGAGTAAAACGCCTCGATATGGATTACGTGCTGGTTCCGACTCCTTGAGCCCGTTGGAAACCAGCCGGAATGACCGGCCTGTTTCACTTCCGACCACCTAAATTGTAATTAGGCGGTCAGAAGTGAAGCCGATGATCTTGGTCGGAATCGGCCCCTTAGTTATTGGTAGCTTTGCTCTTTTTGTAATGCTTCTAGTAATTTGTACAGTGTAGGTTGGGTTCTGCCTAATGTGGATTGGAAGGCATTATGCCATCCCTCCACTGCGTTTTTTGCTTAGGGTTCCTGTGCCAAGGTGCTGTCATTAGACATTCCAACGTGGTATTTGGAATTTGAGTTGGCGCCTGTGTCTTAAGCAATGTAGTCTACCAACCCAAGTGTCTTCGAAATAGTCCATTAGGGGGATACGGTTGTCTTCATTGTGTTGGTAGAAATAGCTTTCTATTAGTAGATTGTAGTGCTTGGCTACCTCTGTGACAGGTATATAGGCTAGTGTTAACATTTATTTGACTTCAAAAGGCAAATTGGCTGTTCGCAGAATATTTTACACTTGAGGCAGAATTTTGGAGGTGTCTCCATATACTTTGATTAAAATGATAGTAATAACCTTGTATGTCTGTGTGGGGGTAAATTGTAAGTTTCACTTCAAATGTTAATTTGTAGTTAGTTCCTAGACATTGAGGTCATTAGGTTTATTTTTGCGTGCTATTTGGGTGAGTTTATACTTTCGTATTAATTGTTGTGTACTTACTTTCTTATATCTTTTTGATGGTTTTTTTCCAGCCATGGGTTTTTCTTTTAGGGTCTATGTAAAAAGATAGAACTTGGATAGCATTTAGGGCTAGAAGTACGACGCATTTTACCAGTCAAAAGTGGCCCATTGGGCCGTTTGCGACCGTTAAAATGCATTTTCCTATGTACCAACCCTATTTTGTGAGACGGTAACCTATTACAGACTCGCAAAATAGAGTTTGTGAGTCACTATTAGAAAGGGGCATGTAAAGGGCGTCCCTTCCTAATAGTGAGTTGCACTGGTATGTATGAATGTTTTGCGACCGGGAATGAGGTTGCAAAACATTTGCAGATTACCACAAATTTCAAATTGATGGTAAGCTAATTGCAAACAAGAAGAGGTCCCCAAGGGACTCCTTCCCCTTTGTGAATGGGAGCGCCAACAATTTTTCAGAGCAGACAGTGGTCCCATGGATCACTGAAGACTCTAAAAAAATGTTAAGAAAACTTTTCATTTTTCATTTCTGAAAAGCATTTAGTTTTCCTTTAAGGAAAACAGGCTGCATTCAAAAAAACGCTTTATTTAAAAAGCAGTCACAGACATAGTGGTCTGCTGACCCCAGCAGGCCACCGTCACTGTAAGTGCCGCCGTTCCCAATGGGTCGCAAAATACGACCTGCCTCATGAATATTAATGAGGCAGGTCCCTTGCAACCCATTTGGGAATCACAATCAGTGTCTGAGACACTGTTGTACATCAAGTTTTGTGAGTAGTAAATTGCGAGTCGCTAAAATTCACAATTTGAGAATCGCGAACCCTGACGATCATACATTTGGCCCTTAACTAATTATTTGTTATTTAAGATTTTTAAGTTTAATAACAATTATGTTTTAGTGAAAATAGAAGTTTTACTTACTTGGTTTAGTAGTTGCTGAAACATATATATTTTTATCTGTAAGGGTTTGGGGAGAAAAACCAGCAGAGTTTTCTCGTCTTGCAGCGTTTGTTGTTTTTGAAGTAGTTAGTTGTTTAAATTAGTGTGCCTTTTATCTTGTTGATTTAATTGCCTGTTTGATTTTATTGGTTAAAGTTGTTTATAGTTTTATTTCCTTGGTTGGTTTAGTTTATTTTGAATTTTTTGTTGTTGTTTGGTCCTTCTACAGTAAACACTAATTTAAGTATTATTTTAGTTGTATAATATATAGTTCGCTACTTTTGAGTACAAGTTAGTAAATATATTTAGTCATATTTAGGTTGTAGTTTACATGTTTCTAGTTTTATGTTTTTGGGGTTGCAGTGTTATAATTTTTGTTAATTTATTTTTGGGGTGAAAAGTAAATGTAATATATTTTTGTTTAATTTAAGTATGTGTAAAAAATGTTTTTGTTTTATTTTAAGTAGTTGTTTTATGTTAAAAGTGTTTTTCATGTTTTTATTAGTGAGTATTTAGTTATTTTGGTGATATTGTTTTCATTGATATTGTGTGTTTTGATATTTTTGACATATTATAATTTTATTTAAAGGTAATGATATTTTTGTATCCGATATTTTTATTTTTGATATAGTTAAAAATCAATATTTTTAGGGGTGGGTGGCAAACTCTGCTCCGCTGGTGGAGTTCGAGGACAAAAACTCTGTCATCTGACACTCCCAAGTGATGATCCTGTTTCTATTTCCATGCCCTTCACTATGGGCATGATGTCACTCGCCGATCACAACAATCCACTAGCTGGACCACAACCCCCCAGAATGCTATCTGTCATCCAGGCCTTTTCTTAGTGCTCTGGCGACTTGCCGCCATTATTACTGTAGTGAGCGGACTTCAAGGTCCGCCTCAAGCACCTCGGAGCGGGATACCAGCCCAGTATCCCTAGCTGTGCCCCTCGGCCTCAGCTGTCACCAGAACACACCTCAGGGCTCCCTTCCAGTCCCTGCGTCAGTCCCCTGGGCTGGAGGCCCTCACCTGAGGAACCCCACCTCTTTGGCTGATTTCTCTACTGAGTGCCAGCTTGGATCCTTTTCTCTTGGATGTCTCCACGATGCCTGATGTGTGATTCCCCCGCAGTGTCCGAATGCCATGAGCCTCTGTGTCCTCCTCCAACACCTCCTGTGTTCTGCTCCCCCCTCCGCTGCCCCATCCATGTCGCAGAGTATACCCGGCACCACACCACCAACATAGACAGCAGCACCAGCAGCAAACCCAGCCCAGGGCCAGCTCTGCCGGGCCGACGGGGGGAACTAAAGAACCCAAGAGTGGTAAGGAGATACTTGGGCATATGGGGAGGCTGATGGACTGTGGGAATAGAAGTGCTTACTGCATAGACGTTCATGTGGTAAACTCACAGGACGTGGGTGCTGGTGGGTGTGTGCTTGGATCGCAGAGTAAAGGGGCTGTGGGTCAGTGTTGTTGACTTTACAGACAGGAGGCATGACCTAGGATCGCAGTGAGCATCGTAGTGTGTATGGTGTGCAGTACTACTACTGTTCCAATCACTCCACCTACTTGTGGAACTCTGCGGAATTTGGTGGAGTTTTTTGGTAACTCCGCAGAATTCCGTGGAGTGAAACTCCATGAACTCTGCCCAGGCCTAATATTTTTAATAATGATATTTTTGTTTTCGATATTTGTGCTTTTACTAGTTAAGTATAGGAAGAAGATATTTTTGCGATCGATATTTATTTTCTGATATCTTTGTGTTTCAATATTGTATGCATCCATATTATGTCAGTGATCTGAGAAATAATATGCATACAACATTGGTAAGTCATAAGGGGAGTAAGGGCATCAATACAGTTCTGGAACAGCCTTCCTCTTTCCATCATAATGGTTGCCTTTGCGAAAATGGACTTCCTGCTGTGTTGCTTCCACATCCTGCAAAACTCCCTGTGTCCTGTATCGCCTCCCACATTCAGATAACTGGACAGTTTGATGGTGTCTTGGGTATGGATGGGAAGGGGAAATATGCTTAAAGGACTCCTATTCCATAGGAACCGCACATATGGGCCTGGCAACCATTTCAACAAATAAGTCAGGATATGTCAGTGGCACACTGGAGAAGGGGATGCTTCTATACATTGGGAGACTTATGTCCTGGACAGGTCTTTATTTCCTTCAAAGTAGTGAAGAACGCTTTTCATTGTCAACTCAGGTCAATTCCGTCAGTATGCTAAGGTGGGCCGTGAGGTCAGGGAGTTCTGGACTGACTTTCCAAACATACCATCCTCTACCTGCATTCACAAGGCACTCCTGTAATTGGGTTTGGGGGGACATCTGATATTTTGATACAAAAAGCAGATAAGCATGAGCAGGAGGCTTTTGCAAACAGATTACTGACAGAGAGTGGGGATTGACTTGTTCTTTGGTAAGGGTGATCTCGTGTAATGCCAGATTCAAACTCATACATTTCAACTTACTACATCACACATACCTGACACAAGTGAAACAGAAGAGATTTTACCCAGGGAGGCCTGTGGCCTCTCCCAGACGTGGGGCTCCGGAGGCCTGGTCAATGCATCTCACTTGTAAATTTGACAAGGTGTCAAGTTTGTGAGAGTTAGTGACCATGAGACTGAAGAGAGCAACAGGAATTTGGCAGGAGGTTTCTCCCAAACAATGCTTACTAGAGGTTCTTCTAAAGCCAAAGAAAGCCAAGATGCAGTAGGGGATTGCATTACTGGGTTTAGTGTTATTAAAATAGCAAACAGCTATAGGCTGGTACGGTATTCGTGGCCCCTCAGAGAATATATAGATTAGGAATACTATTAGAGGGCTCTAGCAGAGCAGACACATATTAGGGCATCCAGAAGAGATAAGAAAGCTGTTGATGATTTGGTAATATGGACAGACACACTGCAGGCTCTAATAAATACGTAGTAATCAGGTACTCAGAACCTCCCCCAAGCATTGCAGTTGGAAGACAAGGCATAGAAAACTGTAACACCTGGTTTCTGACACTCTCAGCTCCAACCTTGCCATTATAGAGCCTTGAGCATTTTTCTGCATAAGGAGGATGGGGGTGGGATATATTGGATTTTTGTATGACTGTGACAATAGGTAAACAGATGCATCACAGTTGCAAGAGCTTGTTACGTTTCTGTACTCTTTCCTTTTCTTTTCTATCATATTAAAGTACAAATAAAGTTTTAAAAAAAAATAAAACTTTCCCTATGATAGTCCATCTAGCTACTTGTTGCTTTCAAATGAGCAGTCTCTGCTTGTGGGATAATTTCCCCCTTACAAAAACATAAACCAATTTGGGGGGCTGATGTATACAGACATTTCAAAAATAGTGGGTACAATTTTGCACTGATTTAGTGTGGCCTGTTTGTCATGTGGTGACCTGTCTCCTAGTTGGTCGCATTACACAGTGTCCAGGGAGAGTGTTGTAAAACAACCTGTCTTGTGAACATTAATTAAAAAGGTCACTGTTGGCAACTTCCTGCGAGAGGCTACAAACATGGGGGTGGTGGCCAGCAAGGATCAAGAGACCTCCATTTGTGCGTTCACTTGACCAAACGAGAGGCTTTTTTTTTTTAAAGCAGCCCAGGTTTTTTTAGATTCTGCTTTTGAAAAATTGTTCCTTATTTGGGGAGATATTTGGGAAGCCTACATTTGTCTTCTGAACCACTGTCTGCTCCCCTTGAGGCCGACTACCACGATTCCCAAAGAGTAAGCTGCACCAGGGTGATAGGTTCAGCTTTTGAATTCAGATACCAGCCTACCCAGGTGTCTTTATATTATCAATGGTTGCTACTGCAATTGGGGTGACAATCCATTGATACATGTCATTGTAATTCAAACCTAGGATGGTAAGGCTCTTTCATGCTGCTGCCTCTATAATTGCAGATGGAATTAGTAGCAGAACTCCTGTGGCGAGCCAGAAAGGCTTTTCCAACTCTCAAAGAGGTTTTGTATATTACAAAAAGATATTTTGTGGTTGCAAACCCTGTGATGTTACGGCTCACAGGCTGTGTGACAGCTAAATGTCTTGAAAAAGGTGCCATGGCACTTCTGAAGAGAGAAGCCAGCAAATTAATATGCTCCCTACTTTAAACAAAACCTTGAATGCCATCAGGAGGGCAAAGCGAGTAAGCCCTACCCACCCTAGAAGAGGACACTTCATCCCACCTTCCATTCATCAAGCGCTCCATCCTTGCATGCATCCATCCATCTATCCATATTTTCCAGCTTTCATCCATTCTTCATTTACCCTGCTATCCACCCTTTCATCATTACACACTTCCATTCATCCTTCTATCCTTCCAATTACACTTCCAGCCATTCATCCATCCCTTTCCCATCCATATAACCATTCTGTTTCATCCATCATTTCACCCACTTTTTATCGATTCACCCATCCATCCAGACTTCCATTCATCCAGCCTTTCATCATTCCAGCCATTCTTTCTTTCATCCACCCATGCAATTGTTGTTTTACACTTCCATCCGTCAGTCCTTTCTCACTTGAATGCATATTTTAATGCTTTTAGCATTTCCTTCGTCTCACAGTTTCTTTTTTCTTTTCATATGTCCTTTGTTTTACTCTTCCTTCCAGCCCTCTCTCTCACACACACTCTCAGTAGCATAGGCAGTGTATAGTGGGCCCTAGTGAAAGGAAGGAATTGGGCTACAGCTAATATTTGCATGACAAAATACAGCAATAATCAGGGTTCAATGGGCCCCTCAGGCCTGGGGGAACTGATGCCACTTCAACTGCTGCACAAATGGAAACTACGCCTCTACACACACTTCCCCTCGCTTTCTCTCATCATTTCCCCTTTTTGGCCTTCTTCACTATGATTAGATTTGCATTCCTGATCTCTGTTATGTTATTTCTCTACTTTATTTTTTAAAAAGCTATTATCTTCAAAACTGCCCACATAATAGAATTATATATAATTATAAGTTTCAACAACTTATTATTGAGCTCAAACATGCCCCAAGTCATGTGCATCTTTCAGATGCGCTTGATACCTTGTCCCAGCCTGTCCTAGGGATCTTGCAGCTCTATCAGTATTAAGGTTGTGATCCTCCTTTTCAAAAGAAAGGACACATCACGTGAAGTTTGCTTAAGAACATATATTTTTATGGAGGGATTTCTCAAGGGTTTCTCTGATGTCGACCTTCTTTAATGTAAATGTGGCACCTTTTTTGACATTCTTGATGAGTTTGCTATTGAGTGTGACTCCTATGTTGATGACATATACATTTATGCTAGAGTCTTGGATCCTGATCAAGATTTTAAGGCCTGGGTGCAGGAGCAGTACCACAACTCTGTAGTAGAAAATGGCGTCCATTGTCCTCAGTAGAAGATCTAACTTCCGTCTATCTGGAACCCCACTTTTTTGCCTTACACACAGCAAAAATCCTTGGGATTTTTATTTTAGAGCCACATGTTAGTGTAGTTGCCCATACATATTAGCGTAGTTGCCCTTAGCTGTTTTATTCCAATGAACAACCTATGAAAAAATCTGTATTTCCTATCTGTCAATCACAGAGCTATCTTTTTGAACTCTAATATCAACATATGCCTCGACTATGTAAATATGCTATTTGGATCGTCCAAATATGTTGATATGCACGTTACAGGTAGCACAAATATACGCTCTGCATTGAGGCCTAGATTTATCAAGAATTCACGCAACACAACAAAGTGCAAAGACACCACAGCACAGCAAAGTTGCTGCTCTGCGTTGCTAAAAAGGAGAGAGCAGAACAGTGCCACATCGACTTTCTTCTGTCGCTGCGCTGTCACACATTTGTTTGCCATATGTCAACCCCTATACCCTTGCGCAATAGTGCAAGGCTTTGTGCGTTCTGTAAGGAATGGATTTTGTACTATTCCTGTACATGAAGGACCCTTCCAGTACAGAAAGATCCTTCAACACTTTTCCTGCATTATATGTGCGCTGTATAATGCAGAACACATGTAAAGTAGGGCAAAAAAGGAAAATTAAAACATTTCTCCTCAATATGCCTTCCTTGAGGAGGCATACATTTTAGTGCAAATCCGTTTACGAATGTTTGTAGATAGGAATTTGCGTCAAAACCCATGGGTGGATGCATGGGATTGCCCATTTACCACCAATGGAATGCCCCCTTCTAGATGCAAAGTAACACAAAGTTTGCATTACTTTGGTAGACCATAATCCAAAAGCAAACCTAGATTTGTGTTGGATACTAAATCCCAGCATAAGAGTTCGCACCAGGTTTTCATTACAAAAGTAACACATACCTGGCGAAAAGCATTAGAAAATCTGGTCCCTAATGAAGGACTGAAGAAAAGAAGTCATATTTGAGAAGCCAGATGAGAACTCGACTCGCTCCGTGTAAGAGACAATGTCAGAATTAAAATAACATGCCTGATGCTTATGTGTCTAACAAGCAGGGCAGCACCACAGTTGATCTCCAAATTTGTACCTTAGATATCTTCTGGATCCCCAGAAGAGCAGACAAATGTCCTGTGACTGCTCAACCATTCAAACTGTCCTAAAAAGGAGAAGAGGCAGCATTTACCAAGAATGACTTACCAGTAGATATCCGGACCTCAACTTCTATGAGTATCTTCTAACACCTGCTCAGGGTCTTTATTCTAATTAGCTTGGCTATTGAGCTCATGGAAACTTCACTTTAGTGACGTTGGGCAAAGGTACCTGATTTTCCAACTGCAAAGCTTTCATTCCCATGACCTCATAACTGGGCTTTTTCCTGTTGGGGGATGTCTCGACCATAGGCAGTGGCTCACCCACAGGAGCCTAGGTGGAGAAAGTAGGTGGGTAACATGGCAGGGGCCAATGCAAGGAAAAGGGCTTAGGCTTGGTGGGGGTGGGTGCTCTGGCAAGGAACTGCCACTGAGTGGCTGCATTTCATCTGTTGCCACTTCCGCCCTATGCTGCTAAAAAAGGACTACTGACACACCCCCTTGCTTAAAAAAATGCAAGGTTTGAAAACATTGTAATGTTTTAAATAACATTTGTGAAGTTGCGAGTCAAGAGAATTTGCACAACTGTGATACTAATACACCAATGTTGGGTCATCATCGCCATGTGACTCCTTACAAGGTTGCACTTGCTAGTTAAGTGACTTCGGTCAGTCATTCTCAGAATCTGAAACATGAAGGTGCTTCTTCGGCTTGACAAAAATTTTATTTTATAGCCCGAATTTCTTTAAGTGACCAGGTTACAGGGTGTTGTTACTGGAGTATTTTATTCATTTCGAAACTAAATGGACTGCTGGTACTTTCTGGACACTCTATATTCACACTGTCTGAGAGCACACAAATAGGCCTGCTGCCTTACCTGTAGCCCACTGCCATGCTGTCCCCTCTCCCATGACACTCTACAGACTTCCATGGCACCTGATAGGCCGGCTACTTCTCACTTGATACCCTTTCATGACTGTTACCTTTACCATGGCACCCCAGCATGTTTACAGAATTCCCCATACCATTAAAACAAGTCACTGCTTCTCTCAGGCCCCCAAGCATGCCATCCCCTGGATGGCACAGCAACATTATCAGCCCTTTTGGAAGGCACCATGCAATACACCTAGGACACCATGATGTTGCCCTTTACCTAATGACATGTCTAAGGCCTTGGACCTTCAGAGCCTGCTCCCTTTTACCATGCCACCCTCTTCCACTTTAGATCCTTCAATTGAGTGCTGTTGAAAGCGACCTGTATGTTGTTCCCTGCTGCGAACCCGCTGCTATGGGAGAGATGGCAAAAGGACAAAGCAAGTACAACTCGATGTAGTATTCTTTAGAGCGCATTATCGTCTTCTGCAGATCAGTGATGAGGTGTGCGTTCTGCTAAATGTGTTTCTGTGGATATCAAACCCAAATTCAGTAACTCTTATGCTTCAGTGCGAGGCTTTTAGCAGTGCCTGGGTGAAAGTCAAGGGAGGTACTATCATCTTCTTTAAAATCTGCCAGTGTCCTGACATTTTGTTCCTTGCTGGATGTCAGAAATTCACTCACTACTAATAACTAACTCTCTTACCAATAACACATGCTGAGAACTATGTGGTGAGACATCACAGGCTCCTATGATAGTGGATTTATACTGTTCTAGAATGTTGTTTTTCTGGTGATGGGTGTTGCCTTTACATTGATTATTTTTGAAAAACATGAGTAGGTGAGCCAGTTAAATTAATTTGAAAATTGTTGCAATAGTTGGAGAAGACACCAAGGACTAGGTGGCAGTGGGTCTGGGAGACAGCTTCTTTTGGCAGCAAACATGGGTTCACTCATTTCTTATTCGTTGGTCCACGCACCTAAAATAAGCCATATCCATTTGGCTTTTGGCAATGCTTATTTTTGGACAGTTGGCGTTGCTGCAGGATGGTAACTTCAGTGTCCACTTCCACTCGGCCAGCTGGTTACACTTTCTTGGAGGAGGGGGCATTTAGCTTCAAGTTTTGAGTCTGTGGCATCTGTAGAGTGCACAGGCATATTGCACAGTCCACTGCCTTCTGGAGAGCCTCGCCTGGTGAGAAGAGGGGTACTGATAGCTAATTGTGTCCACAGAAAAAGGTCATTATTGTTATGCCAAAGTTTGTATCCTCGGGTCTAAAGTATTGCTGTGCAGTGAGTGCTTTGGCCCCACCTAGCTATAACGGACATTCCATGCGCTCTATATGCAGTTTCATCACTGGATTCGTTTTTCATTTGTCCTTCCTTTTTGCTGTCCATATTTGCTTTCCCGTGGATGGATTTTTAGCACACTGGGACTTACTTGAGAGCCAGAATTGACCCGTTTTGAAAGCTTGTCGCTCACTGGCCCTCTCTTGCAGGGAGAATTGTCTCTTCGCATCCTCACTGGGTCATAATTTTCAGGAGCAAGCTTGGGAGCATGCATGTGCAGTAAAGTTAGATCATGTTGAAGGTTCATGGCCAGGCTACAAGATGGCAGCATCTTGGGCAGTGCCAGAGTGGGTTCCCTGTAGTGGGAGTTCACTCCATCCATGGAACCCCCTACTTGCAATTGCGCTATGATGAAGGTTGGCCGTAGAAGAGTCACACAATATTCTGTTTGAGGCATGATTTCTTGATTTTTAAGGTCTCTTTCAGAGTCCCACATAAACTAAAAGCTGATTACCACAGTTTTCTATTTGCATGTATTTAAAGTCTAGCAGTGAGGCTAAAACGGAAGATGCAGTATTACCCTAAAAAAGATGCAGCAACACCATATCATGACATGCAAAAATCATTTTCAACTAGTAACGGTGCTATTACACATTGTGTATCATGTTACCGTGCACAAAGCAAAATTAGAAAGCAGAGGCCATCTCTCCTCTAGTGTTTTACCTCCTGAAGCATATTGGTTTTGGGGAGTGTGCACAGATCTGCACTTGGTAAAACCGGGTCGAGTGTTGCCAGCCCTTATAATTTTGGGTACGGAAACGCTGGTCCACTTGTGGTTGCTCGGAGCTATATCCCCCACCCCACAGGGTAACCATTCTGGGCACAAACGTTTTAAGCCAAAGAGGGCATTTCCCAGGGCCGCCATCTTCCAAGTTGGACTTCTTGTCTGTTTGATGTATGCCCATTCTGTTTATCTAAACTTCTCTCCCTCTCCCTGACTGCCTTTTTCTATGACTCTGTATCTCTCCACCCAGTATAATCTTAAGGATTTTTGGGTCCCCGGGACATATTTCAACTGTTTTTGTGTAACTGTGTTTCTGAAAACGTTAACATATAATTCAGTACTGTCTGGCATCATGTGGGCTTAAATTATGGGACAATGGGTAATAACATTAAAAGTTGTTCTGAGAGGGTTGCCCCCAAAATATGTCTTGCCTCAAAATCCTTAGATAACACTGGTTTCGGGCAACTCTTAACGAAGGGCTTGCTGGTGATCTTCATTACTCTGAGGTCTAGTCTTCCTCCTAAATGTCACACCTTCCAACCCATCCACCCCAATCCCCCCAAATGTATTTTTCTGGCTTGGTATGGTATGACACATTGAGGATGAAGGGGTTCGGGCCATTTTTATAGTGAAAGGATGCAGAGCCCTAAAGTTTAAAACATAAAAAATAAAGAAAGATCTTTATTTGAAATTCTAAGGCAGGGATTTTCTTTTTATGCAGAGAAAGGGAGCTGCCTGGCTCTGAGGTCAGAGCTCGCCATTTTCCTTCGAGAAATGTGACGTGAAGATTAGGACCAAAGGTAATGAAGATCAGGGGCAAATTATCGGCCATCTTTAAACATGTTTGGTTGCCTCACGGCCTTGACTTACACCAGTAGTGAAGCCTTGTCCCAGCTAACTGCTTGCTTTGCGTGGCTCCTACATCTTGGTAAGAGGTTAGATATTTGATTCTGTCTGCATGCTTTCCAACCTGTCCTGCTACTTTAATGTCTTGTCTCAAGCCCCATAATGAGGCGCAGAGTGTAAAAAACTCTTAGGGAGATTCCCCTCGGAGTCAGCAGGCCGAGAGGATGTGAGGGACTGATAACGCCGATTCTTATCTAATTATCTATAAGAACCTTCTGGTCGCCAAGATCTTTTTACCTGTTGAATAGTGTAAAGGAGAGAATCTCATCTGGTTATATAACAGCATTCATTTTGTCTGAAAGGACCACTGACTCCGAATTCAAGTTTAAGAATTTATTATCGCCAAAAATAACTGAACATGCAAGCACCTCAACACGAGGTTAAAGAAATAGATGGGCACTAATACAAATAATAACCTACGCAGGAGTCTCATCCGACTCAGAATAAAGAGAATAGAAAGTTCTAGAAGGATCAACCAAGCTATGATTGCTCCAATTTCTACGTTGCTCTTCATTTATCTAAGCAAGCTTTAAATCAATTGCTGTCCCTACACTAACACTTAGTGACATCCCTGCATGTCGAATTTCATAGGCAAGAGTGAATAAAAGGTGTCAGCTGTGAAGACTTCCTAAGAAGTGCAGTCACATAATACCTAAGCTCAGCTCTGTCCTCCTCTCTGGTCTCCCCTACCTCTTCTCTGGCCTCCTCCCTCAGGGCACTATCCCTAATACAAAACCCCAATACAATTGTACACGCCTTTGTCACGCCTCCTTGGCCAGGTCTTCTTTCTTGTACTTTTCCATCGAAACGGTTACTTCATCCTGGACGGTTGCGATGACCTTGAGTCCCAGGCACCTTCTCCGCTGAAAGTGTCATCCCTAAATTCCATTGCACTCCCGTACCATGCCTCCCATCTCTCTAACTTTTGAAAACAAAGAGTTAGTCTTTACTAACGAGACATGTGTCCTTGCACCTGCAATAAAAGATACGTTCAACAGAAACCTTCTACTGTGCTAATTAAATCTACCGTTTGTTCCCAGAGAGCCTTACCAAGAGAAACTTTTCTCTGCCTACAAAATAAGCTAACATAAGAATAAACCAGGCCTTCCCTAAGCATATATGTAGTCAGGCCTTTACATATAACTTTTAAACACACATCTTACTTTTCCCCATAAGCATTTCCATTACAATTCATATGCGAAAATGAATTACATGTGCAACTTTAATATGGTGCACGTTTAAACTACTGCCATTGAATTACACACAAACTAATTTCTCTATGCCTTATGTTCACACAATTCAATAAGCATTACATTACATAATGATCATAACACAATTATACTGCTGAGTTCACCTTTTCTCAGTGAACTATTCATTCTTTACTAAACATGCATGAATATACAACTGAAGATATACGAATATATGTCTGAGTACATGCGGGTGCGGACTACCAGTGATTATGATGCACCCCTACAATTCACAAGAACATTTCGCTCTATCAGTTCCCCCCTTTGATGACTCCTGTCATCACATCTCATTCAACTCCCTTGGAGAAAGAACCGACCTAAACAGAACTCGTTGCCATCTTTCCTGATCTTAGTTTCTCGATGCTCTTGAGCCTTTGATACTGACTGTCCTGCAGTCTTGCCAATCTCATCTCATTTTCCCTCAAAGCTCTCTTGACTCGGCCTGCTCGATACCACTTGTAGGCCTTGATCAAAATCCACAAACAAACCACACAAACCACCAAGATAAGGAGGGGTCTCAGAAAATACCCAAGGAATCCTTTTCCCAGATTTGCAACCCAACTTCCCACTTGACCAAAACCCTTGCCAACCTTTTCCCAGGCCCCCTCTTCGGTCAAATCCGCTATTTTTGTGTGGATTGTAGTGATGTTACTTATATATTTCTCCAGATCCTTGCTACGGTCTGGTATATAAGTGCAGCAATCTTGAACCTTCAACATTTTACAGACTCCGCCCTCTTTTGCCAATAAGACATCCAAAGCAAGGCGATTCTGCAAAACCATTCCCCTTATCGACAACATCTCTCCTTCCACCAACACCAATGACTTTGCTGTATTCATTGAAAATTCATCCACCACAGTCGCTAACCTCCGGATTTTCACATCATTCAAAACTACTCCCAGACTGGGTATCTTAGCTCCAAAGATATCCCCCACAACGATTCCTGCACTTGCAGCTCTTCTCGCTCTTGAATGCTCCCCACCTTCTAGAAGATCCAAATCCTCTGTATGGTAAATCTTTGGAAATATTATTGCCAAATAACATGTTCCATACCAATTTGCAGGCAACCTCACATAAGCATTCTTCCCACACACATAATACACCGTTGGTATCACTTGTACAGGACCTTGGAGAATGTCTTTGGCCACATCTGCCATGGTGAAAACGTGATCACAAGTGCTTTGTCCCACTGCAACCTTTTCGTAGTAAGTCTGATAACGCCTTATACACAACTTACCCCTCTGCTCTTTGTCTAACGCTATAGGACCATAGCTTCCCTTGGTCTTATGCAACTTTTCTTCATCTGTCCAATCAAGCCTGTGATGCCCCAAATCTCGTGAGTGAGTCAGCTTTCTATACCTGTCCTCTACCTGATCTACAAACTTTTTCTCCACATCTGACATTGAGCAGGTCAGATTGTGTCTGTGAGCGAATGCTGTATCCAATTCCAAACTCGGTATGAAGAACTTCCTGAGTCTATCCTCGGTCTTATAATAATCATACTTATTCAAATGCTTGTAAGCTGGGACTTCAGGAAGCACTGCGTCGAAATTGGAAAAGAAATACTCAAACTGATCTCTCTCATAAAATAAACTAAGCACAAGACTACATGAAATTCCATAAGTCAGTGGAAGATGGTGGTACCTAATACCCTCGTCCACCGAAGCAGGCAACTGCATACACACATAACAATCTTTCGCATCCATCACATCAACATACTCATATAGCAGCTTAGCATATGCGTTAAGCTTAAAATCACTCCTAGATAAATCTATATGCAACCTACGACTTTCTTCTAATAGCAAAGCTCTGTCAGCTCCCATGTTTACCCCCTTCTGGCTAGGTGTAGTAGGTGTAGGTGTCCCTGGCACCCCTGCACTTCTAGCTCATGCGAACCAGTATATGAGACTATAATTACTATGATTATAGAGACTATCACACTACTTATAAGTAAGCCTACAATCCACTTTGATCTACGATGGGGATCTCCCGGCTCCATGGTTTCGAAAGTTCTCAAAAGTCTTGGTTATAGCAATGAACCCTGAAAAAGTCTCTGTGTCCTTTACTCGTGACTTGCTTAACCAGCTCGGGCAACCATGAAATCTCCGGATTTTCCCTTCTCGATCACAATCTTATTTACACAGTCCAGAAAAAGACTTCCCTAGTTTTCGTTCCTCTTCTGTGGAAAGTCCCTAAGTTTATTCTTCTTCCACTCGGACCTAGGTTATCTTCTTCTTTCAGACTTTTATTTACAGATTATAGTTGATCCACAATGAGATCCTCATTAAGCAATACCAGAACGTGATACAAAAGTTCAAGACGCAAGACTACCATTTCATGTGAAGACGGCTCAAACCCAAAAGACGGAAATTCGAGTCGATGCAGAACCAAGTTTCGAACTTCACTCAGAAGCGGGGGATTCGGAACCGTGAGGGTCAGTGTTCCTTCTACTTCGAGCCCTGGCAACTGCAGCACCACCTTCACCACTACATTCGGGCTCCGACGGACCACCAGCACTGACCTCAGCCTTCCCGTACTCACCACCCCCTGCATCAAACACTGTGTAAGTCCACTCAGGGGTAGAGTACCTGCGACAAGGTACTCTGGTTCTTTTCGACCTTCGCCGACTATCTTGAGTCTGGTCTTCGTCGCTTGCCTCTGTTTCAGATGCTTCCGACACTGGGGCAAGGTCTCTTTCGGGTGCTAACTTCAGGTTCCGTCGCCTCTGTCTTTCAGGCCAACTTTCCGCACTTCTGTTCGTTCGTCTGCCTTCCCCTGCTATACCCAGTGCACTACTTCCTCTTTCTGCTGAATCTGACTCTTCTCCGCCCACTGCACCGTTTCTGTCTTCGGTGTCTGAGTCAGGGTTCGAACTGTGGAAACCCCTTCAGCTTGCTCTAGTGCACCACCAGCTGTGTCAGCGACCCTTACAGCTTGACTTGTCCTCTCATGTGGCCCTGCCACATCAGCTGGATTTTCATTTACGAGAGGAGCTGTTTCTTCCAAGGGTGCTGAAACTCTGCGGGTATGGGAGGCATGCACCCAGTTCGGCAATCCTCCACACTTTACTGCTGTGTTCGTGATGAGTATCACCTGATACGGGCCACGCCAACGGGCATCCAAGCAACTCTTCCTCAGGTGCTTCCGGACGAGCACCCAATCTCCGGGACACAGTGGCACAGATCACTCGAGGCTGGGACCACTGCTGCTTGCACCTGCTGGGATACAGAACGGACCACATCAGAGAGTCGTTTACAATAATCGAGAATCAAGTCATCAGTGATGCTTATCAAAGCTGTAGCTGGTACTGCCGGCAACCTCATTGCCCTTCCCATTAGTATTTCGTGGGGGACAACCCGGTTTTCCTGTCTGGGACACTTCGCATGCTCATCAGCACGAGCGGCAAAGCGTCGGGCCATTTCAGGGATGTCGAAGAACACATTTTTGCCATCCGGGCCTTCAAAGTTCCATTAACTTGTTCCACCATCCCAGAAGCCTCTGGTCTGTAACTACAGTGGAGTCTCTGGTCAATATTCAATGCAGCACAAAGTAACTTCATGATTTCGCTGTGGAAGTGCCTTCCTCTATCTGATTCCAAAGAGGTCGGGATCCCGAACCTAGGGATGAGCTCCCTCAACAATAACTTAGCCACTGTGAGAGTGTCACACCTGCGTGTTGGGTAAGCCTCCACCCACCGTGAGAATACACATACCAGCACTAAAATGTACCTCAACCCATTACACTTAGGCATTTCCACGAAGTCTAGCTGTATTCTGTTGAAAGGCCCACCTGACCTCCCAATGTGACTCAATGTAACTACAGTTTTCTTTCCAGCGTTCATCTGCTGACACGTAACACACCTTTGACACACTGTTTCAGCCATTGCTCGAAATCGTGGGTTGTACCACGTTTGTCTAAACACCCTCATCATTGCGTCTCTACCAAGATGTGCCTGTCCATGTATCAGCCTTGCCATCGGACTCAACAATTCTTCTGGTAATACGGCTCTCCCATCGTTGGATACCCACACATCCACATCTCCTCTCTCACAACCAGCTTTGATCCATCCCTCTCTCTCCTGGGCTGAAACTTCATCCTGCAATCGCTTAAGCTCTTCCCAAGTGTCTGCCACGGCCAACATTTTGCTGAGCTCAGTTCTTTCTTGGCTCTCCCCTGCGTATCTATCTGTGAATATGCATCCTTGTTCTGCACAGAAACGGGCAACCTCGTCCGCATAATTATTGCCCAATGACACAAAGTCCTCCCCTTTCCCATGGGCTGAACACTTTACAACAGCAATTTCCTTCGGATGCTGTAATGCATCCAACAGTTGTCTTACATATTCTCCATTCCGAATGGGTGAACCAGATGATGTCAAAAATCCCCTCTGAGACCATAACTGCCCGAAGTCGTGCACCACACCAAACCCATATTGGCTGTCAGTGTAAATCGTGATTCGAATTCGATCAGCGGCCAAACAGGCACGGGTCAAGGCAATGATCTCAGCTACCTGCGCGGAGCGTACTCCTTCTAGGCAAGCAGCCTCGACCACTCCTGAAATGGTACATACAGCAAACGCTGCTCTCAATTGCCCCACACTGTCTCTTAAGCATGAACCATCGACAAAGAAAATTTCATCTGGGTCAGCCAATGGTTCATCGACAATGTCAGGTCTCGGTTTGGTGCAAAGCTCGGTCACATCGAGACAATCATGGTCCGCACAATCTTCATCATCTGCGTTCGGTGTAGGCATCAATGTCGCAGGGTTCAAGACAGAGCACCTCTTCAGAGTCACATTCTCTGCGGCAAGTATGACTTGCTCGTACCTCGTTAACCTATTGTTCGTTAGGTGCTGAGTCTTGGTCCTGGTCATCAATAACTCAACCGAGTGTGGCACATGTACAGTCAATGGATGTCCCATAACAATGCTTTCACATCTTTCAATGCTGACACCTGTTGCAGCAACGGATCTTAGACATCCGGGCAACGCAGAAGCTACTGGATCTAGAGTAGC
Organism: Calotriton arnoldi; assembly: GCA_963921515.1. Taxonomy (NCBI): domain Eukaryota; kingdom Metazoa; phylum Chordata; class Amphibia; order Caudata; family Salamandridae; genus Calotriton; species Calotriton arnoldi. The sequence goes on from CAWUFW010000567.1 coordinate 3,641,305, forward strand.
TGAAAAATAGGCAACTGGTCTACGGACACCTCCATGGTTCTGAGCTAACACTGCTAATGCACATCCTTCCCTCTCATAACAGAACAATGAAAAGGCCTTGTTGTAATCAGGCATTCCCAGTGCCGGAGCACTGCACAATTCCTCTCTCAGTTTCAGGAATGACATCAAGCACTCCTCGTCCCATGGTACCGGATCACTCACATCCTTGTGTGTAAGCCTCTGCAAAGGCTTTGCTCTCAAGGAGAAACTAGGAATCCACTGTCGACAGTAGCCAACCATTCCCAGGAACATCCTAACTTCTCTCTGTGTAGTGGGTACTGACATACTCATTATTGCCTCGATTCGGTCTGGTGACACCTTCCTCTTGCCTTTTTCTAATCTGTGTCCCAAGTACTGTACCTCATTCAAACAGTACTGCAGCTTGTTCGGGGACACCTTATGTCCATTCTCTGCTAAGTGGTTCAACAGGGCTACAGTGTCAATTCTGCAAGCATCTTCCGTTTCTGAGGCAATGAGTAAGTCGTCTATGTATTGCACGAGGACTGAGTTCTGCGGCAACACAAGACTCTCGAGATTCTTTTTCAGGATCTGGTTAAAGATCGATGGACTTTCCGTATACCCTTGAGGGATACGACACCATGTTAACACGCGATTTTCCAGCCTGAACGCAAAAAGAAATTGGCTTTCCTCATGGAGCGGTATCGAAAAGAAGGCTTGACACAAGTCGATGACCGTAAACCACTCAGCTTCACATGGGATCTGGAACAGTATTACTGATGGATTCGGTACCACTGGACAACAAGGGACAACTATCGTGTTGACCTTCCGCAGGTCTTGCACGATCCTGTATTTCCCGCTCGGTTTCTGTAGTCCCATAATAGGTGAATTACAGGGGCTACCTCTGATCTCTTTTAGAATGCCTTTCTCAATGAAAGTCTCGATCACAGGTTTTATCCCTGCAATCGTTTCAGGCGACAGGTTGTATTGAGGTGTCCTGGGGAAATCAACATTCTGTTTCACCTCAATCCGCACTGGTTCAACCCCTCTGATTAGACCTATTTCATCGCCTGCGAAATCCCACACCACAGATGACACTGCGTCTCTCAAATCAGGTGGAAGTTCTTCCACAGTCACCATTGGGTACAGATCTATACATAGATGCTGATTGGTAACCTTAAAGTCAGCATCGTCATCTCTCGTCTGGACCTCCACTCCCTGAGGCGTACAATAAATCGTGCAGTTCAACTTGCACAACAGATCTCTTCCCAAAAGGCAAACTGGACTCGTATCACACACTACAAACTGATGTCTAGTTTGGAAGGAACCTATCTTTACTAAGATCGGTTCTGTCAATGGGCTGCTTATTCTCTTGTTCGCTACTCCAACAACCTGGATTGATTGTCCCGAGAGGGGTAGGTTAGGGACTACTGCTGATCTTACAGTAGACCGGGTAGCACCAGTATCAACCAAAAGTGTGGCAGGATGACCCTCAATATCTGCCTCCACAAAAGGTCCTCTCTGGTCTACCTCCAAGACCGCTCCAAGCGTGCAGTCTTCCTCCCCTCTCAGGCACCGTCAGGATAAAGGGTCTGAGCTACTCTCGTCATAGTCTTCAAACAGGGGCATCTGTTGGTACGTTCGTATTCCTTGTGTGATCCTTGGAGCCTGGGGAACCTGGGCGTGAGAGCTGTATACCCCCCTTTCATCGTCCTAGGCCTCGTCACTGTGTTAACTACCTCTTGCGCGGGTGCCTGAGCCCCTCTTCCTCTTCCTGCAACTGATTAACTGGGTTCAAAGGACACTCGCGTTTCCAATGTCCGACCTGGCGACAAAGATGACACGCCGTGGTCTTCTTCAGTGTGGCCACGTCCACTCCTGTCTTGGGGTCTACTGGTTTTCCCCTTCCCTGGCCTTGCCCATTCTGGTTCCCCTGGGAATTTCCTTGTTTTCTTCCTAAGGTCCCTCCATTAGGCTGACCCTGTGCTGTCTGCATCTGGACAAGCATCAATTTATCTTTTAGCTTCCGATGTTTTGATTCCACCTCATCACTACAGTATCGCGCATACCTCAAAATTTCATCTAACGGCTTGTTCTGCCAGCAGATCAAATGGTGCTGTATCATGAGGCTGATTTCCATTCTCAGACCCAGTACAAACTTTGAGACAAACTGTCCCATATCCTTGGGATCCAAGATATCTAACCCACTATACTGTTTAAAAGCTTGCAGAAGTCTTTCATAATATTCATGCACCGTTTCTTTGGGTTCCTGTACAGTCCGATCTATCTTAACCCAATCTATGTCTTGGGGTGAAATCTTCAGTTTTAGCCATGTAATCACCTGCTCATACTTTTTCATTACTAAGGGTGATGGACCATTTGTAACCGCCTCCCTTTCAGGTTCCGAAGTCGGCCACTCGACAGCGACTTTACAAGCTGTCCACAAATCTCCCGGTACCACTATGTCAAACAAGGTGTTCAAATCAATCCACAATACTTTTGAAATTTTAACGAACCGCTCAACCTGCTTGTACCACTCTACTGGTTTCTCCCTCAGCCGAGGAAAATCATTTGTAAATGCAGCCAAATCACCTCTATTCCACGGCACATGCACATACCCTCCATTCTGTACTTCCCGTAAAGGAAAATTTCCAACACCCGTCGCCCCCCTCCTGGAGGCGGCGTTTCCCCCTCAGCTTTCTTTGCTGGTTTCTTCTTGGACCACCTTTCTTCCCATTTGTCCAACAAAATCCATATTCTCATTCCTACAATCAGGTCTCTGGTGTGTGTCCTTAATCCTGTGATTCTTTTCTCCTCCAGCTCCTGGTCACTGTATTGTAATCTATGCGGTCCCTGCAACGCTTTAGTTTTGTTCAGGTCTACCTCATATCTTTTGGCCAATTCCTTCAATCTATCATGTGCCATTCTAGCTTTTCGAGTCACATCTTTTGCTACAAACAGCAGCTCATCTGATCCATAAATTTCTATCCTTTCCAGAGGCAGACCCCCACTGATCATCTCGTCTACCTCTGCTTTCAACCTTACTACGTCTAGCAACCTTGCCTGTACTGCACTCCTCAGTACTTCTCGACAAGTTGAACCATCTCGCTCATCACAGTCACCATTCTGTCCTTGTGACCTATTCCCTTCCATCATATTCCTGGAACTTGGTCTGTCTTCCGAGATGTTTTGTGCCCTATCTCCTGGCATCCTATCCTCTTGGTTTGTTACTGTTGGTGTCCACATCCTCAAAGCTGACTTGGATTCCTGCAAAGACCTCGGTCTGACCGGTCTCTCCTCCTCCTGTCTAAAGGAAGAGTCTGCCGTAGCCGGTAACGGCGTACTTGTCTCCACTGATCTTGGGAAATGAACCACTCGTACTCCGAACCCGTTCCCGCTCTCGCTGGTTACTTCTTCCCTTCCCATCTGTGCGGAGCTCCCTTCTCTCACTCGGTCTGGGTCATATACCGGTACTATAGGGCCAATGGTAACCGGTACTGTCAAGGAGTCCGGTAATCTTGTGCTCCCAACAGGAGGCTGTGTTATCATAGACGTCGTTGCCCCTTCTGTTCCTGTGGAAATCCTTCCCACTACTCTCATGCTAGTCTGATTCTGGCTCCCATCAATTGTTACTGCTGGGGTCGGCTTTCCCTCTTCTGAATCTGGATTAAATGGTGGTGGCCTCTCTGCCAGCAACCTATCTAACAGGCTGTCGTCTGTATCACTGTCGTCCTCATCGATTCTTATAATCTTTCCATTTTGCACTAGCAATGGGTATAACTTATCTCCCTCGATTGTTTCCACTCTCCACCTTTTCTCCAGTGCATCCCACCTTGCATCTTGAAATGCCCTGACCGATTTCTTCACCCTTTCCTGGCTCTTGTCTTTCCTCCTATCGTACGCTGCTCTAATCCACGCATGTAGCGCCTCAAACTGTGTCGGTCTAGGTAGTGGTCGTAAAGAAGCCATCATACTTTTTAGCTGGTACAACACCTCTAATCTAAAAGTACCATAGCGTGGGAAAGACAGTTCTCCTTCTCCTTCTGTCATTTTATGCCAATTCTCAAGCCATATTATAGTATGCAATCCTACATTCTTTGCCATATAATGTGCTGGCGTATCCTCGGGAGGAGCTTCCTCTCCTTCCCGAGTAACCACATGTCGATCACCTCTACAAAGTTCCCGTAAAACTTTAAAACATTTCATGATGAATCAACTTTGTATTTGCACTCAAAAATGTCAGCTTTTACTTCCTGATCTCAATCCACCAATGCCAGCGCGGCTCACACCAACCGGCCTATCGCAGCGCGGCACTTGTCTGACGTCACTTTTCCTCCGCTCGCAGCAGTTCCCCTCCTTTCTAATTCACTCGTTCTCGCTCGCACCTGTCCCAATCATACTCTGAAATAATGTCCGTCCTACCGAACAATTACCTCTCTGACCGTCAGTCTTACCAATGACCGATCAGCCTCTTGAGCTTGTTGACCTCAATCTGGCAACCGTCTGTCCGCGAAACGACCGGACAATCGCCTCTAACACACTCGATAGGATTCAATCACTCCATGTTCTGCACACAATAACCTACGACCTGCGTCGGTTATTCACACACTCACACATGTGTTCCCTATCTTCAGTGGGTCTGTCAATGACGTCTCGTGACCCCCACAACCTCTGGTCAACGTTCTCAACTCTGGGTGTATTCTACACCACAATAAATCTCCCGGTCCCGCGCGCGCTCACGGTCCGGTTCTCAATCACACAACTCTCGTTCCAACTCCGCAAGACATCACACAACAATAAAACACCGCAATCTACCAAACACCACTCTTTTCATACTCACTCTACCACGAACTGCTACTTCCGCCGCACCGTCACTCTCCGTCAGTTTTCAACGACCTCCGACCTCCGACATCTTTCTCCCGCGGTCCTCTGGATCTGCGTCACTCGGGCTCTATGGGGCAACTTAATCTCCTATCTTGCTCTAGATCTCCCCTTACCATCAAAGGTAACCATCCTACTCTGCTACCAACTGATAACGCCGATTCTTATCTAATTATCTATAAGAACCTTCTGGTCGCCAAGATCTTTTTACCTGTTGAATAGTGTAAAGGAGAGAATCTCATCTGGTTATATAACAGCATTCATTTTGTCTGAAAGGACCACTGACTCCGAATTCAAGTTTAAGAATTTATTATCGCCAAAAATAACTGAACATGCAAGCACCTCAACACGAGGTTAAAGAAATAGATGGGCACTAATACAAATAATAACCTACGCAGGAGTCTCATCCGACTCAGAATAAAGAGAATAGAAAGTTCTAGAAGGATCAACCAAGCTATGATTGCTCCAATTTCTACGTTGCTCTTCATTTATCTAAGCAAGCTTTAAATCAATTGCTGTCCCTACACTAACACTTAGTGACATCCCTGCATAACGATTTTCATAGGCAAGAGTGAATAAAAGGTGTCAGCTGTGAAGACTTCCTAAGAAGTGCAGTCACATAATACCTAAGCTCAGCTCTGTCCTCCTCTCTGGTCTCCCCTACCTCTTCTCTGGCCTCCTCCCTCAGGGCACTATCCCTAATACAAAACCCCAATACAATTGTACACGCCTTTGTCACGCCTCCTTGGCCAGGTCTTCTTTCTTGTACTTTTCCATCGAAACGGTTACTTCATCCTGGACGGTTGCGATGACCTTGAGTCCCAGGCACCTTCTCCGCTGAAAGTGTCATCCCTAAATTCCATTGCACTCCCGTACCATGCCTCCCATCTCTCTAACTTTTGAAAACAAAGAGTTAGTCTTTACTAACGAGACATGTGTCCTTGCACCTGCAATAAAAGATACGTTCAACAGAAACCTTCTACTGTGCTAATTAAATCTACCGTTTGTTCCCAGAGAGCCTTACCAAGAGAAACTTTTCTCTGCCTACAAAATAAGCTAACATAAGAATAAACCAGGCCTTCCCTAAGCATATATGTAGTCAGGCCTTTACATATAACTTTTAAACACACATCTTACTTTTCCCCATAAGCATTTCCATTACAATTCATATGCGAAAATGAATTACATGTGCAACTTTAATATGGTGCTTTGTTTAAACTACTGCCATTGAATTACACACAAACTAATTTCTCTATGCCTTATGTTCACACAATTCAATAAGCATTACATTACATAATGATCATAACACAATTATACTGCTGAGTTCACCTTTTCTCAGTGAACTATTCATTCTTTACTAAACATGCATGAATATACAACTGAAGATATACGAATATATGTCTGAGTACATGCGGGTGCGGACTACCAGTGATTATGATGCACCCCTACAATTCACAAGAACATTTCGCTCTATCAGGATTATTCTCTCCGGTGGCAGTGTGGCGGGGGGCACCTTGAGGGCGATGTTGTCATTGAGGGGCTGAGCAGCATCAAAGCACTGGGTCGCAGTAAATACTTCACCAAAGGAGATGCATTTGGTCTTTCACCAGCCGCCTTCAAAAAGTGGAATTTCATAGGTGCGACCTCATTTACTTGCCCCCATGAAGGAAAAGTGCCTAAGAGCACACCCTGCAGGAAATGAAAGACCAGTAAAAAATCGTGAGCCTTGGTCCTCGATGTAAAGGCAGCCAAAATAATCGGGGACAAGAATCCATATACTTAGAATTGTGCCCCTTGAAAATCGAGTCAGGGGGCGATACAGGGATGCCCCCATTTCTATTGGCTTTATGTACAGACAGGACCACTGGTGTGCTGGCTCAGTTCTTCGGTCCAAAACACCGCATTTAAATACGAATATGGGAAAGAACACAAAATCTCGTTATACTCTGATGAAGTCTTCCTCTAAGCGTCAGGCTTCCTTGATTCAATTTCTGCAATCAACTCCCTGTTCCAGGCCTCGAGGAGCCACACAGAAAGCTGAAAAACTGGTCTATGTCCACCATTCTCAAGCTCCATCAATGGAACACAGAGAGGATGCAATGGCACAATGTTAATTTGACGCCGGATAGGTCTATAAGGTACCTGAGGATGGAAATGTCCCCCACAAAACTGTGGGGCATATTTACAAGAAAGTGTTGGAGCGCGGGTTAGCACCAAAATAGCTAACGCCGTGCTCCGTCACTTTAGAAATGCAGGGATGCAACATATTTACAATAATACGGTACACCACTGCGTTTCTCCCTGCAGTGGCGCTAAATTCAGCTGCCTAGCACCAACGCAGGCACCCTTGCACCATAGTGCAAGGTTGCCTGCGTTGAGGGAATGATTGCTTATGTGCAGGAAATTGTCCCTTCCCGCACATAAACAATCCAGACTGTCGATTTGCAAATCCTATGTGTGCTGTACTGTGCAGCACACATAAAAGTTGTAATTCGTCATTTCTTTTAATAAACAATAATTCATGGCAATTGTATGTGTGCTGCATTGTGCAAAACAAGGAGAAATAAAGCATTTCTCTTCGTTTCTCCATGTTAAGACCAGGTTTTCCCTGGTCTTAATTTTGGCGCTGCCTCCTATTTACGCCACCCTTGTAAATAGGGGGCAGCGTCAAAATCAATGGGTGTTGCAGCGGAACGCCCACCACAACACCCATTGCCCACCCCTTTCACGCTAAGTGTAGCGTGAAAGGTGGCCTTATTTACAAGGCGGCGTTAAGCCACGTCAAGTGTAAATAAGGTGAAGCCCCTATCACCACAGAAACGTCTCAAAAAGTGATGTTCCTGTGGTGATAGGGGCTTGTAAATATGCCCCTGTGTTTCAGGAAGGTAATGTGAAGGTGCTGATCTCTGTGTTTTGGGCTGATGTGCTGCATCACTTACAATCCTTAGGACATTTGGTGCCCCTGGGGATGTTCCCATTTTAAAGAAACTCCCTTCAATACTGTGAGAAATGGGGGTCTCTAGTTAGCAGGTTTGTACCCTGTCCAAGCAGGGACCCTTCCTTCTAGTCAGGATAAGGGAGTTACACTTCTAAAATAACCCCTGCTCAGCCCCTTAGTAGCTTGGCACAAGCAGTCAGGCTTATCTAAGAGACAATGTGTAAAGCGTTTGCACATAACACACAGTAATACAGTGAAAACACTACAAAATGACATCACACCAGTTTTAGAAAAATAGCCAATATTCATTGGTGTAAAACAAGACCAAAACAATAAAAATACAACACACAGTAATAAAGATGTGAATATTGCAAGAATCAACTTAAAATATAGTTCCTTGAAGTCAATAGCTCTATCCAGGGCTATCACGGCATCATGAACAAACAAATTCAACAGTTCAGGCCAACCACGAGGTGGCGGGCCAGCTACGGTGTTGGGAAAGACCGGCAAACAGTACCTTTGGGAATTCAGGGTGTTGAAAACCCTGCGTTGAGCTCTGAAGAGGCGTTGTTGTCTGCAGGGGTCGGAAGGCGTCAGTTCCAGAGGTCGGTGCAGGAGTCGTCAGGCCCTTGAATTCGCACGTGTTGCAAATCGGACTCCGTGAGGTTGAAGTCAGGAGCACTGTCTTAGATGGTATCGGGGCTGCGATGCAAAGCGGCTTGATGCGACGTGCAGTGCCCACAGGTCATGGTGCAGGCAGATGCTCAGTGACAGCATCCGGTGTCTTCGGGGAGACCAGGGCTGCGGTGGTAAGTGGGGCGATGCTTCTTCTGGGGCCCATAGGTCACGGTGCAAACAGCAGCGTCGGTTGACGATGCTGGAGTCAATGGGGCTGACGTCGGTGGACCAGGGCTGTGGTGTGGGATGGGGTGATGCTTTGTGTACCTCACCAGGGGTGTCCACAGGCCATGGTGCAGGCATTGGCATCAATGTCAGCGTGGATCGGCATCGTCAGTGATACTAGGGCGGCAATGTAAAGCGAAGTGATGCGAGGTGCAGTGTCCACAGGTCATGGTGCAAGCAGCGGCATCGGTGTTGAGCGGCGACATTGGTGAAACCAGGGTTGCATTGTGAAGCGGGGCGATGCTCCGGGAGGTGCCTTCAGGTCACGGAGCTGGCAACGGTGTCATTGATGGCATCATAGTTGTTTTTCTTCTGTTGCAGCACAAAACACACAGTTCCCAGTGCTGTTGGCAGATGAACATGAAGTCTTTGATGTTCCTGAGACTTCCAACAGGAGGCAAGCTCTACTTCAAGCCCTTGGAGAAACTCAGGAAATAAGTTGCAGAAAGCTCAGTCCAGTCCTTTCACTGCCCAAGACGGAAGCAGCCACTGCAGGCCAACACAGCAGAGCACACAGCAAAGTGGTAGTTCCTCCTGACAGCTTCCTCAGCTCTTTTTCTTGGCAGGTTCCTTAGTCCAAAAGAGTTCTAAATTGGTGGGGTCAGAGCCCCAATATATATATATACCAGTTTTAGCCTTTGAAGTTGGCATACTATAACTAGTTTTGTCCTCCCTGGTCCAGCCACACGACAGGGGGTGAAGACATCATTGTGAAAGGCAGACACAGCCCTATTCAGGTGTCAGTGACAACTCCACCCACCACTCTAGCTCAGGAAGATCCATCAGGATATGCAGTGTACACCTCAGCTCCCTTTAACATAACGTGTATTTGTAAAGCGCATATTCACCCAATGGTATCTTGGCGCTGAATAATAGATGTTGATTGTTACCCAACTCAATGGTATTAATTTTATCGACTTCAAAAGGATGAGTGGACCCATTGGGATTTGAACCTGTGACCATGAGGTCAAACACAGGCCCCTACAGTGGGCGCATGAGTCCACTAAGCCACCAGACGCTGCCTTTGTGTGAGTGTTTGGAGTGAATTCACAAACAGCCCTTGTCAGTCTAAACCAGACCTGGATTCCACAGGCAGGCACCGAAAGGTTAAGCAAGAAAATGCCCACTTCCAAAAAGTGGCATTTTCAAACATGCAGTTAAAAAAACATCTTTACTAAAAGGTGTATTTTAAATTGTGAGTTCAGACATCCCAAAATCCAACTTTCTATCATCTTCCAATGTGAATCTGCACTGGAAAGGTTTTTCCAGCCAGACCCCATGTTAACCTTTAGAAGAGATAGCCTTTCAATAGTGAAAAACGAAATGCACAGTATTTCACTACCAGGACATGTAAAAACACACCACTACATGTCCTACCTTTTAAGTACACTGCACCCTGCACATGGGGATATCTTGGGCCTACCTTAGGGGTGACATATATGTAATAAGAGGGAAGGGTGAGGCCTGGCAAGTGGGTGCACCTGGCAGGTCGAGATGGCAGTTTTAAAACTAAACTGCACGCACAGACCCTGCAGTGGCAGGTCTGAGACATATTTGAAAGGCTACTTGTGTGGGTGGCACAATCACTGCTGGAGGACTTTTGATTTACAAGCCCTGGGCACACCAAGTGCACTTTACTAGGGACTTACCAGTAAATAATCAAATAGGCCAATCATGGAGAACCAATCAGAATTAAAATTTGCAGAGAGAGCATATGCACTCTAGCACTGAATAGCAGTGGTAAGGTGCCCAGAGTCCTAAAACCAACGAAAAATAGGTCTAAAACAGGAGGCCAAAAAGTCTGGGGGTAAACCTGCTAAAAATGCCAGGAGCAACCAATACAAATAGAAGACTGTTGAGAGATACAAGGGGCAACATCAACTTTGTGAGACTTGTTAGAGTCTCAAACTTAGACTTCTTAATAAGTTGTATGAATGTCTCAAAACTATGAGCGGAGTATGATCAAGACATTAAAAAAACGTCAACAATCTATGGTGTCATGCCTGCAAACAGCATCGGGCTGGCTGCCTCTTCACAGAGGGGATCAGGTCTCAGATGCCATGTGCAAAGTGAGTAATTTAGAGAAGTTTGTGAATGTTTCAGGAATCTGTTTCACCTTGCAGAGGAAGAAGATGTGATGTTGCCCTGAGTTGCAAGTTCATGTATTTCCACACCCCCTATCACAATATTTTCCTCCTGCTCTTGCCTACTGATACATGTATGTGTCATGAGTTAACAGCTTAGGACCTTACTTACACATGATTGCACGGGCTCAAAACAACTTAGTGCTGCTCATGTGAGGCTTTAAAATAGATTGGAACCTGATGAAGTGTTTTGCATTATGCTGAGTCGTCACACAATGCATTGGGGTATACAGAGGGTTCTGCTGGTGCAGCCCTAAGGGTCATATTCATTTCAGTGTTGTGAGGGTGTCAGTGTCATGGGAGTGCCCCTTACTGGGCTCTGGATCTCCTTCCCTGTCCTCAGGGGGGTCACCTCAACATCATCAGTTTCAAAAGGTAAATGGGGCAGTGAATTATCAAACAGGATCTTTTCACTGGGAGGCTACATACTGATTTCCTATTGCCAGAAATATTTGTACATTGCGTTAATCAACAATATGTGCCACCCATTCGATGAAGAAACTGATAATAGATATATGTTGAATGTGAGTTCTACTCACTTCTGTTGTCTGGCCACTGAGGTGAATTCCACCTTTGAAAATCACAGGTCGACTTGTGAGGAAGTAGCTTCTGCAGACTATTTAAGATGTTTCACTTTCAGTGGGGCATGCCCGGCAGCACATGGAGGGTCACATCTTCTGTTGGGCCTCAACTTCCAGGACCTCTCCCCAAACATAGGCAGAAATTTCCAGTGTCTGCCTTAACTTTACAGCACTTACTGCAGGGAGCCCCTTCTAGATGAATCCACTAAAGGCACGGTGCTCTTTTTGTCACGGGTCTCACTCAAGTTACCCAGCAAGTGCTAGGCTCACTCTCTGGTGAGGAGGGAGCCGGGCCTGTTATGGCAAAGGAATATATCACAAATTGAATGTGAGTTCCATAAATATAAGGAAAACACTCTTGAAACAGATGCATGCACCACATGGTAAGTTAATGTGGATACAGCTTTTTATGGGCACACACGATTTTTAACAAATCTCAGTGGAAGAGGCCACTCGTTGAATGTAAGTCACATCCTTTGCTCTGTTTATGGTTGTTCTCTTACCAAATACATTAAAGAATGATCACCACAAGTTCTTTCAGCTTTGCTCTACAGCAAGAAGAAATTCAATCCAAGAGCACCTATGTCCACAAGAAGATAACATTCTGGTGGAAAAAATGGGCTGCGATACAGCTCGTGAGGATATGAGACAAAGGGGCATATTAGCAAGACCGGCGATAAAATTATCGCCGTTTTAGCGGCAGGAAACTGCCGCTAAAATGGCGCTAATGGGCTTGCTAATATGCGTTATAGAATTCCAATAGAAGCCCAGGTTAGATGTGCAGGACATCTAACCTGGGCTTCTATTGGAATTCTATAACGCATATTAGCAAGCCCATTATCGCCCGGTCTTGCTAATTTTATCGCCGGTCTTGCTAATATGCCCCATAGTGCCCAAGATGACAGATCTGGGGGCCCTTCCATGTGAAGTGTGCCATCCCACTCAGGGTTCGAAGGGCATTAGCTAAGCAGCAACACCTAAATCAAAACCGCACATATACATAATTACCTCATGTTAAACCACACTGGAGTGGTTGAGAAGACCTTGGACCTAGTGTCATCAGTAAGTACTGTGAAGGAGCAGAGGGTGGTACACTACGCCCAAAGCGCAATGGCTGCCGGTGGCAAAGTCAAATAACTGAGGCAGAGGAAGCCATTTACATGGCATACAGTGCAGGGCAACACAAGAAGCCCCTAAGGCCCTCATAACGAGTAAGACAGAGCAGTATCACTGGATGGCATACCAGTCAGTCTCATCATGACTGGCCCGGTGTTCCCTCAACTGGTTTCTCTGGGTGCAAGAACACCAGACCCAATTTTACTAGTTGGTAATTACAGCTGGTAAAATTTCATGAGGATTTGGCTGCATGAGCAGCCAGGTCTCTGTCCCCGTCCCTGCTTGAGCATTTATTGCTGCCCCTGCCAGGCCACCTTTTGCCTCTTCCCTCCCCTTGCATCCTAAACTCCCTCCATTTACGCCTGCCCAGCACCTGACTCCCAGCTTAGAGCATGTGGAGAATGTGAGTATTATTTTCCCCAGAAGTGGGAAAAAGCAGCCAGAATTCCACTTGGTAAAACTGTGCTAACACAGATATTCCCCACTCCGGGGGATTAACTAATAATTGCATAGTACTGATGGGTTGTTATGGCACAGTAACGTTAATTTCAGGTGTGTAGTTTGCACACCACTAGAACTGTGCAACTCGTATTGAGAACCTAAGTGTGAACAGACCTTCTGGAACAAACAGAATGACGAAATGTTGGACATCTCTGCAGATGAATAGGCAGTCCTGAGAACAGCAAGATCAACAATAGAAATAGAAGAAAGACACATAAGCTACAAGCCTGTATTTGGTGTTTTCCCCAAACGACTCAAACTTGACAATTGAAGGACCCATAAAATCTGCTAAATGGTGGAGAATGGAGGACAAAACAGTGTATACCTGACCAGAGGGTCACATCGAAACTAAAAGTTGCCAGTAATTCATGAAAAAGTTGTCATATTTAACTTTCTTTTCATGAGCCAAAGTGAACGAAAAAGACCATATGCAACAGCAGACAGTACTTTTTGCTAAGCACCTCAGGAACATATTATGTAGTGATGTAAAAAATCTGTTAGCAAAACACTACAACCACAGTTTACCCTTTTCCTTACTAATTAGTGCTTCATACATCCATACTGTTGTCTGAAAGAATATTGAGGAAACCAATATCGTGTGGACAGAATATAGCATCAAAATATCAAGGATCAAAATATCGAGAAGGTAAGTACAATGTGCTAAGTGTAGATTTACTATTCTTAACTCCACATATATGTACCTTGAAGATATATAGATCGTCAAGGTACATATATGTGGATTTAAGTATAAAGTTTGCTTACCCATAGAAACTTACCTTCACAATATTTTTGTCCTTGATATTCTTGACACAATATTTTGTCCACACCATATATTTTCACCGATATTTTCTGCAAACACCAGCCATACTGTCTTAGACCCACTGAACAGGAGAGGTGAGATAAGATACTGAAAAGAAGACAGCTCATGGCTAAGAGTCCTGTTTAGAGTTTGGTGGATGCCTCCTCCCTAAGGAAAGAAACAATTTCATGCAAATATCAAGGCCTTAAAGAGCTCTCAGGGCAAAAATAAACAACATCATCCCACAATGATGAGAAGGAAATGAAATGAAATATGATGTGAGATGAAAATAAATCAAAAGTCGCAGCAAACATAGCCGATTTACTGATGGTGCTGCAAAAAGTAAAGAAGTTGATGTCAATGTGTACATCTGAACATGTTAAAATTGTAGCCAACATTGGCAAGAAACTGGTTCCAGTGGCTCCTAGATTAAAGGGTCTTGAAGAGGCTTCTGGAGACCATGTGATTGACTAAAATGAGATTATGATGAATATACTAGAATTTTAATCTCAGCAGTACTACTCTGCTGAAAAACTAAAAAATGGGGGTAACACATTTGCAAGAAAAAAAATTGTTGAATTTGACGCTCCCAATAAAAATAGAAAATAAGGATCTGGAAAACTGCACATAGAGACTGTTCAAATGATTAATGCATGATCGCCCTCCCCAAAAAAAAGTGATTGTGGAAGGAATTAATTGACTATTCTCTTCATATTTAAAGAATGAGGGAGCAATGTAACCTTAGTTCAGACAAGAGTACACATCTTCAATACAAAGTAAAACATCCTAATGAAGTCAAGAACGCATATGGACTATATGTTCAACAGAATCCATTTTATAAGGCTTCTCACAAAGATTCCCGGTGGACAAAAGTGAAATGAAAGAGATTACTTTGTTTCTGCAAGGACATAAGATGTCCTTCATGTGTGGATCATCTTTACAACTACTCTTCAAATTTAAGGGTATAAGTGTAACTCCCGAATCCAAATAGGAAGTTATCAAGATACTAGGGATCTGTGTTGCAACTCAGAGGTAATTAGTTCCCAAGCTCATAACTGCCAAAGTGAAATGTGGAGATGGGGAAAAACACTGAAGAGAGAGCAGGTAAGCGAGCAATAAGATATAAAGAATAGACAGAAGAATCACAGACTAGGCATGAGAGGTGACTGATTAACACTCAAAAATTAAGTAAATCAAATCATGAATCAGTCAAAGAAAGTCTTACTCACACCTCATAAAAATGGTCAGTCTCTACAAGCTCTTCACATTAATCACAATGCCATGTAGTACATAATCTGCTTAGTAATGCAAGGGTGTCTTGATGCGCAAACCTCTCTCTAGTGGCATAGTCAAAGGCTGAATATGGGTCCTATCTGGGTACATTTAAAGGTAAGCTAGAATCTGGTCATTGTAATCTTTTAGCCTAAAGTGGGAGAAAGGAGAACACCTAAAAGGGCCGTATTTTCATATTAGTAGAAACTGGTATTCAAGTGGAAGAATGAGAAATGATTGGGAAGTAAGCAGTCGGTAATTATCATGAAAGGAAACAACTTTGATGACAAATTTTATTTCTCCATTTACATTTTAAGCACTGGCACTTGATTTGGTATTGGAGTACAAACTCTGAAAAGCAAAAATTCTGAGCACAAAGCAAGGTGGTTCAGAGGGAGATCCAACATCATATGAGAGAAGAATTTGGATTCCTTGGAAAACTTCAATTTCTTTAGGTGTAGGTGGTGTGTTCTTGAGCTAGACATTCTTTCCCATCCTTTAGAGAAGAATGGTTTGAATGGTCAGCAAAACAAGTTGGCTGAAATTAAGTGGAGTAGTTGCGCCAGTGCATTTCTAGAGAGGCTATTTGGCTAAAAGCAGCCCATGTAGAAGCCAATAATAATGCATGTATTCCCATGACAATAGATCAGTTGATTTCTTGGCTTAACTGAGTTGTATGCAAAGTTTTAAATGAATTACCTCTTAAAAAGATTGATAAAAATAAGAACTTTGTGGTGATGGGCTGGAGTCGACATTTCAGGAAAGTTAAGAATGAAATTAGTAATGCTCTAAATCATAAATAATTGGAACTGAGGACAGATCCTATTGTTGCAGGGGCTACAGATGGTGACTGGATCAGAGTTGTGCTATACCAAAGACAAAGAAAAAGGAATTGGTAGAATTGCATGATCCAAGAACTTTGAGGCCAATAAAAATAAATGATTCCATCACTGAAATGAGTTACTGGTATGCACATCATTGGTGAAGCACTATCACACATATCAGTGGAGAACTAATGCCATAAAAATCACTATGTTATGCTATAGCCTGATGGAGGAAGAACATTAACAGCAAGGCTATAGATGCAGCTCGACACAGAGGCAAGCTGGCGCCTGTGTGAGCGATCGTGCCCAGTCGCTCCTCTCCAGTCCCATGTAGATGCATGAGACGCATGGAAGACCATATGCAGACTTTATGAAATGTGCTGGCTTTGCAATTGGCATCCAGAAGTATGCCCGACAGGAAGGAAAGCAGCATGCCACCTGTCTGAGACCCAGGTGGTGAGTACAGCCATAATATCCAGGGCAGTCCGCTGTGCTGTGAGAGCATTGCGGTTCGATGATCTCAGAGTGCACCGTAGTCCTACGAGACCCAGGTGACTCGCTGCATGAGTGTCCCTGGAGAGTGAAATGCCACCGAAGTCTGTACGGTCCACTCGGGATCAAATTATTGAGATGGCAATGTCGACAACATGTCCCTCTGGCCCGACCCGCTCCAAGCAAGATCGAGCGGCAGAGGGAATGGAGGGGAAAAGAAACCCGGGCCCAGAAATTTTAAAAACACTGAGCCGCAACCTGCAGTAGAGTGGAATAGTATCAACATCGGCAAACTGATTCACGGGCCACAACTCCCCATTACAGAGTTTTTCTATTTGACGGCAGCAGCCGTTTCAGCCCATTGGGAATCGGCCCCAGAGCTTTTACCAGAGCAGTTGGGCTCTGACAAAGAGGCGGTCATTGGCATCCCTGCTCTGAATGGAAGCCTTACCGTTGACTCAGAATAAGATCTGGTTCCCACCACCGAGCCGAGCAGAAGAGGCCGGCTCTGCTCAGGAGAATACGGCCATATGATAGGGCAGTGGAATGGCGGTGAAATCCAATCTCCAGGTCAGTAATGGGTCAGGGGGTGCAGTGAGAGGGGAGAACTCCCTTTTGAAAAACGGCACGCAGACGGGGGCAGCCCTTATTCTGCCTGGGACAGGAGATACCCAGGGTAAGGGAATTACTGCTGGGGTGGAAATCCCAATGGGTGCCCCAATAGTGCTGCCCCTGTCCCTGCCTATTGGATCTTTGGGAAATTTGAATAGTTATGCAATGGGTGCTGTTTTTTCCCTCTGAGCATGGGAATGGGCTGGCCCAACTGCAACAAGAGTGCCTTAAAAAATTACAATGCAGTCTTCGACGAGGAAGGCACGCCCTTGGCCTAATTTATCAGGACCGAATGGTGGTCAGGAGGCAAAAGAAGGCCTCACTGGAGATAAAGCCCACAACAAGGATGTCAGGGCTCTGATAGATGGAGCCAGGGCACAAAAACCCCTGATGACTCTCTGGAACTGGGGGATAAATTATTTTCACTCACTGATGGTTCCTTCTAATACCACTAGCCCAGGGGAGTCAGAAGCAGAAAGTTGTTCGTCAATCTCTGGCACTAGCCTAAGTAGTTTGTCAGATAGGCCTGGTACGACAATTAGGTGAGCGGGGCACCAGAGGAAGACCAAAGATCAGAACCAAACCCAAAAATCTGTGAAAGTGACCAAAAAGACTGGGTCAGCCTCTACATTAAAATGGGATTACTCTGCAACACAACAGGTCTACACGGAACCGCAGAGCCAAAGCCAGACTCCGTTGGGGGGTAGTGGCTCTCAGGCTACTGCAGTCATTAAAGAGGAACCATCTTTGACGTTAATATATATTTCCTTTTAGCAACATCGGGAGGAGACTCGCTCTGATGGCCAGAAGGCTAGGTTGGCCACTAAGAAGCTTCAGGGGGCGATAAGAAAATTCGCCAGAGCTTGTGCTGGGATCGGAGAGAGGATAACATCAGTTGAAAACCAGACTGCAGCTTTAGAGTTGGATGTGGGGGCAATGAAAGCCCAATCAGATGCTCAGGGCTCTCAAATTAATGACATACAATGGAAACTTGAGGACTTTGAGAACTGACAGAGGCGCAATAACTTGTGATTGCGTCTCCTAAAGGGGGAGTGATTCAATTCAGGACTGTGGAGGCTGGAATCAAAGTAGCATATCTGTAAAGGGGTGCCTCCCAGACCATCAATTTGTATGATTCACAACTAAAGGATCAACAATATTATCCTTCATGGTTTTCTATTTAACCTTGGTTGATTCTCATACTTTTTATATGTAAACCTATTTTCCAAACAACCCTCGTGTAGCTTGTTATTTTAGCAGTACCTCACAATTGATAAACATTCATACACTGAGACTTTTTTCAAATCTTTGTATTCAAAGTAAATTTTGTATGAATATGTAACAGAGACAGACATGTATATATAGACATTTTAGTCAAAACAATTGGACAGGTGACATGTCTTATTTACATATAACATAAAAAACATAGACCACAACATGAGAGCAAACATATGCATCAACTGGATGCTTACTTCTGGCTTTAAACAAATTAGCAACCGCACTTACTTGCAATTGTGTCTGGTGTCGGGACCTCAATTCCGTATTCTCCATTGGCGTCTCACTCCCGTATACCGATCACTTCCTTAATTTGAATCATCCATAGCAGGCGTGCACGTGCATGACGTGTTTCCGATTCTAGCTGGGCTGGAAGATTGCCTGTCCTTGCCTGACTTCCTGTGTATCAGTAACCATGCAACAGTAACTAACTTTTCAAATTAACATACACCCACTTAGTATAACTTCCACACTCATTGATATATTCACAGTGTCCTTGCAACGAACACCTGGCCCTGAAGAAGACCTTCCAGAAATTTCACATGAGGTCCACCTTTGAAGGTCGAAATGCGTCGGCGTACAATATATAAAGGTCAAGAGTCTAGCATAACTATTGGAAAGTGCACAGCTGGCACTAGGCGGAAAGCGCATGAAAAGGCGCAACCATAAAATGATGTAATAATATCTCTGACCTTTCCAGGACCATAGAGTAGGACTACTACACTAAAATATGAGAGGACATTACAGTAGTTTGTCCCAGGACGCAATAAACTGGACACATTAATTTGCTGTTGAGATACTAATTGCACTGTGTGTTAATATATCACAGAACGATTCATGTCTTTTATGCATACCTGCGGTTGCTAATTTGTTTAAAGCCAGAAGTAAGCATCCAGTTGTTGCATATGTTTGCTCTCATGTTGTGGTCTATGTTTTTTATGTTATATGTAAATAAGACATGTCTCCTGTCCAATTGTTTTGACTAAAATGTCTATATATACATGTCTGTCTCTGTTACATATTCATACAAAATTTACTTTGAATACAAAGATTTAAAAAAAGTCTCAGTGTATGAATGTTTATCAATTGTGAGGTACTGCTAAAATAACAAGCTACACGAGGGTTGTTTAGAAAATAAGTTTACATATAAAAAGTATGAGAGTCAACTAAGGTTAAATAGAAAACCACGAAGGATAATATTGTTGATCCTTTAGTTGTGAATCATACCAATTGATGGTCTGGGAGGCACCCCTTTACAGATATATAACTTGTGATTGCATCGCACAGAAAAAGGGGCAGAAGTTAATGATGTCAGGGCATTTATGGCTAACTTGTTAAAAAGGGCTTTCCCAGAAATGGCCTCCTGGAACTGGGAGGTGGAAATCCAGAGAGTGCACTAATTTCCCCTGGTGCTGAGGAAGCAGAGTCTCACACAAGTCAAAAGTCTTAGCAGACCAAGAGTCATTATTGTTTATTTTGGGAACTTTTTGCTTCGGCAAGCTGTTTTTGAAAAAGCCCGGCTTGACCAAGCATAATTTTTTGTAAGACCAGACTTTTGTCGAGTGATAGCGGAGAGGTGGTGGAGACTGAGGCAGCTTATCAAGCAGTATCAGGCAATTGGGGCAGAAGCATCTTTGATTAACCCTCCCCACCTTAAGATTGTCTTTAACAACAGGACCCGGGTGTTCACGTCAGAGATCAAGGCCAAAGAGTATATGGATGAACTGACAGATGGGACTTGATCTGTAATGCTTCTGCAGTGTTATCTCTATTTGTCTTTATTTAACTTAATATGCACGTATGAAAAATTTCCTGGGGTGCTATGCATCTCCCCGCCTTCTAGTCTGTGTGACGGCATCTCAGTTAGAGACAGATCATGGGATTTGCAGGTAGTCAAGTGACAATTGCTCCACCCACCTTTTGTTTTCTTCTTTGTCTCACATTGGTTTTCTTTTTTGTTCATATGAAAAGGAGAGGAGGGGGTTGGCTCTATCAGGGTTTTTTGGGGGGTGGAGTGCACTTCACAAGAAGAGGAAGAAAAGCTGATTAAGTCCATTGGGTATTTTTTCGTTCGCAGGATGGTCCGGTTTGGATGGAGGGTGAAGGAATTTTGAAGAAGCTGCTAGACAATCTAGGTTACTTATATGGCCACTACTACTAAGATACGCATTGCCTCTGCTAACATCTGTGGGCTGAAGGATAATGTCAAAAGGATTAATATCACAGAAGATCTTAAAGTTCTTAGAGCGGACATTGTGTGTCTGCAAGAAATATCCATTAAATGCTCAAGAAGAAAGCTCCTTGAAACTCTAGGGTTTATGCTAGGGTTAAGCTCAGCACAAAGCACAAACACTCGTGAGGTGGCTGTCTTAGTTCGACGAAATATCTGCAGGGTTAGACGATCCTCTTCTGACAAGTTCGGCTGATGGGTGATCGCTGAATGTCAATTCGCTAGGAGTTCAATTACACTTCGTTCTATTTATGGCTCTAATTCAGATGATCTGGCTTTGTTTGACTTTCTGAATAATTACCTGGCCTTATGGCAAACACCAATTATAATGTGCAGGGATCTGAACATTAACTTGCCTGGCGGGTTATTCGAAATGGAGGAAATTACTATATAGGCAGAAAGCCTAGGGTCCTTCAGGTGCCTCAGCATTTTAAGAGTAACCACGGGCTGGTGGACGTCTGGCATAAAAATAATCCATCTGATCCCGGATATACTTTTCTTTTTGCTCCCCTACAGTAAACATGTCCTCTGGACTCGTTTTTTACATCACTCAGTCTGGTTCCGGGGATGTCAATTGAGAAGTACCCTAGAGTCATGTCTGATCATAAATCATAACCCCCTGGTCATTGGTATTGGTATGCTGATGAGCATGTACCCAACAAAAATAATTCTCAAATGAAGCTGTATTTACTAATAAACATTTGATTGGAAAATTTCACATGATACGTAGGAATTGTCACACAATAAGTGAAAATCTGCTATGAGTAAAGATGAATGATAGAGACTGGTCAACATATACATTGAAGTAGGATGGCCCAATGAAAGGAGGTTGAAAGATGGTGTGTTATCATTTTATAAGATACACACTTAATGATAAAATGAGTATAAGATTACTCTGTCCATTGATTTGCATAAGGGCAACATTCTCCCTAAGGGCATATTGGTATGTCTGGACTAAAACTAAAGAAAAAAGAACAGATGATGGACGGAATGCTGAACAATGAAAACATTCACCCCCCAATCACAGATCTGGGTTTAATCCATCATTTTTTCGCTCACCACGCCACTCCAGTTTGGACCCAGCCATATGCAAATCAGTCCTGAACCTGCTCCTCATTGGAACAGTCCAGCCTGAACTGTCAAGCCAGGTGCTACCTGGACAGGAAACAAGCATCCTGGGACCCGTTTCGGGATATCACCCCTCTTCAGACAGACAAGCTTGAAACCAGTGGCACAGTGAGCACAGGACCCACGCCTGGGCATACCATTCCCAATTAGGGCAACAAAAGCAAAAAGAACAGTTGGTGGACAGAATGCTGAACAATGTAAACACTCACCCCCAATCACAGATCTGGGTTTAATCCATCATTCTTTTGCTCACCACACCACTCCAGTTTGGACCCAGCCATATGCAAATCAGTCTTGACCCTGTTCCTCATGGGAACAGTCCAGCCCGAACTGCCAAGCCAGGTCTTCCCTGGACAGGAAACAAGTATCCTGGGACCGGTTTTGGGGTATCACCCCATATCAGCCAGGCTAGCTTGAATCCAGTGGCACAGTGAGCACATGACCCACGTCTGGGTATACGCTTCCCACTCAGGGCGACAAAAGCAAAAAGAACAGATGGTGGACAGAATGCTAAACAATGTAAACACTCACCCCGAGTCACAGATCTGGGTTTAATCCATCATTCTTTTGCTCACCATGCCACCCCAGTTTGGACCCTGCCCTATGCAAATCAGTCTTGACCCTGAACCTGATGAGAATAGTCCAGCCCGAACTGCCAAGCTAGGTCTTCCCTGGACAGGAAACAAGTATTCTGGGACCAGTTTCGGGGTATCACCCCATTTTAGCCAGGCTAGCTTGAATCTTGTGACACAGTGAGCACAGGACCCACGTCTGGGTATACGCATCCCACTCAGGGCGACAAAAGCAAAAAGAACAGATGATGGACGGAATGCTGAAATGCAAACATTCATCTCCAGTCACAGATCTGCTTTTAATCCAGCATTCTTTTGCTCACCACGCCACAAAAGAGTAAGACTATAATAATTCTCAAAATGCATACATGTTTAAGAGATTGAAAACTGTATATAATTATTATAAGCTCAATTTAAAAAATACATGAACATTTTCAACTTATTTTAAAATTGTTGAAAAGTGTTTTTAAATGTATTAAAAATCTAACATTTAACTAAGTTTACGGACTATTAAATAGGAATAAAAAATATTAGAGTGTGAGTATTTTGTTTAAAGTAATGCTCAAAAACTAATACTTATAAATGTATTTAATATATTTCGTTAATGAAACAGTCTATTACACATTAATTTGCTGAGTTAATGTGCTATACAATTTTTTTATTAACTCCAGGTTAATAATAAATATTGTAAATACATTGACATTTATATTATACATGAAAATATTTTTAAAAATACACTTTATTACATTTCCCTACACTTTCAGATAGGGAAATGTCCATCTCCATTGTAGATTTCTCTGCCCCGGTGGTGGGCATGGCCTCTAACTCGACAAAACTTGAAATACAGCGGTAAAGTAACTTGCAGTAACTTTGCAGTCATAAATACCATTGTAGGAGGCTCCTCTCCCTCATCCCAGGGGACAGAAACATGTTATCCTACACGTATGTGCAAAAAAGAGTTACACCTAGGAGTAGTATTTAATAAACACATGATTAAATATAGACGTATTTACCTTTGTGAATCAGGCCCAATGAGTTTATGGATTTCAGTTGGTCGAGGCGTCAATGAGGAATATTGTAGCATGCACTGGAGGTGGTTTAGAGAGTGGAAATGCTATAGACTGTACAACTCTATTAGGAGGAAAAGGAGCAATTATGCTAATCTGAACTGGGAAAGCAATGTAGTGCAGTGTTAATGGAAGTTCTGGAGATCATCAGTTTCACTCTGGGTTAGAAGAATTCATTATAGGAGACTAATGTGCCTATTTCATGTTAGGTCATTGTATGTTAGCTTCAGATGTTAAAGGCTAAATTTTATTTGTTTCTTTTGTTGATTATTGGTAGCCCAGTTTTGATGTTGGATTGGGTAGAGAATCAGATAGGAGTGTATATATCTATTATGGTAAACAGACATAATATCGAGTTGGAAATGTCAACTTGCACTAATATCGAGTGCAAAATATTGTAATACAAAAATATCGACTGTCAGAATATCGTTGGAAAGAATATCGAGTTGAAGGTAAGTAATATCGTTTTTAAAAATATCGAAGTCATTAATATCGTTTGCAAAAATATCGTTGTTAAAAATATCGTTGTTTTAGTTAGTGTTATGTATTTTAGTGTGTATTTTGAATGTATGTGTTCTATTTTTTTAAGTAAGTATTGCATTTGTTTTTTAATATATGTGTTAAATTTTTTGAAGTTATTATATTTTTGTAAGTATATTTTGCGTTTTAGTTCCATAGCAGTTTGTGGGTTTATAGGGGAATAGGGTGGGAAGTAATTTAATTATAATACATTTATTAATAATTTTTAGAAGTTATTAATTTTTTTAAATTACATTTTGTGTTTTAGTTCCGTAGTGGGTTGTGGGCTTATAGGGAAATAGGGTGGGAAGTAATTTAATTATAATTAATTAATTAATATTTTTTATTAATTAAAAATGTATGTATTTAATATTTTATATTTTAATTGTGGTAATTAATTTGTTATTAATTAGTTATTAATTTAGTTGTTAATTATTAATAATTAATTGTTTGCGTTTTAGTTCCATAGCAGTTTGTGGGTTTATAGGGGAATAGGGTGGGAAGTAATTTAATTATAATACATTTATTAATAATTTTTAGAAGTTATTAATTTTTTTAAATTACATTTTGTGTTTTAGTTCCGTAGTGGGTTGTGGGCTTATAGGGAAATAGGGTGGGAAGTAATTTAATTATAATTAATTAATTAATATTTTTTATTAATTAAAAATTTATGTATTTAATATTTTATATTTTAATTGTGGTAATTAATTTGTTATTAATTAGTTATTAATTTAGTTGTTAATTATTAATAATTAATTGTTAATTATGTTAATTGTGTAATTTTTTAAGGAGTGGGTTGTGGGTTTATAGGGGAGTAGGGTGGGAAGTAATTTCATTATAATTAATTAATTAATATTTTTTATTAATTAATATTTATGTATTTAATATTTTATAATGTTAATTGTGGTAAATTATGTATTATTAATTGGTTATTAATATTTATTAATTAATTGTTAATTGTGTTAATTGTGTCATTTTTTTAGGAGTGGGTTGTGGGTTGATAGGGGAGTAGGGTGGTAAGTAATTTAATTTTAATACATTTTTTAATATTTTTTATATAATATTTATTTAATGTTGTTTTATAGTGTTAATTGTGTGAATTAATTTATTAAATTTTTTTATTTTGCTTATTAATTGTTATTAATTGAGTAATTAATTGTTAATTAATTATGTTAATTGTGTCATGTTTTACGACATTGGTGGTGTCATTTATATGGGAATATGGTGGTAGGTAAATTATTTTTAATTAATTAATTCTTTGTTAATTAATGTTAATTAATTTGCTGGAGTGGGAATAGTAATTTTTACCCCTCCGCTATCCAACACTTTCCCTACAGTTGCACTACCTGGAGTGTGAATAGTAATTTTTACCCCTACGCTATCCAACACTTTCCCTACTGTTGCACTCCCTGGAGTGGGAATAGTAATTTTTACCCCTACGCTATCTAACACTTTCCCTACTGTTGCTATCCCTGGAGTGGGGATAGTAATTTTTACCCCTACGCTACCCAACACTTTCCCTATTGTTGCACTCCCTGGAGTGGGAATAGTAAATTATTCCTCTCCGCTATCCAACACTTTCCCTACTGTTGTACTTGCTGAAGTGGGAATAGTAAATTATTCCCCTCCGCTATCCAACACTTTCCCTACTGTCGCACTCCCTGGAGTGGGAATAGTAAATGATTTCCCTCCGCTATCCAACACTTTCCCTACTGTTGCACTCGTTGGAGTGGGAATAGTAAATTATTCCCCTCCGCTATCCAACACTTTCCCTACTGTTGCACTCGCTGGAGTGGGAGTAGTAATTTTATCCCCTCCGCTATCCAACACTTTCCCTACTGTTGCACTCGCTGGAGTGGGAATAGTAAATTATTTCTCTCCGCTATCCAACACTTTACCTACGGTTGTACTTGCTGGAGTGGGAATAGTAAATTATTCCCCTCCGCTATCCAACACTTTCCCTACTGTTGCACTCCCTGGAGTGGGAATAGTAAATTATTCCCCTCCGCTATCCAACACTTTCCCTACTGTTGCACTCCCTGGAGTGGGAATAGTAAATTATTCCCCTCCGCCATCCAACACTTTCCCTACTGTTGCACTCCCTGGAGTGGGAATAGTAAATTATTCCCCTCCGCTATCCAACACTTTCCCTACTGTTGCACTCGTTGGAGTGGGAATAGTAAATTATTCCCCTCCGCTATCCAACACTTTCCCTACTGTTGCACTCCCTGGAGTGGGAATAGTAATTTTATCCCCTCCGCTATCCAACATTTTACCTACTGTTGCAGTTAATGTAGTGTAAAATGTAGTTTAAAAAAAGAAAAACATTTTAATATTTTAATTTATTGTATATATATTTTATTTTTATTTTTAATTTACAGGTGTATGTATAAATATATATATATATTTATCATTTTTAATATGTTTCTGGCATTTTATAATTTATTAAAATAATTATTTATTAATATTATTAAGTAAATATATATGTTATATATATATATGTTTAATTTATTTTTACATTATATTTATTACTTATAATTTTTAAAAAATAATAATAGTTCTAACTATGTTTTTTTAAATTATATATATTATTTAATTTATTTTACATTAAATTTTAAACATTTAAAAAAACGATATTTTTAACAATGATATTTTTAACAACATATTTTTTTCTCGATATTTTTGTACTTACTATTATGTAGATAGGAGGTCGATATTTTTGGCAACGATATTTTTGTCACGATATATTTGTAGGTCAACATTTCTGTTGTCGATATTCTGTCAGTGATCCATCTATTATCTACATGCATGTACGTATGTGTGTGTATCTGTTTTTAATTTAGGAGGGATGTGTGGCACATGAGTAATGTGTAACTGGATGAGTGAGGCACATATGGAAGGTAGAATGGTAGGATATATGAGGTCCATCCCTCCATGAAGGTGCAAGCTACTGGATTCAATTCTGAATTATGGGATCTTTACAATATATAAATAAATATGTGTGTATGTGTGTGTGTGTGTGTGTGTGTGCGTGTGTGTGTGTGTGTGTGTGCGTGTGTGTGTGTGTGTGTGTGTGTGTGTGTGTGTGTGTGCGTGATTGTGTGTGTATTCTGTCAAAACTTTAAATTAACAAATCTTCTGGCAAATTGGAGTTGTTTAAACTTACAGCTTGAGACAGCTGGAACATGCTTTAAAGTTTTGGTAAATTACAGATGTAAAGGTCAAGGCAGCTCCTAGCTGGAGTTGTTCATAAAGTGCAGAGTCTCTATTTAATGGGAGTTGTAAAAGAGTTGCTTCAAGACAAATAAATGAAGTCAGAGGCAAAATTCTGACTCCTTATTTTGAGCAGGCATAAAAATAGCTTACTTAACAGACCAGTAGAATATGCACCCGCTGTGGGCATGAGTGTTGTCGCAAACCAAATGTTTGTATTTTTCTTCAAAAACCAAATTGCCTCTTGTTCTAATAACATTTATGAACCTGTGCGTCCTGCTAGCTACAAATGAACACCTCTCCCAAAATACACAAAGAGAACTGTCTGATTTTTTCAGGATTGGAACTCTTTGGGGCATATTATCAAGAAACGGCGTTAAAATTATCGCCGCTTTAGCGGCAGAAAACTGCCGCTAAAGCGGCGATAATGGGCTTGATAATATGCCCTTGAGAATTCCAATAGAAGCCCATGTTCTGGTGTCAACATGGGATTCTATTGGAATTCTCAAGGCATATTATCAAGCCCATTATCGCCGCTTTAGCGGCAGTTTTCTGGCGCTAAAGCGGCGATAATTTTAACACCGTTCTTGATAATATGCCCCTTTATCTGTAGTTTACACGCATGTTTCTCTAAGAGGGACCTTAACAAAATATGCTAGCATCTGGAATTGGGATCTGTGACCTACAGCTCACCTGAAAGTTTTACAAAGATCTCTAAAGAAGGAGCAACAACCCAGAGAAGTATCTTATTGTGTAATTTAGAGTACTGTTATATCTGTCCCATGAACCTTTCAACAACCACTTGCTAGCAGTATCATGCCGCACTTGGGGACTTTCAGCCCCACAAAGCACCGAGCCTGAGGCCAGGAGGATGTGTTGCAAATACCAATGTTCTATAGAGCGCTTGAAAGTCTCCCACGATGCAGGAAGCAGCAGCATGCATCACTTGGGGACTTCCAGCCCATAAAGCACTGAGCCTGAGGTCAGGAGGAGACAGGGAAGACACCAGTGTGCTAAAAAGCGCCCGCACCCGGGCCTAAGGCAGGTCTGTCTGCGCCCGTCCATGCCCGGACAAGGCTGGGCTAGGCCACCCCTCAAACAGCTTGTTCTCAGTAAGGGTTTTCCAACTTTTGGCTATTGATTACTCACTCAAGGTGTAAAGAGTTGTTCTTCTCTCTGTTAGATACAGAACAGACAATCAACAACTTACAACGAGGGAAGGCTCCTGGACCTGGCGCTATCCTAGGCGACCTATTTAAATCTGAGGTCGACATCTGGGCCCCTTACATCAACACCCTAACTTACGAAATCCTTAAAGGTTCTGATCTTCCTTTAACTTGGGCTGGGGCGCATATTATCCCTATATTTTAAAAGGGCGATAGGAACAAACCTAAAAACTACAGTCCAATAAGCCTCCGTGACAACCTTCAAAAAATGTTCTCTTCCCACCTTCTTGTCCAAATTCAGGAGTGGCTGGAGGAAGCTAAAATCCTGAGGCATATTTACAAGGAGCTTGCACCGCCGCTGTGTCATTTTTTATTATGCAGCGGCGGCGCTGTCATTGCTCCATATTTACAAGTTGACGCATCTAGGCTGATGCGTCACTTTTTGTCGACCTGCGTCGTTTTTTCCTTTGATGGAATCGGCTGCGTCACGTTAGTTTTAATATATGCAAGGTAGGCATTCCCACCTAAAATCCCCTGTAAAACTGACGCAGTGGTATTTAGGACTTTTTCTCAAAGTGACGCACCTTCGGGAGTCGGCCCGCTGAGCTTGAGATGCGTCAAAACTTCTACGCCTCTAAAACCCAGGCGTAGGAATGACGCATTGGCTGTTTCAGAGGAATTTGACCATCTGAAGTGACTTGAAACAGAATATTCCACAATCAAGTCACATCCCCATAGCAGGTAAGTGCACACATAAGGTAGGTAACACAGTAAATCACACATTACACACCATTAATGACTTATGTCACACATACGTAGGCATAGTTGTACCCATAAGTACACTATGCCCACTTGTATGCGTGACATCCAGGACCAATGTAATAGAGTGCACAGTGAGTTTTTTTCACCTGTTGACACTCTATTACATTGGTCCCCATACAGTAGGCTACTTGCATCAGTCAAAACGGATGCATTGTCTCTGTTTTTTGACACATTGCTGTAGTTGGGTCAGTTTTTTGACCAACTACAGCAAGGCACCACTCTTGGGTTGGACATCCTTTGCACGGATACATCAAAATTTCTGACGCATCCTTGGGACCTTACGCCTTGGAGCCCCGTATTGTAAATACAGCGCATCCATGGCATTGTTAGGATTTTTCACACAGGCGCAAGTAGTTTTGATGCATTGCTTTCTTGTAAATATGCACCTCTGTCACCCTTCCATGCTGGTTTCTGGAGCAAGATTAGTATCATAGAGCAGGTTCTTCGTTTCCTTCTCATTGCATGGAAATGTACCATCTTATCCAGCGACCATCTGTACGTGGCCTTTGTTGACCTCAGGGCCACGTTCGATCTGGTCCCTAGGCGCACGCATTGGGGGGTTCTCAGTGATTTGGGAGTTCCATCTGGCATCTTAAATATCCTCATCAGACTCCATCAGGGTAACTTTGAGTGAGTGCGGAGGGGCCCTGAGGGGTAGCTGACAGATCCTATCCCCATTAGCAGGGGAGTGGGCCATGGGTGCGTACTGGCACCTACTTTATTTTTCTTATTAATCAATGGGTTTGTTGACCATCTTTATGTAGAGAAGGCAGATGTCCCTAAGCTGAGCAGAATCAAGACCCCCTGTGCTCCTCTTCGCAGACAATACCCTTCTCCTCTCAAGAACTCCATCTGGGCTTCAACTCCTCTTAATTAGGTTTGAGGACTTCTGCACGTCAAGAGCCTGGAAATCAACTCACAAAAGGCCAAGCTTATGGCCTTTAGACCCCATAGAAACTCAAGGTAACAGTTTACTCTTG
Organism: Calotriton arnoldi; assembly: GCA_963921515.1. Classification (NCBI taxonomy): domain Eukaryota; kingdom Metazoa; phylum Chordata; class Amphibia; order Caudata; family Salamandridae; genus Calotriton; species Calotriton arnoldi. The sequence goes on from CAWUFW010000567.1 coordinate 3,671,337, forward strand.
GCCCGACCCCCTTGCAGTTGGTTTCAACCTTTGATTATCTTGGGGTTAGAATCGCTAGCTCCCTTTCATGGGCGCCCCAGGTTTGTAAAAGCAGTCTGATCGTCTCTCACTCCTCGGCTGGCATTTTGAAAGTGCATAAAACTTTTCAGAATCAGGTGATTCCCACGACTCTGAAGGTATATATAGTAAAACTCAAATGGCATCGCTTTATGGTGCTTAGCTATGAGGACACTCAAATACGAATTAGCCAAAATCAAACGAGCTTAAGGGGCCCATTACGATGGCGGGCGGAAGCACAACCGCCGTGCTGGCGGATGCAAAAAGCACCAGTTACCGCCGGCACGCAGCAGTCCACACGCCCGCCCAATTACGATGCGAAAAGCAGGCCAAACACCGCCGGCAAGCCAGCAACACCGTCCGCCATCAAAGTGCGCCCGTACACGTAGCGGCGCAGCTAACTGACACACACCGTCCGACGAAACACGTCCCGCCCGGCGCATAAATTACGATGCCGCAAACAAACGGCTCCCACGGCCAAGAGATACCGTACGACAAACCGAAGCGGTAACACGGACGCCGAGCACGGACAACGAAAAGCGGCTCCCCGAGCATGAATCCAGCACTGCAGGCCGTCCCCATGCTCCTGCTGATGCACCACCAAGGACGCAACGTACCGCGGAGACGCAGGTAGGCACACACACAACAAGTGCACGCAAACAGCGCACACAGTGCAAGGGCGGAAAAAGCGGACAACCCCCCACCAGCGCGTGTACACAACACATCCACCATCGCATCCACATATGACACACAGGCCAAATCGTAACATCGCAGAACACATGTGTACACACCACCTGGGACTAGGAACCAACCACCCCGTCACGGCCCCAAAGCGCCGATGACGCCGCCACACATGCGCACAACGCAGAGGCCAACCGCAGCGCCATGCATGCGTCGCACACAGACACAGGGACACAACCAAGCAGCACACACATCAGCCCCACCCCGAACGCACATGACACGTGACAGGCCGGCCACAGACATGTCCCCAACGCCCAATTCACGGACAACACCCAACGCCACACAACCGACGCACACATGTCAGTGAAGACACGCAACAGCAGGACACACCCCAGTGTAACAAACATGGCGTAGCACACAGCGGCGGCAACACCAACTAGGAGAAGCAGGGCCCCTTCGGGAAGAGGAACGCCAGTACCACACAGAAACACCCATACCACCCTGCACATATGAACAAGACATATAAAACGGAACACCAAAGAGCCCGGGGACCGACAACAGGTGGCCCAAGAATAACATCCACACACAAGGCCCAACGCAGAGCGGAAAGGCAGCCTGCCGCCCACACAAGGGAGAGCAGACAGCACTGAATGACCTTCCATTCCAACTCCGAAACCACAGCCCTACGACAGAAGCCGGTGAATACAGCCATTGTCCAAGAATAGACCAACACAGGCATGCCGAGGAGACCGACCACACGGCAGATAGCGCATATCACAGAAGCACACAACGGACGGGGAAGAAAGAAGAAAACACTCCCCCATGTCGGCCACATGCAAGTTAATTGGAAGGAGTCACACAGCACTGACCTTGAACTGTCTGAGAAGCATGTGGGAAGAGGGCCCGTGTCCTCCAAACAAGCCAACAGAACACAAGTCCTGTCTCCCTACGACTACACAGAGCTCACAGCAACCCCGGAGCGTGCACATTGCAGACTGCACACACAGCCGGAGCACGCCACCTCAACGAACCGCTGCGAAATGGCAACCGCAACACACCTACCCAACTACGCCGAACAGCTCAAGCTGTACAAAACCAACCTGTGCCATACATTGGGATGCGATCTCCTGTCCCTGCTGAACGTAAGTTACCGACTGACTTACCGCATCACATTGTTCAGCTGCGTCATGCCCGTCTTCTACTGTCGGAGGTGTCCCTACCAGCATCCCGTCGAGATATGCCTCTCCAACCCGGCATGTCTGAAGGCGGACCTGCTACCACTACTCCTCCCTCTGGACGCACACGACAGGGCCTGCTCTGCCTATGGGGGCATGGCGTATGTGGCCAACATCGCACCCGCACTGAAATGGGACCACTGTGCCTCCACACGACGGATCATCGATAACAGCTACATCGAATGTCACCCAGCATGCCCCATCATGGTCCTCCAAGGGACAACCTACGAACAACACCTTGACAGCCACCATCCGCTTCATTGGCTGGCAAACATGTACACCACCAATGACATGGAAGCCCTGCTGGGCGGCATCGCATACCTGACAACCTGTAAATACGTCGGACCACAACGCAGGTTCCCCGAGTGACCTATGATGTCCAACCCCGCACCCATGCTTAGCTTCCGCACGGACTGGCCAGTCACCACCACAACAGCCATACCAAACGACCGGCAACTGTAACCACACCATCAACGACATCGCCATGACATCGGATATGACCGGGACATGCACACTGTTCCCCATCACATCCAGGAACACCGCATGCATCGTGGGAGGCAGTGGCATGGGCTCTGTGTATCGCACCCACATGGACGGAACTGCACGAACAACCAGGACACGACATGGATCCAGCGCCCATGGACACACACACCGCTCAGTGGACATGAATAGGTCGCCTGGAGTCTGTGGGTGCTGCACCCCTCCCACCCCCGCCCCGGGAATCCCATACCAGGACCTTTGCATGGACGACAAGTGCATACAACAACAACACGACCCCAGTGACTGTGACATGTCCAGTAACCACCACAGTGCAACAACAAGTGGCACGCCGCTGCATGCACGCAAGCACATGCCCTGATGTCATCTCACATGCACGCGTGCATGAGGAACAACCGCAGCAAACCTGTCACATGGAACTGAGATGGACTGTGCCCATGATGCCAAGCGGTCTGGTAGGCTACATGTATACCGTCTGTGTCAAAGTCCGCAGCTCCGCAGCTATACGTAAATGTACATTAGCACAGCCTTGGCCAAGCAGATGTCACTCTGAAGCCCACATCCCACATGCAACAGCCAATCACATGTAACCCCACTCCCTATCCCATTTGCAATCATGCTCAGTATATCCTCAACATGTATTCCGCTGCCAGTAGTGTCCACTATACTGCATCACAGAGGACAGAAGACTCAATATAATGTTTGAAACCAAAACTGTCTCCGCTGACTCATTTCACAAGTACGAATGAGAGAGGATGAGAGTATGTGAAGTACACGGCAGTCGTGACATGACCATGTAGTCCACTGGTATTGGATGTCAACGCAAATGAGTAGCACTACTGTGGAAGACACACATGTGTCGTGTGAAGTCGTATGGACGCAGTGCTCAGGTGGGTGGGTGCGACGGGTAGATGCGCACATGCCAAGTTGGAGCACGCCGTGTTGGGAGGGGTCATGAACAGTACACCACCGCTTCCCTGGGCATTGTGAGAGGACACCTGTCGGGGGGAGTGAACACGTGTGTGCATAGCAGCCGGGCACACGTACAAAGCGGTACCAGGCGCACCTCAGCCCACCCTCTGTGGACAAGCTGGATCCTGTTGTGCGCCCGCCATGCCCCTGACAAGGCACACACAGCCCCAGTCGACCAGGTGTAACCCCAACATAGTCAATCCGCACAGGCGATACAGGGCACGGGATGGCAGTGGAGCATGGTGTGTGAGAGGTCTCCTCGCGCTCCTCCTGGTCATATCACGCAGGCAATAGAACCTCAACGTCTAGCATGGCACAAGTCAGATGGAAGTGTAGGGGGACGCACCACAGCACGAGCAGCACTGACGTCACGGGAGGTGGCTCGCACCATCCCATCCATTGCCCATCATACCAACCACGCCACATGCCATTGCGACTAAGTGCAAGCGCGTGCGCCACCACCCCCGAGCCCTCCCCAGAGAGGCCAAAGAGTGAATGTGTGGGCCATCAGCCACAGACGGACGCGGCCTGGCCGCAAGGGCAGCCACAGCCACTGGGTGTCGCAGGTGGCGGATCCGGAAGGCGAAGACTGTGATGCATAGTCCATGCAGGCCGGGTCTCCATTTGGGGCACCACGCAGGTGGACGGCGTCCCGCGACACATCATACCCTGAGACAGCCCACTCGTGCAACTGGACCCACACATACACTCCTTGCCCTCTCTGGTGCGAGCTTGGGGCTGCCTGTGCAAGCGCTAGCCTCGCAGGTGAGCATGCATATTGGGGGAGCGAGGGGAGGACATGAGGGCTGGGGCGAAGATGACTGTATCACTGTCAGTTAGTACAAGGGATGACCCAGATGTGGAAAGGAAGAGACGTGTCCCGTGTGTACTGCAACTAGTCGCCAATCCAACTACCCCCATGTCCGGAATGTAAGCCCGCACCTAGGCCCGCCCATCCGCCACATCGAACATACCACCAGCACGACAACCTTCCCATTCGAAACACTGACTGGGGGTGGCGACCAGTGTACAATCATGTGTAGCCTACCCACGCGTACATGTGGGCCCTCCATGATCCATGTCACCTGCGGCAAAGTCATGACATGCGCAATGAGGGAAGTGAGGAGAGCTGTCCGCCCCACGCGCAGAAGGTGCATCAGCTCCACAGACCCAGCAGCGAGTCCAGCAGGGGTCACATGTGCAGGGGCAGCTGTGCCTGGTGTGAAGGCACATGCATATAGACAGCACATCGACCAATGTGTAGTCTGCCCACATCTACAGTCCATCATCATGCGGACATAGGAATTGAACACAGGGCAACACATCTTAGTTGGTGCACCCACCGTGACCAACAATGCGCAATCATCGACGTACCCGCCCTGTGCATGGCCCCCCACCCAACGGAGGCACATCCAGTGCCACCATCCCACACACACAAGCCTTCCACGGAACATGCTGTGTCCAATGGTCAGTACAGAGTCAGCGCCCATGTGGTGGATCCTGAACAGGAGACACATGCACACACATGCCAGCTCCCACTGTGTACGTCTGCCACCTGGCACGTGCAATGTAACCTCTCACCTGTGACGTGTGACTGCAAGCACACAGCCGTCTTGGCATGGGGCTGTCAATGTGGACACCTGTCAATGTTTCGGGAGGTGTGATCCGTACAGTGCTGTACATAGGGTGCAGTGCTGACACCTACTACTGTCTCATATCCCCTCGTGCCACAGGTCCCACTTGTTTTGGCCGCTCAGCCTGTGCCCACATCGTCGTCGTCGTGTGCCATACTCATCCAGCCGCGGAAGCAGTTCCATGCTCAGCAGACATTCATGTTGCCGTGGCGTTGCCGCTTGACGGATATGCAGTCAGTCCCCATCAGCACGCCCCGCAAGTCATTGGGGCCTAGATCCCCATGTGCATGCACATGGCAGTGGTTTGTATCACTAGCCATTGCCATTGGTGGGAGACCTGTGTAAGTGTATTGTGGCCGTGCCGTCCCAGCTTGACAGCTGGGCTGTGGCTCATGTGCTTGCTCAGTCATGTCAGTGATGTGTATGCGAAATTGCTATGTGTCGTGTTGCTTTGACATGTGTCCTCTGCCATTGTCCCTAGGCGGAGACCGAACATTGACCGCCCATACCAATTGCTGGCAGACATGGAGGATACGGAGGTCATTAGGAAGTTTCGGCTGGACAGGCCAACCCTGCATCGACTGTGTGCCATGTTAGAACCCCATCTCCGTCCCCGCAGGGTGTATCCGACTGCTGTCACCCCCACGGCTAAGGTGATGGCCGCCATGCATTTCTTCGCCACTGGGTCATTCCAGCACACAGTGGGCAGTGGAGGAGGGATGTCCCAGCCCATGTTCAGCAAGGTGCTGAGGGATGTACTGGCAGCCATGATGCTGTACCGGAACAGGTACATCCGCTTCCCCAGGGCTCGTGAATTGGCGGCAGTGAAGGGTGCATTCTATGCCCTTGGCAGAATCCCACACGTCGTTGGAGCCATTGACTGCACACATGTCGGCCTTGTTCCACCACAGGCCACTGAGCACCTGTACCGCAACAGGAAGCACACGCACTCCCTGAATGTGCAAGTGGTGTGCCTTGCGGACATGGTGATCACCCACGTGTGTGCAAAGTTCCCAGGCTCGGCCCATGACGCACACATAATGCGCAACAGCATCTTGCCACGACTGATGTCCAATATGCAACAGGATCGTGCCTGTATTGTCGGTGAGTATGTGGAGTGGTGTAGCGTGCTGGCTGTGCGATGCTGTCCCCTGTCCAGTTGGATTAGCAACGGTTCTCTGTGTCCCTCACACCCAGGTGACTCTGCGTATCCGAATGGGGCATGGCTGCTCAGTCCATTGAGGAATCCTCGCACCCCAGCAGACGATCGCTACAATGAGGCACATGGGAGGACCAGACGTGTGGTCGAGCGTACCTTTGGCCTCCTCAAGTCCAGGTTCAGGTGCCTGGACCGCACCGAGGGTGCGCTGGCGTACTCCCCACAGAAGGTGTGCCGGATAGTGGTGGCGTGCTGCATGCTGCACAATCTGGCCATTCGGAAGCAGATCCCCCTCATCGTGGATGACGGAGACCAACCAGGGCCCCAGCCCGCAGACCAGGACAGCTCGAGTGAGGAGGACAGCGGAGAGGAGGAAGCTGGTAATGTGCGGCAGCAGCTCATCGCCCGCTACTTCACTTGACGGTGAGTGTCCATGTACGACGGCTGATGTGGCTGTATCTGTGCAGGTGTGTGTGTGCTGTGTCAGGGTGGCCGTTTGTTCACTGCGTGCTGTGTGTCAACGCTCCATGGCCAGGGTAGTATGCCACTGTTGGTGGCTGTGGCATTGTGCCCTATAGCTCTGTGCGATGTGTGTACATTGCTTGTAGTTGTTGACATGTACTGTGTGATGGGTGTGTGACACACTCATTGAATGTGCTCCTGTTCTGTCTCCCACCCCTAGGTCCCTACAGGCCCTCCGGATTCAAATGCCATGCCACGCATCAGGTGCCTTTCCGCCCAAGGTGGCCGTTGTATTCCGTACAAATAAGACACAGGGCACAAACAGCAGTTAGTGAAAAAGGTGCATTTATTACAAACTGTGACATGTGATTGTGTGTAAGATGATGACAAAAGTGGTGCGTGCAGTGACAATGAGCTGTCGGTCATGGCTGCGTGATGATCAGGGTGTACCCACTGGTTCTATGTCCATAGTCCAACACACACATGCCATCCAGATGGCTGTGTGGAGTGGGATCGTAGTCCAAGTCAATGCAGTGGCTGGTCAAGGAAGGCTGGCGGAAGGCTGGCTGGCTGCCTCACTTGCGACTGGAGCGTGCGAAGTCCTCCCGGGAGATCTGTTTCCTCTTCGGACGGCCCCTTCCACGTTTGCGAGGGGGGTGCCTGCTTGCGACATGCTGGTGGTTGAGGTGTGATCACTGGCTGTGGACGCAGGGGAACTGGACACTGCTGCTCCACCCTGCGCCCCGGCAGGTGGTGGCGGAGGGGAGCTGCTGTCCCTGGCTGTGACCTCACCGCCACCACCAGCTGTCCCATGAGGTCCACGATTTGGCCCATACGGGCGTCCATGGACCTCAACACCCCCAGCACCTCACGCGTGTCTGAGGCAGACCGGACCCATTGTCCTTGGGCCTCTTCATAGGCCCCAAGGACTCTGGCCATGTGAGGCAGGGCATGGCTCCCAGGGGAGGCTGGCGTTTCCCTGACCCTGCTCCTCCTACCAGTCCTGCTGCCACCGGCCTGCCCACTAGCCACATTGCTCACCACGGTCCTCGCTGTGGCTCCCAGGGTGGATCCAGTCGTCCGGGCCACCACCTGCGCTGGGGCTGGTGCCAGCGGAGACGTGGCGGTGGTGGCGGCGGTGGTGGTCGGTGCGGCGATGGTGGCGGTTGCGGCAGTGGTAGTGGCCACAATGACCGTGGGTGTGGCCGCAACGACAGTGGCAGCAGGGGGCTGTGAATGTTCAGCAGCCCTGGATGATGGGTTGGTGGGTAGGAGGGGTCCTGGGGAGCGGCTGGGCCCTGCCACACCAGATGGGCCTGCTTGGTTGTCCGTGTCCGAAGAGGAGGACAGATCCTCCAGATCCGTGTGTCCTCGTTGGGGGCTTGTAGGCTGGCTGTGCTGGCTGCTGGCTCCATCCCCAGCATCCAGCAGTTCGTCACCTGTGGAGAGAATGAGATTAGTTATTGTGTTGCACCTGGCGAAGTATGTATTTGTCGTCTGACATTGACAGTTCGTGCAATCTCGTACATGGGTTTCCCGGAGGCGTGTGTGTGGCTGTAGCATCTGTAGTTGTGTGTGCTTGGCAATGGGACTGTGTGCTGTGCACATGTGGCATGGGACGGATTGGCCATGCCGATGGGTGTGTTGCTGTGCCCCTACTTATTGTGACTCTGGTGTATGCGGGCTCCTGGCCCATCCTGGGTCTGGTTTGTACTTTGCTTTTGGGGTTCAAATGGAACGCTTAGGAACGCATATGGCAACATGGGGGCCATGCCCCAGATTCGCATTTGGGAGGGAATATGCTTTTGGGGTTCAAATGGAACGCTTAGGAACGCATATGGCAACATGGGGGCCATGCCCCAGATTCGCATTTGGGAGGGAATATGCTTTTGGGGTTCAAATGGAACGCTTAGGAACGGATATGGCAACATGGGGGCCATGCCCCGGATTCGCATTTGGGAGGGAATATGCTTTTGGGGTTCAAATGGAACGCTTAGGAACGCATATGGCAACATGGGGGCCATGCCCCGGATTCGCATTTGGGAGGGAATATGCTTTTGGGGTACATGCTGTGAGCCATGGGTGCCGAACGTGACATGTGTTGTGGCAGCATGACAGTGCATGGTTTGAGGTGTGTGCATGCTTGACATGGCCTGCATATTTGCTGTCTGTTGTGATTACTGGACATGGCATTGGACGCATCGTTATGAGTGAGTGATGGTTGTGTGCCAGCCAACGTATTGCAGTTGTCCCATCTCCTTGGTGTGCGTGCTGCCCTGTGCCATGTGCATCACTGCAGTGCTCGGGGGGGTGTGGCCCATGTTGTGTGTTGTTGCTCACAGTGTGTCGTGCACTTCATTGACTTCTGGCACATGGTTGGTAATGGGCATGTATCTTAGCGTGACTGCTGTATGTGTGGCAGCTGTGCGGATGACATGCCTTTCATGAGACTGGGGCTGATGGATGGGATGGATGGTATGTTGTTTGTGCATGGTGTGTCTGTGTGTTTGATGGGTTCAGTGGTGTTCGTGTGCATTTATGTTGTTCCGCTCTGTTGCGTCTAGTGTTGTTTGTCTTACATAGGCGTAGTTGTGGGGTGTGTGGTTGACAGGCAGTTGGGGCTACATGGACAGGACTTCAATGGTGTTTCGGTTGTGTGTGATGAGTTGCACAGTGGCTGCCGTGTGGTACTATATTCAGTGTGGCTTGTGCATGCAGACGTGGCTCCTTGGGTGTTGCTATGTCTGTGATGGGTCATGTGGGGTGTGAGTCTGTTGTTCATGTCCGTGTGCACATTGTTCACTTGTTCGTGACGGTGGGCGGTGCTGCGTGTTCGTCTGCTACGTGACATGTCCCATGTGTTGGTCGTGTTACGGTCCTCATGCCTCCAGTAATCCGGCCCTGTCCAGTTTCCCACCTGCAAGTTGTTCGTGCGTGCACTGTACTGGATGCCACATGGCTCTAAGCGGGGGTGCTCCATGTTGCAGGTCTGTGGGGGTGGGAGGGTGTTGTGGGTCGTGGGGGTGGCTGGATACCCACTGACACCGATTGCTGTGGACCGTGATGTCTGCCTTTCGGCTGTCGTTGTGCACTGCGGTGGCTGACACGTGGGTGTGGGGTGTGGGGGATGCTCCTCCTTGCTGTGCTGTGGGACTGGGGCCTGGTGTGTGTTGTACTTGGGCTGTCCACCGTCCCACCCACTGCACTTTGTGTTCCTGCCACTTACCTGTTACTTGTCGGTTGGTGCAGCTGTGGCGGACACATGGGTGTGGTGGGTGCTCGTTGTGGCGCTTCTGGCATATTTGGGGACCTGTTGGTGGTTACGTGGCTGGCTTAGTGTACACATGTCCCCACGCATCTTGCAGTTGTTCGGTTTGGGCTGTGTGTGGTGGTGTCTGTTGCATGTGTGTGTGATGTGTTGTGTATTGTGTGCTGGACATGGGGGTGTTTGTCCCTGGGAGCTGTGGCATGGTGGTAGTGCATGTGAGTACATAGCGGTGTGCTGGTATACATTAGTTTGTACTTACCAGCCTCCACTCCCCCTGCTAATCCGGCGAGGATCTCCGGATGGATTACGACTCGCACCTTCTCCTCCCACGCTTTGAAGGTCTTAAAGAGCGCGGGATTCCCTCCGCCAGTGACGGCAGCCAGCTCTCTGTTTTTGCCCTCCTTCTTCTTGACCAGGCTCTTGACGTCATTCCAACGTTTGTTAATCTCGACTCTGTTCCTGGGCAGGGTCCCGACTGCATTGACCTGGTCTACGATCCGGTTCCACATTCTGTTTCTGGTGGCTAGTGGTGTGTGCTGGACCATGTTCCCATAGATTTGTGGGTACACCTTGATGATCTCGTCGACCATGACCGTCAGCTCCATGGGCGTGAACTTGGGCATCCTTTGTGGTGCCATGGTGTTTGTGGTGCTGGTGCGGTGTGTGTTGTGTAATGTGCAGGGGGTTTGTGGTGCCGGTGTTTGGTGGTGGTGGTGGTGGTGGTGGTGGTGGTGGTGGTGTTTGGTGGTGGTGGTGGTGGTGGTGGTGGTTGTGATGTGTGCGTTTCTGTGGTGTGCTGCTGTCCTTGCTGTGTCACTGTGTCCTCTCCTCTCCTCTCTGGTTTGCAATGTAGCAAGGGGTTGTGGTCTGTGGGAGTGCTGCTTTTGTACTCACCTATGTGGGTGTGTCCTCATGGTCTGTTGTTTTCAGGTGTGTTGTGTCTGGGGTTCTGGCCTTTGTATTTTTTGTTTGTCCGGGGGGTGTTTTCGGGATATGTACTGTGCTTGTGTATTTGTGCGTGCCTTGCTGTGTGGACTTGTTGGCCATGTTGTGTGCTATTGGTTTTGTGTGCGGATGGTTTCTGTGCAGGTACGTGGGCGCCATGGCTTCTGCCGTGTCGATTCTCATCGGCGTTGTTTGCGCTGGCGGGCGGTATATTTGTGGTTTTCCGCGCTCATGTCGGTGCGATCGTAATTTCACGTGCGGTGTGTCGGCCGTGAGGGCGGGCGGTTTTGTGTTGTCGTGCGTGTTTCCGTCCGTGGCGGGCGGTTTGTCTCCGACTCGGACGTTGGCGGGCGGTATTTTGTGTGCTTTTTCCGCCGATGGCGGTATTCGGTTTGTGTAATCGTAATGGCGTGGTCGGTGTTCAGGCGGTGTGTGCGGGCGGATTTTTGCCGCTTCCATGCCTGGCGGAATTATTTACGCCGGGTATCGTAATGTGCCCCTAAGTTCCTTAAATCCTTGCTCAAACTCCCCAGTCCACCCCTACTATTCCTATTATTCTTGATAGTATCCTTAAAGGCAAGGACAATCTTGCTGCTTATTGGATTAGACTTTGGTCCAATTAAGAATTGGACTTGTACAGAAGACTGGTTTGCAAACCTGGGCTTGCAGTCCTTTTTTACCTCTCCCGAATGTATCACCTCCAATTCTGAAAACAGCTTACTGGAACTTCATAGTGGACAAGTGGCACCATTCAACTAATCTTGGCTCATTGTCACTTCTATTCCTTACCTGTAAACCTGTCCCATATTTCGAGGGCTACCTTGGCTAGATTACCCCCCCTTGGTGAAAAGTCTATGGGCCTGATTACGATGGACCACCGAACCCGGGGTGTGGGTGCGGTGGCGGTTAGGGACCGCTGCACCAGCAGTCTGACAGCTGTATTACAAGTACGGCAGTCGGACCGTTTTGGGACTGCTGCAACTGCCAGGGAACCGCGTTCCCTTGAGGTGGTGCGGCGGTCTAGGGCAGCAATATGCTTGGTGGTGCCACTGTGGCATCATCAAGCATATTCTGAGTTTCCCCACCGCTAGCCTTTTCATGGCTATATACCAAACCGCCTCCTATGAGAGGATAATCTTCGACCTAATGGACAAGGCTGACGTGTTTCTTCTTATCTCGTCCCCTTTCCTGTTGGAGGACTGAAACAGTGCGCTACTGTGAGATTCCTGCCTGCCTTGGTGGCTCGCCCTCTCGACCTGTTTTCTCTGCGGTCCCTATCTTCTCTTCCCCCCCTTTTCTCCATGGCCTCCCCTTTCACCCCTCTTCTCCGTCCGTCCCTCTGCCATCTCCTCCTCTCCTCCTTCCTTTGCCATATCCCCTCGCCCTCCTGTACCTTCTCCCTTCTCCCCTCTCTCCTACCCTCACCCCCTTGTCTCCTCCACCCCACACTGCTCTTCCTATGAGACGCCCTCCACTGCTACCCCTTCACCCTCCAGTCTCACCCTTCCCTCTTCATGGATTTCTGCTCTGTTCTCCTTTTCCTTTCTGCACACCACCCTCACCCCCGTCATTAATTTCCTGTTGGATTGGTAATAGCCTTATTTCAAAGCTGGTGGCTGGGGAGAAGGGTGCACACTACCACAGTATCAAAATTAGCAATTTAAACAGAATTAAGAACAACAAATCAATTCGGTGCTCAGGAGGAGGGAGAGCCATCAATTCTTCTTTAATAGGAAAGTCCAAAATGTGTATACACTCATTTATATACACTCTCCGAGCACACAGTTAATCAAAATTTGAGATCTTTGTATCAGTAGTTTTGTTCTTTATTTTCATATCTCGTAAAACAAAGTATGCCCTTGCTGACACGTGTTTTGTCTTTGCTGATATGTTTACAGCAGACTTCTTCAGGGCTACAATTGTAAACAATAAGTAGTATAAGGGAAGAGTACTTCATATGTAAATCCCATAGCCTGTGAGATAAACCCAGTTTACACCACGTGCTTAAAAGCTTAGCGTGAGGAATCACAGACCCACGAGCAAGGGTTTTGTTGAAGTTGACAAATAACAAGAAAGGAATCAGTCTACCATCATTGATTAACTAGTAGATGTGTCTTTGTGCAACACCTTCAGCGATTAGCACATTCATATAGATGTGCCCATATACTTCAAAGGGGGGGGGGTGCATGCACAATTGTATGCACACCTAAGTGTAATCACCTGGTGTCACACCGGACTCACCTCTTGTTGTCCAGGTGTGTCCAACACAATATCCTGTTAATCGCAAAAACTAATATTCCTGTAGGTATAAAAAGCATGAATACATTCTAATCCCAATGTCTGTATTTTCTATCAGTTTTTGCGAGAGCTGTCACTTTAAATGCCTCTAACCTCTCACATGGTCATTAGAAATATCTATGGTCCATCTTAGTCCATTCAAGAATATGTGCACATAAAGTACTTCAACACAATATATGTGTCCTATTCTGCAAGAAAAGACAAGTGTATTCCAATCAAAAGGACGTTACAGAACCTACAGTCTTTTTCATATCATTCTATATGATATATTTCCTGCAAAAGCAGTAGCTCATATCATCAGCGCCTCCCTTAATATTTTATCCTCTTCTAGATCGTGATGGTAAGCCGTAGTGCACATTATTAATCTAGCTACCTGTATACAAGTATTCACCTTTCAAATTGTATGCAGCAAGTGAAACGTGACGACTGCTCTATGTTTTGCAGAAACATGTATTCTCTCGCAAACTTAAGCCTCGTGACAAAAGCTAGTAATACTACAAATAGTCGAAGGGCAAGTATTCGACATCACAAGTTAATAATACTCCAAGAACATCTCAAGCTCGTAAAATACAACCCGAAATGTCCACAGTCTTGAAATACCTACTGGCAATATTATACGCTGGGGACAAACGGGTATTCTATACCATAAATATGCTTGGAGATAAGTGTTGGTTGAAGCAGGCCTTGTATCTCAGGGTGGCAGCAGAGAGAGAGAGGCCTCTGCTTTGACCAGGCGCTCGGTGCATCAGTGTATTCCGGTTAAATCTGTGAGCGGGATGGAACCATACCTGAACCTGGACATGTCCAGTCACCATCGCGGCCTATTGACCCATTTTAGGTTAAACTTGCTTAATCACCTGATGTTAGCAAAGGGGGGTCGGATAAAAGAATCCGATTTGCAAGCATGTGCTTGTGACAATACCTCTATTCCGGATACCTTGCATATCGTTATGATCTGTCCTAGATTTAACAATTTACGTTATAAATGCATACGTCCCCTCCTTCTAACAATGAATTTTAGACAGGTGTGGCCTGCGCTTTTGTTTTTACAACTTTTACCAACACCCAATGTGTGTTTTTCTTTGTCATGATTTTTATCGGGACTCCTGTATTTGAGTTGACCAGGGTTATTTGGATTATATGCTGCCTCCTTTTCTGTTGTTGTAATTTTATCAAGTGCTTTTAGATTCTGTACAATTGAATACTTTAATTTACACTTTAAATATGTATTTCCTGCTGATACTCTGCTTATTCTTGTATTTAGATTTTGTTTTATTAATTGTTTTTGGTTCTGTTAAATGGGATGTTTACTTATTCGAGGGTTTTAAATATTGCATTTTATGTTGATGAATTTTTAATATATGTATTCAGATTTTGTTTTTATGATTTTCACTTTTGTTTGTTCTTTATGATATTCATGTGGAAAATCGAATAAAGTTTATACAACGACTACTACTACTACTGCTCTGGTTAGACTCAATCTGTTGTTAGCACTCCAATCCATCATTGGGAGAGTTGCTAAGATTCATGGACAATTCTGATAAGATTTACCCAGGCTGAAGAGAAAAGAGTTCAACTGACTAAACATCATAGCCATTTGAACTCCCGGGCTCTCTTCTGCTGGGTTTAAAACATTTTCATGGGGCTAAAGGGTTAAAATATTAGCAATGACGACATGCAATTAATTTGTGAAAGCTATGTTCCATACTGAATGCTTTATTTTTAGTGAGTAAACCCAAGCTACGACAGCTGATTTAGTGCTGCTGTATTTACAGACAATTTCTTGCAAGGACTAGACAATAAAAGCTATTTGCATGAAAAGCAGTGGGCTCTAGCAACTACCTTCAATCCTTGGGTTGCAATGTGGGCACCATGGGCGTTACGTGCATATGGGCATCAGTGTTTCTCCCTCCCTGTCTTTGCTCCTTTGTTTCTACTATACTAATAGTGATTAATAAACTAATAGTCATTATTAATATTAAAAAAGCAGATCCTTGCTGCAAGCATCAAACAGTCTGGGGCAGTGAAGTCTCAGGGTTGGCTGGTGTATGCACATGAAGGCACCTATATCAGGCAGATGACTCAGGAGTGGTGAAATTACAGCCCTGCCTCAGGGACCTGCCACACCTCAGGGCCTTCCCTCTAATGATTTGCTACAGTGTCACTCATACAGGTATCCCTGGGAGATTTGAGGCATAGCTCTGCAGTCCCCGGGGCTGCACACCAATCACCATTTCACCCACCTTTTCCCAACTCATGTGAGAATTGAGGAAAGGATTGAGTAAAAAAGCAGCAAGAGGCTGATCTGCAGGTATCTAAACTGGAGCATGCATAGTGCATCATCATGGGCCCAACTTGACAGGGTCTCATGCTTTATGCACTGCACATACTCGAGTTTTCAGCTTGAAATCGTAATACCGACCAGGAGTCAGATGCCTGTCCAGGGGTTCCATGGATGACCGGCAGCTGAGGAACTGGAGTGGGAGATGTGCAGACAGATGAGGATATGTAAAAAATGCTCTATGCATGCATGGGAGAGTGAGTGAGAGTATGAGAGTGAGTGAGAAAATGGGAATGTGACACAGCGAGTGTGAGTGATGTTCCCCACCAGGCTGTAATACACAGCATGGTGGGGAACATGCACAGGATCCCTGCCCCCGTCTGAGCGCCGAATCATGGCGCTCAGACCAATCACAACACTGCATTGCAGCATTGTGATTGGCTTAGGGGAGTCTGTGTGCTTTCAGGACTCGTCAGGAAGCAACAACAGAGATGGAGATGGCCGTGAGGAGGTAAGTGTTTTTTTTTGTTTATATCTTGTTCCCCCCTCAGCCCCCCCGGCCCGCGACCCTCGTTCCCTGCCAGTCACCACTGGCATAAATTCCTGTCTGTGAAAATGGCTTTGATCAGTTGTAATGGTTGAAAGAGGAAGTCCTTGTAAGAGGAAGCCCTTGCTGACAATCTCTTTGTGGAAGTACTTTGAACAACCACTTCAGGGGGTATTTAAGATGTGGTAGGCAGCCTGCCATCCTATGAGGGTGGCAGAGGTTATAACCTCTGCCAGATAAACGGCAAAAATATTTAGAGATCTCTCCCTGCCTGGCAGAAATCTCTGTGCCTTTAGATGAGCCTCAGCCAAGGGCACTCCTCTAAAGGCACTAAGATATTAGGCCCATCACCAAAGTTTTAGGTTTTTGAAAAAGCAAAAACTAAAGGTTTTCTCCCTGGGTGTAGGCATCATTTTTTTTTATTTTTTCTGTACAGGATCGCCAGTCTTTTGCTTACAGTTCCAAACAGGAAAAACGTACATCAGAATGTCCTCCCTAAATAGGGCAGACTGTGTGAGCTACTTAGATGAAGAGCACAATGTCCATGAGGCCGTCTGTCTATGCAGAAACATGACAGTTTGCCTGACTTATAATAGCATGCAGACTGTCAGTTTGGCAGACAGGGTATTCCACCACGTTTGTGGCAGGGTACCCTATTTGTCAAATGGTTAATAACCCTCTTATAATAATAATTCCTATTTGTAAAACTCAAACATATCACCCCTTAAGGTTTCAAGGCGCTGGGTGCCGTCGGGGAGATTAAGTGAGCTATTACCCAGAGTCACATGATGCTGAGCTGAACTGCCGCCAGCGATCGAACCGTGAGCCCCGCACTCCAGAGTCAGCCGCTCTGGCCGCTGCGACACACCTCTCACTTAGTTTGGAATTAGAGTGAAACAGGTCATAATGACTAATATATATTTGCGACAACCACTTGGCATATCATGAGAGTATTACGAAAGCACATTGCAAACTGAAGCTCAATGGAAACCATGTGCCTGCTGAGGTAAAAAGTGTTACATCTTTACAAAAAAATACAACCTTAAAGAATTACCACACATATAAATAAAGCCTTACACCAGTAACAACTCAAATTATTGGAAACAAGAAAAATAAGAGGATAACAAAGAGTTTATAAAAACATTCGAAAGTTGAAGATAAGAAACAAGTAAACTACCTTAACTAAAGCATCTACAGCGGTGTGCCTGCCATGGACAATCATTATTCATTGATACTATTTGTTTACTTTCTGATTACATCCAGCTTCGTTAGTTTGGTGACTTTCAGTGCCTAGATACAGTCCCGTCCATTTTGTGCATGATACATATAAAATAATTAAATAAATTAAGTCGCTTGTAGTCCGGAAGCTGTTCCAAAACTAAGAAAAACCATACCAGCAATGCAATTATGTAGACTCCAAGGTAACTAGCACATTTGGTCTTTCTGAAAGAACGTATTAACCTCAAAATAAAGTTGAAAATTAAGGTGTTAGTATTGCATGGACTTCCAGAATGCTCAAAAACGTTTAGATGCAATGAAGAAGAATAGCAGAAAGTCTGCTTCTGAGGAAAAATAACTAGATTCTAATATTTAGATCTGCAGAAAAAATATCTAAAGGCATTTGGCTTTTTATATTGGCGTTCACTTTTTATAAGTCATTGCAGAGGAGAACTTGTAGGGCCTTTGTGATTTCCAATATAAAGTTATTTGTTCCAATTCAAGTAACATATTTTACATTGATGCGAACTGAAATGTTCCAGTTCTTACTAACTGCACCTGAAAGTGGCCATTTTTAGGTCTAACCTTGAGACAATTTTAGCTGTTTCACCAGCCTCATGTAATAAAGCAAATCAGAAATAAAAATATGTATGTATATACATGCCTAGTGGGGCTTTGGATCAGCTGTCTTCATCCATTGGACTGGGCAACAGTCATGCATCCTTCGATCATTGGTTCTCTTGCTCTGTGAGTTACAGATGTTTGTCCTGACCACAAATGCTTTTTGCTTTCTAATCTTTAACCTTTTTTGTCATCTTTGCGTGTTTAAAATATGTCTTCTGGTTACATTAGTGCAACGCTTATGGTACATTTTCCATGCACTATTATGATTCATATTTTCTTTTAACATGCATTAATAGTAAAAAAGGTTTTCTGTAACTCCTATATGTATAAACTTGACTGCTAGGAAGCACCCACTCTTCTATTAAAATGACATGTGATGGTCGCTTTTTTAATTACAATTTTGCAATGCAAGAAAATGGCCACCACACTTGGGTGGCAGCATGTTTTCTTTTTCTGTTGTTCTTTTTATTTTTGTGGCATGTACTTGCAATTAGAAATAGATGCAAACAAGTAACCATCCTACTAGCTTGCCACTGCCAGACCTATTGGCTTTGCCAGTTCTTGTAAAGCTTCATTTTGAATCCACTCTTAAAAATGGCTCAGTAGCAGCTCATGTGATTCAAACCCTTGAAAGCCATTATTTCAATAGCAGAGGACTTTAAGGTCGGTCAGCCCTTAATTGACAGACGGGGTGGAAAAACACATTCGATTACATATTCGAGAAATTATTTAGAAAATAATTTCACTCCCCACAGCATTGTGCCTGCCTAATATTCACAGCACCA